>OY787677.1:10414037-11160230 GCA_963678985.1 Spisula subtruncata | reverse complement strand
GTCCATATTCATGCCAGTCTTGCTTAGATCAAAACACGTGTCAGTCTTGCAAAGACGGTTACTATAACAGAATAGATATGTCGACTAACAACGAATTCGCTGATTGCTCACTTTCGTGCAGAGAGGCTTGCTTCCAATGTACTTCGTATGATGTATGCACTAAATGCAAACCGGGACACTATGGGTCATACTGTCAACATAATTGTTCTGTTGGATGTACAAATGGTGAATGTGCTACAACCGATGGGGCGTGTGATTGCAAGGAGGGATTTGCTGGTAGTCTTTGTAATGTATGTGCGCCTGGTAGACACGGTGCACTGTGTGACCTTCATTGCATTGAGGCATGTATGGGCATGGTATGCGAACAGAAAACAGGAAATTGTGTAAGGTGTAAAGCGGTTAACATTACAGGCGATTTGTGTCAAAAATGTATAAATGGTATGTGGGGTACTAATTGTGCATCAATATGTCCAAAGAATTGTGACGGACAGTGTTTGAAAAATTCTGGTCACTGTGAATCATGTGAAGGAAATTTTCAAGGCAATATATGCAACGAATGTTCAGCTGGGTATTATGGTGAATTATGTGATGAGGAATGTCCAGAACAGTGTTACAACTCGCTTTGTTATCGTTCCAATGGAACGTGTGAATCATGCAACCAGAAATATGCCGGTTCTACTTGTGAAGATTGTGTTGTCGGCTTCTATGGAGAGACGTGCGACGTTCCTTGTCTTTCAACGAGATGTGCCAACAACATATGCTATCGGGAAACTGGGGCTTGCATATCGTGTCGAAATGGATTGTATGGAATAGAATGCGAATTTCATTGTTCGCGTGGTTGCAATGGTAATGTATGCGATTTTCGATCAGGCGCGTGCGAGTGTCAGGGTCTGTATACTGGGAACAAATGTTGTGTAGATGGTGGAAAATGTCGGGACTGTTCTTCAAATACAGATTGTGAAACGTGTGATAATGGCTACTTTGGAGATAAATGCGACACACCTTGTCCAACTACATGTTATACTGACAGACTGGACACACAGTGTCAAAAAGATAATGGAATATGTTTGACATGCTCAATCGGATTCCATGGCGATTATTGCAACATGACCTGCAGTGAAAGGTGCGCTAACAATCGCTGTGATAAGGACGATGGACATTGTACTGATGGGTGCACTGGTAACTACGAGGGACCTACATGCGCACATGGTAATACAATAATAATAAATTATTTCATGAATCTCTACACACTTTAAGTTCCAATATATTAAAACCTTATACAAACGGACGGAAATGTTTTGTTTATTTAGTTTTAAGTAATTGTAGATATGACTTACGAGGGGTGTTCCAAACATAATGCACTTGCATCGGTGCTCATATAGCGGAAGCTCATTTGTTCATTTTAATTTCCTCTGCCCTTCAAAATACTCTCCACCAGCCTGAACACACCATTTTAGCCGGTCAATCCATTTTTGGAAGCATTTTTCATACACTTCAATGGTGACACCAATCAGACACTGATAAACAGCAGATCCAAGGGCATTTCTCGAATAGTTTCTCCTTCCAGATAAAGGACATTTAAGTTTTGGAAAGAGAAAGTAGCCACTGGGGTTCAAGTATGTCGAATACGGAGGATGCGGAAGGACGGTAACCTTCTCTGACGCCAAAAAGTCAGTCTCAATACGTGCCGTGTGAGCGATTGCATGATCATGCAGAAGTCGGACATACTTAAGTCATGGTTTGGGCGAGACTTTTGTAGTAGTTCTTTAATTTTCTCAGAATATCGTTTTTATAGAATTTGCCTGTGACCGTTCTGCCTTTTAGCTACACGATTTGAATAGCTGGACCCTTATTAGTGACAAAAAGCAAACAAAACATTTTTACCGGTCGAATTCGTTTGGTAATACTTGGGCGTCCGGCATTTTTATAGCGGCATATTTTGTTGGCAACGTTCCGCTTCGGTTCAGAATAATACACCCAGGTCGCATCACCAGTGACTATATTATCAAAAGCCTTTTTACTATATTTTGGGTACATTTTGAGAAGTGTTTTGCCATTGTTACACGTGTCTTCTTTTTCTCATCCGTAAACAAATGGGGTATCCATCTTGCATTTATCTTTCTAACTTTTAGGTCTTTCTTCAAAATTGCATGAACTCTTGCTAACGACAAGTTTGTCATTCGAGCCATTTGTTGTACGGTGAATCGAGCATCAGGTTTGAGGATATTTCGAAATTTTTCTATGTTACCTTTGGCCGTAGTTGTTGCAGGATGACCTGGGCGAGCAACATCTTTTAGTTGCTGCTGCACAGCATTAAATTTAGCCGCCCACCAACAATCAGTCCTGTGAGACATTTGGCCCTCCCCAAAAATGTCACACACCTCGCAGTTAATATCTACAGTCTATATGCCGAGTAATGACCTACCTTTTATATAGGCCCTAATTTCAAGCTTTTTGAGATCGTTTCCCTGATATTGGGTGTATACGAGAGGTGTTCAACTTATTTATAAACAAAACATGAACGCCGATTTTGGAATATTGAATAAAAACATTGGAAATATCTCTTTTAAACCATATGAGAAAATGTTTGAAGTTCAACATATGTTCATAATATGTTGTATATTTCATTTGGTTAAAGCTAAAAACAACACTTTAGTAGATGATGTTGTTTTTTCTGTTTTTAAGGTAAAATGGCCCGTTTAAAAGCATCATGAAAGTGTTGGTTAATTATTTTTCAGCATTAATAATGAGAAAATTAGTAATATTTGTCGGAAGACGGGTTATGAGAGTTCTGTTTCCAGTAATGGTGAAATGGCACCAGAAATTTGAAAAATTGGCCATCATTGCCAAAACCTACACTATAAAGTTAAATTGGTTGTATGATATATATGATGCTCCATTAGCTAAATGTGGAATAGAACCACTAATGGGAGTGTTCATAGTAACTATCAGTGAAATTATTTCGAAAAAGTTGAATGCATAGTTCCGGAAATTCGAAGTTTCTATGCTGAAAATCAAGAAAAGCATGCATCGTGGCAAAAAGTCTTGGAGTCTAGAAATGCGAAATTAACAACATAATGTGGAAAACTTGTTTCAACATGGCGAAGCAATACTGTATCTTAGAGAATGTTATGATAGATTAGGGTATGCTTTTTAGAAAAGGTCGCAGGGATAGGGAGAAGTTTGTATTTGTCCAGCTTTAGGTGTTCGCAGCCGTTTTCATGGAAGGGCTTTGTGTTTGTTATTACATGTATGGAAAAACGCACGTCACAATCAATATCAAATTGACGAATTTGAAGGTTGTGGTATATGTACAAACCGTTTCAAATAATGTTTTTAACAAATAAGTGTTGCGTATCGTTCCTACTGACTGTTCCAAGAAATTATTTTTTCATCCAAATTCAGCTTCAAAGCACCAGATACAACGCCAAATTAAAAACTTAAGAATATAACTTTTATATATGTTATAACCAAACAGTGTATGTCGAGGTCTTCTCATGCTTTAACAATATAATTTACTATCTGGTTGATACTAAAACAACGATTAAAGAAGGAAGATGTAAACATAATTATATCGAGTTTTGGACCTCCAAAACGCAAATACCAATACCCTCTACTGCAATGCTGATTATGATTTTCCCGTAACGTAATGGCAATTTACAATTATTATACCCCCGCAAACAAAGTTTGAAGGGGGTATACTGGAGTCACCATGTTGGTCTGTCGGTCTGTCGGTCTGTTGGTATGTTGGTATGTCGGTTTGTTAGCATCGTGTCCGCTCTGTAACTTTGTCATTTCTAACTGGATTTTAAAATTGCTTGGTACAAATGTTCACCACAGTAAGACGGTGTGTCATACGCAAGACTCAGGTCCCTATCTCAATCTTCAAGGTCACACTTAGAGGTCAAAGGTTATATAGTCATGCAAATCGTGTCCGCTCTGTAACTTTGTCATTTCTTACTGGATTTTAAAATTGCTTGGTACAAATGTTCACCACATCAAAACGGTGTGTCATGCGCAAGACCCAGGTCCCTATCTCAAAGGTCAAGGTCACACTTACAGGTCAAAGGTTATATAGGCATGCAAATCGTGTCCGCTCTGTAACTTTGTCATTTCTTACTGGATTTTAAAATTGCTTGGTACAAATGTTCACCACATCAAGACGGTGTTGTTTAGACTATAACTTTAAATAATATTCCTGTGTCAAGGCGGTGCTGCGGGGGTATGGTTCATCACTCCTGGTATAGCTCTAGTTAGATATACTTCTTGATACACTACTTTACACAATATAAAAGTTTTTATTCAAATTCATTGTTAGAGTAACAAAATATCGATGTTCAGTTTCTGTTCATAAATAAGTTGAACACCTCTCGTAGTCTAACGAATAGGCTATGAAACGATGTACACTTTACCGAGGCCAGTGAACGTGTCGACGAGATATTTACCTGTGTCACGAGCCAGTGATCACTCAATCGACACGAGGTGGTTTTGTGCATTTAATTGCACGATGTCCACGAAATAAAGCGTGAATGACATTATCTATGGAATACACCTCGTGTTTTATACAGTCTACCGTTCATTCTTTGTTTAACGATGTAAATCGTGAACTTGTGTAAAGGTAAAACATCGTGTATGTCGTGGCTGCTGTCATTCGATTTTTATCTTCCTTGTCCCAAAGGTATTTCGGTTTTGAAGGTTATCGAATGCATGAGAATGACATTTACATGTAAACAAACGGTTTGTGTATATGCAGTATAAACACTGATCATGCAACCTGCACATGTCAATAACATGCAATGGTACAACATTGTATATCCATGATCATATTTCAGTTGATGACACTGCACGTATTGTTGGTATTGCGGTTGGAGTTTCAGCTGCCACCATTGTGGTTGTGATCGTTATAGTGTTATCAGCTGTCTGCTTCATCCTTCGGAGATGGTAAGCTGACTCATTGTTATTATATATAATAATGTATTTATGTAATAACAAGTCTGCCTATATAAAATGATATGAAGAAATCGGACAGGGAAGACAGCATTCGACTTACCAGGCCAAGACAGAAACTATAACACTATTACACATCACAACTACACGGAGCATGGCATTAAAAGTAATCAATTTACGTTTTATGATAGTTAATTTTACTTAACTTATTTTCTACCATGATATTCAGTAATCAATAACATTGATTGCGAATAAAGTGAATATATACACATGTTTACACTAACGAGCTTAAAGTTCGTACACGTTGCAACAGTTTGACACACATAGCGTTTTATCCAGAACCCAAAACTTTCATAAGCTTGCACGACGATACCGCGTGACACGATTTGTATGCATTAAAGTCGTGAGTAATATTTCAGGAAACAAAAGAACAAGAAAGATAAGGTGGTGGAAACAAGTTATGTTAACACAGAATTCCAACCAGAAACTCCTGATCTACAAGAGGACGCACAGACGCCTAACGGTATGTATACATAAAACACAACTAACTGTATAAACTATAATCATGAAGTGGTGTACTCATTTCTAAACGTTAAATGATCACAATGGAAATGCGATGAGGGAAACACAGTGTAGCTGAGAATAATGATTTATTGTTAATGTTTGTGTCTGTCATACTAGACTTTACTGGTTCTTCGAGTGTGTTCATTTATGTACCGTTTTAGGCTAGTGGCCGAGGGGTGATTTTTGGTCGGAACCCCTCCCCATGGTAGAACATTTCACAACCTGTTTTTTATTGAAGCGGGAGATATTGTGCGTTGGAAAACGATGGTTGTGAATCTGGGATCAATGTAGGTCATTATGAAAATCGACGTTTTATGTGTGTTTTTTAGTATTTTGAGAGGCAATTTTATGACGTATTTTGTCTATGTACAGAACAAGGCAGGTACGATTTAGCCAAGGAAAAGCAAACCACAGTCGTTATTATTGTAGGATCATATTGCATTATGGATGGCTTATAACATCTAAAAAATTCAGCTCTTTAATAGCTTCAGAAATCATACTTTTGGGGTAAAAACATAAAAAAATATAAACGAAAAGTGCGAATTTTAGGAATCGGTGCACCAAAATTTCATATATCAATCTATTCGAAATAAAATTACTTGGATGGGGAGGTAGTAATCTGCAGTTTAATATATCAAAAATCTATTGACCAGCTATTACTCAAATTGCGCTAATTTTGGGTTAAATTGTTATAAAAACATAAACGAAATGTGCGAATTTTAGGAATCGGTGCACCACAATTTCATATATCAATCTATTCGAATTAAAATCACTTGAGAGTGGAGGTAGTAACCTATAGTTTAATATATCAAAAATCTATTAACCAGCTATTACTCAAAATGCGATAATTTTGGGTTTAAATTGTTAAATTTATAAACGAAAAGTGCGAATTTTTGGAATCGGTGCACGACAATTCCATATATCAATCTATTCAAAATACAATCACTTGAGTGTGGAGGTAGTAACCTGTAGTTTAATTTATCAAAAATCTATTGACCAGCTATTACTCCAAATGCGAAAACTTTGGGGTGAAATTGTTAAAATTATAATCAAAAAGTGCGAATTTTGGGAATCGATTGACTTCAATGTCATCTTTCATTTCATTTGAAAGGATATCACAGCGAATTATGGGTATGAAGGTCAGGTATAATACGTCGAGGTCCTACTAGCCGAATTTATGTGCAAACTCGCTAAATTTGGGGCAAAATTTCACAAAAATAAGCAAAAATGCGATTTTTTGGAATCGGTGGATTGCAAAGTCGTTTATGAAGTAATTTGAAACAAAATCACCCAATGAGTACATAATAATATATAGTTTAGGGTGTTAGAATATCTTAAGCATGGGTACACGGCAAATGAGATATTTTGAGGTATAACATCACGAAAAATGAACAAAAACGTGAGTTTTGAGAATTAGTAGACGACAATGTCATTTATGATTTTATTTGATATTGAACAATCGTGTCGTGTATGTATAAAGTCCAGTGTGAAACATAACATGTAGCGTCTGGATATTGTTGGAATTGAGATATTTTATCCCAAACCTATAAACCGAAAAGCTGGATGTTTGGAATCAGCAGAATACAAATATCTTGAACTAAGTGAATTTGAAATTGTATACAGTTCAATGTTTTGAGGTTAAGCCGTACACAATATAAGATACTAGTATACTACAGAGAAAAGCCAATCAAATAAGCTCATCATGAACAATTGGTACCCTGTTGAGCTTAAATATTACCCCAACATTTGAAATTCCCAGAAATGTTCCTATGTGTTTTCATTAGCAGATTAATCTTCCTAGCGATAAAGGATATCAAATCGCCTATTGTTACAACCATCATGAGTCCTATCGGATGCTCAACACTAAAAACGTACATGTACATGAAATATGTTCCTGTGAATTCCAATGCCGTTTAGGCCAATACATCTATAAATATCAAATACTTTTTATAGACTGCAACACTTTAATCAATCGAACCTTATTATTATCTACATTGTACGATATATTAATTAATGGATACGACTGGAGACTAGGTCCCACTGAAGAAATCCATATCGGCGATGTGGAATGAAAAATTAATGCATTCATTGAAATTTCCCGGTGTAGGCATACTCGCGATGTAAATGCAAATGTAGATTTCTCATAACTCCCAAGAAGCTTCCCCAAGTCCAGAGCATCCTGTTCCCGAAGCTCATTTAGTTTCATCGAGAGTGCATCTTTTTGAATGATTGGAAATTGAGATTAACACTCGAAATTTCTTAACCACTGCAGATTTAAATAACACGCATAGCTGCTCAGTAAGACAGACAGGTTGGAAATAGCCACTAGGTTTACTGCTCTTATAACCAGCGCTTTTTCTGGTGGTCCAAATCAGATCATGTGCATGTCTTATGTCTGTACAAATATCTACATATTCATGTACAACTCAACGTTTGTCCAGAGTAACGCTATTGAAACTAGTTGTTGGTCACAACACCATTACCCCGTAATTGTACCCTGCCATATTGCATACATGTATGGATATAAATTATATTTGTTGACAAGCTGTTTTAAAATAATATTTTACAATCGAACGAGTGTCTCAATCTAAACGATATGTTCTGTTTAATTTGATTCGGTTGGGCTTTGTTTCGTTCTGTCCTGTTTTGTTCCGTATATTATAGCTTGATATCATGTGTTACCCTTGAATACGGCGCCAATAGAAAACATTGGTGTTTTAGTAGATTTAGAACAATCAATATTGATTAAAACTTACAATATTTAACATAGTATCGGGTATGCGACATGTTCCTCGCCAACATCTTCATATCATGATTCTAATGAACTATTTTAGTTTGTTAGACACTTCGTGGCTGAAATCGCTGGGTAAATTATGTATGCTGAACTTATATCAGCCTTGTTCATACGGTTAACAAGCATAATCGGGAGAGTTGGATGGCCAATTGAGAGCTTCATAACTGTCCTTTTCCGTAAAGTCGATTACATGAGCAATGCAATGACGGACATCATACAAGATACAATTACAAACGTATATTCAAAGCCCCAGTGTCGGTGTTGCTCGGTGATCCTGACAGACCTGTATTATTGCTAGCAGTAAAGCTCTAAACCTTCTGTTCCAGTGACATCTAATGTTGTCATTATGACATCTGCATACCCATTCGTATGATGGTCAATCCTTCCAAGTCATACTATATTTTTCCATATATAAACAATATTTACAAAAACCGCGTGACCAAGAATAATGTTACTATGGTTATAAAACATAAAGTAAGCTTACTATAATTATGTTCTTACTGTATAATTTAATTAACCAATCATACATCAATTTTCCTGCATCAATAGCGATACTCAGATTTGGTGATCCCTCGTTTTCGTTACACCATAGCATGACCTATCAGTGAAGTCAATGTATAATTGTTGACTCATCCATTGTAGAAAAGTACTCAAACTACCAAGGTCGTTTTGAACGAGCATGGCCCATGTCATGGAGCGTATACATGGTATTCTCGAACACAGAACTCCTTCATGTAACATTGACCAAATTATTATTTTTATAATTGAATGAATATGTAACCTGTATGCGTTGTTTGGGTTAATTCGAAGTAGGGATGGCGTGTCAAAGAGCTTGAACCATTATGAACCAGTCACAGCTTCAATGGTAGTCCGCTTTGTCAACACCATGTAGTACACCTGATTTCAATGGACTGGTTTTCACTGTTTGGTGAATACCACAGACGACCCTCACCCGGCTGTAGGTAGTACCTCGCCCAAATATTCCACCAGATCGTCACATGTGTACTATGTAGGCATATTTCGTATGTCACTATGAATAAGGTTGAAGCTTACACCGAATGATACTGTACCCTAATATTGAACGATAGAATGGGACAACAGTTTTGAAATCTTAAATTACATACTACTTAGCACATTTTGTAGTGGATTTTATCAAATCAGATCATCAATGACACTGTATTCAACTGATTCCGAATTTTCACATTCTTAGCTTATTTTTGTATCTTTTTATCCCAAATATCTCAATTAAAACAGTAGCCAAATACTACATTTCTGATCTCTTAAACTGCATGTCATTACAAACATGTCACAGTTGTTCAATATCACATAAAATCATTAATGACATTGAAATCTACCGATTCTCAAAATTCACAATTTTGGTTCTTATTTCGTAATATTTTACCTCAAAATACATAATTTTGCAGAGTACCTAGGCTTAAGATATTTTTAAACTACATATTATTATGTGCTCTTTGAAGTGATTTGGTTTCAAATTACATCATAAATGACACTGCTATCCACCGATTCCAAAAAATTGCATTTTTTCGCTTATTTTTGTGAACTTTGACCCAAATTTAGCGAGTTTTGCACATATTCCAGCAAGAAGAACCTCGACGTAATAAACTTGACCTTCATACCTACATATCGCTGTCATTAACTATCAAATAAAATGAAAGATGGCATTGTAGTCGACCAATTCCAAAAGTTCGCACTTTTTGTTTATAATTTTAACAATTTCACCCCAGAATTATCGCATTTGAGTAATAGCTGGTCAATAGATTTTTGATATATTAAACTACAGGTTACTACCTCCCCATTAAAGGGATTGTATTTCGAATAGATTGATATATGGAATGGTGGTGCACCGATTCCAAAAATTCGCACTTTTCGTTTATGATTTTAACAATTTAAACCCAAAATTATCGCATTTTGAGTAATAGCTGGTCAATAGATTTTTGATATATTAAACTACAGGTTACTACCTCCACACTCAAGTGATTTTATTTCGAATAGATTGATACATGAAATTGTGGTGCACCGATTCCAAAAATTCGAACATTTCGTTTATGCTTTTTTAACAATTTAACCCAAAATTATCGCAATTTGAGTAATAGCTGGTTAATAGATTTTTGATATACTAAACTACAGATAACTACCTTCCCACCCAAGTGATTTTATTTCGAATAGATTGATATATGAAATTGTGGTGCACCGATTCCTAAAATTCGCACTTTTCGTTTATATTTTTTTATGTTTTTACCCCAAAAGTATGATTTCTGAAGCTATTAAAGAGCTGATTTTTTTAGATGTTATAAGCCATCCATAATGCAATATGATCCTACAATAATAACGACTGTGGGTTGCTTTTCCTCGGCTAAATCGTACCTGTCTTGTTCTGTACATAGACAAAATACGTCGTAAAATTGCCTCTCAAAATACTAAAAAACACACACAAAACGTCGATTTTCAAAATGACCTACATTGACCCCAGCTTCACAACCATCATTTTCCAACGCCCAAGGCCTCAGGCTACAATAAAAAACAGGTTGTGAAATGTTCTACCATGGGGAGGGGTTACTCCCATTTCTAAGCACCTTTTTGAGGTTTGGCCACTAGCCTATTTGTGCCATGTTGTGTTTGTTGAGTGTTATCTACATTTTGTACCAACAAAGGTATGAGCAAATCAGACAGGGAAGTTAGCACTCAACCTAACCAGCTGAGCACTGACATCAGAAACACCACCACATAACTACACTGAGCATTGCCCGCACATAAGCCAAAGAAACAATTAAAAGTCCAAGTCCCCGCCAAAAAAATGCAGGATGACCCAATTTCACAAGAATTTATATAATTGCGGTTATTGCATGAGATCAAATGAAACGCAGCCATGACCCGACCAAGTTTCCCAAGGCCCCGCTGCTCGGCGACATGTGTCTTACAAATATACATGTATTTGTTTTTTTATCTGTTACCGTTATCCTTATCCAACGTAACTGTGTAACAGAAGCTCAGTGGTTAGTACAAATGCGGTCTAAACTGGCGAACAGGTTCAAATCCGGGTAGAGGTACTAACATGTATATATGACTGTTATATTTCAGTAGAAATAAAGCAAATAAAGGCTAGGCCTCGTTGTTGTCATGTTCAGTTGCATAATTAAAGGTATGTATTTTACTACTGCATTAATGTATGTTAGTGAATATTCAGTTAAAGCAAATGTAATGCGGACTTTGATATTCCAGAATATGAAGTATTGAGTGCAAGAATTCAAATGGACGAAACAGAGTATGATGAGATCAAGTAACAACACAACCGATAACATACGTGCTTTATACCCAATACGTTACAAATAGATTAGTATATTATTTTGCAGTTGTCGCATTGAATAAAACTGTAAATGAAAGACTACATTTGTATATACCTTTTAGGGTATGGTATATTTTGGAAACAAAAGTATGTAGCATTGACTTAATTAATGTGCTACATTTTTTATCATATCACATATCACATAACCCATTTATGATTGTATAATATTGTGGGCCGGAGGACATTCATAACAATAGATGAATCTGGAAACTTGAACGTAGTGCATACCACATTTTCGTCAACGGACACACGAATTACTTTCCATTTATTCTATTTAAGATAGCATGATTAGACAATAGCTGATCATTGATAATCAAGTTATAATGTGTGTAAATTATTTTACAATACATGTGTACACATATTTTTATATCGAGTGTTTCCTGCAAGACTGACGTATGTCCTTTAATATCAAACAATTACGGCAGTCTTGTTTGCAAAACCTCAATATATACGAGGGTATATCCAAAAGTAATGTCACTCCTCTCGTGGTTTATTTGTTTATTGGCCGATATGCATAAAAACGATATCAAAATGTGCAGTAGTTCAATTCTGATTAATATACAACGTGCTGCATTATTCGATTATCATAATTGGATTATATGTACATTTAAAATACATCTATGACGTCATATCGCCGCACACGAAAATTACGATTTGTTTTCATAATCTTAACAATTTTCTTTAATGTGTTTTTATAAAAAAATATTCTCGAAAGCAGACGATACTTTCGTGACGCGATGAAACAAATGTTTCGTGTCTGCTGCTAAAACTTCATTGACGTCAGTTTATTTTGAAACTCACAATCTTCTTTCAACGAACTGATTACTTAGTGAAAACACGGCAGATTTGTGACAAAAAGACGCTGCGCGTAGTAATGCACTTTTCCTATAAGTTATGAAAGTCAACTACTGAAACATATCGTAACACACGAGACAAACGTTGTCTCGTGTACATGTAGTATAAGCTTTTAAGGGACATGCATAGCCAAATCATTATCAACATAGAGTGATATGAACGGTTTTTAGTAGATCCGAAAAGAACACACTTGAGTATTTTTAACGCCGTATTTTCAACACGACGTTCAAAATTACGATCATTATGTGGTGAGTTAAAATTTTAGCTTTGAGGCTATCTAGAGGACACTTAAAAATAATTTGAATTCGAAAATAGTAAGTGTCGGGTGAGTTGCACATTTTTAAAACCGTGGAAATGACTGCATGATTTGGGAGTCGTTAGAAATCACCAGACATGAACGATCGCCGGATGAGTAGGCGTCAGCAAGTAACGTCATTATGACGTCGTTGACGTCGGACTTGCGGCGATGTTCGTAAGTACGCCTCATATAAATGTTCATATCTCAAGAACTACTCTTTGCAGTGTTGCGAAATTTGGTCATCATATTAAAAAAAGACTGAAGTTACGGTGTGAAAAATTGCGTAGTTTTACTGAGATTATGCACGATTTTATAGCATCAGTGACATTACTTTTGGATATACCCACGTATAACGATTAAACAAATGTACATTATATAATGTTTCTGAATGATAGCAGTTGGACGGCGAAACATTCCGCTAAGTTTCTTACGTTTATAAAGCATTATTGTCCGTATCGACTGTGTTTGTTATTGTTTGTTTTTTCTGTTCATATTTTTGGTTTCGCATAACATTTCCTTCAATACAAATTACCTGTTTTTTACATTATTCAATTTTCACTGTGCATTTATAACTTATAACTTATGTGTAAATGAGTGATGAAGATGATTATTTTTATTTGTCCCCATATGTTGAACGGTTACAGAAATATGACATGTTGAAACTTTAAACTCGATTTTCTCAAAATAGTGAAAATGGTAGATAGAGCAACGTTCCATTCAGGTGACGAAATGTACATTATATAATGTTTCTGAATGATAGCGGTTAAACTGCCATACATTCAGTAAAGTTTCTTACGTCACTATATCATTATTGTCTTTATCTACTGTGCTTGTTAATGTCTAGTTCTGTTCATATTTTTGGTTTGCACAACATTTCATTAAATACAAATAACCTGTTTTTTACATTGTTCCATTTTTACGGTGTATTTGTAACTGATGGTTTACCTGTCTGTCTGCTGTTTTTATGTTCATATGTTGTAAAAGTCGCCTCGGATTTGATGCATTCTACAACATGTATGAGTTAGTCAGGGGCTTGTGTTTTTGCTACTTTGTGTATATGTACTCGTTTATTTTATAACGGGAAATGAAAACAGAAGACTTTTTTAGAATTTCATTTATGATGAATTTTTGTATGAATTTAATTATAATTATTTGATACATGTAAACAGATTGAGTAGTTTTTGTTCCCTTTGTAGTTTTATGTTTTATCATGTATTTTTCCAGACAAATTGTATCCTGTTCCTATAATTTGTTGAAAACTGTATTTGATATCAATGTTTAGTGTAACATATAACTAAATCAGTGACACGTAGGTAAACAAAATATAAATAACACGGATCAGAACTGGATGAAATCGGTTGAAAATATGAACAATGTAGCAGTACTGCATATCATCGCTTTGTTTGATTGGTTATTTCCACATACCGCTGGATTAGAATGATACATTTTCAAATTCTGCTTGATAATGCGTTTAGATGAGCCTATTTTCATGAAAAACAAAAACTTGTCATATTGACCAAAGATAAGTTGAAACGTTTTCCGAGCTGTTTTTTGCTAGATTTCTCAAAATCTCGATTTTGTACTTACGACCTTCTCATTCTATGCCAGCAATATGTATATTTATTCTATTACATATTTGCATTATGTATATTATTTTTCAAAGTTCTTATTTGTATATTGATGTTATCAATAAATGAATACATGTATAAACAAATGTAATATTCTAATTTATTACACTTGGTGTGTTTTTCCCTGTCTTCAACCTCTATAACTAATTAACATGCTTATTTAAATCGTATGTTATCAGCTGTGTAGTTAAATATTCGGTTTTTAACAAAATTCACATGTTGGCCTGCATAAATACCAGTTTCGGAATTGTATACCACTTTTGTCATTTTCGTGCGTTTAGAATTAAGGAAATCAACTTTTGTTTTGGCAAAAAGGTACTAGGAAATCGGACACGGAAGGCAGCACTCTACTTTACACTTCACTCACAACACCAGAGAGCAATGCCGGCACACAAGCCAAAGAAACGACCATAACGTCCCCACCCCCGCAAAAACGCAAAACGACAAATCCGACAAAAAAATAACTGTGATCCCAAGAGATGGAATGAAACACATCCGTGACCCTATCAAATTTTTGTGTTTCTGTTGCTAGTGTTTCTTGTTACAAAAATGTTGTACGAAAAGCAAATAAAATATTCTTAAACGCAAAATTTTTAAGGTACTGCAGCAGGCGACTGTCTTTCAATGCATCAACCGATTGCAGTTTCTGACGCAGCAAGCATAATCTGCTACACGTACGCCTTAATGTTTCCGTCGCATCAGTAACGATTTATGTGTCCAAAGGAATAGCAGCATGAGTTGCAGATACATGGCAAAGTGAGGCGAAACTATTGTTGGTGTTAGTTCAGTCTACCAATTTACATTTACGACTTCAATACATGTATTGGTATGGTGCATAAATTCCTTTAAGTGTTCAGAAGCAGCAGCGAGTGGCATCAAAACTTCGTTTATCCAAGTTGTGATTTAGATACTCGGTAAAACGAGACAAAAATGTCAGCATAAGCAATATGCACAACGGTCAGTTTTTCCAACTTATATTAATCACTCACGATGCTCCATTCCTGGTGTACTCCATCGCAACAAGGGTATAAGAGAAGAGAAGTCAGTTTCCCTTGTATGCTGAGCGTCTCGGCAAGGGAATTTCTTGTACTATTTTAATACCATCTTTGATATGATTCGGTATCGGGTCGAACCTGGTACCCCCGCACAAGGTTTCGATGAGACGGTGGTTCAAAAGCTAACATAACTGTGGATTTACAGCATCTTAGGCCAAGCTTTGACTTTGCACTATCACACAATATGAAAAAATAAAAGGGAAAAACAGGCCGATACAATCTCATAAAAACCAGACCATTATTCTAATACGGTATGCATATTTATGATCAGACGACACTCAGAGGGGTCGCGACATATGAACTTTCGTCATCCATCGAAACAATTATTTAACAAATCTGAAAGTGCGACAACAACATGCGGTGTGTGACGTTATTGTGCACCAGAGAACTAATATGAACGTTGACTGTTGTCATACCTCTAATAACGTAAATGAATAAAGCAAATGTAAGAACCTTTTTATGAAATTGAGGTAGACAGTTACACAAATACTACAATGACTAACTGAAACTACCATCAAGTGTATTGTAAAAAACATAACTCTCAACATGATTCATCCAAGCCTCAATAGACCAATCTACGTCTTATCAAGGTAATGAAATGGAACTCTTTGTTTGATGCGGTAGGTAAGACTTATTTAATTAAAGTTATTATTTGGCGTTGACAGAGAGATGAAGTTGTATATATCATGTGCGTACACGTGTTTCAATAATATCGTTATATACCAGGGTTTAAAATACTGCTTCAATAATTAAGCGCATATATTGTCGCGTAAGTTTACATTGCTATAAAATATGTATACGTGAAATCAAGGAAGTTCTAAAATTTCTCATCCGTGACATGCACATGAATACATTAGGACATTTTTCTGTAAAGCAGTGGCTTCCGATTATTGTATCCTTAAGTTTATAATATTTTATCGTTGCGTAATTTTATTTCAACTTAAAATGTCCAATTAACTTAATATTATACTTAAATTAATATTTTTGAAGGCATTTACAGATTGAACGTAAATTGATAAGTAAAAATAAATGTTTGTAGAAGTTTGGAATAAAATTGTAGGTGTGAGGTAAGTTATTTCAATGTATTAATACTGTTACAATGTAGTATCCGATGAATTAATGTTTGTTAATGCATTAAGTCGATAATGAAATAATATATTGCCCGACCTGTGTCGTCACTTTATGGAATATTAACGGCGTAATGATTATTAACCGTATAAACCAAGTTGTCATTTTTAATACCTATAACCGACCAAGGGAAATACAAGTTCCGGATGTTTTGTAATAATTATGTTTTTCAACGTGTGGAATGGTGGTGTATATTGTGCTATATACGGTTATATGTTCGATATATAGGAATACAATGCACATAGATGTACTGATAGCAATGATTGTAAAACACGTAGAGATACAAAACTGAATATTTGAAATATTCACATGTCAGAAAACCTGACATTACAACTAAAGCCTGTATTGGTTAGGCATCCACAGGTGCTACGTATATAAATGTAACTTTATGTAAATTCCAAATTTTGCGAACGTTTATTATTATCAGAACGTAATCTGTCTTTCCAAATTATATTAGTTCAATGTACATATTATAACATTATTATTATCATAATTATAATTATAAGTATTTACAAGGAACACTGGGGACTGTGTATCGTATGTTGGGCATTTGCTAGGTAATATATGCAACCAATATGTTCAGTTGGGTATTATGGTCAGATGTGTGACAAGGACTGCCCTGAACAGTGTTTCAGCCCCTTTTGTTATCGTTAACTATTCGTATATTTCAAATTATGCCCATGTTTATCAAGTTCATTATTATGAGCATATTTTTATCTCTCTTTCCACATTCATCATAAGTAAATACAATTTAGAAGATCCGCTCATGAACGCGTCCAAACAAATAAATGCAGCTGGGGCTGTCCTCTATTAAACAAATTTAAACCATTACATGCTACCCATTCACGATTAAGGAAGTTTAGAACACTTTCATTTATAATAGTGGTTGTAATAGTGGGTAAAAATTGAAATATTATACGAACTCAACACTAGAGGTAATACTATACATATTACCGAAAACATAATATTTTATAAACACCAATAACAATTGACTGAGATATAGGTATGATAACAAAGTCAGGATAAACGATTGACATACAAATGTGGTATGGTGAATTTATGTGGAAAACATAGTAATTTAATTGTTCAATACACTATAATAATAGTTGTTTGATTTTTTTCAGATGTAACAAGATACCTGTAATTTACTACAAAAATGAGTAACCTAAGCTATGTTCAACTACTTGTGTTGGTGTGCTGTTTCCACTTCAGTAAGGAATTTATTTACTAAGATTATACATAATTGTTTCATGTTGCAACCTATATGCTTGTAGATCATTAGTCAATTATTACACGTAGTTGCAGACGTGTAGATCTGTTACATACACCAACGCACTGCTTGTAATAAATCTTATTGTATATAATAGTACGTTAATTTATCATTATGTAAATTCAATATTATCAAGTATTTGTTGGAAATAAAAACATTGATTTCAAATAGCTTAACATTAAGTACAACGTATTCATTTACGTCATAATTCCATTATGTTGATGTTGCATTCATAAATTCACTTTTTACAAGCATCGTTTCATTGAGATTTAGTTATGTTAAGAAGTACTACATTCATATTGTAGTTGTAACTGCAATAGAACCAGGATGTGAGGATTGTGGATGTTGTATTGATGGGGAGTGTGCCCGTGCGCAAGTTCAGGGTGGATGGAGGGATGATGTTTGCACAAAAGGATGCATTGATGGTATCGGAGGCAACAAATGTTACAACAAATGTCCTGAAGATTGTGGCACATGTGAACAAACTATAAACAACAACTGTAAAACATGCGAGACTGGCAAGTATCTTACTACCGTCACTAGGAATACTAATTGGGGTACAAGGACATTTATGGGTTGTGTGGATTGTCCAAACAATTGTAAGACATGCGATTCAGAAACGAATTGTCAAGAATGCGAAACTCGATATTACAATACTGGACAATACAACGACTGCTCCTTGGAGTGCCCTGCTACTTGTATGACATGCACATCGTCAAACAAGTGTCAGGAATGTTATGACCCGTACTACAATGACGGTTATACCACTGACTGCTCTCTTTCATGTCCAGGAAATTGCGTCTGCACATCGCCCGGTATGTGCTCATCGTGTCAAGATGGTTTCTTCAACGTAAACGAACAATGTCCGAGTCCTTGTCCAGATACATGTAACACATGTTCTAA
This sequence comes from Spisula subtruncata, assembly GCA_963678985.1. Classification (NCBI taxonomy): domain Eukaryota; kingdom Metazoa; phylum Mollusca; class Bivalvia; order Venerida; family Mactridae; genus Spisula; species Spisula subtruncata. Next base: position 11,141,424 of record OY787677.1, on the reverse strand, counting down.
CCAGAGGTTTTGTCAGTCGTGCAAAGATGGATATTACAACGCAAAGGAAATGTCGACCAATAACGAGATTACTGATTGCTCACTTCCGTGCAGAGATACTTGCTTCCAATGTACTTCGTATGACGTATGCACATCTTGTAAACATGGACATTACGGCTCGTACTGTCAGGGCGATTGTTCCGTTGGGTGTAAAAATGGAGGATGTAATAAAGATGATGGGACGTGTGAATGCAAGGATGGATTTGCTGGCCGTCTTTGTAATGAATGTGCGCCTGGCAGACATGGTGAACTGTGTGACCTTAATTGCCCTGTGGCATGTAAGGACATGGTATGTGACAGAATATCAGGACATTGTGTTAGTTGCAAAGCGATTAATATAACTGGCGCAATGTGTGAAAAATGTATAAATGGTATGTGGGGTACAAACTGTTCTTCAATATGTCCGAAGTATTGTGACGGACAGTGTTTGAGAGACTCTGGCCAATGTGAATCATGCAAAGTGAATTTTGTAGGCAATACATGCAACCAATGTTCAGCTGGATATTATGGCGAATTATGTGATGAAGAATGTCCCGTACAGTGTTATGGCTCACTTTGTTATCGTTCCAATGGAACTTGCGGATCATGCAACCATAATTATGCTGGTTCTACTTGCGAAGACTGTGTTGCCGGTTTCTACGGACATGCGTGTGACCTTCATTGTCGATCAGCAAAATGTGAAAATAACATCTGCTATCGAAAGACTGGCACTTGCATATCGTGTCAAGATGGATTCTTTGGACTAGAATGTGAATTTAACTGTTCACAGGGTTGCGATGGCAATGTTTGCGATTTTGAGTATGGCACATGTGATTGTAAGGAACTTTATTCTGGGGACAAATGTTGTCTCGATGGTGGACATTGCCGTGACTGTTCTTCAAGTACATCTTGTGAAACATGTGAAACTGGCTTCTTCGGGTCAAACTGCGATAAACTGTGTCCAAGTACGTGTGCTGCCGATGGACCAGTCGCACAGTGTGAAATGATCGAGGGTAAATGTTTGGCATGCTCGGATGGTTTCCATGGTAATCATTGTAATAACACGTGTAATGATAGATGTGCCAACAATCGCTGTGACCAGGAAACCGAACACTGTGTCGATGGATGTGTTGGTGATTTCGAAGGTCCTACCTGCGCACAAGGTAAATGTTATTTCGTTTTATTATATTCATGTATCTTTATATTTTCGATCGATAAACAAACATTGGTACATGTACTAGGCGAGTTAAGCCACGGTAAAAAAATAAGCAACTCATTTATGATTAACAACTTGGAGCCAAGCAAACAACCGGTATTTGATATTTGTTTAACATCCTAGGTATTATTCAAGCACACTTTAAAAAATGTACACGTACATGGAATGCAATGACTCGAGCTCAAAAATATGTTATTTGCAGCGTCACATCACAGGTTACTGTATCGTTGAAAACGAAAAAAAAAATGGAAATTTATATTTTTCTATAAAGGTATATTTGTTCTAAATGAACCAGAATTTCAATCAATCAAAAACAAAATTTGACTAGTAATATCTCCATAAACTAATTATATTCATATACAGCAATGTTTAAAGTACTTATATGTCAGATAGTATCAAAATTGATCGAATAGTTAAAAAGTTATACTATAAAATGTAGATACTGTTTCACAGCCGATTCATATGGTGCAATCAACACAAATCTATAGGGCCGTCCTCCACAATGTGTTACACCTGCGACAGTTAAAGTAAACCTTTAAGCAATGGATTTTATGATATGAAGTTAATTGTTGGCTTACATTGATCCCATAACATTGTTTCTGTAAACACACATCATTTTATAGATAATTGGTATGCATAAGGCAGTTCTTTTATTAAAAACAAACTGCACCTCTTGATCCGGCTCGTGGATTTCTGTACAAATTGACCTTGATAGAAAAATATAAATTTTCAAAAAAATATATTTATTTTTCTTTTTCAAACGATACAGTTACCTTTGCGACAAATACGATGTACTTAATAGTTAAAATTCAACTTCAAAATAGACTGTTTGAACAGTATCTATGTACAGCCAACATATTCCTTGCATCAATGACTTTCAAAACTTCCTGATTCACAATAAGTTTATTCTTTATGTACTTTTTATGGTACAATAAACACTATAATGGGCTGTTTATGAATGCAACAATATAAAACAGTTTGAAAACCATACGAATGAATAAACACGTTTAAAAATTTAAAAATGTAAACACGTCTAGGTTACATGCACCCATCGTACAAATAATATGAAATAACAAACAATAGTTCAAAAACATAAAACTTACTAGGAAGATAATACTATTATACAGACAAATGTAATATAATATTAGAAACTTGGCAATGCATGCTTAAAATATGAGGTTATAAAATTGCACTTTCAAGGTAACTAGTGATACATTTTTGCAAAGAATCTTACCCTTGATTTAACTTATAATAAAGAGAATACCCTGTTTATTATATGATGTTCCGAACGTTGCAAGAGGTACATTTTCTTTTGAAATAGTTAAATATATTGATAACGAAAATTCTTGAGTCAAGATATGTTTCATGGACAGTCAGTGAAATAAACTAGTCCAGATGTCAATGAGGGTAACCTAACTTTGGATACCGCACACAATTTGTTGGTACTACAATGTTCAGGAGGTTGTCCTATACTTTCCCAGAACGTGTTTTCACCTTTGACTCCCAATGTGTATGTAGATTGGACAGGGCTGCTATTCACAAGACATCTTAGTGCAAGATTTAAAATTAAATTAAAACATCATATTGTCAGGTAAACATAACAATCAAAGTATTGATGTTTAACCATTGGGTAAAATCATTGTGTACATGCTACACTAATCACTAAGAAAGAATTGGTGTATAGTCATTTATACTTGCAAAATTGAGAATATGCGCATCACAAATGTTTAACTTATGGCAAATCTCCAGTAAGATGCTTAGTGAATACCATCCTTGGGCTCAAATGCATTATGCATACTGTGATGTGTATATATTTTATAATTTCATCTCAGGTTTCAATATTGTATCACTTTAATAATTATGTTCACAGTAAACGGATGTGTCGTCTTTAACTTAACAAAATTTACACTTCAGCTTTGATTGAGCCTCAGCCAATTGTTCCTGCAGTTGCTGGAGGCGTATCAGCCGCTGTTGTCATAATAGCAATAATTATCGTGGTGTTGATCGTCATCCGTAGACGGTGAGTTACATGTACATGCATTATCAATGGAATTACGCAGTGCCTTTATAGTGTTTATGTGCAAATCTTAGACTGTCATACAAATAATTGTACAACAAGCAATTCATATTGGTTGTGGTTTTGAAATATTTCCGGGAGATGTTGGTCCGTTGACACGTCTATTTTCATTCGTCCTTTGTCTGTACTGTTTATCAGTAACAAAAATAGAGTCATTGTTATTTTAACAATTCTATATTTTGCTAATGACAAAAAGCGATATTTATATATTTATACGTAAACATTAGATGGATTTTATTAACAAGACTAGTTTCGAGTATCGTCGGCACTCAGACACTGGTTGACGGTCTAAGTGGCATTATTTCGCCTTGATGTTTTCATTTGTTGATGTTGCACTGTTTTGAATGTTGGCCTATCGTGTAAAATCCATCGATTTGCACCTTTAGAGCCAAGTTAGAGTCTCAACCAGATTGTAAGTGACATTTAAAACGTAACCAATCACTTATTTTACCACACATAATTTTATACTAACTAGCCCATATGCTCTGTATAATTATTATGTATAACCTTGTTTTTTTAAACCTTTTAATGGTTTACATATTTGAACATACTATTGTGTCTTAAAACATTATTATAATATTAAGTACTTTGAGTGCTTTGGTTAACATATCGGGTTTTGTGACCAAGTGTGTTTTAATCTGTTGGCTGATCTTGATATTTGATATTGTGTTGTATATTTCATAAAAGGCGAAGATATACGGACAATCGTAAAGATGATACAACAGATAAACAGAACAATGCACCAAAACTTCCTGGTAAGTCAATGCAATATTATCCTGTCGGTATATTTATGATAAATATTGACACGCGATATGTCGCTAACTTATAAGTATAAGGTCGTAAGTCGTCCCTTTGGTGCAACAAGGTTGTATCTCTCTATATAAGATTAAGCAAGATATCCGTTGCGTCAAAGGGACGAATAGTTACTTACTAGATTCTACCTTGTAATTCCAATGCACATTGTAGATATACATCACAAGAAGCATTTAATTAATTTATTATCATCAAATCGGAAGGGTTCATGTTGCCAATACTGGATTTTCAAAAAATAAATTATATTCGTGTTCAGACAGTTGTTTCTTGTTTTTTGAAACACAGGTGTGTACTGAATATGACCATATTCTTCTGAGCAAGAACATTGTTATTTTACTAACTGTTTCATTTGTTTTCGTAAAATTATACAGGAGTCACTCAATACCGCTATAAGTTAAACTTTTACGAAATGAATGAAGAACGATTATTCGTTTCGACGTTCTTATTTGTTTGTGTGTTGTATCAACAACAAATACAGATCTCCTTACTGTAGCGTAGGTTGACTGTGCATGGCTTTGAAGTGAACGCCACTGTGCCACCGAAATAACTCCAAACAAGTTGCCCAAATGACGCTGATATGGTCGTTGTCATTATGTACATTGCATGCATTTTAAGGCGTGACATATCAAATTATCGTTTCTCTTCATAACACAAATAAGCACAACATGTTTCTTCTCATGACCCAAGGTACTTCCAAAAGACGACATGACGACAACAAAGCAACTACTGGACCAGAAGTGGCCGAGCTTGAACCTGACATCGATTGTGTTGATGGTGAAGAGATAGTGGTTGATATACCAAAAACACAGAATGTTGTGTATGAGAATGTACCTACGGCACATGTATCCGGACTTAATGCTTTTGTGAGAAGGAAGTCTGAGGATGACTATAAACAGGAATTTGAGGTTTGAACTTGCATAGGTACATTTGTATCTAACCTATTATGTTTTTTTCAGAACAAGCCTAATAGTAGAACAAATGTTTGATAATCTCCTACAATGCTTTAAGAAAAGTACATTATATGATATGTTATTCAAGTTTATGCAAGTGTTTTGCTGATATGATGACGAACTAAGCATATGTGATATTTAATTGTCTCAACCCAAGTGCTTATTTGTGATGAATCAATAACGAATGAGATACTGTAGTTATGACTAAAAATGCGACAGAAATATATTTTAAATTGTGAAGTAAGTCATACGGAAATTGGCAAATATGAAGTAAAAATCTTCATAGTTTACAAACGAATTAAGATTAATACTATTAAGTTTCTTTCTTTGATAACTTTATGGGATATGTGTTACGTTAGGGATATGCATGAGACGATATAGAGTATATATTGTGTACAAGTGGCTTCTGTAAGGTTTTGAAATGAATGTGCATTAGAGCAATTAATTTAATTTGTTCATTTATTGTGTTGTTGATATGAATGAGTATTTTGCAAACGTCGATATAGATTACCCAAATTTTATGAATGGTACATGTTTATTCGATAATGTCCGAGTGATTTCCTATCAATATAAGACAGGTTTTCCTGTATTTTTACGTTTCATGTTAAGAATAACATGACAATTGTAACACATAAGCATGGCTTATACATCATTTATCTTTTCAGCAACTACCAAAGGGGCTTACACAGAGCCATACTGATGCACGAAAACCCGAAAACGTGGTTAAGAACAGATATAATGGCATATATCCTTGTAAGTATGTTCAATATGTTTTTGGGTTCAAATTCTTTAACTGAAATTGACAAATGGCTGCAATTACCAACTGGCAATGTGTTTTAGATTTGTTTAGGTATCATTTTATATCACACGGCTTCAAACGATCTAGTGTGTCCTCTCTAAAGCCGACGCCATTCTCGTGAATCCTGCATTTTATGTATAATCCTCACATTCTACATGTAGAGAAAAACAGTGCTTATATAATATAATTATTGTTTTGTAGTTTTCTTGTCTGTTTATAACATTACATAAAGTATATGGTATATCATTTTACATTGCAGATAATCACTCCAGGGTAAAAATAAAGGGTGACCCAAAGTTCTTTATCAATGCTTGCTTCATAGATGTAAGTATTACATTTGTATATTCAATATGTACACTCAATCAAATTGTGTTGTTTGTTATTGTATTTATTTAGATAGTTCTGTGTGGTAATTAGTATTCACAAAGCATTCATTTAGCAGTAAAAAGTAAACCCAAAATTTACAATGATAAATAATGCAATTTTAAGTTTACATTTGAAATTTGATCATTGCCTTAATTGTATAATTCGCTGGCTAAGAATGATAAGGTCTTCCTTGATGAATGCATTATGTACTTAAGGCTACTTATGATCCTATTTCATGAAAACCGGAACTTTTCGTTTTAACCAAACTGAACTCCAAAAGTTGTTTTATCGTAAGTCAAGATTAGTTTTCAGAAAGTCTTCTTTTGCTTTCTCAAATTATCGATTTTGTACGCCCGTCATATTCTTAGCCAGGAGACTGTCCTGTACTATTATATCAACAGATAAGTGTGTGTATTTTGTGGCACATGCTTAATTGTATCATGTTATTCATTATAGGGCTTCCAACAGAAGAATAAGTACATTGCATCACTAGGTAGGTATTGCATGTGTTTACTTGAGTTGAGTCCTCGCTTTGAATACGATGTCATGTTTTTTTATAAATATTAAGTTGTTCATTTCATTATTTTCACGTTGAATAGTATAAACATGATACGCGAATTGTGTTCTGATAGGTGATACATTATTGCTTGAAAGGCTGTTCATGTACGACATATGATATACATTAAATGATTGTTTTCAGGTCCTACAGCAAAAGCTACTTTGAAGTTTCATACATTCTGGACGATGGTATGGCATATGGACACGGATGTGATAGTGATGCTAACCAATCTCATCGAACCAAGTGTAAGTAGGATTTAAAGCAGACCACTAGTTTCTATTACTTTACATATACATATGATTTGATAACACTCCGTATGGGGTCATGTCGATGTAAACTTTATATTTACATCATCCAATTAAATCGCTACTTTTACAAATCCGGAAGTGCAGAGACTCTCCGGTGTAGTTTACTGGATGGGAGACGCTTAAACCTTAAAGCGAATTAAGCATATCATGATTTTAGCCTGTACACGCTCTATGCATAAAGCAACATGCACTTAGGGGTCATTTGAATGTGACCTATCTTGTAGTGCAGTCAGATCTAACTAACAGCGTAAAGGAATGGAACAAATGTTCGGATCTGATTGTAATGTGATTGGATGTCAAGGAACATCATATTATATTTTACCCTCAGCATTGATATATACGGACCAATTGAATTAGAACACTGCTTCAAATCAGTCGTAACTCTAAATATTTTAAGAAAGAGTTCAATTATGTTTCAGGGCAACAAATGCGAACAGTACTGGCCAGATCAAGATGGCACAAATGTGCATCAAGAAATGACAGTTTCGTGTCAAAGTGAGGAAATATTTGCCGAGTATACAGTCAGGACATTAACTGTTGAAAAGGTAATTATGATGGCCGTTTATCTGATGGTATGACTTAAGTGGATGCTTGACAAGATTGAAGCAATTGTTTTCGGTGAAACGTTGGGAGGAGGGAGGAGATGAAATTTGGTTGATTTAAACACACAATTGTTATTTATTTTCCTTGATATTTATCGTACTCGAACACATGGCTTTTAGATTAATATCAATTGAAGGATATTCCTAGATTATATTGCACATTGCTTTCTAGTAAGTAAGTGTTTGTATATATATTGTGACTGATATCATACACACTTTAAGTAGTCATTTCCACGAAAACCCATTTATGATGTTATCTACATTAAGACGGGTTCCATCGTTTATCCGTTAGTATAGATATTGTCAAATACACTCGCAAATGTCAAATTATATTCGGTGTATACTAATGGTTTCAATATCCGTGTATCCTTTTACCTTCGTGGTGAAGATCAAGTTCAATCAGGTATGAGACCAGTCTGTTCCAATTCATGATTTATATGAGTACGATTGACCCATAATATTCACCTAACCCAGGTGCTGATCTTTAATATGTACATGCGCCAGAGACGAACAAAATCTACTGTTCCTTTTCGTTACAGCCGACGACAAATTGTGCAATAGCCGATTTAACACTTAAAAATCTCGGGGTGTATAGTCAGCCTAATGGGTGCATGACTGAAATTAAATACACATGTACTTTAACTTATGGTATTACACTTACTACTGTATCAAATATTGAAAGTCATTTAAATGGGGGCAAAATTTCGTGGTTTCGGTACAAAACACCCTTTCGATTAGACGTTGAATCGTGGATGTTGCATTTCATGTAATAAATGCAAGGTCACAAATATTGGTCCACGGGGTTGGATTTCTTGGTTGAATGTGAACCATGAAATCCACGAAATTTAATCCTCAAAGAAAATTAATAATTTTACAATAACTTTTAATACGGTGATGTACTTAATTGTTGCCTATGTGTTATCAGAAATCAAAGAAGAGAACAGTCATACAGTTTCATTACACAGCCTGGCCTGATAAAAGTATTCCGGATGAAATAACAAGCTTGGTAGAATTCCGTCAGAGGGTTAGAAGTGCTCCACGTGTACATCACGGTCCGGTTATCATACACTGCAGGTTGGTTGACCTTGTCTGATATCTGCCTATAGAATTTCATTCTAACATTGACTACACTGCAGTCATACACAAACATCCGGTAAACTTTTAAGGTAAAGGAAAAAGGTAAAAACATCATTCAAAACATAAGCATTGTGCGCTTCTTTAATCATTTCAGTTTCAGGACGTCTGACAAATGAATTTAGCTGTTTAGTTTTTATTTCGTGTCGAGGTTTCTGTTTGCTATTATGACGTTTGTGGTCTGTGAGGAGTTCGTTCAGTCCTTAAAATTGTGTGGTCCCTCTTTTGGCATGTTGCGCACAATTGCCAAAAATGAGATTTTCTAATATAGGTAGATGAAAACAATGTCCATTTACAATTGCATGCAAGTTTTCTTTCATTGTTGTCCTTCTCTAGTGCTGGGATTGGTCGTACAGGAACATACATTGCTCTGGACAGGTTGACAGAGGCGGGGGAAGCTGGGGATAGAATCAATGTATATGATTGTGTGTTTGACATGCGACAACAGCGTGTTAACATGGTACAGACACTGGTAAGTTACTTATTGCTTAAATAAGTCAGCAAAATATCCTAGTTGTTTATATCGCTTGCTTAGAATGAGAGGTTTGTATTTGTAATACTTACGACCTTATAAGACTCACATATATTTACAATATCAAGCCGCTTCTTATATGTATGGACCTATTTTTTTAGGGGGGGGGGGGAATCGGAACTTGTCATGTTGACCAAACTGCTTGTTTTATGCATCAAATTTAGCTAGTATGCTAAAAAGTGTTTACATAAACAAAGAATGGCAAATAGTTTTGGTTAGATTAGGCCGTTTGAGTACATGAGGTTACAGCAGTTATTAGATAGGTTACTATTTTACCTGATTAACACGATTTGTCGCATAACTATGATAGTGCTAAGCTTGGTAATGCATGCATCAAATGCTTATGATTTCAGGAACAATACAAATTTCTTCATAAGGCTCTGGTACACACACTGACCTTTCAAAGCGGAGCAATTCGATCGGAGGAGGTTGGTGCTTACATACGAGCTACAAGTGCTTCGGAGTTCAACGAAAGCTTCGAGGTAAGTAATATAATAGGTTAACTTTGAATTATGATAATGTATTAACAAGTTTACCAAATGATTGATATACATCGATCCAATATTGAATAATGCGAGCTTTAATTTGATGTGTCTAGTTGTATTTTATGCATCGGATAAAATCTTTAAATATTAAATGAAAATATACTGTGAATCAAATCTACCAATACAAAAAACAATCAAATATTGCTGCTTACAAGTTATATCGCATTAATTTCTTTCTTTTACACAATTTAAATGTCAGTATTTACCTTTTTTATTGTCTGCTATCAATTTTATTTTGGTATGTTTGTATGTACTATGCTTGTAATTGTTTTGTTAGATGACCCTATGGAGATACGCCTTCTTTAGTTTAATGGATGCTTCATTGTAAAAAAAGTTATTATAATTATACATGTACCATGTCATTGTTTTAGTTGCTGAAGACTTCAATTGAAGATGAAAGTATTGAAGAAACACAGGCAAGGAATAAAAACGGTCGTCATCGTGACAAGAACAGAAAACATAGTGACATACCAGGTAAACAAAGCAGATAATAATAAATATATCCTATATTTTCGAAAACCACAATAGGTTCCGGTTTTATGCGCTTACACATATTTGCCATTGATTTTTATTGTCACAATAAACTTAACCATTGCACACGCAGATGCACACGATCGCTTCACCACAATAGATTTACTTATTTTCTTCGAAAAGTATCACTTAAAATTATCATAGTTAAGAATATATCGGGTTTCAAAAATGACCAATTAGAAATTTTTTGAGTGTACAGTTGCAGAGTTACCAATGTTGCACTATGTTCTTTGGATGAAAATAAAATTTTAACATCACACGAATGTCCTTGGTTGGTATACCGATTACGTATATTGTTATACGTAGCATGTGTGATATAAGGTAAACTACACGGGCGTGTTTTTTCAAGAATGTGATGCGTATTTTGCGTTTTTACTGCCATATAAAAAATCTACCATTCATTTATATTGAATTCGTTCAGGAAAAGTTATTAAGCGGGCCTTTGAATTTCCAAAACTCGTTTAATAAAAATCGTGATAGATCCTCTTTATTTCTGTTCTACGGTATTATCACTGTAAGTTTACCTTTCCTTACTTATTACAGGTGACAGACATAGACCAAGGATTCACATTTGTCGAACATTCAACTCGTCTGACTACATCAATGCCATTTATGTAAATGTAAGTAATACGTCTTCAATAAGTCAAATTTGCTAATGTGTTAATGTTTTCACTGGTTACAAATGTAAAATTAATGATAACCCTTTCTTATGCCAGTGCAGCAGTCATTTAACCTACTTGCCTCTTGCATGAATGTTTTAAGAGTATCATCAGCAACTGATAGATAAAAATAATGAATATTTCTTACTAAAAATGGTTCTCATTTATTTTCAGGGTTTCAATAAAAAGGATCATTACATCATTGCACAATCACCACTTCTAGACACTGTCGTGGACTTCTTGTGTTTGATCTTCCAAGAGAATTGTTACTGTGTTGTATCAATGGAAGATGTCGAGTTAATTGGGACGGTAAGTTATTGGTATCGTTATTGAGAAGATACAAATAATCAAGTACATGAATACACATACAGTGTATATATGATCTAGTTTGTCTGTACCGAGTCACTCTACTACCCTTATGTTTGCAGGCGTCAACACATCATAGTCTTTAGTTTCCTGAGTAATTTCCATTTGGCACTTGACCATCACCTTTGATCAAACCAAAAATAAGATATAGCAAATGTATAAAAAGTTATAACGGTAAAACATATTGTCGATTCAAAAACCGTCATCAGAATTACATAGGGTACGCTTTCTTACATGCACGGAATACTTGTACGTACATCGTATAGACAATGGAAACATTAGTTAAATGTAAGGGAAAGCATGGCTTACAGACGTGTTAAACAAACAACCACAGTTAGTGTACGTGAACAATCACAACGGAACATACATGGCAATTAGCAATAACAAGTTACCACCATGTACTGTCATAAGTTGTTCCAATATTATAAGACAGTGACGTCATTTTTATAGATCTACAGAAAGCTTCGAGGCGTGATTAGTAAAGACTTTGTATTCTATAAAGGGGTCATTGTCGAGAGGTCACGGTAGACCTATACCTAACGTTTTTATGATTATGGAATATAGGGGAACATAAATAAATGTAAACAGTAACTGCAATCTGAAATTCATCCTTTCACGTCAAAGATTATGAAACAGATGGTCAGTTCAAACACACTAATGACATAATATGAATTAGTTACAAGTAATATGTGTCGCGGAAGGGAATTAAAAAATGTTTTATTGATGTTTTTGGTAAAAGAATATCTTACTCATTTTGGAGTTTAATTCACTCACACGATATGTGAACACTTATCAAACTGTTCTTCTAATCACGTTTTCGTCTTTACAAAATCTGACACAACAAAATGTAATGTCATAAGTCACTACATGACACATGTCCAAATATGTATGATAATTAAAGTTAATTATGTATTTTCATGTTCAGGAAATTGGTGATTACTTAGGAGCCGATAATCAAGTGTTGAAGTCAGGAACATTTACAGTGAAGACGTCAAGAGGTGAAACAGGTCCTAACTACATAATGAGAAAACTGACGATCTCTAACAGTGATAAGGTAACAATTATTGTACCCTTTCCGCTACCACAACAAATATCGCATACAAAACAAAAACATAGAACAAATCGGATCCTACATTGATAATTAATTCAAATCGTAAACACAAACACGTAGAATAATTATATAAAGCATAGATAATAAGACCAAATACAAAACAAATACTGAAGAAGAAAAATGAAGCTTTAAAACTACAAGTACTAACATCAGGTGTAAACAGTTTAAAATATTTAACAATCAGTACACAATGCATAATGCTACTACGTGATTACAAACTGTAACTAGTTATATTTTAGGTGACCTTGTAGATGTGTATGAATGTTACAATGAATTCACTCCTAAATGATATTAGTTTCAGCTTTACCAATAACAAAACGTTCTACCACTGTTGCATAGAAATGCTAATGAGCATGAATGGGTAGTTTGATACATTTCAGCACTCTAAGGGAGAAAAGGTAGTTTACCATTATCAATTAACTAATTGGAGAAGAGACGACCAGGTTCCTACTGATGTTGGGGAGTTTACACAATTTGTGAAAGATGTCAGTAACAAAGCTCGTGAAATGAAGAATGAGAATGCGCCCGTTCTTGTACATTGTTTGTAAGTTGACGTACATGTAATGTCATCATATTTAAAACAAATAGGCCATATCTATGCGGCAGGTTTTGCAGTGTTTTGAGTAGTAGGCAGAAAATCAAGTTAAAGACTGTGGAACAAACTGATTGATGAGTCCTAACGTTAAGACAATGTGATGTACTGTAGATGATCATAATATAATCAATGGTGTACACCATTTGCATACAAAAGTGCATTGTAAAAAATTAACATGGGCGTACTGGTTAAGAGCGATACGATTTTACAGCGCTAGCACGTATTTTAGAATATTTTGTTATATGAGTGACTGTCGGTGGTGTATATAACAATTGTTCTTCGGTCAAAAACTTCATGTAACTTAATTATGTGACGTAGGTACTGCGTTTTTTCGTTTGGTTATTTGTGGATATTGTACCGCGTTTAAGTGTTATGTGATATTGTTTATGTTTTTTGTTCTTGATTAATTAAGTTGTGTGATGCCTTCCTTGTCCGATAAATTTATGGTGTTAACTAACTATATTAATTAACGGACTCATTTTAGGGACGGAGCTAAGCGTAGTGGTTTGTTCTGTGCTGTTGGTATTCTGTTGGAGAAAATAGAGGCTGAAGGTCAAGTTAGCGTGCCCAACACCTTGAGACAACTTCGTACTCGTAGGAAAATGGCTATTCCAAATAAGGTTGTATTCTATATACGTCAATAATGTCTATACTATATTGTGAACCATATTCACAATTGGTCTAGAATCAAATATGTCACCCACGATAAATAAATTCATTATTACTATTATTATTATTATTATTATTATTATATACGAGGACTACCTGGTGTCATATTCTAGAATCTTATTTTATTCACTGACTTATAAAAGCTAACACGAGTGCAGAATAAATGTAATTTTAAACTATACTCTACCTGTCCAGTCAATGTTTACAATCTTTTCGGTACACATACACGGCTGTGTCACTTTCACCATATCCTCACTTGGCTGTACACATAACACACGTATGACGATTGAGATTATTATAGGGAATTCCTCCGTTCAACTACAAATCCAGTAAACATGTATTGCTTGAGTTTGATCAATCAGTTGATGTGAAGGTATATCCGTTCATTATATGTACCCTAATATTATTCTTCTCGTTTTTCAGGAGCAATTTGAATTTTGTTTCCGCTGTGTGGATGCTCATGTTAACTCAAACAACGTTTACTCCAATTTTGCACGATAGAGACTCAACAGCATTATTCACCCGTACTTACAGAATGTGCCTCAGTATATCATTAGTTAGTGCACTTGCAGTCTAACCTGGCGACCACCAGGGTTCAAATACAGAAGGAAGCACTCGCATCATTATTTCAACAGACAGCTGACAGCTAAAGGCTACGATTACATTTTAAAAGAACATTTGACGTGTTTGTTAAAGAAGCTATTGATGCAATGAGGATGTGTCTTGCGATATCATCTTTGATTTTCGATATTGCACGCTTAATTACTGTATTATACAGTGTACTATTGTTGACAGTACTTTGATACGTCATGCTTTGGTTTAATATTTTTTTGTTTTTATCCATATTGACATCTTGCCCATTTATCCACCTTGTCATGACTATTTGGTGATTTTTCGGCTCTAAGCATTATAAAGCATGTCGGAAGGCACATGGTGTTGTCTTGTATAACATTATGTATGCATTTGTTCGGCTACCTTCCTAATCAAACACTTAAAGGTAGCTTAGTCGCCATGTGCTCAGGCAAAGGATGTTAAACTTTCACTATTGACTGTGGTATCGATATACTGGTACCCAAACTACGCGTACCGATACGAGTATGCACTGTGAACCAGTATTTATGTTGCTTGAGAAAAAGAGAAAATGGCCGCTTAACTATCGTTGGGTGTATGATAAGGTAGTCGAAATGCTCATTTAAAATAATAAAATTTACGAAAATGTGTGTCTTTTAGCCAGCCAATTAGTCATAGTACATGGTTACTGGTGATATACAAACATGTATCACTTTTAGATTATACTCTTTACGACTTCAAGTCGTAACATAATTTTGTTTTAATTTCTAACTATTTAAAATCAGATTTTTGTTTAGTATCATACCAATATGTTAATCAGATCTGAGCTATCATTTTGTATTAATTTCGTTTCTGCGTATTTCGTGTTCTGTTGTTAATGTTAATGCTTATCATGTCTGTCTAGATTTATAAGTTTTAATGTGAAACTATGTACAAATGTGTAGCTAAAAATTGTATTATATATATTGCACTGAACTATTCATAATACTTTAATTTCTTCTATAACCTTGAAAAGTTTAGACGTAAACATCACGGCAGGCAAAATGTAACGCCCAGTACATGTAGCATATTGTAAAGTATGTTAAAGATTAATTATAAGTATAATAAAATACAAATCAAACTCCAATTTAGATTATCCAACGTTTTGAGTTTCATTTAAGTCTTCATCAGGGATTAGATACAAATTGCATCAACAGATATACTATAAGACACAATAATAATATCGCATTAATGAAAAGCAAAGCCATAATGTCGAATACCAGAACGTTGTTGAAAAACTGTTCGGCTATACAAATATTGATTTCAAATTACTATACATCATCATCGTACTTTAACTGTTCCAATATTAGATCAACAAGTATTAATATGAAGGCTCTGCTCCAAAATCAATTATCCTGTCTTGTCTATAGTTCTCATTCTATTATCATTGTGTTTTAAATAAAAGTTTAGAAGTCCCCGTTATACGTGAAATCACATTTAAATTCAGAGGCAGGTTATAATAATGTAATAAACGACGTTATGAACATGGAAAAAATAAATAAGAAATCAGCGAAACTTTCATAAGAGAAAATACCATATATAGACATACACGGTATAGTAATTTAAGCATTACATTGAATTTAACAAATGTATGTATTCACATAATAAAAATAAAAAAATATTATGTTTCCTTGTTGGTGCATATCGTGCTTTGTAGTGCTGTCGTCATTATTTGATTTGTTCTGATATTTTATTAGAAGTCTAAGCATATTGGTGAATATGAATATTACAATTATTACACCGATATATTACATGACGATTTATCTTTCTTAACGTCAAATGGTGATCGTAAGAATATAATTGAAAAAAAACAGAAGAGCGTGGAATATATTCATGTGTATAGTAGATCTTGTATTAATTGACATATCGCTGACTTACAATGAGAAGGTCAAAAGTACAATATAAAACCCGCTTTGTCGAGAAAGCAAAACCATGTTGTAAACCACTTTTTGAAAAACGCATGTATTCAACACTTCAGTTTGGTAAACCAGACAAGTCCAGATTGTCATAATAAGGATGACCTTGTAGTGCATAGTTTTCAAATATGTAAAGAGTCTTACAAGGTCATAAGTTTACGTTCTTTTTCAAAGTCAACGATATGAAGTTGAAGATCTACATAATACGAAGGATGATCAAAATAACGTGAACTTTTGTATATGTCAATTAACCATTTACAAACTTATATAAACTTGAATCGGAATATGTCCAGCATGTTCCTGAGCAATTTCACGGAAAAAAAATAATTCAGTGAAAAGTAACATTCAATAGAAAATGGTCACTAGCTGCAACCCGTTGCACGTCAGCGTTGGCTTCATGACGTCGTTGACGTCGTGCATCGGTGTTCGTCACTGTAGCATATTTGAACCTGATCATTTTTATCGAAAAAGTCATACAATGATATTGATTATTACTGAATAATGTAAGATAACATTTGACATTTAAATTGAGCAAGATGTTTTTTCCGTGCACGGCTGCATAGCGACCAGCTAATTTCCTTATAGGAAATCATCGACCAGCGCCAACGTATAGCGGATTATGTCACTGTTGACGCGCCGTATTTTCTATTTCTTCTATGATGCTTGCGCTTTCCTATATGTCTCCGTCCACATATTGACGATGTGAAGATCAATGTGAATATACAAATCGCACTGTTGCAATAACATCAATTTTTTACAAGATGTCACCAAAACCACATCCTGACGTAACGTGGTTAAGTTTGGCGCATTTCTTATTTGCATTTCATTTTAATGCATATGTAGCTTGTGAAATGTCGCATATTTTCGTGCTTGCTATATTGTGCCAATGTGAATTATTTTTAAATTGGCGTATGCAATAAATGTTCCGATAATAAACCATGTAAGTATTTGGAAGAAATAACCATGCTGTTGGGAGCAATAACAAAAACATCCAATTGTGATATTCACAATGAGTATATAATGATTACAATGTAAACTTTGTATATTTAAAATAAAATCCAAATATCGCTGGCTTTAAATGAGACAACTTACGACCATATTAAAACTGATAATACGAGAGGTGCCCCACTTATATTTGAACAGTGTTGAACATGACATATTTTCATTGAAATATGGTATAAATCAAATATCTCTTTTGTACTGTGTAAACATATGTGTTAGGTAACATTTACACTAACTGGTTGGTTTGTTTGATGAATAGAATGAACCCAAAACAACACTTTTGTAGAGGGTATGGTGTTTTGCGTTTTGAAGGTCTGCCACTGCCATAAAAGCCCTTAAAAGTTGTTGGTTGAGCATGGATATTCCATTTTTGTGAAGAAAATATGCAATTTTTGTCACAGGAAGGATGTTTTGCGCGTTATTGTTGTTTTTTACGAAATTACGCAAAATGTTAAAAACTGACAAAAAGTGATGATACCTACCTAAATCATAAACTTTGGTTATTTGATAAGTAAGGCATATCCAAAAACCAAAATAGGGACTTCAGCGACGTTAAGAGTATCCATTGGAACTTTCGATTTGTTCATTTAGAGAATTATACATGCCGGACTTGGGATAAATCGGTGTTTACATGCTCAATACCACAAAAACAACATAAGGGAGACAAATGTCTTTAACGCGGTGTATGCTTCAACGGAACCGTAAATGCCACAACTTTGTCACCTCTGTAGAGGCAATGCTTTATCGTTGAGAAATATACCATGAACGGACAGCCTACTATATGATAAATGTTGATAAGGCTACCCATAAGTTGACATTTGTTAAGCTTCACATGTTTCCGAACGTTTGCATAACGTATGCTGTTGTTTGCTATACTGGCTTAATGGAACACATATGTTTTACTAAAAAGTCAAAGCTGAATGCACATTGCTGTGTACATTAGGTTCCAAACTATATTTGGTCAAAATGTTTGCGAAACAACTTTCCTGGAGACCATATGGGGAGCATGGTGTTTTGTCAACACGGAGCTTCAACTCCCTCCACAAAAACACCAGTCTGAACCTTAAGAACAGACATTTGAAGTATATTACGCAATATTAGTAAAGGCCAAAGTCTAATGAACATATACCCACAAACCCTTTAGTCTATGGAATATTGCTGCGTTTATTACAGGCGGTAAATGCAAACAGTATCGATCGGATTATTCGGTCTTCAAAAAGCCAAACACCATACACCCTACAAAATTGTAGATTTTAGTGCAAACTAAGAAATAAAGTAATAATCAATAGTTGTATGTGTTTCATAACACTTTATTTTGCACGATGATATAGAATTTTTTTTATTATATATAATAAGCATCGAACTATTTGATATGCAATACTGTTCAAATATAAGTGGGCCACCTCTCGTATTTTAACTAAGCATCACATGGCACTTCTTAGGATTTCATGAAAATCGGAACTTGTCATGTTGACCAAATTGAAGTTTAAAACACTATATATTTTACCATAAGTAAAAAGTAATTTTCAGATAGTGTTGTATTGCTTTCTCAAAATTTCGATTTAGTATTTAAACCTTCTCTTTTAACCCAGCAATATATGATTTGTTTTACCAGGCACCTTAAGTATAACATACGAACATAAAAAGTGTTTTATACATTACAAGTATGTACGGGAAAACCAGAATATGTTGTTTCCTTGTCAATTTCACAATTACAACCTACACATCTCTGGCTTAGAAATGAGAAGTTCGTAAGTACAAAATCGATAATTGATAAAACAAGAAAAAACTGTTGAAAATTGACTCTTTAGTTATGGAAACACTAGCTTTTACATCTTCATTTTGGTTAACATGAAAAGTTCCGATTTCCTTGAAAATAGGCCCATAAGAAGCACCTTATGATGCAGATTTCAAATATGTACCAGTCTTATAATGTCGTAAGTAATAGTTACGACCTTCCCATTCTTAGCCAGCGACATGTGTATCAAAACCGAAAATACAAAAGTGTTTTACTTGTTCTATGATTATTGTGGAAGGCAAATATCACTTTGTCTTGCTTTTTCTTGACTATCGTCATTTACGAACTACTGTTTTACCACATTACCAGTGTCATTGGCCAACTATCCAAATATTTACAAGATCGTGGCCTCATCTAAAATATGATAATATGTAAATAAGCAAAATATGTTCATCAAGTATTTGTAAAGCATACTTCCTAGTTGGATACCGTTATTTTTGTGTTAATTGAAATATAAACATTATTTGTACATAGTGGGATTGCTGCTGTAATTGTGTTTACATTGTTTATTGTAATTTGTACATACATTTGTACTCTTTTTATGTTGGTTTACCTGCCTACTGTTTAAGGCGACACACATAAATACTGTTATTATGCTAATAAACTTAAATTGAAACATAACCATTTTTACGAACTTCAAGCCATTTACGAAATATTAACCACTACTTACGTTTCCTTCCGCAAACTTCTGAAAGACCTATTTGCATTTTGGGGGCATGGATTTAGCATTTTTTTCAGCATCTTGGACTTTGGACATATTCTTCTACACTACCACATTAAATTAGCTAAGTGTACAAAGCACTATCAATTATCTTAATTTGTCAGAAGTAAGTGTGCCCCAAAATGTCTCTTTAATGTCAAAAATATATTCAAATCACCAATAATAATTTATAGCTTCCAGCGATTTATTATAATGTGGTCAAATGGAAACAACTCGTGACTATTTTGGCTCGTTACGGAAATATGTTTTTATTCTTTTTTTCGGTAATTAGTGGGAGCTTTTAGTTTAAAATTTGAGGAGTTGAAACAATAATGATTCTCATGTAATGTACATGTATACTATTCCTTAATCGATTTAAATGATCAAAGTTATAGGGAACGCCTCTTTAAGTGTTGGTACTTTGTAATAGTAGTGTGGTATATGATGCTTTTAATATGCTTTATGTCCTCAGTTGTTTAATTCGCATTCAGTGGACAGTTGCGCTGCTCATTGATGTTCATGCATTTCCAACGAATAACCTGTAAATAATGTTTGCTGGGATAGTATTGTAGTAATTTGTACTTGTCTTAGGGAATCGTAATATTTTACGAAAGGTTTTCTTCTAAGATTTTTTGTAAATACCATCATGTGTGTACGAGGTAATATGAACAATAAACAGCCACAGTTATATCATTTGTATATTTATTTTTTACCTTCAAAAAGCTGTTACAATAAGGCATAAACCCTAACAAAATTCCGTCATTGACCATTTTGTAGCGATCTTACACACAGTATCACTGGCACACAATAGGTGACTAAATGGATTAAGAAAATATAACCTTAATTTATTGTTCAAAGGACAAAATCCTGAATGATAAACGCATCACATTGTACATCATACAAAGGGAGCTAAATCGATTTAGAAAACATAAGCATTACTATTGTATTTATAAAAAAATCTGGAATCGACTAACGAATCACATTTTACATCATGAAAATGGAACAAAACTGATAAAGGAAACATCAACATTACTTCAATATTCATAAGGAACAAACTTGACTTACTTGACTAACTCATCGCTTGTTTAATGCAGTAGTAACTAACTCAATTTAGAAATATAAGCATCATTTTATTGTTCATAAGTAAAAAACTAGATTTGTCGAATTTAAGAATATCATCATTTAAATGCATTGTGTGTCATACAATGGGTTCTAACGCAGTTTAGAATTATATGCATGCTTATAATGTTCCCATGACAAAAACTCGAATTGTCAAAAGATCACCATCTATATGCAATACGGCACTTCCTCTTAGTTACACTCGATGATGTAGTTTGTTGACGTTTTGTTGTATCTCTGTTCATTGCCTATGTGATAAATTCCTGTAAAAAAGATGTTTCATGTTAAGGATTCCAATCATCTTTACATAATACACAGTGTACACAATAGGCATTACGCCAGAACAGATATCGCTTGACATGATTGTTTGTCGATGGATGTTTTCGAACTAATCTATTGGACCATGTGCTTATAATTTACCGATTAATTGATTTAAAGGAATACTATTAGATTGACAACGGACGTAATGTAAATTTATTAATAACTAATAATTAATTCTTTATTCATACGATACTTTGTTCCGCCCTTTAAGTCGCTAATTCATCAAATCTCAGATCGAAACAAAATAGGCAGACTTAATGGTTCGATTTATAGAATAACTACGTCATAAAATTATTTAAATAAACCTTACTGACGTCATCACATGCCAATTTCAGAGAAATCAATAGCGGTGAGTGGGGAATAGTTCAAGGTGACGGTGTTAGTAAATCTATCAGGAACTATTAATATTTATATTTATAGATTTATTACGTCATACATTATGACGTCATACTTACGTCAGCACATGCCGATTTCAGAGGCCTCACTACCGGTAGGTGGGGAATACTTGAAGGTGACGGTATTGTAGTACTCTCCGCTGGAAACCATTCTGACAACAGAGTTTTGGCACCCAAGGACGAAATTTGCGTTAGACGCTGAAATATACAATACATGCAACTATAAATACATGCAGATAGCTAGATTGTTCAGGTCATTGTAATTTTAACTAATGATTGATCAGATTTGAGGTAAACTAGAAAAACACATTATAGACACCTACATGTAACATGTATCCCTGTTCTGAACATGAGTCCGGGTTTGTTTTTGATTACCAAATTTAAAAGGAATGAAATAATTTTAAACACATTATTACATTGATGATTCAATATTTCAAGAACTGCATTAAGTAAAATGATTATATTAAGTTGATATTTGGTTATAAAAATAACGGAATATTCAGTTAAAAACGGAGCGGCATGCTGTTCACGTTTGTAATCTAAACGTTATTTAGTAAAGCTAAAATCTGATTAGTCCATAGTTATAAGTAAAAAAGAGTCTTAACCTAGAATTTTTCTTTTAACCATTCGAACACGAGTCATTCAAAGAAGATATCATCCATTTTATCCTCTGTTCTACATGTAAAACATACATGTCTCACCGCTATTAACCAATTTGTATTGTTCCAAATTAACACAGACTACGATATCAATTTAATTTACACCATCGCGAAGCTGCACAATCCGTCTGAGTTGCTTAATTGCGAATTTGTCTTTGGGCGTGTCTACTGGTTGAATCAGTTAATTAATCTTCATAGTCTAATGATTGTTCCCTAATTGATAAATCTAAAGTATCATCAGTCTAAATTCATCACATTCAACGGCCCAGAAATCTCTTTTGGTGTGTACGTGAGCTTTAATTACATGTAAAATCGAGTTAAATACGATATAGAATCGCTGCAAAATGTTGTAATAAGGCTATTGGCAGAATTGTTCTAGTTTTAACAATGTAAATAGAAAAGCAATGTTAGCATTGTGGCTAATTGGGACAATTTTAATGCAGTTTACTCCATGGTTAGTGAATAAAGCCCTGCGGTCAAATAGATGCTACAGGCAATCGGGTCATGAGGAATGATAACACTATTGAAAATGCTCAATTCAGAATTCGATTCGTGTATAAATGGAGAATATTGTTAACCATGCTAAAAAGGAAATTAGACAGGGAATGTTGCACTCAACCTAACTAGCCTAGCACAGGAATCAGAAACACCACAACACAACTACACTGAGCAATGCCCACACATAAGCCAAAGAAAAAAGTAAAATGTTTGTCTGAGATCGGTATTTGGTCAAATATGTTTTAGCGATCTGGCTTTGAATTGGCTGTAAACCATTATGTTACAAATAAATCCTTAACCGTATTAGTTCCGCTAGGTCAAGCTTTGTTTTTTCTAAACGCTTAAGATATTTTAAATCCTGCTCTTATTATTTCCATATAACGCGAAAGTTAGGAAATGTCATAATAATAGAAAATTAAACTAAGTTATGGCATTTTCTTAATAAATTATGTCTGATTTCCACATGAATTACATAATATATCCGAAGTATTCAAAGTATGCCAACAGAATTCTGACAAAATAATTGGCCAAATCGAATTATCATTCGAAATGTCTTTGAATTTAGATTTTTCTCTGCATAACAAATCATTGGAGCACATTTCGGCTGGTTGGAGATTAGTATGGGGTAGTACATGTTTTCGAGATATCAAGAATAATCAAGTGGCAGCGTTAGAAGTGCCGCAGAGTGTATATTCCTTTCCATAGTACAACCTCAGCAGAACAACACCCTTTTGCAGCCACAAATATTAGTTTAGAGTTTAATGCTCCTCAGAGATTAGCACTATAGTACATGGCCACGGAGAACTATTTTGAAGATTTTCTTGCTAGGCGGTTGCTGCTCACCAGAGATTAAAATTATAGTAAAACGTGATTGGTTGACCTTCTGAATGTCTTGCTGTGTTGCTCTGTGGAGATGGTGGTGTATCTTAGTTGATGTGGTTTTAGTACTCGGATCCTACTTACCGCTGTTAGAGTTCATTCCACAAACAATACCCTTGGTTGACATCATAGATGGATCCAGACCGTTACCATCCATAAACTGTACGTAGTCTCCACCACCTAACTTCATACAATTCTAAAAACAATTAATTTAAATCAATGTACAATAAAATTAGTAAGTACTAAGTAAAGATATAAATATTGCAGTGTACTGACAATCCAAAGCCACACATTGACATCACACAATAATCAGACATAGAACGGTTTAGTTGAAGTGGTTATCGGTTCATGTTCCTCAAAATATCTGCAAATGCTTAGTTGTGTGCAGTATAAGCTATGTTGTAACAGTTTTAATCGTGTTTCCTTTGCCTGAAATCAAACTGTTTTGAGACACAAAGTAGCCTATAATTTGAAGAAAACGACACTTGTCAGAGATTTAGGTATTAAGTATTTTATCCGAAATAAGGTTTAACAATATATTTGATGTTAGTTATTTACCTTTAACTACTTGGCACCTGTACGCACGAACCAAATTTAGGTTTTGTAAACTGCTTTTAAATACGAATACATGTTTTTGTACAAATAAGCTTTGAGTTACGATTGTCATAGGTGAATTTAATTGAGTACACTGGCCTTCTAACAAAAATTCTAATGTCCTTACTAGCTATTCACATAGTTTTCAGACCGCATGACAAAAGCAATTGTACATGGCTTAGTAAGTGATTAATGACATTTTCGGAAATATATATTGGCTATAATTGAAAAGGGTGAGACATTCCAACAAATATTACCAATTAAAAATTAATCTTATCTAAAGACAAATGTTATTTGTGCTCTCATCGTATATCAAACGAAAGCCAAGGGTTCAAATGTATTTTTAAACATAGTAGCAACAGGAAATCCCAACTTGTAACAATAACATCCGTTACTAATTCGTCCTTTTTCATTGACGTTTATGCGCCAGATTCATTGTAGGGAAGATCACATCAATAAATACCCATCTACTATTAGCGAATGACAGGAAAATAGGATGCTACGATACATTTTTAGAAAATCCATATTGGCTACTATGAGATGCCAATTGTAGGAAACTTTGATGGCGTGGTAAAACGTGTAAGGGTAATGACTAAATTGACAATAAAGACTAGTTATAATGAGACATAAACCAATATTTCAAACACATTTCACCGGTGGCCTTGATCATAATGTTGAAATCTAGTTATGGGACCCAGCACAAATTTCAAAGAATTCACACTAGAACCAATATGGAATTTAAAAGGAAAACATGTGTATGAAGAACACCATGGAGAAGAAAGGTAACATCATAGTTATGGACAAGGGAGATTCCGTTATAATTATACGTACACGTTGATTAAGATTATATTACACAACCTGTCATACTAAGCACAATGATACCATAATATTTTTGTACAAACTGAATCCGAAGAGAATAAATCATGCGTGAAGAAGTATTAATTTTCGCAATTAAGTCAACGGAAAAGCATCTGTTGCCTGTAGGGTGAACAAAAGCATATTGAAAAGTTGACAATTGCCTATGGTATGCTCATAATTGCAACGAGGATTTATCAGTTGCCTTCAAATTATCTAGACTTACATTGTACAATTGATATATTGAGAAATCGCCAGTTGCCTGGCAAGCCTATTGGACAGACACATGGGGATGTTTTAAAATAAATTAACAGTTTATCTAGTAAGTGTTGTTTGTATAACAACTTTAAGGTGAGTGTTATTCCATTTTGGCATGATCTTCCATTTTGTCATGGTCTTCCTTTTCGGAATGTTCTTCCATTTTGGCACGGTCCATCGTTTAGTATGGTCTTTTATTTTGTGATGGTCTTTCATTTTGGCATGGTCTTCTTTTTTTGCCGTGTTCTTTTATTTTTGCATGTCTTCCTTTTCGGCATGTTCTTCCATCTTGGCATGATCTTTCATTTTGGCACGGTGCCCCGTTTTTGTATGGTCTTCTTTTTTGTCATGGTCATCCATTTTGACACAGTCCATCGTTTTTGTATGGTCTTCCACTTCGGCATGGTCGTCTGTTTGGCCTGGTGTTCCATTTTGGCATGTTCCGTGTTTATTCTTACTTTTGCTCCTGATACTCGTGTTTGATTGACTGAGGCGGGGCCAGTTATGTTACATGTATAATGTGTATTACAGCTCTTCATTATTTCATTCACTTTGATTCTCCTTCGTGATGTATTCCCTGTCCTTTTTTTTAATATAATTTGGTCAAATATCAAAGAATAGCACGTTAGTTCTGGTCGGTAATCATACAGACCTTGTCAAAAGCCAAATACATTATCTTGAACCTGGTGTCTAAGCAAAGCGCTATGTTACATTTCCACGGGACTAATCAGTGCCCTTTATATTCAATGTAATGGAATATACACGAGTGATCTTGATCGGTAACGGATCACACAGTGACCCTCTATTGTTTTTTTCTATATTTGACTAAGTCAATCAGAGTAGCGATGTTCGCAGCCATATTACACAATGACTTCAAGCTGCCTAAGCCATGTAGCGGTTTTGAGTAAATCGATTGCCATGCTCTATACGGGTATAATTTCAAATTATTCGATTTAGGTTGTAATAATAATTAACTTTACACACCTTGGTATATTATTTATTTGACTACATATTTTCAGACATGACACTCAGACGTAAGATTTCTAATTTTATTGGAAATTCATACAGGCCACACCTCCAAATCACAATGCTTACCATGCTTTAGGGCATAACACATTGCTTTTATGTTTAGCATCTCATCTGGCGTTCTTAAATATAGCTACATAATTATAGACAATACCGAACACAGGATATAAAAACATGCCTCCTTAGGATCTGTATGCCTTTTGTATGTGCAATTACACTCCAGAATGGCAAAACCTACCTGAAGGGGTATTTTAGATATTGAGAAGTTAGTAAATAAATTCTCGGTAACATTATTCTTGGAGTCAGTTCAAAATTGCAACTGAAAAACATCTTTACTAGAACAAAATACCACAAAGAACATGAAAAACGAGACAATGTACTGTTTGTCAATTGCATTTGTTTCGAAACTTGATTTCAAATCGTAGGCATACGACGACACTGAGCATAAAAACCGATTGGTAAGATGCCATTGAAAATATTATAAATATTATGTACGGCATATGTATATGTACATTATCAAGATACATTATAACAAGTTCTTTATGTATGTAGCCTTGTCTTCTTCACGAAAGAAGAAATCGTTGTAGCGTTCATTACTCACGTAGCCATAGTATGTTGATATGACCCTGATACATGAGCAAAATCTCAAGGTTAAGTTTAGTCTTGTTTGAATAGGTTAGCGTTCCTAATAATAGAGGGTCTGCTATATAAATTGCATCGTTGTTCTTAAACATACATTCGGTTGAGTTGGTTCCGTTCGGCCTAGTGTAATCAACACAAGTTCCTGTAAAAGATACATGTTTGGGTAGCACATGATATGTGCAATGACATTTGCGGAAAATCTTCTAATGTGCACAGTTTTTTTATTTTGGTACATGCAACAGACAGGTTAACACCATATAGTTGATTGGTCGCTTTAGTATATATTGAAAGAGCGTATATGCATCAACATTTATTTCGTACTCAATTGATCATAAATGGACTCAAGAAATACAATGTAAATAAGAAATAATGAATATGCAGATGTGCTTTGTGGAATGAGTTTGAATGCGTAGTAAATTATGAGTTCGTAGCACAAGTAATTCAATTTTCGCATGTAAAGGAGCGCTTATATTTTATTACGCAACACAGCACCGCTTTATACATTATTTAGATTATTCCAACAACAATGCTCTGCATTTCATAGCACAACAATATACTCGAAGGTTGACGTCGATTTACATTCTTTCATAGGAACAATACGTTATTTGCATTTCTTTATGACGCCAAACATAACGCCATCAATCAATAAATAAAACACAATAAAGGACTACCTCTGGATCACCAGGACCCTTTTCTCGATGAATTACAAGGCCCAATTATTTAATCGGGAGTACGTCACCAAGGCAAACAATCTCAAGTGGATCAAGGTATCACTTACTCTCTATACACATTTGTCTACCCTTCCATCTACCATCAGTATCACAGCGAAGAAAATCTGCTCCAAATCTTAGGAAATCTTCATTACATGTCAGGAATAATGTTGAGTTTATGGTTGTATTGTAGTTTTCCCCGTATGTACCACATTCTTCTACAGGTGGTTGGCCGCAATCTAATATAAAATATGGAGTACCTTATACTAAATTTGAATTAGTTTCATTCGTTTAGTTTATAAATTAAATTAAGTTTAATTCGAGTGTGAATGCAGTATATAACCAGTTTTACCCTAGCACCGCCTACGGGTGCTGGAGGCTCGACTGCCTAGTTTTTGTAAAGGCAGATAACTCAAGAAAATGGTTTCCACCCGTCAATCTGTTTGTCCGTCTGTCCGTAGACAGATTCTCGTGGACGTAAATTCGCATACAGTATTTGCTGGATATCCTTTAACTTTCACACATGAACGACCTTGAACATGCATACTTGGCGCTTCGATTGCTTTGACCACAATTACGGGCCTTTGTCGGCGGAGGGTATAAGCAGTCTGTCGAATGGAGAAATATTCATTGTTATTTTCAATTTGAGTAATAAAGGTATTCTTACCAACTAAATGACACTGTACATTGCCACCAACCCACCCATATTCACCGTCACATCGCAAGCAGCGTGCCCCATGAAGCAAGTAATCTTGTTTACATCTTATTTTGATATTAGAGCCATGGCGGTATGTTTTATTGGTACCATATCTCAAACTGTTAGACACAGGAGGTGATGTACAATCTATAAGTACAAAAACGTGGGTTGTTCATTTAATTCCCGGACGATCAATATTGCTAAAAACTCATTGGACGGATATTAATGAAAACGCGCACAAGTACATTCGGACCATTCCTTTATTCACATACAAAATTTCAACTTGATACAATACAGGGTTTTCTTAATATCAGCGTTTTAGTAAGTTCATGTAACGTTAGTCGGCCCAAGTCGACGTCAAAAATGGCGACGTTACGCCGTTTTCGCATCTGAAACGCTACTTATTTGCATTATTTAATCATTATTTAGGATTCAAGAAAATGCCCGAACACATATGTTCGCCGCGTTAAAAGTTCAGTAGTGATGTAATATGTTATAACTATGGTTAAATCTCAAGTAGCTGCAATTTATACGGCAGTTATTATTCTATTCGTGTCTACCGCCCAACAGGCCTTGAATCTACGTCTTTTCCTGTTGATGAATTCAGATTTGCCCGGCCTTTGATCATCATGTGGTGATGCCATGTGATCGTTGTATGATTTATTTCATTTATAAGCAACGGTCTGCATTTACGATAATCGAGTAAAGTGTTTATCTATAAGAGAGACTTGCATTTTACAGGTGTACAGCCAAAATTTTCATAAAATTATTTCACTACCCGTTATCCCTTAACAAATTCTAGTTTAATGCGATAGTCACAGCAGCTCGCTCTTTGTCATTATGACGTAAAATGTTATATGAAATTGAAATCAAATGTTATATTACACGACCACCTAGATGCCTACATAGTGTTGTCTGACGTTTTCTGCTTAAAATATGCGATAGTACCACGACCCCTACCAAATTTACACTCTACATACCACTGCAAAATTGGGTTGGGCCGGGTAGTCGTTTGTGGGGTTACTATAGTAACCATAGTTTGTGTTCGGTTGGATAAAATTATTTCATGTTTTGTCAAATAACCCAGTTGGTAACTAAGCCTTATGAAACGAAATTTTACTACAATCGTATGTTCCAATCGAGAGCTATGGCGATCGTCCGGGAATTAAATGAACAACCCTCGTATATTTCGGATTTCATTCTACCAAATAAAAATTCATCAACGCTTGGCAGACTCAAACCTTAGAGCAATAATACCATACACTGTTTTTGTGCAGTATTGCATCGCCGAAAACAGCAGATCATATAAAATTTTGTCGAATGATAACTTTGCATGAATGCTGTATAGCTAAGTGGACACTTATAATAATAGCATCTTTAATTAACGAAGGTAACATGTAAAATGTACAGAATTATTGAACAACATACATCTCATTTGTGTATGGCCTTCTAGTAAAATGGTAATGAAACGAAATAAAATAAAAATATACTACATAGATACCTTAACAAACCAACAGTAAATAGTAAATTATCACCTGCCTTGTTTGCACGTGGGTTAACTACTTACTCTTACTCGGTTTGCATGCAGGTAAACTACTTCATTTTCTATCAGTGTTACTCTTACTCGGTTTGCATGTAGGTAAACTATTCCATTTTCAAGCAGTGTTACACTTACCTGGTTTGCATGTAGGTAAACTACTCCATTTTCTATCAGTGTTACTATTACCTGGTTTGGATGTAGGTAAACTACTCCATGTTCTAGCAGTGTTACTATTACCTGGTTTGCATGTAGGTAAACTACTTGATTTTCAAGCAGTGTTACACTTACCTGGTTTGCATGTAGGTAAACTACTTCATTTTCTATCAGTGTTACACTTACCTGGTTTGCATGTAGGTAAACTACTCCATTGTCTATCAGTGTTACACTTACCTGGTTTGCATGTAGGTAAACTACTCCATTTTCTATCAGTGTTACACTTACCTGGTTTGCATGTAGGTAAACTATTCCATTTTCTATCAGTTTTACACTTACCCGGTTTGCATGTAGGTAAATTACTCCATTGTCTATCAGTTTTACACTTACCCGGTTTGCATGTAGGTGAACTACTCCATTGTCTATCGGTGTTACAAGTGATTTCCTGATATCCACTACGACTATAACCCTCATCACATACTGCGAGTAGGACATCACGATAAAATGTTGATTTGCCTTCAAAATGTCCATGAAGTAATTCTGGCCATCCACAGTCTGCAGCAAAAACAATATATGAAACTTTCGTATATCAAACTACGAGAACATAATATTGTTAACTTTGTTATTTTGATGGCAGTGTTAGCTGGCGTCTTGGTCACGTCATATCATTAGTGTCACCTTTAATTCCGGAGTCGTAGACCTATGAGACTTGATATTGACTCCAAGTAATAGTTGTCGTTGTTATTTACACTATTTAGATTGTTGTATATAATCCTTTAACAGTGTTCAAGGTATGTTGTTTGGATATGTTTCTCTAAACACCATCCTCGTTTGGTAGAAACATTCCATTTTAAGCACCATTGGCGATATCCTCAAACAAAATCAGTATTTTACGCCAATGATACGTGATAACAGTAAAAACAAAATGCATGCAAAGTATCGATGTTCATAACTGCCAACAAAGTCAAAAACGAAATAATCAAGATAACAGCTGATATTATATGATGCAATACACAGCGCCACACATTGTTCCATTGCGATTGTATGCGATATTTTATGGGAATTAATGCAATATGTGTTACCAACACTACAGCAGTTAATCGCCCACGTGTGGATAAATGTAAAAGTAAATACTTACCATACACACTTTCAAGTCTACCTAGACTTTCTACCAACTTGTCCAGTTTTTCTGAAATAGAAATAGCACTGTACATAGTGCTCATACACAAGAGAGAAACACAGAAATGTAGTGTGCATCACCCTTTTGAACGATAACCAGTGTTATTTGAGGTAATAATCTTACATGAATTCGTGCTAATAACAAACTAGCTTTATTAAACTCGTCGATAAAACAATATGACACTCATCAAAGTCTCATATCGTATTATCCTGCACTCAATTAATGAAACTCTTATGTGAAAAACAACGATGTAAGAGCTTCAATTAGAAACAAAGTGATCATAAGTAAACCCTACAAACACGGATTTAAAATACCAACACAACCATGTACATGCATATATGTATGCCTCAAGCTCACCACACAGCAGCAATATGCTGAGTAAAATATTCAAATATATACCATTAGCGTTAGAATATATACTTACCAACACGGCTATCATTTTAATAACGAAATTTGATTCCAAATATATGCTATGCGAACAAAGAACTGAGGTGAAATATCAATTTTTAGCTATTTTTCTCACTTTGACCGTGAATTGACCTTGACTTTGACCTCAAACTGTCCAGTTATGTATGTCCATTTGATGCACAACTTTAATTGAATAATATCCACCCAAATGTATGGCAATATAAACATAAAAAAAATCACAATGTTCAGCGTACGTCTTGATATCAGTTCCAATGTTCCGATAACATTTGCAAAAAATGTCTCGTTAGCTGAATAAGCTCCAACTGCGTAACAATGTAACACCGCCAACACAAGATAAATACACTTCATTATTAGTTTGCTTACACACGAATATCAAAATGCTATGAAATGGAAAATATAACACGCCTTGCGATTTCAAGTATACGCTGAGATATTCAACACTGATTTATTTTGTACAATGTTAACTCTTGAAAGCAAATTTTGAAAGCGTCCGGAGGTTCCACTTGAATGCTCGTAGATAAATGTACAACATGTAGGCCAATCTTATATTTCAAACTGTTGTAATACTTATGGTTACATGTTCATAATTGGTCTAACGAGTAAGACAACGAGTATATTTAAAGAAAATACTAGAACCTTAAGTAAGCCAAATTAGCATAAGTATCGCACTTGAATAATTAGTTTAAATTGACGTAACACATATTATATGTTGCCCTTTTAAGTAGTTATAAGTGTTTTGCAGAGATTGACTAAATAATTCTTAAGATTAATAACTTTTGCATCCCGTGTCAAACTCTAGTTGAGTTTATGATCACTCTTGTAACGCTCATTTAGATTGTTGTATATAATCCTTTAACAGTGTTCAAGGTATGTTGTTTGGATATGTTTCTCTAAACACCATCCTCGTTTGGTAGAAACATTCCATTTTAAGCACCATTGGCGATATCCTCAAACAAAATCAGTATTTTACGCCAATGATACGTGATAACAGTAAAAACAAAATGCATGCAAAGTATCGATGTTCATAACTGCCAACAAAGTCAAAAACGAAATAATCAAGATAACAGCTGATATTATATGATGCAATACACAGCGCCACACATTGTTCCATTGCGATTGTATGCGATATTTTATGGGAATTAATGCAATATGTGTTACCAACACTACAGCAGTTAATCGCCCACGTGTGGATAAATGTAAAAGTAAATACTTACCATACACACTTTCAAGTCTACCTAGACTTTCTACCAACTTGTCCAGTTTTTCTGAAATAGAAATAGCACTGTACATAGTGCTCATACACAAGAGAGAAACACAGTAATGTAGTGTGCATCACCCTTTTGAACGATAACCAGTGTTATTTGAGGTAATAATCTTACATGAATTCGTGCTAATAACAAACTAGCTTTATTAAACTCGTCGATAAAACAATATGACACTCATCAAAGTCTCATATCGTATTATCCTGCACTCAATTAATGAAACTCTTATGTGAAAAACAACGATGTAAGAGCTTCAATTAGAAACAAAGTGATCATAAGTAAACCCTACAAACACGGATTTAAAATACCAACACAACCATGTACATGCATATATGTATGCCTCAAGCTCACCACACAGCAGCAATATGCTGAGTAAAATATTCAAATATATACCATTAGCGTTAGAATATATACTTACCAACACGGCTATCATTTTAATAACGAAATTTGATTCCAAATATATGCTATGCGAACAAAGAACTGAGGTGAAATATCAATTTTTAGCTATTTTTCTCACTTTGACCGTGAATTGACCTTGACTTTGACCTCAAACTGTCCAGTTATGTATGTCCATTTGATGCACAACTTTAATTGAATAATATCCACCCAAATGTATGGCAATATAAACATAAAAAAATCACAGTGTTCAGCGTACGTCTTGATATCAGTTCCAATGTTCCGATAACATTTGCAAAAAATGTCTCGTTAGCTGAATAAGCTCCAACTGCGTAACAATGTAACACCGCCAACACAAGATAAATACACTTCATTATTAGTTTGCTTACACACGAATATCAAAATGCTATGAAATGGAAAATATAACACGCCTTGCGATTTCAAGTATACGCTGAGATATTCAACACTGATTTATTTTGTACAATGTTAACTCTTGAAAGCAAATTTTGAAAGCGTCCGGAGGTTCCACTTGAATGCTCGTAGATAAATGTACAACATGTAGGCCAATCTTATATTTCAAACTGTTGTAATACTTATGGTTACATGTTCATAATTGGTCTAACGAGTAAGACAACGAGTATATTTAAAGAAAATACTAGAACCTTAAGTAAGCCAAATTAGCATAAGTATCGCACTTGAATAATTAGTTTAAATTGACGTAACACATATTATATGTTGCCCTTTTAAGTAGTTATAAGTGTTTTGCAGAGATTGACTAAATAATTCTTAAGATTAATAACTTTTGCATCCCGTGTCAAACTCTAGTTGAGTTTATGATCACTCTTGTAACGCTCATATGAACTCATTAAATGATAGAAAACTACATGTACATGCGGTCACATAAAACATCTTATATTCAGAATTCCAAATACAAACGATATAATAAAATATTTATGTAATTCGCTTAACCAACGGTTGAGCAATAAATGATATACTGATATGTTGTTGTTCAAACTTATGAAAATGGTTCACATCCTTTGCCTAATCCCAATATATTATTTGGTGACTTTCAACAAGGAACATTCGACGAGTATAACAAATTAATAGCGATACATGAAATAGGACCGAGTTAACATAAATAATGCGGAGATGTGTTGACTTATTATCTAAATTATATACGCCGTATCTGTTCACTGGCAGATTGAATTAAACAAATAAATGCAACAAAGAAGTAAGAGGTTGCCTATTCATCCATTGAATACCCTTTTCAAATTATGTGCATGTTATGCATACAAACAGCCCCGCCATTTTAAATAACCTGTTGTGACCATGAATGGTAAAGTATGCAGTCTAACCGGGTAAGGAAGTTCGAAATGCAATAACTTTATTAATGTGTGTCCGATTTCAATTCAGATTTCACCATTGCGTTTCAAATGATCATAATTTTAAAATAAAATCAATGCTTTGTTAGCATTCTCATTCCCATTAAACTTGTTGATTACAATTATCTTCAATATTTCTGAACGTATTTTGTTGATCAAACAAAAAGGATACGTAAACGTTCAAATTTGGTGATTTATAGAAGAATAATGTACTTGTAAGGTAAGAAATTTGAATTTATCACATGACTTTCCTTGTATCCAGGTTAGTATAGCCAGTACGTATTATATAAATAACACATAGCTTTGAGGGTGACAGTAAAAATGTCAGCCTGAGGATAGTACTGTTACTCAAGGGCGATCAAGTACTATCGGAGGGCTGACATTTTTACTGTCACCCTCATAGCTATGTGTTATTTATTTTATTACCCCGAACTTGTTTCGTCCACAATCTGTTTTTGGTAGATATATTTGCAGGGTACGAATCGTTACGGGTACGAATAAACTTTCTTTCAATTCCAAGCTTTGAACTCTACAGCAGTCGATTTCATGGTATAATACCTGAATTATAAGAGTTAAAGACTATGTTCCTTGTTCCCAAGTACTGAAATCGTGTGTGATTAGTTAATTACCTGATTATTTAACGGATTGAACTTTCTTCGTGTACACCTGTCGACCAGAAAATAATCAACTCCAATTAACCCAAAGTAAACTTTGTAGCGAAAAGTATCAATGCTTAAGATACACCAAACTCTTGGAATATTTGTCGGCACCAAATACTAGGCTGAATACGGAGAACTCGAACTAAAACATGTTTATGCGGGTGGAATACGCCGCCATGTTTGTTTTTCCATAAATATACCACGTGACATCGAAAGTACTGTAAAAAAAGTATTAGTACCCTGCTGACAGTAAAAAATGTTCAATCACGTGGTATGTTGATCCGCTTGATCGTAACAGTAAAAATACTATGTTTGTCTATGGGAAATTAACATTACGAAAAAAGTGAGGGGTAATAAAAAGTTATACGTACCACGTGTAGTATAAGTTATTGAGTTTTTCCAATAAATCAATGCGTATTTTGCGCTTTTAGTGACATATGATAAAACGAATCTATCACTCGTTGTTAATTGATATATTTATATTAAACTCGTTCAGGAAATATAATTAAGCTCGCCGGAGCCTCGCTTAATAAAATTTCCAAAACTAAATTAATATAAATTTATATCAATTGACAACTCGTGATAGATCCTCTTTATTTCCAACGGTTATTCTTACATTAAGTCGATAATTAAATAATATATTATTTCAACGCACATATATTATAGTATTGTTATTATTATTATTATATATATTTTAAGTATACATGTATACATGTAACTAAACGTATATTTTAAATTTTGCCAACGTTTATTACGTTTATTATTATGAGAACATTATTATCGGTCTTTTCAAATAGATCAATAGTAAATACCATTTAGATTTTCAATTGATGAATGCGTCCAAACAAATCAATGTAGATGGGGCGGTCCTCCATAAAACAAATTAAATTCAATACTCCTTACTCATTCACGATGAAGGAAGTTACGATACCTTACAGTGGTTTTTATATGGACAGTGAACATTCACTGTTGATATTTGATTACAGGTAAATTAAGCGAGTTCATCAGCATTATACGAACTCAACACTAGCTAGAATAGTATAGATATTGCCGAAAATATTGTGTTTTGTGAACACCAATGACACAGCACTGGTGACAATTGACTGAGATATATGTATGATAGCAAAGTGTGGATACTTGTTGGCAAGCAATAGAGGTATTACGTTTTAGAAATTCTAGGACTTTCAATTTTCTGTACACTATATTAAAAGTTGTTTTCTTTTTATTATGATTTCATTAAACACCAATTTTTTACCATTGCATCATTGTATGCTTTAACTTCATACGTCTATATTGTTAATATATATTAAGGTCACAAACCACGAAATAGAGTTGTTCTTTAACTCAATGTAAAGTGACCTAGGTCAGCCAAAAAAAATGTCAACTTTTTGTCCATGGGGCCCTCTCAAAATCTTTTAATCAATAGAAATAGCATCCAGCTTGAAGAAAATGAAAAAAAAGTAGGGGGTCATGTATCATATAAGAAAAAGTTGGTTCGTCAAACGCGGTGAACAGATTTTCTCACATGTACAGATTTACTCACTGTCCGTTAGCCCCAACCTTACTTTCACTTTCATATTTAAGCCAGAATACAAAATATTTCTGAATAAAACCATTTCACTACATCACATACATGCATACAAAGCATTTAACACCAATTTCATGATTCTGATGCTGATTTGTCAAGACATACCCCCATTTCCAGGCGCTTTAAAGTTTTTTAACGGACTATTTGACTGTATCTGAATTTGGTCCGCGTAGGCATTTAGTGGTTATTTACCTTAAGGCAATCCTTTTTGGGTTGTTTTAGTGTTGTTTGCACTTTTTTCAATGCTACTACATATATGCAACACAAAACAATCAATTCTAGAGAGATTGTGCATGAATTCCAGAAAAAATTACAAACCCGCATATGCGCCTTTAAGGAGAAATTTGGTCAGCGCCTGTCAAATGGTATGAATAGTGACATGAAATGGGGTTGTATTTGTGCCAAAATGGTATTCGGAACCGCAATTTTGCTTTAGATGCCTAATAATATGTCTATTCTTCTTATTGAATCACAATTATCCTTGTCTGGTACTAAAATAAGGGCAACATTCTCATAAAATTGTCAATTTAAGAAAAAATAAATCTGAACTTTTCTGGATTTTTCATGATAAAAATCTAAATTTTCACTTTTTTAGACATTTTACACAGATAAAAGTGGTTAAAACCCCATCTTCAGTGCATTTCCATTCATTTAAATGCAAAAAAATGAAAACATGATTTTGAAGGAATTTTGCATGTCTTTAGGTCACAAACCACCAAATAGAGTTGTTCTTTAACTCAATGTAAAGTGACCTAGGTCAGCCAAAAAAAATGTCAACTTTTTGTCCATGGGGCCCTCTCAAAATCTTTTAATCAATAGAAATAGCATCCAGCTTGAAGAAAATGAAAAAAAAGGGGGTCATGTATCATATAAGAAAAATTTGGTTCGTCAAACGCGGTGAACAGATTTTCTCACATGTACGGATTTACTCATTGTCCGTTAGCCCCAACCTTACTTTCACTTTCATATTTAAGCCAGAATACAAAATATTTCTGAATAAAACCATTTCACTACATCACATACATGCATACAAAGCATTTAACACCAATTTCATGATTCTGATGCTGATTTGTCAAGACATACCCCCATTTCCAGGCGCTTTAAAGTTTTTTAACGGACTATTTGACTGTATCTGAATTTGGTCCGCGTAGGCATTTAGTGGTAATTTACCTTAATATTAAATTATGTAATCCAGCAAGCATATGCCCAGGCATGATATCACCATTCGACGCGTTATCATCCCCGACCATACCCTTTTCATTAATTCCTCTATCGGTAACTTCGTAAAACGTTTCATCACAGAACACAATGGTTGTAAGGAAAATAAAAAGGTCGCCTTCCTGGATGACACTGGTTGCAGAATCATCATTACAATTATTTTTCTATTGTTCTTATTGAGAAGAAGCAAGAATATTCAAGAATTTATTAATAACTGATAAAGACACATACTTCATAGAGGGTGACCAAAGATTATCTCTAACCAGGAACTAGAGGGTAACCGATCCCAGATGCAAACGTATAAAACAGAAATGAGAATGGTTCTTACATGAATACACTGCGAAGATACGAGCTAAACATTGCAAGCCAACACCTTGACTGGAATCCACAAGGTTAAAGGTTTACGACAATCCATGATTTGTACAGGACACTGTATGTTGAGCGAAGAACGACGATCAGATTATAGAGCAAGATGGTGTGATGAAGATATAATTCTTCAAAAGTGATTTAATAATCGTTTTATTTCTTTCAGATGCAACCAGGTACTTGTAATATACTACTCAGAATGAGATCCCTAAACCATGTTCTACTACTTGTATTGCTTTGCCGTTGTCACCTCAGTAAGTAATTTGATACTAATGTGAAACATCTACAAATACAAATGTTTAATGATGCGATATAAAGGCTTGTTGATTATTAATGCAAGTTCATCATTCAGTGTACTAACATATTGATCAATCTGATGAATAGCCTTACGAGTTGTCAATCATAAGCCATATTATTCGTAATATCAATGGCAAAGGTACATTTTATTAAATCATTATGTAAATTCAATAGAATATGCAATACCTAAGGAAACAAAAAAGACATTGAATTCAAAATGTAAAAACATTAAATATTCCCGTCATTATTATATATAGGTTGGATTTATTTTCTCTAGCCGTTAAGTGCACTATGTACAGATATTGTTTGAATGAGTTATGATAAGAAGTTTTTATTCATATTTTAGTCGCAACAGCCATATAAGCAGGTTGTTAAGTTATATGATCGTATTTAAGTTGTAACAGCACCCGAACCAGGTTGTGAAAATTGTGGATGTTGTATAGATAAGGTTTGTGACAGCAAGTTTGTCCAAGGTAGATTGAGGGATGATGTTTGTACATACGGATGCATTGATGGTATTGGAGGGAATAAATGCTACAACAAATGTCCAGATGATTGTGTCACATGTGAACAAACAATACATAAAAACTGTGCAACATGCGAGAGCGGAAAGTATCTTACTACCGTCACTAGGAATACTAACACATTTAAGGGTTGTGTAGATTGTCCAGACACTTGTGCAACGTGTACATCAGAAACTAGTTGCCAGGAATGCATAAATCGATACTACAATACTGGACAATATAACGACTGTTCCGAAGAATGTCCTACTAATTGTAAGACATGTACGTCATCTACCAACTGTCAGGAATGTTATGACCCATACTACAATGAAGGTTCTACCACAGACTGCTCCCTGTCGTGTCCAGGTAATTGCGTTTGCGCATCGCCCGGTATGTGCTCATCATGTCAAGATGGTTTCTTCAACACAAACGAACGGTGCCTGAGTGTTTGTCCAAGTAAATGTAACACATGTTCTGACCAGAGAATTTGTCAGTCTTGCAAAGACGGATATTACAACGGAAGAGACTTGTTGACCGATAACGAAGTTAATGATTGCGCACTGCTATGCAGAGAAACGTGCTCCAAGTGTAGTTCGCACGATGATTGCAATACTTGTAAACAGGGACATTATGGATCGTACTGTCAAAACAATTGTTCTGTTGGGTGTACAAATAATGTATGTAATACACATGATGGAATGTGTAACTGCAAAGAGGGTTTCACAGGCAGTCATTGCAATGAATGTGCGCCCGGCAGACATGGTCAACGGTGCGAAAAGCAATGCCCTACTACATGCAAGGGCAATGTCTGCAAACGAGACACGGGGAACTGCCTTGAATGTAAGTCAACCAATATTACAGGTGTTAAATGCGACATATGTATGCTTAAAAATTGGGGTGCAGCGTGTTCGAAAACCTGTCCAACCACTTGTCAAGGACAATGTGAAAGGAACACTGGGTACTGCGTAACGTGTACAGAGAATTTTCACGGCAATATATGTGACGAATGTTCAGCAGGATATTATGGTTTGATGTGTGAAGAACTTTGTCCAGAACAGTGTTACAATTCACTTTGTTATCGCACGAATGGAACGTGTGGATCATGCATCCAGAATTATGCCGGTCCAACGTGTGAGGACTGTATGACCGGATTCCATGGACTGACCTGTGATGTCCTATGCCGATCAACGAAATGTTCTAACAACGTTTGTAATAGGCAAACTGGCAATTGCATATCTTGTCCAAACGGATTCTATGGATCTCATTGTAACTTAAGCTGTTCACCGGGATGCAATGGTAATGTTTGCGATTATGCATCTGGCGCTTGCTTTGAATGTAGAAAGCCATATACAGGGGACAAATGTTGTCTTGCGGGTGGTCATTGTCGTTACTGTTCTTCCAATAAAGTTTGCGAAACGTGTGATAATGGCTACTATGGATTTAAATGTGACACACCTTGCAAAACGTCATGTTATGCTGATGGACTAAACACAGTGTGTCAAAAACATAATGGAATATGTTTGACATGCCCAAACGGTTTCCATGGCGATTATTGCAACATGACTTGCAGTGAAAGGTGCGCTTACAATCGTTGTGATAAGAACGATGGACATTGTACTGATGGTTGCACTGGTAACTTCGAGGGACCTACATGCGCACATGGTAATACAATAATAATAAATTATTTCATGAATCTCTACACACTTTAAGTTCCAATATATTAAAACATTATACAAACGGACGAAAATGTTTTGTTTATTTAGTTTTAAGTAATTTTAGACATGACTTACGAGGTGTGTTCCAAATATAATGTCACTAGCATCGGTGCTCATATAGCGGAAGTTCATTTGTTCATTATAATTTGCTCTGCCCTTAAAAATACTCTCCACCAGCCAGAACACACCATTTTAGCCGGTCAATCCATTTTTGGAAGAATTTTTCATACACTGCAATGAAGACACCAATCAGACACTGATAAACAGCAGATCCAAGTGTAGTCCAAGCTTCTTAGACGATGATTATTCCATTTCAGTGATTATTCCAATTCATCGTCTAAGACGTTTCGTCTTTAAAAACTAACAGGTGTACGACTCAGATTGAGTCGCGTTCGTTTTATGACAAAACGCACGTTTTCAACAAAATAAACATCGTCCCCCTATGAATTGAACCATATTCTACCAACGTACACCAAAAACGAAATGTATCATAAACAATACCATCAATTCCGTCGGTTGTTTCAACCCTGTTGCAAATTGCCATTATTTGAAAAGCGAAAATAAGAAAAGTGTTCCGAAGCAAACCACGTGATTCATTTTGGGAAATCCCGGGGTTTCCCGGTGTTACCATGGATTGTCGTCTGCGAAAATAGCATTATTTTTTAGTGCGAATTTAAGTTTAAAGTTTGTTTTTGAAAATAACGTGTTTATTTATTATGTAGATGTCTATTTAGAGGTTTGTTTCAATAAAGACACATTTTCAACCATGTTTCATAAAAAATCTTATTTTCAAAAGCGCACATGCGCGCACTTGCAACACATGTAAATATTTACAATGGCGGCTCTGTTAGTGTAAACACGGAAGTGAATTGAAACAT
The DNA here is from genome assembly GCA_963678985.1 of Spisula subtruncata. Classification (NCBI taxonomy): domain Eukaryota; kingdom Metazoa; phylum Mollusca; class Bivalvia; order Venerida; family Mactridae; genus Spisula; species Spisula subtruncata. The sequence continues at coordinate 11,099,330 of OY787677.1, read as the reverse complement.
CGGGTGTGGGATGGTTATAAGCAGGTGATATATTGATAACTTTTTGACAAAACATTTGATTTATATTACTTTTATACGAATGTGCTATTTTTTCGGCGAATTACGATCAGTGAACTTGCATTCAGAGCGTTTATCTTAAACAGTTGACTTTTAAAGAGGACAGTGCAATAAAGATCGACGTCAGTCAATAAAAAGATCATTTAGTTATGGTTCCCAGAACTAATCCAAGGGCATGTCTCGAATAGTTTCACCTTCCAGATAAATGACATTTAAGTTTTGGAAAGAGAACATAGCCACAGGGGTTCAAGTCTGTCGAATACGGAGGGTGTGGAGGGACGGTAACCTTCTCTGACTCCAAAAAGTCAGTCTCAATACGTGCCGTGTGAGCGATTGCATGATCATGCAGAAGTCGGACATACTTAAGTCCTGGTTTGGGCAGGACTTTTATAGTAGTTCTTTAATTTTCTCAGAATATCGTTTTGAAAGAATTTGCCTGTGACCGTTCTGCCTTTTGGCTACACGATTTGAATAGCTGGACCCTTATTAGTGAAAAGATAGCATACAAAACATTCTTTACCGTTCGAATTCGTTTTGAAATACTTGGGCGTCTGGCATTTTTAGTGGCCAATATTCGGTTGGCAACCTTCCGCTTTGGTTCAAAATAATACACGCAGGTCTCATCACCAGTGACTATATTATCAAAAGCCTTTTTACTATATTTTGTGTACATTTTGAGAAGTTGTTTTGCCATTGTTACACACGTCTTATTTTGCTCATTCGTTAACAAATGGGGTATCCACCTTGCATTTATCTTTCTAACTTTTAGGTGTTTCTTCAAAAGTGCATGAACTCTTGCTAACGACAAGTTTGTCATCGAGCTAATTGTCTTACGGTGAATCGAGCATCAGTTTTGAGGATATGTCGGATTTTTTATGTTACCTTTGGTCGTAGTTGTTGCAGGACGAGAATTTTAACTGTGTCACGTGCCAGCGATCACACAATCGACACGAGGTGGTTGTGTGCATAATTGCACGATTTCCACCAAATAAAGCATAGAGGACTTTATCTATGGAGCACCACTCGTAAGAACCATGCTATAAGGACGTCCTGGTTTATAAAGTTTGCCGTTTATTCTTTGTTAAATAATGCAAATCGTGAATTATGTAAAGGTAAAACACAATGTATGTCATGGCTGTTGTCATTCGATCTTTATCTTCCTGGTCCAAAAGTTATTTCGGTTTTGAAGGTTATGGAATGTATGAAAACGACATGTAAACAAACTGTGTATATATACAGTATAAACACGGACCATGCAACCTGCACATGTCAATAACATGCAATGGTACAACACTGTAGATCCATGATCGTATTTCAGTTGATGACACCTCAAGTATTGTTGGTATTGCGGTTGGAGTTTCAGCTGCCACCATTGTGGTTGTTATCGTTATAGTGATATCAGCAGTTTGTTTCATCCTTCGAAGATGGTAAGCTGACTCATTGTTATTATACATAATAATGTATTCATGTAAAAACAACACTGCCTATATGACATGCTATGAAGAAATCGGACAGGGAAGACAGCATTCGACTTACCAGGCCAAGACAGAAACTATAACACTATAACACATCACAACTACACGGAGCATGGCATTAAAAGTAATCAATTTACGTTTTATGATAGGTTATGTTACTTAACTTATTTTCTAGCATTATATTCAGTAAGCAATAATGTTGTTGCGAAAAAAGTGAATATATACACATGTATACACTAACGCGCTTAAAGTTCTTACGCGTTGCAACAGTTGGACACACATAATCTTATAAAGAGTTCAAAAGTTTGCACGACGATACCGAGTGATAATATTTTATGCATTAAAGTCGTCAGTAAAATTTCAGGAAACGAAAGAACAAACAGGATAAGGTGGTGGAAACAAGTTATGTAAACACAGAATTCCGACCAGAAACTCCTGATCTGCAAGAGGACGCACAGACTCCTAACGGTATGTGTATATAAAACAAAACTAAATGTATAAACAATAATCATGAAGTGGTGTACTCATTTCTGAACTTTAACTGATCACAATGGAAACGCGATAAGGGAAACACAGTGTAGCAGGGTAATATCCAGGACTCATTGTTAATGTTTGTGTCTGTTTTAATAGACTTTACTGGTTCTTCGAGAGTGTTTATTTCTCTACCATTTGTGCCATGTTGTGTTTGTTGAGTGTTATTTTCATTTTGTACCAAAAAAGGTATGAGCAAATCTGACAGGGAAGTTAGCACTCAACCTAACCAGCTGAGCACAGAAATCAGAAGCACCACAACACAGTTACACTTAGCAATGCCCACAAGTTAGCCAAAGAAACAATTAAAAGTCCAAGTCCCCACCGAAAAAAATGCAGGATGACCCAATTTCGCAGGAATTTATATAATAGCGGTTATTGCATGAGATCAAATGAAACGCAGCCACGACCCGACCAAGTTTCCCAAGGCCCCGCTGCACGGCGACACATGTCTTACAAATATACAATTAGTTGTTTTTTATTGGTTACCATTTTTCCTAACTCAATGTAACTGTGTAAAAGAAGCTCAGTGGTTAGTACAAATGCTGTCTTAACGGGCGAACATGTTCAAATCCGGGTGGAGGCACATACATGCATATATGACTGTTATATTTCAGTAGAGATAAAGCAAATAAAGGCTAGGCCTCGTTGTTGTCATGTACAGTTGCATAATTACAGGTATGTTTTTTATTACTGTATTATTGTATTTTAGTGAACACTCAGTTAAATCAAATGAAATACGGATTTTTATATTCCAGAATATGAAGTATTGGGTGGAAGAATTCAAATGGATGAAACAGAGTACGATTAGATCTAATAACAACACAACCGATAACATACGTACTTTATAATAACTGCACAGAAGATAGTGCCCTATATCTAATAAGTGACACATGGATTAATAGTATAAATGTGTTTTGTTGTCGTTAAATAAAACTGTAAATGAAAGACTACATTTGTATATTGATTTTAGGGTAAGGTATATTTTTGAAACAACAGTATGTAGCATTGACTTAATTAATACGTTATATATTTTATCATATCACTTTACCCATTTATGGTTGTATTGTGGGCCGGAGGCCTTTCATAACATTAAAAAAAAACTTAAATCTTGCAGCTGGAACGTGGTGCATATCTTCAAAGACCACAGTAATTGCATTCCATGTATCCTTTCTAGTGTCCTAAGATAGCAGGATTAGACAATTCACTAGAGTAGAATGAGAAAGTCGTAACTAAATAATCAATATTTTGAGAAAAAAACAAAAATAAACTGCCTGACAAACACTCTTTCCTTTAATAAAACAAGCTTTTTCAACTTCAGTTTGGTCATCATGACAAGTTCCGATTTTCTTGGAAATATGTTCATAAGAAGCACTTTATGATAAGTGGAATAAGGTCGTAAATGGCACTTACGACCTTCTCATTCTAAGCCAGCGAATTGCTGATCACTGCTAACCTAGTCACTATTTTTTATAGTGTGTGCAAATTATGTACATACATTTGCATATAGAGTGTTGCCTGCAAGACTGGCAGATATTCTTCTTTAATATCAAACAATTACAACAGTCTTGTTTGCAAAACCTCAAAATATACAACGATTACAGAGATGTACATTATATAATGTTTCTGAATGATAGCAGTTGGACGGCGATACATTAAGTAAAATTGACTTTCGTTACTATATTATTAGTATCTTTATCTACTGTGCATGTTTTTGTGTTCATATGTTCGTGTTTTTGTTTCGCATAACATTCCATTAAATACAAATATCCCTTTTTTATATTGTTCCATTGTCACTGTGCATTTGTAACTAGCGGTTTACATGTCTGTTGAAGATGATTATTTGTGTTTTCTAATGTTGTACATTTTGTCTTCAGTTTGATGCATTTTACAACATGTACGAGTATGTCAGGGGCATGCGTTATTGCTACACTGTGTACTAGTTTATTTCATAGCGCAAAATGGTTATAGAAAACCTTTCTGAGAATTATGATAAATTTGGCATGTGAATGTAACCATAATTATTCGATAAACTTATTCTTTAGTTTTTGTTCCCTTTTTGATATTTGGTTTTGAAACGTCTTGTACCAATACTATCATATCCCGTTTCATTGATCAAGTCAAATATTATTTGATAATAACAATTGGTGTAGCATGAATAAACCAAACACGTTGGTAAACAAAATAATTATGAATAACACAGATCAGAAGAGAATGACATCGGTTGAAAATGTGAAAGTTGTAGCAGTAGCAGTACTGCATATCATTGCTTTGTTTGATTGGATATTTTCACATATCGATGGCTTAAAATGATACATTTTCAAATTCTGATTTACAATGCACTTCTGATGAGCCTATTTTCATGAAAACCATAGTCATATTGACCCAAGTGAAGTTGTAATATATGTTTAACCGTAATTGTCAGACAGTTTTATTGAAGTTTTCTCAATATATCGACTTTGTACTTACGACCTTCTCATTATAAGCCATTGATATGTATAGTTATTTTGTTACATATGTGCATTTTGTAAATTTTCAAAGTCCTTATTTGTATATCAATATCATCAATAAATAAATATACGTAAATGTTCTTGTTTATTACACTTATTGTGTGCTTTCTTTGTCTCCAATGTCCATAAATAATTAACATGAGTATCACAATGTTTTGTTACAATTCGGTTCTAAAAGAAACATACTTATTGGCCTCCTAGAACGCCTAATTTCGGAATTGTATGCCACTTTGATTACGTTCATATATGCTCAGTACATCTAGAAACGCAACGTTTTCATCCTTGAATTTTTCTTACTTCCATGGCTCATACATTTTTTTTGTGTAATAATATTGTATAGCCGTGTAGAAACTTGACTATTGTCCAAATTTTATGGATCGGGTTACGTAACTCCCGTGCGTCAAGAAAATGCAAAAACGCACGAATTCCACGTGCACCATTTATGCATGATTAAGTTTGGTGAAAATTGCTTCGAATCCTTTGTAAGATTTGCCAAAGGAAAGAAAATATCAAAAGAAAAGTTCTAGGCTTCAGAATAAAAATATCAGGATAGTCCGAACATGGGCCAAATCAAGCGATTCGGATGCCTATGACGGAGACATCAACTGGGAGGTTTCACTTTGGCTAAATTGCCATGAAGCGACAATGTTTCATCTGGAGACACTCCATTAGCACTTTGGCACCGTTTAAAACCACCCATATCCAGGTAATCCATGTGAAACAACTCTCTGACAGGACCAGTAACTCCACATGTACCATCTCTAGGCAAAGTTCACAACTGGTTCAAACACTTCTAATCAATTAGTTGGACGTCATGCATACGCAAACAATCAATAATTAATCAATATTTTATCTTTTCACTTAGAACAAGGATTTTGAAAAAATAGGATTTTACCAATTTGTGTTCCGTTACTTTTTAGCCGCACTATACACACAAGTGTTGTTCAATTGCATCGATAGCACTGTATGAAAACAATGTTACAGTTGTATTGTTCATGGAATAAAATGTCATCAAGTAAATACAGTTTGTTTGCCAATCATACACAGTTTGAAAAGTGTTGACAGAAACTCCAGTGTTGCGTTTCTAGATGTACTCAGTATATTTACACAATTAATATAAGCAGCTAAGTTGTATTCCAGTGGTATCGAATGCCGTGTTGCATAACTGTTTAGTCGCAGCAGCGGGTTACATAGGGATCAACCAAATACATAATAAAAGTACTGACGCAATATAAATAATCAGCTACAGTTTTATTGTATTTCTTGTTGTGCATGCATTTCATTATTGCATGACTATGCACTATCATACATGTACATTGCGAAAATGAATGTGAAAAAAGGGGCTGATCAAATCTCATAAAAAGTCAATCATTATGTTCCTCTACGGTATGCTGATACATGATCTGACGAAACTCCGTATGGGGTCATGTAGATGTGAGCTTAACGTCATCAGATCAAAACGATTATTTAACAAATTCCTCAACCGGCGACCCGACCTCACAAACCCATGCCAAAACGGCGACCTAATGAGGCACAACCGTCCCGTGACATTGTTTAAAACACCTAGGACCGTGACCTAACGTTAATGCGACCTAAAGAGGCACAACTTAGACTTGTCAACTCTTTATTTGAAACGGCAGGACAGTTCGTTTTTGGTAGGTAAGAATTACTTCACAGTAACTGTTGTTATTATTTAGCGTTGTCTGAAAGTTGCAAATGTATCTATAATGTGCACACATGTATTACCATTGTGTCGTTATACCAGAGTTTAAAATATGCTGCCGTAATTGACTGCTCATATTGTCGCAAATATTTATTTGTTATAAAGTATGTATAAGTTAAATCAAGGAAGTAATGAAATTTCTCATCCGTGACATGCTCGTGACTTCATTTACAATAAGACTATTGACAGTTGTGTTTAAAGCAGTGGTGTCCGATTACTTATACACGTATCTTAGATGATATTGTATTATTTTGTACTTTTATAATTCATTCAATGAATGATGTGCTCGAATAGATTAAGTAACTTTCATATGTCTGAAAGTACATAAAACAAATTGCCTGCTACATGTAAGAATGAGAACGTATAGGACTGATACATACCGGTATTTAAAACCAGGCGCTTCAAATGTGAATATTTTAGGACAATCAGAACGCGCATTATTGGCCTAAATTGAAGTTAAAACAGCTTGTTTTACCATAAGTAAAGAGTAGTTTCCGAACAGTGTTTTCTCAAAATATCGATTTTGTACTTATGATATTCTCTTTCTAAGCCAGCGATATGGAGGTGAAAGTAATGAATCATCTTGGAATACTAATTGCATTAGTGATATTGGAAACAAGTAAGTTTCTTATCTTCAGGTACGTTTTAAATGATTGTTTTATAATACAACTTTTATTTGAATTGTAAATACTAGTAGTAATTGTATGCTCATGTCAACTATATTTGGGTATAACTGTAAATGCTCCACAACCTATTGTATCATTATAGTCATACCTGTATTAACAAAATATTTAAACAGCATATAGATTTGTCTTTAATTATGTGCTTTTTAATTATACACTGGTGCAGCTACTCGTAGTTTATATAATTAATCTATCAATAAGAAAAACGTTTTGATTGTATTAAAGCTATTAAAATACGTACTGATTTTTCGCACCATGTTCAAGGTAGATACACCTATGCTTGTTTTCTGGTAAGATGAAAACAACTATTCTTGCCAGGTAGACAATTAATGAAGATTTGCTTATCAATACGAATGTTTCTGTATTGTAAAGGTAAATCAGCACCATACCCGGGATTTGAAGACTGTGGGTGTTGTGTAGATAAGGTGTGTGCTCGTGCGGAAGTTCCGGACGGATGGAGGGATGATATATGCACATACGGATGCATCGATGGTTATGGGGGGAACAAATGTTACAACCAATGTCCGGATGATTGTGTCACATGTGAACAAGCAATAGGTAAAAATTGTGCAACATGCGAGACCGGGAAGTATCTTTCCCTTGTTTCTAGATATGTAAATAATAGACAAAAGTCATTTAAGGGGTGTGTAGACTGTCCAGAAACTTGCACATCGTGTACATCACAAACTAGTTGCCAGGAATGCACTGAACGTTACTTCAATACTGAACAACATAACGACTGTTCCGAAGAATGCCCTACTAATTGTAAGACATGTACATCATCCACCAACTGTCAGGAATGTTACACTCCGTTCTACAATCAAGGAGCCACCACAGACTGTTCTCTGTCATGTCCGGGTCATTGCGTTTGCTCAAAGCCCGGTATTTGTTCATCATGTCAAGATGGTTTATTCAACGTAAACCAACAGTGTATGAATCCTTGTCCGGATTCATGCAATGCCTGCACAGACCAGAACACTTGTCAATCATGCAAAGACGGTTACTATAACAGAATAGAAATTTCGACTAATAACGAATTCGCTGATTGCTCACTTTCGTGCAGAGAGGCTTGCTTCCAATGTACGTCATATGATGTATGCACTAAATGCAAACCGGGACACTATGGTTCACACTGTCAACATAATTGTTCCGTTGGATGTACAAATGGTGAATGTGCTACAACCGATGGGGCGTGTGATTGCAAGGAGGGATTTGCTGACAGTCTTTGTAATGTATGTGCGCCTGGTAGACATGGTGCACTGTGTGACCTTCATTGCAATGGGGCATGTATGGGCATGGTATGCGAACAGAAAACAGGAAATTGTGTTAGTTGTAAAGCGGTTAACATTACAGGCGATTTGTGTGAAAAATGTATAAATGGTATGTGGGGTACTTTTTGTGCCTCAATATGTCCAAAGCATTGTGACGGACAGTGTTTGAGAAATTCTGGTAACTGTGAATCATGTGAAGGGAATTTTCAAGGCAATACATGTGACCAATGTTCAGCTGGGTATTATGGTGAGTTATGTGATGTGAAATGTCCAGATCAGTGTTATGAGTCTCTTTGTTATCGTTCCAATGGAACGTGTGGATTATGCAACCAGAATTATGCCGGTTCTACTTGTGACGACTGTGTTGTCGGCTTCTATGGAAAGACATGTGATGCTCCTTGTCTCTCAACGAAATGTGCAAACAACATATGCAATCGGGAAACTGGCGCTTGTATGTCGTGTCAAAACGGATTATATGGACTAAAATGTGAAGTTAACTGTTCGCGTGGTTGTAATGATAATGTTTGCGATTTTGGTTCAGGCGCGTGCGAGTGTAAGGGTCTTTATACTGGGGATAAATGTTGTGTGAATGGTGGACATTGTCGTAACTGTTCTTCAAATACAGATTGTGAAACATGTGAAAATGGTTACTTTGGGACTAATTGCGATAAAACGTGTCAAAGTACTTGTGCTGCCGAAGGACAAACCTCACAGTGTGAAAAGACAGAGGGTAAATGTTTCGCATGCTCGGATGGTTTCCATGGTGACCATTGCAATAACACGTGTAATGATAGATGTGCGAACAATCGCTGTGACCAGGGAAGCGGACACTGCGTCGATGGATGTGTTGGTAAATTTGAAGGTCCTACGTGTGCTCAAGGTAAGTGCAATATGTTTATATTTGATTTTAAATCGATCAACAAAGATTTAAATTATGCGAATTAAGCAATGATTGGAACTTTTTTATTAAACCACTTTATAATTATTAAAAAAGACAGAGCCTAGCGAATCACAGGTACTTGACATTTGTTTAACATAGTGAGTTATTTGAACACACTTTATAACAAATACACGTAATGTGATTGCTACAACATTTATCATTTGTGGCGGCACATACAGTGTACGGAATAGTTAAAACTCAACTTTAAAACCGATTATTTGTCCTGTATCTATGTATAGCCAACATATTACTCGCATCGGTAGTTTTCAAACTTCCTGATACACTATCCTTCGGTTGTTATTGTACTATTAGTGGGAAGGTAAACACTACCCTAGCTCGTTTACGACTGCAACAATATAAAAACATGTTTGAAATCCATACGAACGGACAAACACGTTTCATAATATAAATATCTAATCACGGTTAGATAGCATGCACCAATTGTGAAATTAATATGAAGAGACAAAGCAATTGTTCAAAAGAATAATACCTTCTAGTAAGATAATATCATTATACAGACAGATGAGTGTCTTAATTAAGGAAAATATTGGGTTATATTAGAAATTTGAGAATGCAAGCTTAAATTATGACAAATATTGCGTATGACAAGCCGACATAAAACGAGTATGCACTTTTACATTCAAGGTAACTATATATGTATTCTTGCAATTAACACCACCATTTATCTAACTTCAAGAGAATTATCTAATGTTTTGAGTGTTGGATAGGTTGTCAAATTATTTTCGAAATATTTAATGGTAATGTAAAGAATCAAAGCGCTGTAAGCGCTAAAGGCCTTGTGGTAAACTTTGTATGCTTGGGAAGAAGTTTAGTGACTAAACTGAAGTATATGTAAACGGATCCACGCTCTTTTGCTGTCTGCTGCAATGTACAGTTATGCTGACCGTACAAAGTTGAAGGTTTAATCTATTGGGCATGCTTAACTTGCCTATCTAGTTTAAGTACTAGTAAACAAGAGATGTCAGAATGACATTTATGCCTCCCACTACACACATACATGCACAGTCACATAGACTGTGACAATTGAACAACATGTAGTAACGTTATTACCTTGCTAATGTTTTGGCAAACAATTTCTTAAATATTTTGAAACTTATGGCTGAAGTCGACTTTCTAATACTGAAGTATGTTAAATTAAAGTGATTTAAAACAAAATTGATTGGTGCAACTTATACAGAGTATCGACTCATGTTTGGGCAATCGCGGTATTTTGGTAATTTGTTTCAAGAAGGGCGACTTATGTATGGGGCATTACGGTATCCAAAAAATAAAGTAAATTTTTAAAGAATATTCTCTACCGTCTTGTACTGTACATACATTTATACATACTATAAAGTAGTTTTCAGGCTCGGTGGTGGTTTTGAAGGATAATAATTATAGAAAGCAGTATATCACAAACAGTGAACAGAGTTTGTGTTTCTTAGCAACAGCAATATCTGTTCAAGTTAAACTATAGTAGAGTGCCATGGGACAACATTCCAGTATGCCAATTAAATGGATGCCATGCGGCCCCATGGCAGCTGCGTGACCACAAGGATCAGATTAAGATTGTGGTGACGTTTGTCTCAACTTTTCGCGCTCGATCTGTGCAGTGAAATACCATATGTGGTTACTTCGTCTGTTTCCGAGAATGATCGTGTAAATTTTTAGTTTCATTTATTTTTTTGAAATGTCTTGTTAACGTAAAATGAAATAACAATATTTGAAATATGTATATATAAATACCAAATATAATGTCTTCAAAAAATGTCTCAGAAAAAGTTTCTTCTTACTATCTCCGTAAACACGTGTATCTTTTCGGCATAAGACCGTCAAGTGAGGAACTTATTCTCGCATGAATATGTAAACAATAGAAACTATGTCCTGGTCAATGCTTAGCAATTTTGCTTCAATAATATTTATTTTACACTTTTTTATGAAACTGTAATGTTAAATACTGATGTTCTGCATTTTTAAAGGCGGGTTAGTGAGATCCACGAAGAACTACTTTTATATTGCAAAAACTATCAAGTACAAACAGGGTTACTTGACTTTGGAAAACATACATGATGTGTTTGTACAACAATGTTCAGGATGTTGTCCTATCCTCCGTCAGAACGTGAACTGACACCTTTGAATCACGTTTTGCGTACCCCACTGTAAGGAAAGCCATTATGAATAGCCTGAAGAAAATATAACTACATCTCAGGTTTCAATATTATATCACTTTATGTTCATAGTAAACATATGCAGCTTGTTCATCTATAGTATGCATGGAGAAGTATAATCAAGAATTGTCTTTAAAAATCTTCTAAAAGAGGTAATAAAAATATAGATGATACTACTTACACTTTCAGCTTTTATTGAGCCTAAACCAATTGTTCCTGCAGTTGCTGGCGGTGTATCAGCCGCTGTTGTCATAATAGCAATAGTTGTCGTGGTGTTGATCGTCATACGTAGACGGTGAGTTACATGTTTATACATTAATTACCATTTGATTGGCCCAGCGCCATTATATGTTTAATCTTTGCCTGGTATACAAACTTGAATACTTTTACCACAATCAATCGATTCATATTTGTTATGTTTTGGACATCATTTCTGAGGGATGTTGGTCTGTTGAATCGTGTATTGTGCCCATTTCGGTTTTCAAGCGGATGGGACTATATGATTGCCCTCCATCAATCTGCCAATTAGACCGTCAGTTCGTCAATCCGTCAAGAAAATCTGGCCTCTGAAATAACGCAACAAGTCTTTAAGATAGGCTTATGAATCTTTGTTCGAAGATTGAGACCAATAAGGAGATTGTACACTTCGATTTATGTTTTGATTAGGACAAAAACATGGATGCCATGGCAACAGGAACATCGACAAACTAAAAACCATGTATGGGACTTACGTATTGCTTGCAAGTCCTAATTACAACTGTACTTGTATTTCCTCGTGTTTTGTCTGTACTGTTTATCAGTAACCATTTGATAGAATTAATTAACAAGACTAGTTTCGAGGATCGTCGGTAATTTTTCTGTGATGTTTTCATTTACATGTATGACGTTGCACTGTTTTGAATGTGGATATTTCGTGTAAAATGCATCGATTGGGACGTTTGAAGCCTAGTTAAAGTCTCAACCTGATTATCAGTGACATTCAAAATGCAACCAATCACTTGTTTTGCCACACATAATTGTATACTTACTAGGCCATATGCTATGTTTAATTATTATGCCTAACATTATTCGTTTAAATCTTTTAATGATTTACATATTTTAACTTTGTACGGGTGTCCTATTTTTTATTTATTAATGTACGTATTTTGAATGCCTCGGTTAACATATTGGATTTCGTGAACAAGTGTGTTTTAATCTGTTTGGCTGATACTGATATTTGATATTGTGTTGTATGTTTAATAAAAGGCGAAGAAATACGGACAATCGTAAAGATGATACAACAGATAAACAGAACAATACACCAAAACTTCCTGGTAAGTCAATGCATTATCATCCTGTCGGTATATTTATGATAAATATTGACACGCGATATGTCGCTTACTTAAAAGTATAAGGTCGTAAGTCGTCCCTTTGGTGCAAAAAGGTTGCATCTCTCTATATAAGACTAAGCGAGATACCCGTTGCGCCAAAGGGACGAATAGTTACTTACTACCTTGTAATTTCAATGCACATTCTAGATATACATCACAAGAAGCATGCAATTAACTTATTGTCATCAAATCCGAAGAGCTCATGTTGCCCATACTGGAATTTCAAAAAATAAACTAGATTCTTGTTCAGACAGTTGCTTCTTGTTTCTTGAAATACAGGTGTATACTAAATATGAACTATTCTTCTGAGTAAGAACATTGGTTTTGTCGTAAAAGCATTCGACAGTCACTCAATACTGCTATAAATTCAACTTTCACGAAATGAATGAAGAACTACATGCATTATTCATTTTGAACTTCTTATCTATTTGTTTATTTTGTTCTATAAGGTAGTTCTCTACGAATAGAGCTATTATGTTAGAGGACTAATATTGGCATGAGTTTAAATAGTGCGTGTTACATAAACTGTATACTACTTTAACGACGAGATATCATGGCTTCGAAGTAAACCCGATTCTGCGACCGGAATAACTCTATGGAAAGTTGCCCAAATGACGCTGATATGGTTGTTCTCACTACAGTGCATGCCTTGTAAGACGAGTACATATTATTTCACATTTGATAATTTTAACTAGGTATTTGACTCGCAGACATACACACATCACTTGGCTTTAATGTTATTTATGTTTGTAACACGAACAAGCGTGATGTTTAAATAATTAAGGATTCAAAAAGGCTGCATAATGACAACAAAGCAAATCCTGACCCTGAAATACCCCAAGCAACTTGAATAAGCACAATAAACATATCATGGTCAGTCTGGCTTTTGTATGATTAAGGTATTTCAAATAACAACATACATATAATGCCAACAAAGCAATATATGCAAATGATATCACTGAATCATTTCGACTTGAACAATATCCAAGCAATTTATTTGTGTTTTGTAATGATTGTGTCCTTCAAAAAGACGAAATCATGGCAAAAATCCTACATTTGTAACTATGCAATAAGGGACCTGAAAATCTGAACTTGTAATACGTCTGAAAGCAAATTGTGACACTGAAACAACCCCGAGACTTAAATAAACACAATAAGCACATTAAACAAAACATGTTTAGTCTGACTTTTGTTATGCTTAAGGTTCTGAAATAGTGAACAAGCACACTTAACATAATAAAGTAAACATCACTGTGGTGATATTTAAGGTCCTTCAAAAAGACGACTTGATGCCAACAAAGCAACTACTGGACCAGAAGTGGCCGAGTTTGAACCTGACATTGATGGTGTCGATGATGAGGAGATAGTGGTTGATATACCAGAAAGACAGAATACTGTGTATGAGAATGTTCCTACATCCCATGTAGCTGGACTTGATGCTTTTGTTAGAAGCAAGTCTGAAGATGACTATAAAGAGGAATTTGAGGTATGTAATCATACTACTGGCACTAATCTACAACTGCGTAGGTTTATTGATTGCACTAAAATAATGATAAAATAAGAAATCAAACTTGATTTTTTTTATAATTTCTTCGTGCAATTGGGTCTCTTTCATTTTAAGGCGGGGTCTTCGCCTTCCATCATTTCGCCATGTTGTGTTTGGGCATTGCTTCTTGTAATCGTGTCGTTTTTTGTTGACACTGTTGTTTTCATTGCTCAACCGGTTACGTTATGTGCTGCCTTCCCTGTCCGACTTCTTCATATCTGTTTTTATTCTTATATCGAACACGGATAAGATAGTCATGGCTAAAACGGTTCCTTTTTCAATGCTCAATTTCAAGCGGATCGAAGTAATATGGATATTGAAAAGGTCTTACACAAAGCTAAAATCAATTCTACAAACAAAATATAAGTAAAACCTCAAGTAATCTGTATTTTAAATGTTTCCTTCTTTGCTAACGTTATGGGATATTTATGTTACGTGGGGATATGTTTGTAACGTTGTAGCGTATGTATTTTGTACATTCGGCTTATGTATGGTTCTAAACTTGATGAGCCATAAAACATTTAAGTTTAATTGTACATTTATTGTGATGGCGAAATGAATGTTAATGCGCAATTTGCAAACATTTTTTGTAGATGCCCCAATGTTTATGAGCGATACAATTTTATTCGATATTTTCCGAGTGATTTCCTTTGAATATAAGACAAGGTTTCCCGTATTTTTTCCTTTTCATATTTATAATAAAGTCACTATGTCTTGACGCATTTAACACATACGTATTGTTTATACACCATTTATCTTTCCAGCAACTACCAAAGGGTCTTACACAGAGCAACAGTGATGCAAGGAAACCGGAAAATTTGGTTAAGAACAGATATAATGGCATATATCCTTGTAAGTCCGTAATAAATATGTTTTTATTTTCAAATTATTTACCTGAAGTTACAAACTGGCCTATTGTTTAAGATGTGTTTATGTATTGCAAAGCTTTAATAGCTCTAGTGTGTTCTGTCTAAAGCCAATCTCTTTCCTCGTCAATTTAAACCGTCCCTTTGTACATAAAAAGTAAAACAATGATTATACGAGGGTCATTCAATATATTCGTAGACAATTATTCTCATTTTATTATATTTACGTTTAAATAATAATTTCTTATATCATTATAAACATTTATCTATTACCTATCGTAGATACAAATTTATCTCCGATTATGCAACACAGTAGCATGCCATCAGCCGATGTATTACCATAGTAACGCGCTACCACCCCCGACCGACGTAACGTGCCCATTTCACTCGTTCAACTAGTTATAAATTCCAAATTATTGATTTTACATTCCCATATTTTGCCAGATTATTGCAAGATATTATCATAATATTTTCTGAAATTATTAAGTTGTTTAGACGTTCGAGTTTGAATTGAGAAGTATTTGATCTATGCCTGCCACGTTTTGATTTACGTCAAAATGCTAATGAATTTACGCAAGGAAATTCATGCAACGTTTAAATCGTGCATTTGTCTTGGAAATAAACAATAAACACATATAAGCTGCTAATGAGAGCAATCAGAGAACATGTAGTATTCAGTGTCCCTGTGTTTTAATGACAAAATCAAATTTCTGAAGAGCAGCATGGTATTAAAATTGATACGGGGATCAAACGAAATTTAAAAACATAAGGGCCTTTGAGGGAACACCAGTCAAAATGTCCGATGCGTTTCAATTTATCATACAACCAATAAGTCCAGCTTAATCCTTAACTTTGAATACCTTAAATGTTGTGGTAGATCTATTTAATAATATACAGCTTGCATATTTGTATTTAATTCGATATTAATGACATACTTCAATTTTGGGTTTACCATTTGAGAAATAGCAACACGTCAATAACGTCGCTGACGTCAGTATATATTTACGTTGTGTGGTGGTTGCGGTAAGGTTTTAGTTTTATTTTAGCCATATTTTCTTTACAAATGCATCGATTCGTGCAAAATTTTCTGCACTTGTGTCGGATAGGCTGTAGTTTAAAGTGGTATAATTAGTTAGTCTCTGTGTCAATATGTATTAAAATGACGAGTTCAGTCGACGAATTTATTGAGTGACCCTCGTACACTATATAATGTTTGTGTTAGTTTGTTTACCAACAAGAAAACAAGAAATCCATACAGTATATGACATTATATTGTGTATTACAGATGATCACTCCAGGGTCAAAATAAAGGGTGATCCAAAGTTCTTTATCAATGCCTGTTTCATAGATGTAAGTATTATATTTCGTATACTTCTGCCATACATGTACTTTAACACTTGTATAATACATTTAAAACAGTAACATATACTAGAAATTTAATTGTTTGTTTTTTATAGTATTTATTTAGATAGTCCTCTGTGGTTTCATATACTAAGCATGTAATTTGTAACAGTAGAAAAGTAAACCAATATTAAACCAAAAAAGTAGCCAAAAACGAAATATGCTTATAGTTCTGCAAGTACATTTATCTATATCATTATGAACATACCTGCTTAAAACACTACGGAGGCATTGCTTTATCGTCAACATGCCGGAAACTATTGTAGAATAAAAACCAAACAATAACGAGTTTTTCCGTAAGTTAAGATTAGTTTTGAGACAGATTTTTCTTGCTTTCTCAAAATATCGATGTTGTACTTACGCCTTTCTTATTCTTAGCCAGGAAACTGTCCTGTTCTATTATATAAACAGATAATTGTGTGTATTATGTTGTACATGCTTAATTGTGTCATGCTTTTTGTTATAGGGCTTCCAACAGAAGAATAAGTACATTGCATCACTAGGTAGGTTTTGTATGCATTTACTCTCTGAGAATACATAACACGTTAAGTTACTATTGCACTGTCTACTAAATGGCTATTTAGAAACTTGAGTTGTGTCCTCGCTTTGAATACGAAGCCATTTTTATTTAGTTGTTCGTTTCATTGCTCTTCTTGTTAAAAAGTATAAACCTATACATGTAGATAAAACATTATACGCGAAGGAAAATATCATAATACATTAGCAAATTGTGAAGATGATACATTATTGCTTGAAAGACTGTACATGTACGAAAGATGATATACATTAAATGAGTGTTGTCAGGTCCTACAGCAAAAGCTACCCAACAGTTTCATACATTCTGGACAATGGTATGGCATATGGACACGGATGTGATAGTGATGCTAACCAATCTCATCGAACCAAGTGTAAGTAGGATTTAAATCAGACCATTAATTTCAATTACTTTACATAGATATATGATTTGATCACATTCCGTATGGGTTCATGTCGATGTTAACTTTACATCATCCGATTAAATCGCTACTTTAACAAATCCAGAAGTGCAGAGACTCTCCGATGTAGTTTACTGGGAGAGAGATGTTTAAACCTTAAAGTGAATGAAGTATATCATGATTTTAGTCTGTTCACTCTCAACATGCACTTCATTGTAAGAGGTCATTGGAATGTGACCTATCTTGTAGTGCAGTCAGATCTAACTAACAGCGTAAAGGAATGGAGAATGGATCTGATTTAAATGTGATTGGATGCCATGGACCACCATATTACATTTTCCCGTTATCATTGATATACGGACCACTTCAACTAGAACCATTCTCTGAATCTGCCGATTCTCTACATATTCTAGAAACCAAACCACTTTTTTTCAGGGCAACAAATGCGAACAGTACTGGCCAGATCAAGACTGTACAAACATACATCAAGATATAACAGTTTCATGTCAAAGTGAAGAAGTATTTGCCGAGTATACAGTCAGGACATTAACCGTTGAGAAGGTAATTATGATTACCGTTTATCTGATGGTATGACTAATATGATTGCTGGATATGATTTAACACATTTTTCTTGATGATACGGTCGGATTAGCAGGAATTGATTGTTTAAAACTTAAAATCGCTATTTACTTTCCTAGATAGTATCGTACTCGAAGGCATTGATGCTTTTAGAGCAATGTCCGTTAAAGGATAGTATTGGTGTTACCGCGGGATGAGATGGAATCCATTGTTTAAAACCCACTAATGTTATTTATTTTCCATGATTTTTGTCGTACTAGAACACTTTGATTTAAGTGATTAAGGTTAAAAATCACGAACGATACTTACTGTCTTTGGTATTATCTAACTTGAGCACATTGCTATCAGTTAAAGGAAATTATCAGAAAAAATAGCACATGGAACCGCTCAATTGTTAGTAACCAATGCTGCCTCGTCAATGTTAATATATATTGAAGCAGAAATGATACGAACTTGAAGTAGCCATTTCCTCGAAAACTCATTTAGGTTGTTATATTCCTCTACATGTAAATGGGTTCCGTAGTTCAACCGCAAGTAAAGATATTATCAAATACACTTAAATGTCAACAGTATAGTAAATGTCAACAGTATATTAGTGTTATTCAATATTTTGAATGTCCGTATTTCCTTATATCAAGCAGTTTAATGTTCGAGACCAGTCTAGTGCCAATTCCTGATTTGTCTTTTTACGATCAACCAAAACTATTCACTTGACCCAGGCGTTTGAAACGGTACATTTGCCTCTGTCGAACAAAGGATACTGCTTTATTGCTGCCGACGACGCATTCAACGTTCAACAGCCGATTTATGACTGAATAATCTGGAAGAAATGTACATTTGGTCTATCGGCGCATGCCTAAAATCAAATACACTTTAACTTGTGGTTCAACTTTGTATTACAAGTTATTGTGTATGTTATAACAAACAAAAGGGTAGTATAATAAATAGTTGTGATTTTGTTATCAGAAATCTACGAAGAGAACAGTCGTACAGTTCCATTATACAGCCTGGCCAGATAAAAGCATTTCGGATGAAATAACAAGTTTGGTAGAATTCCGCCAGAGGGTTCGAAGTGCTCCACGGGTTCACCATGGTTCGGTTATCATTCACTGCAGGTTGGTTGACGTTGTCTGATATCTGCCTATATAATTTCATTCTCAAATTGACTACACTGCAGTCATACACAAACATCCGGTAAACTTTTAGATAAAGGAAAAAGGTAAAAACATCATTCAAAACATAAGCATTGTGTGCTTCTTTATTCCTTTCAGTTTCAGGACGTCTGACACATGAATTGAGCTGTTTAGTTTTAATTTCTTGTCGAGGTTTCTGTTTTCTATTATGACGTTTGTGGTCTGTGAGGAGTTCGTTCAGTCCTTAAAATTGTGTGGTCCCTCTTTTGGCATGTTGAGCAAAATTGCCAACAAAAGAGATTTTCTAATATATGTAGATGAAAAGAATGTCCATTTACAATTGCATGCAAGTTTTCTTTCCTTGTTGTCCTTCTCTAGTGCTGGGATTGGTCGTACAGGAACATACATTGCTCTGGACAGGTTGACAGAGGCGGGGGAAGCTGGGGACAGAATCAATGTATATGATTGTGTGTATGACATGCGACAACAACGTGTTAACATGGTACAGACACTGGTAAGTTACTTATTGCTTAAATAAGTCAGTAAAATATCCTAGTTGTTTATATCGCTTTCTTAGAATGAGAGGTTCGTATTTGTAAAACTTACGACCTTATAAGACTCACATATATTTACAAGATCTTTTTTTGGGGGAAATCGGAACTTGTTATGTTGACCAAACTGCTTGTTTTATGCATCAAATTTAGCTAGTATGCTAAAAAGTGTTTACATAAACAAATAATGGCAAATAGTTTTGGTAAGATTAGGCCGTTTGAGTACATGTAGTAATAGCAGTTATTAGATAGTTTACTATTTTACCTGATAAACACGAATGGTCGCATAACTATGACAGTGCTAAGCTTGAAAATACATGTACATGCATCAAATGCTTATGATTTCAGGAACAATACAAATTTCTTCATAAGGCTCTGGTAAACACACTGACCTTTCAAAGCGGTGCAATTCGGTCGGAGGAGTTTGGTGCTTTCATACAAGCTACAAGTGCTTCGGAGTTCAACGAAAGCTTCGAAGTAAGTAATATAATAGGTTAACTTTGAATAATGATAATGCATTAACAATTTTACCAAATGATTGATATACATCGGTCCAATTTTGAATGATGCTTGCTTCAATTTGATGTTCCTAGTTGTATTTTATACATCAGATATAATCTTCAAGTATTTATTGAAAATATACTGAGTTTCAAATCTAACAATACAAAAACAATCAAATATTGCTGTTTACAACTTATATCGCATTAATTTCTTTCTTTTACACAATTCAAATGTCAGTATTTACCTTTTTCTGCTATTTAATTTTAATAATTTTTTATGTTTGTATTTACTATGCCTGTAATTGTTTTGTTAGATGACCCTATGGAGATACGCCTTCTTTAGCTTAATGGATGCTTCATTGTAAAATAAAGTTATAATAATTATGCATGTACCATATCATTGTTTTAGTTGCTGAAGACTTCAATTGAAGATGAAAGTATTGAAGAAACGCAGGCAAGGAATAAAAACGGTCGTCATAGTGACAAGAACAGAAAATATAGTGACATTCCAGGTAAAAAAGAAGATAATAATAAATATATCATATATTTTCGAAAACCGCAATAGGTTCCGGTTTTATGCGCTTACACATATTAGCCATTAATTTTAATTGTGACAATAAACTTAACCATTGCAGACGCAGACGCCCACGATCCCGTCACGACAACAGCTTTACTTATTTTCTTCGAAAAATATCACTTAAAAATATCATAGTTAAGAATATATCGGGTTTCAAACTGACCAATTAGAAATTGGTTGAGTGTACAGTTGCAGAGTTACCAATGTTGCACTACAAAATTTCCAAAACACGTTTAATATAAATCTGTATAGATTGACAACTCGTGGTAGATCATCTATTTCTGTTCTGCAGTATAATCACTGTATGTTTGACATGTTACCTTACTTAATACAGGTGATAGACTTAGACCAAGGATTCACATTTGTCGAACATTCAACTCATCGGACTACATCAATGCCATCTATGTCAATGTAAGTAATATGTCTTCAATAAATCATATCTGTCAATTGGTGTACATGTATGTCTTAATTCACTGCGTAAAATTGAGGCTAACTCTTTCGAATGCCAGTGCCGCAGTCATTTGACCTAAGTATATCATGCATGATTGCACTTGGAGTGTTTGTTAGCTGGTAAATGACCTGCCATTCAGTAACTCGATACTATCATCTGAATAGGATAAATAAGAATTATTAATATTTCTTACTAAAAATGGATCTCAATTATTCCATACTCACCTTTCAGTGCCTCAATAAAAAGGATCAGTACATCATTGCACAATCTCCGCTTCTAGACACTGTCGTGGACTTCTTGTGTTTAATCTTCCAACAGAATTGTTACTGCGTCGTATCAATGGAAGATGCCGAGTTAATTGGGACGGTAAGTTATTGGTATTGTAATTGAGAAGATACAATTAATCAAATAGATGTATACAAATACAATGTATATATGAACTAGTTTGTCTGTACCGAGTCACTTTACTATCCCTATGTTTGCAGGCGTGGACACATCATAGTCTATAGTTTTCCTGAGTAATTTTCATTTGGCACTTGACCATCACCTATGATCAAACCAAAAATAAGATATACCAAAAACTATAAAAAGTTATAACGGTAAAATATATTATCGATTCAAAAACCGTGATCAGAATTACATATGGTACGCTTTCTTACATGCACTTAATACCTGTACGTACATGTATACACATGTACAATTGAAACAAAGGGAAACAATGTAAGGGAAAGCAACCCTTATAGACGAGTTCAACAATCAACCACAATTAGTGTACGTGGACAATAAAAACGGAACACACATAAACCACAGGCAAAGCAGAGAATGCATCGTTAACTTATTATTTTTTGTTTACTAAAAACGCAAAATGACAATTATCAATAAAACCAGTAGTCATTAAGCATCGTTAGTTGTGTTTACATATAAGAAAGTGACGGAATATTGGCATTTCATTTTTTAATATATATCGCATGAGGGGAGAATTGTAACACAGCAATCAATAGCTAATATAATCTCAAATACACACGTTCACGTAAAATGTTATTCAACATTACATGTATTGCAAGTTGGAACACGCAAAGTAGGGAATTGAGAAACGTTTTACTGATCCTTTTATTAACGTACATTTAGTAATATTTGAGCTTAATTCACTCACACAATAATTGAGGCCTTATCGTCTCGGCAAAATGTGCTACATCAAAACATATTGTCATAAGTCACTACTTGTAGTTTCAATATACTAGTATGATTTAATATCGCATGGTTTCGTTAGAGACTAGTGTTTAAATATGTATGATTTTAACGTTTATTATATATTTCCATATTCAGGAAATAGGTGATTATTGAGAAGCCGATAATCAAGTGTTACAGTCAGGAACATTTACAGTAAAGGCGTCAAGGGGTAAAACAGGTCCAAACTACATAATGAGAAAACTGACTATCTCTAACAGTGATAAATTAATCAAAATTGTAACATATCAACCGTTTCCGCTTAACTCAGAAATATCCAAATAACCACACGTATTAAGACAATTAATATTAAAATACTATTACGAATCGTACAGAAACAACATACTAAGATTATTTGAATGAGACAATTAAGTTTTAACACTACAACTTCTAACGACAGGTGTAAAATATCGGAAATGTTTAACAGTAATGTCACTTGATATAGCGCTACTAATGCAAAACTGTAACTGATTATAGTTTTAGGTGACTTTGTTGGCGGGTATGTATGCTGCATTGTATTTGGAAAACCATTTGCACTGCTAAATGTTTTTAGTTACAGCTTTACCAACAATATCACGTTCTACAACTGTTTCAAAGAAAACTGTATGAACATAAAGGTATAGTTTAGTAATGTAGACACCATGAACTCTATTCAACATATTTCTTTTCAGCACTCTAAAGGTGAAAAGGTTGTTTACCATTACCAATTAACAAATTGGAGTAGAGACGAGCAGGTTCCTTCAGATGTAGGAAAGTTTACGCAATTTGTGAAAGATGTTAGTAACAAAGCTCGTGAAATGAAAGATGCCAATGCACCCGTTCTTGTACATTGTTTGTAAGTTGAGAAATTTGTTACATATTTTCAAATGTGCAAAAGTGAGGAAGGACAAACACATGTGACAGATTTTGTGTGGTTTTGAGTAGTTAGTGAAATAATGTAGAATGAACTGATTGATAATTCAAATCGCTAAAGCTAGTTATGACCGCCGTATATAACTACCTAAATTATGTAAAAAAAACACTGTATAAGTTTCTATTCTACAACCAATGGTATACATCAGGTGACCCTTACCTAAGCAAAGCGCTACCGATCACCTCCATTCAGCTACCCCATGTTAAATTAAATTTAGAAGGCATGTTTTACCTCCCATGGAATGCGCTACGTAACACTTTGTCTTGGTAACAGACACCACTTGTTATACAAAAGTGCATTATGGGCGTACTGGATAATAGCGATACATTCATTCAACGCATGCATGACTTTCAGAATATTTTGATATAAGACTGACTTATGGTCATGTATGTACAATGTGTTATTCGGCCAAACACTTGCAGTAAAGTAATTATGGGACGTGTACATTTCATTTTTTCTTCAGTTATGTGTGGATATTGAGCCGCGTATTTGTATTATGTGATATTGTTCATGTTTTCTGTTCTTGATTAATTAAGTTGTGTTCTGCCTTTCTTGCCCGATAAATTTATGGTGTAAACTAACTATATTAGTTAACCAAATCATTTCAGAGACGGAGCTAAGCGTAGTGGTCTGTTCTGTGCTGTTGGTGTACTGTTGGAGAAAATTAAAGCTGAAGGTCAAGTTAGCGTGCCCAACACATTGAGACAACTTCGTTCTCGTAGGAAAATGGCTGTTCCAAATAAGGTTGTATTTCATATAAGTCAATCATGTCTATACTATATTGTGAACCCTATTCAAAATTGGTCTAGAATCAAACATGTTAACAACGATAAATAAGTCATTATTATTATAATTATTATTAAATTCCAAAGAGGACTACCTGGTATCGTATTCTAGAATCTTTTTTTATTCACTTACTTATGAAGGCTAACACGAGTGCAAAATAAATGTAAATCTATACTCTACCTGTCCAGGCAAAGTTTGCAATTTTTTCGGTACACATAATCGGCAGTGTCACTCTCACCATATCCTCACTAAGCTGTACACATTACACACGTTACGATTGTCATTATTTTAGTGAATTCCTGATTGCGACTACAAATCCAGTAAACATGTAGTTCTTGAGTTTGATGAATCAGTTGATGTGTAGGTATTTCCGTTCATTATATAGAGGATATTTGTATTTTTCCGTGTAAGATCGGCTGATAATTCACCGAGTGAGCAGCTTATGTAATATTTTCACGAGTGGCGTAGCCACGAGTGAAAATATAAGTCAGCTGCTCAAGAGGTGAATTATCAAACGATCATACACGGTAAAATACTAATATTCTATTTATTTCATGCTTCAAATTGCTTAAATGATGGAAATACTCCACTATATACCTCGAATGTTTTGCGTGACGTCGTTTTCCCGCCATGCACGCGTCGAGTTAAAATCGAATAGTTCTTCTGCAATGGCTTCAATTTCGTCCATTTGTTTTACATAATATGTATATATAATACTGTGTTATTTGTTAAAGATTAAGAGAGCAAGTGAAAATGCTTATTTATTTTTTTTTTGACGGCGAGGAAATTTGATTTTTAAAAGTTGTCCGTTTGCCGTGAAATTATGAACTGTGAAGTTATGAACAGTGAAATTATCGGGGAATAATCCACCGTTATTCCGCCGTAAACCACCGGTAAGCATGAAATGAATGTACCCTAATATTATTTTTCTCGTTTTTAGGAACAGTTTGAATTTTGCTTCCGCTGTGTGGATGCTCATGTTAACTCTAACAACGTTTACTCCAATTTTGCACGCTAGAGACTCTACAGCATGTTTCTTCCGAACTTGCATACATGTATGTGCCTCAGTATAGCATTGGTTAGTGCGCTTCCAGTCTTACCTGACGACCATCCGGGTTCAAATACAGTTGTAGGTAGGCACTCGCATCGTTATTTCAACTGACAGCTAAAGGCTATGATTTAATTTAAAAAGAACATGTTACGTGTTTGTTTTTTAAGCTATTGATGCAATGATGATGTGTTTATAACTTGGTGTACAATATTATCTTTGATTTGTGATTACTATATTATACAATGTACTCTTGTTGACAGTATTTCGATACGTCATGCTTTAGTTTTATATTTTGTTGTGTTGATCCATATGGACATCTTGTCCATTCACCCACCTTGTCATGACTATTAGACGATGTTTCCTCTCTAAGCATTACAAAGCAAATCGGAAGGCATATGATTTTATTTTGTATATCATTTTGTATAAATTTGTTCGGCTACCTTCTTAATCAAACACCCAAAAGGTAACTCAGTCGCCATTTTCTCAAGCAATGGAAGTGAAACATTCACTGTTGACAGTGGTTTCGATAACTACGCGTGCCGATACGCATACGCACTGGGGAACCAAAGTATTTCTGTTGCTTGAGAAAATGAGAAAATGTCTGTTGAACTATCGTTGGGTGTATAATAAGGAAGTCGAAATGCTCAATCAAGATGATAACATTTACGAAACTGTGTGTCTGTGAGCCAGCCAACTTGTAATAGTACATGGTTACTGGTGGTATACAAACATATTTTTTATGACATGTAGGTTATTGGTGACATATTTTTATAATTTCTACTTTTTATAATCAGATTTTTGTTTAGTATCATACCAATGTGTTATTCAGATCTGAGCTGTCATTTTGTATTATTTTCGTTTGTGCGCCTTTCGTGTTCTGTTGTTAATGTTAATGGTTATCATTTCTGTCTTCATGTTTAAATTAGAAATGTAAACTTACGTATAACGGAGAAATGTATAATACTAATTCTTGCACTGAACGATTCATAATACTTTCATTTATTATATCTGGAACGTTCAGACTTAGACATTACGGCAGGCAAAATGTAACGCCTACTATACAGCATATCGTGTAGTATTTTATAGATATACTATAAGACATAATACATGTAATAATATCATTTATAAATTTTAATGTGAAACTATGTACAAATGTAAAGCTGTATAATACACTGAACAATCAAAACTAACTCCATTTCTTCTATCACCTGGGAAAGCTCATACTTAGTCATCACGTCTGGTGTACTTATAACATTTTACAAGGTTAATTAAAATTTAGATTTTTTTGTTATATCATACCAATGTATTATTCAGATCTGAGATATCATTTCGCATCATTTTCCTTTGTGTGCCATTCGCGTTCTATTGTTTATGTTAATGCTTATCATTTCTTCTAGATTTGTAACTTTTAATGTGAAACTATGTACAAATGCGAAATGTGAAATACATTGAACCATATGTTATAACTACATTTCTATCTGGAAATTGTTCAGACTTAGACATCACGACAGGTACATATTGAACGACCAATATATAGCACACTGTACAGTATTTTGTAGATATACTATAATACTATAAGATATACTAAAAGACACATTAATACTATCGAATTAATGAAAAGCAAAGCCATAATGTCGAATATCAGAACATTGTATCAAACCTGTTCGTCTATACATTTCAAATTACTAAACACCATCATGGTATTTTAACTTTTCAAATATTAGATCAACAAGTTTTAATATGAAGGCTCTGCTCCAAAATCAATTATCCTGTCTTGTCAATCGTTCTCATTCTATTATCATTGTGTTTTAGATAAAATTTAAGTCCCCGTTTAACGTGAAATCAAGTTTAAATTCAGAGACAGGTTCTACTTATGTAATATACGACGATATGAACATGGAAAAAATAAATAAGAAATCAGCGAAACTTTCATAAGAGAAAATACCATATATAGACATACACGGTATAGTAATTTAAGTATTGCATTGAATTTCACAAATGTATGTATTCAAAGGTGTTTCCTTGTTGGTGCATATCGTGCTTTGTAGTGCTGTCGTCATTATTTGATTTGTTCTTCTATTTTATTAGAAGTCTAAGCATATTGGTGAATATGTATATTACAATTATTCCACTGACATCTTACATGACGGTTTATCTTTCTTAACGTCAAATGATGATCGTAAGAAAAAAATTGAAAATAATATTCATAATATTTCAGTTTTCACTTAAGATGCTTCATAAATACCGACCTATTAAAGCACTTCTGATCATATGGGAAATATATTTCAATTTCGTTACATCAATTTAAACTGATTGTTCAAGTAAGCGTGAAGCTCTTTTGGCTTACCAATGAGTCTTACTCATTCGACAAACTGTGAAATGGAACAATACGTATTACAATAGTTTGTAATAAAAGAGATGTTTTGTGGTCCAGTTTTAAACCAAGCTAAGCAGGAATACATTGGTACATGTAACTGTAATAACTTTGTCAATAATTTCTACATGTATGATAGAAACTGTTATTTTAAAGCCAATAAGCCCACGATTTTATTGAATATGACTACAAAATGCATGTTATATGAAGGTGTTATCAAGCACTTCCTCGGTGATGTTTTGATTCTTCTAATTAAAAAGAATGCTGTGAAATGTATGCTTGTCCATTAATGTTAGTTGATTTTCACTTTGGTATATGATGCCTTGGTACTACAGGTAACTAGTACAAGTTATACCCGTATATATTAGATCGCCTTTTTGCTCCTCTTTGCAAATGCAGCTGTGTGCACTTTTTGTAATTTAGGCAAAATGATGCTTTAAGCTTATTGTTTCAATAAATACCACCTTTGAAACAAGTCATGTTGTACAAGGAATTCTAAGAATGGTCAAACTCTTTACTGTGCTTTTTGACCGTATATTTACAGTCTTTGAAACAAAAATTCCCAGGACATTGAAAGACAAGAATAGTTTTGCTTGTTAGAAAGTACACAATAAAAGCATGACATGGGTTTAGTTGAAACATAGGTCGGTGCCTTGCGTTGAAACAATGACATGATTACATAACTTTATCACCAAAATCCGTCAGTTTATATTGCTTTTATTTACCATGGTAGAGGATATAAAACATACAATATGACTATTTAGATAGACGACGAAATGCCATTCTAGTTTCCTTCAGCGATTGGCCATAAATAAAACTGTTGTACCTAATTCCTTCATAACTATTGGTCGTACCCGGAGTCAAATACCGTCCATTCAGATTTGTTTCATAGCAATTATTATACCACCATGCGCCATGGGATTCGATGGCACAATTCAAGCTGGAACTATCGACATCATGATCGTTTGTTGAGAATGCGTGGTTAGTGTGGTATGGACCAAACTGGAAATCGCTGTCAACTGAAATTTAACATTGCGATCAATCAATTAACACGATTGTCGCTTAGACTTCACCAAAGAAAGTCGTACAATAATAAGAACAGTATTGGTTATTTTTGAAACTGTATGTTAAAGTGACTGCTGTATACATAAAATCAATATTGTTACAAAGTTTAGCTATTCAAAATGCCGGAAATTGAGTCATGACACATGTACCTTCTTGAATTAGATTCATGCATTAACTTGTTTTCAATTGAAATAAAATCTTATATTGAATTCTTTCTTTGCTTATGTCATTTTGTAGATAGATTGAGTGCAAGTAAATTGTTTGTACATTGTATACTTACTACTCTTGGAAAATGTCGTGTTGCCGACATGAAGAGTGTATTCGGGCAACGACAGGGAGAATGAGTTGAATATTTCAATCGCTTTTGTACCATTATATGCCGTAATATCTATACGCAATTCATTTTCTGTCTGCGATGTAATTTCCTGTATATAGTCCAGTCCTATAGGAAACATAAACGAAATAAACTTGTGAAATCAACTGAAGACATTTAATCCACTAAATTACAAATATTTAAAGTTCAGGCGTTGAAGATAGAATTTCGAACATACAAATTTGTAAAAAAGCGATCTCGTCAATTTTTCGAAAATAAATATTTTTCCAAGTGATGCCTACATATCAATGGTCAGTTGTAGAATTGTGACGTTCTTGTCATTATACAGAGGGAGGTGCAATCATGTTGCAACGGGAGCAAGCACGTGTGAAAAGCAGTATAAAATATGGTATGTTGATGATTGTTTATTCGTCAACATTGAAA
Organism: Spisula subtruncata; assembly: GCA_963678985.1. Classification (NCBI taxonomy): domain Eukaryota; kingdom Metazoa; phylum Mollusca; class Bivalvia; order Venerida; family Mactridae; genus Spisula; species Spisula subtruncata. The sequence continues at coordinate 11,069,890 of OY787677.1, read as the reverse complement.
CTAACTATTTGGAACGTTTTTGACCAATGTCAGATAGTCATAGTCCAATATTTATTTAACCCTTTCATTAGCGTTGGTAAAATTGGCTGTTACACATTAACAGCGCGTCGTAATTTACCATAATTATATATCATTGTTTCTCATATTTCCGGCCTTTCTCATATTTCCGATTAACATAAAAGATTTACTAATGATTTATTGTTTTGGAGTGATTTGATAGATTTAATCGATATAAGTTGAATTCGACCAAAAATGCACAAGATTTGGGCAAAAAGCGAAAATTGTCCAAGGCAAACAAAATTAGCGAGTTTTTAAAAAGGGAAACAACTCCTCTTTTCCTTGCTCAAACTCTTACTTAGGCCAGTTTGCAACCAATAATCAGAATTTCAAAATGTGACGGAATGATAAAACTACAAATTGGGCCCCATGTGAAGTTTGTAAGAATACCAGCCAATGAAGAATACAAAAAGACCGGAAATAAGAGAAAGTGCTTGTAAATTCAGGTAATTAGGTTATGTAGGTCACATGATATGATGCTAAGAAAATAGACCATGAAAGTTAGATGTTTGTGTTTCGTTGAGTGCATGTTTTGAATAAATGGTAAACTCATAGTCTCGATTGCTACGCTCTTTGTTATAATCAATCAACAATTGATTACTGTTATGATACCTACCTAGCCAGTATTCTGTACGTAGATCACCAAATCCATACACATATTGCGTATGATTCCTATAGAACTCAACTGATCCGTCATATCTGTTCTGGAACACCTTAAAATAACCACAATCAAATACATGTATTGCTAGTCCGAACAAGGAAAGTCAAGCACGACACAGATTCAAAGCTTTTTTTAATTGCTCTAACGTATAACAATAATGTTTTAGATTACTCGTTCAACCGCTAAATAAGTTGAAAAATGCATGATACCATTCAATCTTCGCTATCTATAACCAAGCCATTTGGGAACTAAACAAGTATAAGGTAACTGGTTCCGCCGAAGCTCAGTTAGCCATAACCAATTTATTTGTAAATTAAACAAGCTGGACAAAATTGTTACCGTCCAGCCACCTCCAGACGTTGTCATGTCACAGTAGACCTGAACAGCACGATTGGTTTTCCACAACTTGATATCATAAACACCATCTGGAGCATCGACTTTTTCCTGTTTAATCTCCCAACAATCCGAAAATGCTGTAATTAGGATGTTTCAACGGGTTAATTGCGCGATTTATGCCCAGATATTGTAGATGTACATGTATCATTTAATCGTACAATAAGTTCTGTTTTGAATTACTTTTACATTGGTGTAACTGTTATAATACTATAGAAAAATGCCAATCCCTTTATTATACGTTGTCGTCTGTGAATCAGAATGATGTATTTTTACAATATTTACAATATTGTTTTCATAATGTAGCTCACTTATATATCAGCGTAGTATGTTACAGTCGTCATAACATCTCCTCAACTTATTTATAGTTACGATAGATCGAACAGACGAATCGCTCAAATATATAGAACACACTTTCAAATACTGAACATTGACAGCTTTATGCAGTGTGCTCAGGATAATGTGATATTTAACAAACATAGATAACTCCTGCTACCTTGATCTATTTTTTTCTACAACTAAATGTTCCCACCTTTCTCATTATCCTGAGCGCATTATATGATGTATCGACTTACTGCAATGTTGATTAGAAACACACGTTTCTACGAGCGTCGGATCACCCATACAATATTGTCCGTTACGTGATGGTTCTGGATTGTTGCATGACCTTGACTTGGATTTTATTCCTACACCACAGGTCAAACTGCATGGACTCCAAGATGACCACAGGGACCAACCACCATCTGTAAAGTATATTAAGAAAACTCTAAATTACAAGTACTAAGTAGAAAAGGCAGCACGCAACATTAACCATCTCCACTTACTTAATCACAGCTTATTCTAAAACAGGTAAACGAGGTCGTCGTTGTATATCCGGAATGGCCCGATAGCACCGATATAAGTAATTAAATGCAAATTCCATTGTATAATTGGGTCATCCTGCATTTTTTCGGCTTTGCGGGGTATAGTATTTTTTAATTGTTTCTTTGGCTTATGTGTGGGCATTGTTCAGTGTAGTTGTGTTGTGTTGTTTCTATTTCTGTGCTCGGCTGGGAAGTTGAGTGCTGCCTTCTTTGTCTGATTTCCTCATACCGTTTGTGCTACTTGACCTTGGACAATGTATGTTTAAGCATATAATAAGCTCCTTCCAAGATTTGGAACAAATTATATTATAGTAGTATATGTAATTAGAAAATCTAAGTTTACAAAGTAACATGTTTTACACGTTTCTTATCATGTTATATTACTGTTCGGAACGGAATCATATGCATATATATATAATATTAATGTACAAATTATCACATCAAAGTGTAATTACTTGCTGATGAACCATCAAAGTGTAATTACTTGCTGATGAACCAATTTACAACTTATTTCTGCGGCTACCATGCTTTGCGTCGTCGATGATAGCGGATAAAAACCTGTCATCTTCGTTTGATTCGTTTAACGGCCATTACTCGGATAAGTTCGTAACTGATAGGCAATTCACCGATTTGCATATACGTGACGTCATTGAGCGCTTTTTTAGCCTACTATGTTCGGCTCATCCGCCATATTAATTATTATGTCACATGTGATGCTTTAAATGTCTGATATAAGTTTTTCGACTAGTTTATGATGATTTTGAACTGTAACAGAACTGGAAGAACATAGCGACTTTGATCAATGAAGACTAATAAATAGAGTATTGCATTTTTCTAACATGTTTTTATCGGACACAACTAATAGCAATGTAAACATACACTAATCGATCCTTCAATACGAGCAGCGTTGTTGACAACAACGGTATACAAGTTAAACATAAAAATGAAAACGATTTTAGTTGAGTCCTATTAGACAACTGGTATTTACAGATTGGTGTGGGTTGGTATTGTTATTTGTGTAACTACAAAGTTTGTTACGTTCTGTCGTCGAACGTCGAAACCGAATACATATACCAAATGTAGTACAGTGCATCCTCCAGGAATTAATCAAATTAATATCGTTTGCAGTAAAAGGTGAAAAATCACAACAATTCGTGGATAAAGAAATATAATTAAGTGATAAAAGAAACGGTACCGGCGCAAGGAGCTTCAGAACATAACAACGCCTCGACATTTTTACCAAAACAGTGGTCACCGTAAAACGCTGGTTTTGGATTTGTACAAGATCTTTCCTGTTCTCGTATACCTGTGTCACATGACACAGAACACGGGCCCCAGTTATTCCAAGTTGCCCAGGTAAAGTGCTTTATATAAACCATGTGTTCATAATCCTGATGCTCAACATGAAGGTGCAAATTCGACGTGACTTAAACATTTGCTCGACATAGACCAAGTGTTCGTATTATCGATGCTCGTCATAACGAAGTATTACTGTATATATTTATAGATCTGGATGCACCAAAAAGACCTTTGATAACCAAAACATGTCTATATCTTCAATGTTAAATACTGCATTCTTATCGCATAAAACAATACGTATACATATACACTCTGTATTTACGGAATCCCGTTAGGGCCATGGCGACATATATGTAAACCCAAACACAAAAGTCGATAGCACGGTAGTGAAAAGTCGATAATGCGATTATGAAAACTCTAAAAGTCTAATTTTATCGAAATAGCAAGGTGGTCTGTGTTTTGAATAATCGCCAGTCTAATATCTGTTGAAAGGACTAGGGGTGTGATATTTTGATCGATGAGGCAATAATCGACGCGGCTTTTTTCAATACAATTTTTTCTTTGCCATGTATACTGCATTGGTTTAGTGACAAAAAGATTTGTTAAGACCTTACATTATTATATGTGGAAAAAAATTAAGGATGGAATTAAAGATAAAAAAAGATATCCGATCTATAAGGATACATTTTGGAAGTGGTAGGAAAAGTACTGTATTGAAGAGACATAAATAGTTTGGATATAGTTTGGATAAAGCTTATCACTTTTGTCTTTATAAAAGTGTAGTGAAAAAATAAGTAAGAATCGGCAAAAAATATGAAGAAAAATACAGGTGATATAAAGATAGCACCGTTGGTCTTGACGTAAAGATATTTATTTTTCTATCAGTGTTACACTTACCTGGTTTGCATGCAGTAAGCTACTCCATTTTCTATCAGTTTTACACTTACTTGGTTTGCATGTAGGTAAACTACTCCGTTCTATCCGTATTACACTTACCTGGTTTGCATGTAGTAAGCTACTCCATTTTCTATCAGCGTTACACGTACCTTGATTGCATATAGGTAAACTACTCCATTTTCTATCAGTGTTACAAGTGATTTCCTGATATCCGCTTCGACTATAACCCTCGTCGCACACTGCTTGTAGGACATCACGATAAAATGTTGATTTGCCTTCAAAATGTCCATGAAGTAATTCTGGCCATCCACAATCTGTAGACAAAATAGCAGATATATAATTATGTAGTAACACTAATCACTATGTATAGTAACAAAATCTATCTATAGTAATAAATATCTAAATATAGTTGTAGCTATATATATTAACATATCTTATTATTTATAAATCATCTATTTTGATAAAAGCAGCCACGTAAGGTGACGTCATATTATTAGTGACACCTTTTATCCCGAAGGTAAAGACCTACGAGGGGTGATCAATATATTCGAGGAGTTTCCTTCTTAATTTTGAAATATTGGAACTACAGTAATAAAATAAAATAAAAACCTGATGTAGATCAATCAATTATCTCGCGATTTTTCTAATTTACTTTATGACAACGTCATTATTTACTTGATGACGTCAGATTTTGTAACCATGGTGAAGCACGCAATGTCGAGCATCTCGGACGTAACGTTATTTCTGAGAAACGACATGCTATGACAATTAACGCGAAAGTTGTAAAATCTTCGCGATATTATCAAAATAACTTAACTAATTTGTGCTCGAATTATGTGCGCTCCCAATTGGCCATTTTCATATGGTTCCGTTGTTTATGTGATTTTAGAGTCTCTGTCAAACGGTTGAGTTGATAAAATAAGGATAAACAACAAAAATAACACCCCGTTAGTGACACTTTCCGTTAAATTCTAAGAAATAAGACGCACATATCTTAACCAAATGTAACTGGCGAAAACGAAGACTAGTATAGGCTACAAAACATGAAATCGTTGACTCCAAATCAAAAGGGTTATTTTGATATTGCGTCCCAAACCTGAGAGATCGTGCTTTATTCTTAATTGGAATAATCTAATTTTGTAACGCCAACCGTCCTTCCTATGCTAGATGAAAAGTCCTCGAATATATTGATCACCCCTCGTATGCACAGGTAACTGTATCGTTGAAAAAGAAAACGAAAGCAAAAAATATTTTTTTTTTGAAAATTTATATTTTTCTATCAAGGTCAATTTGTACAGAAATCCACGAGCCGGTTCGAGAGGTGCAGTTTGTTTTTAATAAACAAACTGCTTTATGCATACCACTTATCTATAAAAGGATGTGTGTTTACACAAACAATGTTATGGGATGAATGTAATCCAAAAATTAACTTCATATCATAAAATCCATTGCTTAAAGGTATATTTTAACTGTCGCTGGTGTAACACATTGTGAGGGACGGTTATATGGATTTGTGTTGATTGCACCATATGAATCGGCTGTGAAACAGTATCTACATTTCATAGTATAACTTTTTAACTATCTGATCAATTCTTATAAGATCTGGCATATAAGTACTTTAAACATTGCTGTATATGAATATAATTAGTTTATGGAGATATTGATAGTCAAATTTTGTTTTTGATTGATTGAAATTCTGGTTCATCTAGAACAAATAAACCTTTATAGAAAAATATAAATTTTCAAAAAAAAAATTCGTTTTTTTTTCGTTTTCAACGATACAGTTACCTGTGCTCGTATGAGGCATGATATTGACTACAATGTTAGTAATAGTTGTAGTTGTTATTTTACACTATTTCATTTTTTGTATACCATCATTAAAAATGTTCAAGGACTGTTGTGATATGTTCCCCTAAACACCATCCTCGTTTGAAGGATCATTCCGTTTGAAGCTTCATTTTAACATTGGCGATATCCTTAAACAATATATATCAGTGTTGTATACCAATGATTCGTTAATACAGAAACAACCAACTCGTACATTCAAATTATCACTGTTGATTAATGACGCGAAATTTGAAAACGTAACAATCTATGCTCTACCCCTTTGATAAAGTATGATTCAATACACTGCGACACCCATTCTTCAATTGCAATAGTATGCGATATTTTATGCGATTATATGTAATATTTATCGTATGCTGACAATCAACGTCTGGATAAATGTAAAAGTAAATACATACCATACACACTTTCAAGTCTACCTACACTTTCCACCAACTTGTCCAATTTTTCTGAAATAAAACATATAGTGTATAGTGTACATTTCAGTATGACGAAACCACTCGTATGTTAATTGCCATCTATGTTCCCTCAGAAATTTATTGGCTGAATAAACAATACAAACATTCGTTATCTCGAGGACTCAACGGGACAAGCTGAATGCTCGAGATAACCATGGTGCTCGACTTATCCGAATCTCATAATGTGTAGTGTAAGTGTGTTAACAATGAACAGGTGTCTGATATTACGTTGTTATTACGTTGTTTATCGTTTTCAGATACATATGAGCCGTTCCCCAGGAAAACCGGGCTTAGTGACAAAATTGTGAAAATGTGGATAATATATGGTTAGAACGAGGAGACTCTTGTGATCAGTTTCTGAAAAATTGAACAAATTATTTCATACACTGACAAAGTTATAGACGTTTTAAACCAACCACTACCGCCTACTTTTTGAGTGACGTCGCGAGAACGTCATTCTCTTCGTTTTTGACTTAACATCAACTGGCATTTCAAAGTTCCAGTATCTGATAAATTTTTGACGTAAACTTTAAAATCGTGTCACATTTTAGAATAATATTCTTATTTTAATAAAATGTGTCCAATTTGTGAGTGTTTGCTTACTGTGAAAAATAGCGGGTGAGTGAAAAATAGCGGGTGCTTTCAGCCACTTATCCCTTGTTTTCCTTAATCGGAGTACTTGTTAGAAACCGATTACCATAGCAACGACAGAAGTTATTTTAACACAATTTTCATGAAAACTTGAAGCTAATGGATAATAAAAATTATAATATTCAATTACTTAAATTTGAAATCATAGGACATGATTTTTTTCTCATTTTAGACATTTTTCCAAATCTTACTGCATATTTGATAATGAATATCATTAAGCCAGGTTTTCTGGAGAACCGGAAACCCCCAGTTTGACATCGCCCCCCCCCCGCCCGCCAAATAGTCACAATCTAAAAACCGGGATATTTTGATTGAAAACCTGATTACAAAGACACGTAGTAATATACCCAGGGATAAGGAACCCAATGCAAACGTACCAAGACGATAACAAATCATCGTCCGAGGGAAAGGCGAATTCACCGGACAGATACTGGAATTGTCGGGTTCATCCAACAGCTATTGAGAAGTCTGGCTATCCTAAGTACCTTTTAATACAGCAAAATATGCCCTCTGAAACATGTGTCACATGTGTGCGGTGAACATGTATCAAATACGAAATGAATATACGGTGAATACAGTCTTAACGCATCCATTTCATTTTAATATGTTCACTTTTTGAATGCTAGTTAGGTCTGCAACAAACAAGTGTGACAAATAGGCGGCGTACACTCGGTAAAAGATGGCTTTGAGTCTTTCTTTGCTTCCAAGTACTTTCATTGTGAAATCAGTTGTTTACTTGTTGTTTGACGGCTATTGTGTCCGCTTCTTTATGCCTATCTTTTTAAGGAGATCTTCAGAAAAGAGTACAAGAGCGAGGAGTAAGATTGTTTTCCTACTTTGCAACTGGCTTACAAATTTATAATCAACCAATCAAGACATGTCCTACAAAAAAACAAGCGGTCATGTACGATGGAAAAAAGCGTATCATGACGGTTACGAGTCATCGGACAGGCGGTCCGGACGGAAAGGTTGGGTTCAACCAGATGGAGACCGAAATTTCCGAATTTGTCTGACGACTTTTGTGTATCTTATCGCGTAATGTCATTTAATTTATTGCTAATTGTCAACAATATGTAGCATTTATAAGGGATGTATTTACAAAAACATAGCCTGGTGACATTGCAACATATACAGTGGTCAAATGTGAGACAACTGCTTGAGCACCATTAATTATGGGTTCAAGTGACAGATTTGATTAGATTATATAGTAGTTACATTGCCAAGCTAAAATTTAAAATATTTATGATTTTTGGACTTAAATACAGTACAGATTTTGCGACTTTTGCCAAAATCGCGATGCATCTGATAGACAAGTTTCCACTTGCGTGGACAATCGCCGCGATTTCAGCGCGATTGACCACTGTAAAACCACCGGCGAATCGCTGCAATCGCATTTTCTCATTTCACAGGCAAATCTATTGTAATGTATGTATAGCACTCAACTTCTCTGTCTTATTATTAATATTCGCATGTCCACTTTAAGGTAATAACATTTTAGACGAAATTACCTTGTTTTTACCGGGATCGGTAATCTATGTAGAAGTGCTATAATTCCGTTCCCAACATCCTCGCTAATATTTGTCAGAACACAAATAAAATAAGACTGCTTGTTGTCCACTGTATTTTATTTTCTATACACGAAACTCTAACTTATTCACATATTTATTATATATAAAATATACGTCTATATGCTAAAACGTCCAGAATAACAATGCCTCGGACTTCGGAACGCGCCCCCGAAATCCAGGATACCACGTGATTCAACAGACTAATCAGAATGACCATCACCTAATATGGGAGACCATGTGATCTACGTGCTGATTATCATCGAAACCACGTGATTTTATCGATCATCATGTGACGCTATAACATATCGATTACAACCTCGATCGCCAAATACCACAGATCAAAGGTCATATATAATTACGATAACTGCGGCCTTCTGGGTAATCACTCAGGCCATCTATTAATAATAAATATGTATATACTATCTTACACACAATACACATGTGTCATAATCAAGCATCGAATTTTACTTCACCGAGTGATCACAGAAATCAATATTTTCACGAGTGGCGTAGCCACGAGTGAAAATATAGTTTTATGTGATCACGAGTGAAATAAAATATAATCTTACACCAAAAAATCAACAAATTTTCTGTTGATTATATGCGTAATTAATCATATTATTAATATTTGACCATTCCCTCTTGGAACCTCACCCCGTGGGGAGCCCCAAATTCATTTCAACCTATTCACATTTTTTAACAGAAGTTCCTCTGAAAGTAGTGCAATTACTTGCTGTAGTATTTTTCGGCAAAAAGTAGAACGAGATATGTGTGACGTTTACAAATAAAACAAATATAATATTTGACAAACACAAAACTATTTTAATGTCTTATTGCAATCGGAATAACTGGCATTTATTTAATTTTATAGCGGAGTAATTTCATTGTCATCAAACAATTTTGCCATCCACCATTTTGAATTCATGTTACGATGCCGGGAATTTTTAATCATAATCACGTAATAGATTTATTTTTTCTTTGAAGCCAGACTGATTAGTAAGGGGAAATACTCGTACTGACAGTTAAAAACGGGAATCGACGTACAGAGTGACTTTATCATGTGTTTTGACGTCATCACAACATCGGATTTCTAGGACATGTTGATTGTTTTGACGAGATGCGATTTTGAATCTCAAAATGCATTAACTGTACAGACAGTAGATTCTATATGCTTCGATAAATTGTAAGTTTGTGTTTATTGCTTATATTTGAATTGTTCAAAGCTCGTTCAGATTTTCAGATTAGCCTTTTAAATACGGCACAATAGATTTCATTCTGAGACCTTGACGACATCATTTTTTCAGAACAGAAGAAGCCTTCTTCCAACTCATCCAATAAATTGAAGGATCTATTCTCTTTCTAAAGGCCCTTCCAAGAATTTAAGGAAAGCACCTACATAAATAGTGGTTCTTTCACCTGTCTCATTTTGAGGTTCTTGATTTGCAGTAGATTCTATGTCCATTTTATTCCTCACCATGATGAGGCCACAGGTAACTGTACAGTATCATTAGAACAAAAAAAAAACAAGCATTTCGGAAAAAAAAATTGAAAAAAAAAATATTTTTTTACCGTAGATCTAGATCTACGTATAAAAAAATACAAATTAAAAAAAATATTTTTTTCGAGTTTTTTTCGTTTTCAACGATACAGTTACCTGTGAATGAGGCTCGAATACATGCCAAAAATGCTTCAAATTCAAAGCTATTGATATTAGATTCAGAAAAATACTTCCATTTTTGACAGCTGTCAAGTAGCAGACATAATCAAGGAGGTAAATATGTAATAAAACAAACAAACAATACAGGGAGGTATTTTATTTATAGCCTTCAAAGGGTTCTGTAAGGATCTCAAGAGTTTGTGAAGCTAGTAATACAAAATTATAACAAACACTGTGAATTGAGTTAGAAAAAGGGCTTTTATTAAAGCCAGTAAAAACAACAAACAATAGGTTCAAATAACATATGTACAAGCATATAAAATATAGTAAAAGAAAGTTATCCAGATCATAACAATTTTGAATTATCTGGGTCAGATATTCCGCCACAATAGGTTCAAATAACATATGTACAAGCATATAAAATATAGTAAAAGAAAGTTATCCAGATCATAACAATTTTGAATTATCTGGGTCAGATATTCCGCCTACAAGCATATAAAATATAGTAAAACAAAGTTATCCAGATCATAACAATTTTGAATTATCTGGGTCAGATATTCTACCAAACAATAGGTTCCATAAAATTTATTAAAAGTGGAGGAGGTAGGGGAGGAGGTGGAAAAATGATAATAATTAACTAAATAACGTCCAAAATAATCAAAATATAAAAATCAACGTCTTCCTTTGTGTAGAATGATAAACTGATATGCGCATGCGCGCTTACCCTATTAGTAATGACTAAAAGCCCCAAGGCCGTCCAGTCCGGACTTTGCGGACAGGACAAAAATAGTTACTAAGCAGGCACCATTTTCGTCTATAAATTATTTTTTAAATCAAAAATTTGTATTTATAGCCTTCAAAGGGTTCTGTAAGGATCTCAAGAGTTTGTGAAGCTAGTAATACAAAATTATAACAAACACTGTGAATTGAGTTAGAAAAAGGGCTTTTATTAAAGCCAGTAAAAACAACAAACAATAGGTTCAAATAACATATGTACAAGCATATAAAATATAGTAAAAGAAAGTTATCCAGATCATAACAATTTTGAATTATCTGGGTCAGATATTCCGCCAAAACATAAACACCCAGGGAATAGAATGAAAAGGGTGTTTATGGCCGCCCAGACAAGGAAACTCTTGAGAAAAATGTTCTGTTAGTACCATGAACACATGACCGGTCATGAATAGATAATCTTAGATTAAGCAATATATGTAACATTATAAGAAGTACTGCCACCGTTAAGTAATAGTAATCAATCCTGTAACAGCTTTATAGCATAAATCCTGAGTAGTGTAGGGATTATAACTGTATTGAAATATGCAGGAAAACAAAACAGAAGTAAAAACAATAAGAACAATTATAATACAACACAAGTTTACCATACATGAATGAGAGCATTTCTTCTAGAATCCATAAGTGTAACTTTATAGTGAATCAAATTCGAGTCACACACAACTGATCTTAAGACAATAGTATAATAATGTCACCCTGTAATATGAAAAAACCCATGGTTCAGCAACATAGGCAGGGGGAAGGAAACCTACACATAAAGGTATAATCCACCACGAAAATAACATTGCTGCTTATGTCAGTCAATGAATTAGCGCGATGGTTTAAGTGAAGCTCTTATAACACCTACATCCCTAACTAAATATGAGTGTCGTAACTCAATATATTTTAATAACTCCCCAGCATAGCTAAATTTCATCAAAACAATATGTACATGTGACTATAAAATACACAGACTGCAACCTTAACTATTCTGCCTCCTTTGGGCCAATAACATAATAGCAAGTCTCTGATATATATACAACATTAGGTTATCTTGTTACCACAAAATGTAATAATGCATATGTAAAAGTGAGTATGTATGAAAACACTTTTGCTAATGGCAATAAAAACAACAACCATGTAATAATATTTGACCCTTAAAACATGCCAAAACTTGAAGTCTTACACAAATGACAATACATGTTAAGCTTTGCAAATTGATCAGTTGTGAAATTAACTTGCTTCAAAATGAATACCAGAGAATGCTGCTTATGTCAGTCATTCCTAGTATTGGTCAAAATAAGGCACAGCAACGTGTGAAAACCAAAAAATTGCTGCTTATGTCAGTCAATCCAATGGATCTCACATGTGTGTAATTTGCCCGATACCTTTTAAGATAGCTGTTTGCACAATAATGCGTTATGACAGACAAGTGTATGGCATGCTTAAGTTACATGAATGTTGAATGTGTTAAGTTATTGACAATATACTGAAATGAAGTAGCGTTACGTAGTACTAACGTGCATGCACAATGTACATAGTATAAAATAATACCCTTGGTGAATTTCATAAACTAATGTTTGCTTCTGAAAACATACACATAATTGTGAAGGAAACATTCAAATAACTGAATAGTAACATGATATATACATATACATAGACAATATACTGAAATGAAGTAGCGTTACGTAGTACTAACGTGCATGCACAATGTACATAGTATAAAATAATACCCTTGGTGAATTTCATAAACTAATGTTTGCTTCTGAAAACATACACATAATTGTGAAGGAAACATTCAAATAACTGAATAGTAACATGATATATACATATAATGGTAACCAGGCAAAAAGAGGCATTCAGTTGAATTATGGCCTTAAAGTGGTAAGGCGCAGATATGACTGGAATGCATTTGAGTGCCACCTTCCTAGCTTACGAATTTGTGAGTCTGAGAAATTTTGGGCATGAGCATGGGTTGCACCGCCAATACGAAAACTGTGTGAGGTGTATAACTTGGGGTCAAGTCCTATTTTTGATATACAGGATCGGAGTATAATGCCAAATTGTTTAGTACAGATTGGAACACCTGACTGATTAATAAATAATGGACCCTCCTGCGATTGACGAACCACTAAGAAATCACGCATAGTTCTCACTGGACATATGGTTGACTGAATAATAGGTGTTAATGTCAAGTCGAAAGGGGCAGTTGAATGTTTATAGTTAGCTAAGGATAAAAATAGCTTCACCGGAACCCCCTTTCTCATTCTGACAGAGATGTTTTGATACAGTAATGTATGACTAGCACTCCTAGAAATAGCTATTTTCCCCACCCTTAGTAAAGCAAAGAAAGCAATACAAAACATAGCTCTGATCAATGAAATGTTGTAAGTACTCTTAAAAATCTTAGGTACTGTTGCCACCAGTTTCTTAAGAATGGTAATTGTAATTGGTTGTCTTTTGTCCGAAGTGGGTGAACAAAGTTTATAGCCTCTAAGAACCCGTTTAACAATAAAACTATGACCAGGTGCTTTACCAAGTAACTGGTTAATGTAGTTGAGGGCTGACAATTTAGAACATATGGTAGAGTACTTCATGCCAGAGTCATAGCAAAATGCAATAAATGATGTAAGTTTAGAATCTGAAATCTTCTTAGTAGGCTGAGACCCATAGAACCTCATATGAAAGGAACTGAACAATTTGAAAGCAGCTTTGTATGATTGTCTTGTGCTTGAAGCTAAAGACCCTTCTAACAACTTGCTGACTATCTTTTTTAGTGGTGTTCCATGAGATCTGTTGGAATGAATGTGGGTTCGCGATCTGCCCAGGGTGCTTTTTCCAAGAATTCTGTTATCTGTGAACGAGAAATCATATCTGGTAAATTATTTGATTTCCCAGGTACATGTGCTGACCGAATTAAAATGTTGAATTTCATACATGCAATGACTAACCGACGAACTAGGTGCATGATAAGCTTGTCTTTACAAGATTGGTTATTTATGATGTGAACTACTGCATAGTTGTCCGAATGTAATACCATACATTTATTGTCAAGTTGAGGGCCCCATATTTCTAAAGCCAAGACTTTGGGGAAACAATTCTTTGTAAGTGATGTTGAAAGGTAAAAGCTGATGCGACCATGTCCCATGGAACCAGTGTGTTTTGAAAATAGCTCCATAGCCAATGGAACCTGAGGCGTCAGTGAAAAGATGGAGAGCATCGTTTGTCAACCATTTCTGATCAAGGAGAATATGTTTGCCATTGAAATGCTGAATAAATAGGAACCAGGCTTCTATATCCCTTCTACCTTCTTTATTCAGTGTAATCCGATGATGGGGTCTGTTAATACCTTTAGTTAAGTCTATTAGACGTCGAAGGAAAGCTCTACCTGGTAGAACTACCTGGCAGCAAAAGTTAAGAAGACCCAACATGGATTGCATATTTTGTAATGTAATTTTTCTTTTACATCTGTAAGATTGTAAGAGATCCCGAAGTTTAATTAGTTTATCTGGTGGCAGACGAGCCTCCATTGAAACCGAATCTAATTCTAAACCCATGAAAGTGATAACTGTAGTGGCACTAACTGTTTTTTCTTGTTTAATTGGGACCCCTATAGCTTTACATAAATCTAGGAAAACTGCTAGGTCTGCATTGCATTTAGTGGTGTTTTTGGGGCCAATGAAAAGAAAATCATCTAAGATGTGTAATATGTCTTTTATGTTCAATTTTGTCTGAGCTACCCATTTTAAACCTGAACTGAAACGGTCAAAAATAGCACATGATGAACTTGCCCCCATGGGCAGTGCGCGGTCATAATAATATGCATCTTGAAACTTAAAACCAAGAAGGGGGTAGTCTGAAGCTTGAATCGGAATGATCCTGTATGCCGAATCTATGTCCGTTTTTGCCATTAGACAGCCCTGACCCACATTCCTTACCATGTTAACAGCTTGGTCGAAAGTGGAATATTGAACTGTAGCTAGTGACGGATCAATAAAATCATTAACAGAATTACCACAAGGGTAGCTTAGATGATGAATCAACCTGTAACTGTTAGGCTCCTTCTTTGGAACAACACCAATGGGGCTTATTCTGAAATCTGGAAATGGGGGGTGTGTAAAGGGACCAGCAATACGTTTCAATTGTAATTCTTTGTTTAATTTGGTTGCAACTACAGATGGGAGTTCAAAGCATGATTTAAGGTTTGACGATGTACACATACACCTTTCTCCTAAATAACCCAAACAGAAACCAGTTTTAAAACCCGAAATAAGGTATTCTTCCCATTTATAACCCTTTAACCAGAAAGAAAGAGGTTTTAATTTAACTGGAGAATGACTGACCCATCGTTTATTTATTTCTTGATTTGCTGTTTGGTTTGGGTTGGGATTGGTTTTGGCCAGATGGTCCTGCACCTTGGGAACTGTAAGCTTCTTGTTTAGAACCGAATTGGCAGAATTTGGCTGAGTGAGGACCTCTGCAGAATCCACAAATGTGTGGGTAGCATTTGGCTGCTGAACACGAGCCTTTTCTATTGAAAGGCCAGCATGTGTTTGACAAGTATGAGTTCTTGGGATACGATTTAAAATTGTCCTGTTTGTTTCTTTGAAAATTCGGCCGTGGGGACGAGTTGTAGGAATAGCCGAATTTTCTATTGGGACGAAAGGGCTGCATGTTTGAAGAAGAAGAAGAAGAGGTTGTTGCCCTTATCCAATATTCAGGGTGGAGTTGGTCCCATGACATTGGTATAGAAGCCCGTTCTCTGAGTTTACGGAACTGGTAATCATATTTTGCAAATGTTAGATTGCCATGTTTGGCTTCCAAGTCCCTAATCAATTCCCCATATTTCATAAGGGCGGGGGTTTCTGATGGAAATTTTTGGGTATATATGGCCACAAACCTCAAAAAGGCGGTGGTCCACTGATGGATATTATAAATTTTCTGTTTCTGTTTTGAAGAAACAATGTCTAAGCTATTTTTTCTTTCATTTACTCTAAAGTGATACGCATCGTGGTCATTATCAAAGTCATAGCCAAAGTTGACAGGTAATAGCTCTGCAAAGTTGACATATATATTATGCCTAATTTCATGTTGGAGCTTTTTGCTGATTTGGGCATGAAGAGGGGCATCTAAAGGTTGAAATGAATGAGTTGTAGAATGCCTCCTTTTACCTGTTAATTTGTAACGATGGTTGGACACTACATTGTCCATCTCCTCGCTGTCCGATATGTATGAATCATCATCGGACAGGCTGAAGCTGTCTGATCCGCTGGCGATAGGGGATCGGCTAGGTGGCGTAGATCGGCGTTTACCACCTTTACGGTCCTTTGATCTGCCACGCTTTGTACATGGAAGATCCAGCTCCCTTTCATTGTCACTAGAACTACAGTACATGTCTGGTGACTCATAATCACTTAACGAATTCTCTGCAAGTTCTTGAGGAGGTTCAGTCCTCGTCATTTTCACCTTTGATGGACCCGGGGTGACAGGCTCTTTGCCCCGAGAAGACTTTTTTGTCCTTGACTGGCCTGGGGTGCCTAGAGATTTGCCCTTTGTTGTGGCCCGTACTCCAGGTGTTTTGGAGGGCACCTTGCAACTGGTTGAGGTTCCTGTCGCCTTTTGTGAGGTGGCTTTTGTTCTCCTCTTACGCATCATTACTGAAATTGAACAATGAAAGAACGTGAAAGCGTGGAACAGCAAAGAATCGTTTTAATAAGTGCTGGTGAAAACTTAGCCGCCATACATCCCAAATAAATTAGCCGACTAAGTAGACATACACAAGGATAAATATAACATATTATGCTAGTGTAATAAACCCCGGCTGAAGGGTGCCACCGGTAAACTCTGGGCATAAAACCCTGGATGAAGGGTGCCGCAGGTAAACGCTGGGCATAAAACCCCGGATGAAAGGTGCAACAGATAAACTCTGGGCATAAAAACCCCGGATAAAGGGTGCCACAGGTATACTAAAACGGGCATAAAACCCCGATGTAGGGTGCCATAGGTAAATGAAAAAGGTGGCCTCAAAACCCAGATGTAGGTTACCACAGGTAAAAACATTTGACATAAAAACCCTGGAAGTAGGGTGTTATCAGGTAAACAGAAATGTGGCATAAAACCTCAGATGTGGGTGCCACTGGTAAACAAAAGCTTGGCATAAAACCAAATGTGTAGGGTACCATGCAGACAATGAAATGGATCTTTGGACCAAGTAATAGCAGGGTAGAAAACCCTAGTCCCTACAGCAAGTATTGCATTCGTCGGTGTGTTAAGATATTATGTACCGAGATAAAATAGGGTATAAAACTTCAAATATTATAAACTTCTGGATAAACGACCTTCCAGTCTGAATCAGCAGGCGAAATTTGACCATGCCTAATAATGTATTATGAGAAAAAAGCCCTTACAATGGTTTAAAAGTCTCATCGGTCGGAATAAGGCCGACCGTACATGCCACAGACTGTGATTAAAAAATGCACACTCTATAAAAATAGTGCGAGACGAAAATATGAATGGGCTAAAAAATAGTACTCAACTGGTGTTGTGACCTGCGGTGAAGACAAATAATCAGTCCCCTCAGACTGTGGAACAGTTTCCAATTTCCAGCGTCTGTCAGGTGGACTCCGTCAGCTGCGATCACTGAGTTGATTGCCTGTTCGGTCCAGAAACCTTTTAGACGCCACAAGCACGAACCGAACTGAGGAAGTTCCTGGTCAAGTAAATTGTTTAAAATGTCAACCTTTCTGGTGAATACATCAATATCAACAGGATAGCGTGACGGTATTCTAGGTGTGTTCCTGTATGTTGTCTGGTAGACTACCACTTGTGGAATTAATAAAATATGAGTAATAGTGTCCACCAGATCCAACAGTTGAGAACAGGTTGTCTCTGGTTCGGAATGGTACAAATCGTTGGTTCCAATAATAATAACCAAAAGGTCTGGTTGAAAGTCTTCCACGACTTGCAAATGTTCCCGTAAATTATGAATACTTGCGCCAGGAAAGCCAGAAAATTGGATCAAAAAGTCCCGTGGGGAATAAATTAAAAGTATACGAAAGATCTTCAGAACGTTGGATGTAGTGTTTTAGACGTTTCACAAAAGAATGACCGAAAATTTGCACTTTGAACACCATCAGTCTAATTATACATTTCACGCACACAAAGTCAATACTGAAATTGTCCACCGGACGCCATCTTGAAAAATAAATAATAAAATCTGTTCTCGATTCGCGGGTGAATGTAAAAACAAAAACACAGGTTAGAACACGGGTTAAACACAGATTCACTGTCCACAACACGAGAAGAATGTCACCTTCCTACTCATAAGAGTGGATATATATAAAAAATGATAATAATTAACTAAATAACGTCCAAAATAATCAAAATATAAAAATCAACGTCTTCCTTTGTGTAGAATGATAAACTGATATGCGCATGCGCGCTTACCCTATTAGTAATGACTAAAAGCCCCAAGGCCGTCCAGTCCGGACTTTGCGGACAGGACAAAAATAGTTACTAAGCAGGCACCATTTTCGTCTATAAATTATTTTTTAAATCAAAAATTTGTATTTTTTCATTGAAGAAAGTAGTTCCGTCAAAAACAGTGAATTATCAAAAATGTTATTTTCACTGTTATTTGTTATTGTTATTTTCACTGAAAAACGCCATAATCCATTAAAGCATATAATAAATAATGATAATACAAGTCAAACCACACATAAAATCACTTCTAAATAATCTATCTACAAAAACAGCCGCTGAATATTGAAGCCTCCTAAACAATTTTTATAAATTTGAATTAATGTAATATTTCCTAACCTTTAGCATGCTGCCGTCGCATTCATGCACCAAGACGATGTTACGCCCAACCGCTGCCGTCGCTTTGAAGCGACACAATAATTCTATTCCGTGCCACTCGGGTCGCATTTATGCGACAAGCCGACATACTCTCCGTTCTCGCGTGTAGTCGTCAATATTTTTACCTTACCCAATATTTTTTAAGGTCAAGTACGAAAGAGGATTGTAAACCATGATTGTGACATAAAATCTACACGTTTAGCTGTGTTTACAGTTAAATTAACGGCGATATAAAGTGGATGAATGCCTGCGATGCACAATTGTAAATATTTGCTAATGACGGCTGCGATCATGCATTTTCTGGCCCAGGTAAATGTTTTGTTATGTGTTTTCGCGAGGAATGTGTAAACTTACGAAATGAAAATATTATCGGTCTTGTTCCAAATTAAACTTATTTAGAAACAAAACTGATATTGAAACTTGATGTAACTAATAAATGCATCACTTTTTCTTGATTCAAAATTTGAAATTGTTCGCAATTATCTCTTTGACTGCAATTTATCAGTGTTTATAATCAACGGTAGGTCTAGACTTTCATGTTTAGTCTCATACATCTACTGCTTATACTCATTATTTTCCCTTCTGTTAAATTTTTAAACAGATCTACAAAATAACTAACAATTTTATGGGTTATGGCAAATTATTGAATATTCTCAGAAAGTTTTGTTTGTATTTTCAGAACTGCCGGTCGACTGATCAGTTGATGATACCAATGCTATTACTGCTTACTGGATGAGACGATACCATTAAACTTTGGATGGTTAGGCCAATGAACACCCACCTACACAATGGAATCAATGCTAGGGCCAAACATTACAATGATTCAACTGTTAATAATGGCAAGGATGGTGGAGTTCGACAGAAATTGTGCAATTATATGTTAAAAATGAGAAAATAAATTTAAAAAATCATATAATTCCACTTTGTTTTGAAAATTATAAACTCTACAAGTGAGAAAGGTGGGTGTAAGCAGAAAAAAATCAGTTTTTAAATACTCAAGCTAATATATATAGTAGATTTACTGCTCACATTATCCACAGTTAAATTACGAAAATTAATTCAGTTGCAGTAGTGACGTCATGACGTTACGTTGGCAGTATACTGCAATAGTGGGCCTATTAGTT
Source organism: Spisula subtruncata (assembly GCA_963678985.1). Taxonomy (NCBI): domain Eukaryota; kingdom Metazoa; phylum Mollusca; class Bivalvia; order Venerida; family Mactridae; genus Spisula; species Spisula subtruncata. The sequence goes on along the minus strand of OY787677.1, from coordinate 11,049,789 downwards.
AGGCAGCATGCTAAAGGCTCAAATCGACGTTTGTCTTTTAATTATCTTTTTTCCTAATAATATTCCCTTTGTTTTCTATTCTATTTACATCGAATGTTGGTTCAGAATGTTGACCACAAATACTACATTTATTTATCTTTTTAATTATAGACCTGAAACAACTCTCATGTATTGTAGAATGACAACACTTAGTAATTTTAAAAATAGATCCAAAACTATAATATGGGAATTTGATGGTGTTCTTGCATGTCATGCATTGATCTTTAATTAATTCACTTTTGTATTGTTCTGTCCTTTTTGCACTTTTGATAATTCTTTTTAATTTACGATTTGATATATCAATAAAAATCTCAATTGATTTTGAATACATGGATTGTGGTAGTTCAATACATTCTATAAATGCTTTAAAGAAAGGCTTTATCAATTCAGTGTTTTTGTAATAAAAATAGATATTTTTCAAAATGCTTAATTTTTTTTGGATTAATTTTGATCAAGTAAATTAATTGTTCTTTCAAAATAGGCACTTCATAGAATATAATAATATCCACTAAAAAATCAATAGGTATCTTTTCTAATAAGTCCTGAATGAAATAATCCTCACAATCCATAAATTCTTCATCAAAATTGGTCAATTTGACAAAAAATTGTTCCAAATAATTGTTTGCCAAAGAAACAGAATAATTTCCCCTATACACGAAAGAAGTTGTCAGGTCTTCATTTAAATTTATATTGTCACATTTTTCTGGTTCATATAATCTTTTAAAAGCAGTAGTTAAATCATCGTTACATTCTATATTGTTACACCATTCTGAACCAAATACTCGTTTAAAATACTTCCAATATTCAGCTAACCGCCTGGCTTCAATAATAATATATTTTCCCATTGTATTTATTTCCAATAATATCAATATTCAATGGTTTTGATAAAACTATATTTTAATAATATTTACAGCCAGTATGCATGCTAGATGCATCCATAAAGTTGTTGACAACTTTATAAAATAAAATTTTATATTATATATTTCACACCAATATCACACATAATTAAGTAAATAAAGCATAATATCATACATAACTAACTACATAAAACACATCAAGACTATAACTTTATATACAAACCATGACTGAATATTTAAATGACGAAACCTCTATTTCTAACGTCATCATAATGTATGACAGAATTTTGTAAATTGAAATTTCCATATGTCAATTGCCTGTGCATTGCATTATTTGTAAACGTAGTAGCTCTTTCAATTATTTGTTTTGGATCACTTTGATAAACACTGTCTTTACAAATATTACAATAAAAACTATGATTTATATTATAACTAAAACAACTTTCGTGAACAGTGGAATTACAACAATATGTTATTTTAAAATAGCTATCAAATTCATCATAAAGGAATTCTTTTGATATATTGCATAAAAGGCATTTATCTATTACGCAATCGTTTGCCATTACATTTAATTGTTCTAATTTTTCTAAAAAATCTTCCATGACCGGTTCATGAAAATACTCTACCGGTCTACATAATTCAACTGGAAGTGCGTTTAAAAATACTTTGATGTATTGATCCATGAATGTTGAAGTTCCATAGAAAAAATGAATGTTTTTAAACACCATTAATTGCTTTTCTTGATCATGTTTTATTAAATGTATTAACTCATTTTCTAACAAACTAATTTGGTAGAACATCAGCCGTTTTCTTGTTGTAATCACCCTGTAAACAACTGAAGTTGTTAGTTCTTCAAAAACAAAATACTGTTTATCACAATTTTTTAATAAAAGGTTAAAATATTCGGAATATTCAGCCAATCGCCCGGCATCAATATATACTTTATTGTATCCCATTATGATAATAGTAATAAAGTATATTGTATTTTATAATAGAAATAACGATCGCACTCTAGCACAGATACTACGATCTAATATTCTAAACACTAAATAATAATAATTATAATAATAATATATACAGCCGGGATGCGTTATAATCTGGGATATTATATCACATCCATATTATATTTCAATAATATTATAACTTATAATCAATAAATGAATAACACAAGTGGCATTAACAATAATCAATGTTATAAAACAACGACTTAAGACAATAATAATTGACAAATCAGTCAGTATTACATGTATTACAATAATATATTACACAATTAAATGTCAATTTTTAATTTGCAACCCAATATATATTACACAATGTAGCAAAAGTTTTTATTAGCAATTAACAACATACTATTAACAATAATTCATGTTAAAAAACAACAACATTTAACACAGTAACAATTGACAAATCCATCAATATAATCACAATAATTTATTATAGAGTTAAATGTCAATTAACATTTGCAACGCAATATATGATACACGATGTATCAAATGTTTTCTAAAAATAATTTATGAAACAATATTCATTTAAATGCAAATGTGAATAATATTTGCAATAAACAACAATTTAAATGCCTTGTACTGTATAACATGAACTCGTGGTTTTGTTCTTCCCGTCGTACAATGGAATTTTCCAATACATGCTTTATATTATAATGTTATGCCTTGACATTTTAATTTATTTATTGTTTTATTCCATTATGTTCTACTTCTATTTGCGTAAAATATGTAGTATTCAATATCTTTTTCACATGAAAATAATTCATTACGTTTAACCTCACTAGGTTTGGAATTGGCAGTTTTACTTTAGTTACATGGTTGGTTACCGACATTTGTGAAGAATCCAACTTCAATTTAGGTAACCAACGTCCTTCTATTCCTTCAATTATCCTAGTTTTACTAGTTACCATGTCCCATTCAATTGGACATGATGGCAATGAAATCCATGGAATATTCAAACATTGTGTTCCATTGGATAAATGCACATTGATGTAAGTATGTGAACTGTGTCTATAACTATATACTCGTCTTAGGATCCAAATTCTAATTCCTAAATGCAATATAACTATTACCAGAATAATATGTTCGTATTGTATATTGGTTTTTATATCGTCAAATAATGAATCATATGGATTTGGTGTAGTAGTGGTGACATATTTCAATTCCATGCCATTTACCTGTCTTAACATAGTAGCTGTTAGAATTATTAAGTTTAATTTTCTATATATCAAAATTACACATATTGAGTTAATTATTGATATTATTATACTTCCTATCGTAAGCGCATTATAAAACGTAGTATCCGAAGTTCCTATATTCTCGTCCCATAACGATTCTGCTAAACTTGAATATGCAAGCTTATTTGTCTTAGCTTGCGTCGCCAAGTGTTTTAACGAAATTTCAACACGTTTCGTCTTTTTTATTATTTCTTTGGATTGGTGTTCGAATATTTTGTATTGAGGCAACTCAATATTACTTGGATGCATTTGGCTGGCATTCCTAATCAAATCATTCAAAATTGAGTCATTGAAAAAATATCTCAAATATTGCATATTAATAGGATGCTCAACCTCAATTGACCCGTTAAAATCTAACTCACATTTCGAAAAATACATGTTTGTACTATGGGATTGAGTAACAATTTTACACCCACACGGTACATTAAGAACGCAAAGCTTACAATATTTTATGATTGTACTATTTTGTCCTTTACATTCCAAGTTAATATCTCTTTGTTGAATAGCCAGAATTTTGTCTTTACTTAACCGTCTTAATTCTGGTTTAAGCTCATTTTTTATCATTTTATGAGTACACAACTCATTTACCCTTGTAATATTATCATATTTAAACAACTCATTTAAACAACTGTCCTTATCCACCTTACTAAATATCACATCACTGTAGCATAACATAACACTTGCATATTGTACGCATTCCCTGAAAAAATGATTGTTTAATGTTTACTTTCGAAAACGATAGATCTTCATCGTTTATTATAAAATACCATGGATTTTCTATAAGCATGCTTGCATCTGAATTATTAAAATCATTGTTTAAAGGAATGGGAAACAATTGTACCTTATACATTCTTAGTTCCCTTTTCTGTACAATAGGCAGACTTATGCTAATATAGATAACATTTTCTTGGCGCCCGCATACCGCATATGAATTTAGCATTTTGAAAATAAAATGCAGCATCATTCGAAATTAGCTGATACGAATCTAAATCTTTGGCTAAAATATTGGTAATATTGTCCAAAGCTAATTGTAGACGTTCAGCTGGTATAATATACGATGACAGTTTCCCTGCATTCAACATTTGCACCCCTCTTATTAAATTATTGAAATGAGCCCTTACTTTCGCAAATTTGTCTGTTTATTCTAAAATTACAGCTTCTGCTATCTCATGTTCTTTATCTTTTGATACGAACTTTTGTAATATATTCTATATCATATCTTTTTCGTTTGCTACGAATTTATGAAACAACTCTAGTTCCTCATTTACATGATGTACGAAACTTGATAAACCATCCTCAGATTTACTTAAACTATGTGTTGCAGTGTTAACAACCTTTGTTAACTTATTTATATGACTGCGTAAGGCATTAAGCTGACTAGTAGTAGCTATTCCGAAAGTGATGATGAAAGACTTCCAATAAAAGGAAGTAGACCATCCCACTTGACATGTTTGTCAAACTTTATCGTGGGAATAATTCCCTCCAGTGTCTTGAATATCATGCTAGTCTCAGCCTGTAAGTGTTTAATAAGTACATTTATCTCAATTGATAAAGGACATCCTTTCCTGGAATAAAGTCCTGATCCACACAACGTTACACCTCCACTGAAACTTATTTGTTCTGGTAACTTAAATCTGACTGTATGTACCCATTCGTTGTTAACTAAATATAAGTCTTTAGTTTTACCAAATTGTATGCCTTGGTTTAATCTCAGTATGTCTTGCGATGCATCACATTCACCTATTAACAGGATACTTAGAATGAGTAAGGTCGTTGCCATCTTTTTTAAAATGTAAAATTAAAATTAAAAAGTTAAATTAAATTTTTTTTTTAATTGAAAAATTAAATTAAAGTTAAAATTAAAAAGTTAAATTAAAATTGAAGTTAACACTTTATTATCGTTTTGCATTTTAACTTTCTTAATGTTTTTTCTTTTTCACGGATTTATTAATATAGAATTGCCTAATTAAAGCTTCGCTTACATCATCTTGCGTAATCCATGAATTTCGATAACGTTTATTTGACCATTTTATTAAATACATCTTCATTTTATTTTCTGTTTTTGCTTTAAGTATCTTTACTGCTCTGTACCAATTCTTTTTCTTGGTATCGATTACTATCTGAGGTGATTGATTATCACTCACTGATTTGTTGTTATTTCCTAATTGATTAGTACACTCCGTGTTACCCTTTTGCCTTACCGTAACTGGCTTTGGTACAATATTCTCATTTTTACCTGTACTCTGAGTATACGATGACCTATAGTCAATTGGATCGTAATACTTTCTCAACCTATTGTAATTCACGGGTGATTTGATCTCTTTATTCGTTTTTATATCTCTCAATACGTAAGTACTATTAGATAGAATTTTTGTAATGTAATATTGATTGTCTGAAAAATTTCAATATAACTTGCGGTAAGCATTGGGTGGTATGTGATCTTGTTTAACTAAAACAATATCTCCCAACTTAAATTGTTTATCTTCTGTCTTTTTATCATATTGTTTTTTCATTTTTTTCTTTTTTTTCTAAATTCTGTTTAGTTATATCCCATATAATTTTTAACCTGTCCGTTAATTCCTGCGCATAAAACTCTGGCTTAGTTTTGGGTTGGTTTTCTGTAATTAACTTATCTGTGGGCGGATTCACTTGTCTACCAAATAATATGTAATATGGCGCATACTGTGTTGAATCCGGACAGACCATTGAATTATAAGCTAAATGGACTGAGGATACTTTGGTTGGCCACTCATCCTCATTATTCAATATTGTATGCAAAACAGTAAATAGGGTACTGTAAATTCGCTCAATTTGCCCGTTTGAAATCGGGTGATAACTCGAGGTTCTGCAGCGGGTGATATTAAATGCCTCATATAATTTGTCCATTATTCCACTAAGAAAATTCATACCTCTGTCTGACATTAAAACCTTTGGTGGTCCAAAAATACTTATAACAGAATGATACAATTTTTCCGCTATTTCTTCCGCATTTTGAGTTTTTAATGGGAAAAATAATACAAATTTTGAAAAAGCGTATATGACACTTAAAACATATTTGTAACCTTGACTTTCTTTTCCACACGTTACTATATCAATGTGTACTGTTTCAAACGGTTTCGATGGTATATCCATGGATTGTAGTGGATATGGCTTATGTGAATAATTTCTTTTATTGATTTGGCATGTATCACATGAAATGACATAATCCTTAATTTCTTGAAACATTTTTGGAAAACAATAAAATTGTCTGATTGTCCAGAATAATTTTTCTGCTCCAAAATGTCCTGATTGATCATGATAAGTATGCAATACGTTATTCCTAAGAAGTTGTGGTAACGCAATCTGTTTTAATTGTCTCTGTTCTTTAGTTACATTTTTGTCCGTAGATTCGTAAAAATGGTATAAAATACCATCAATTATTTCATACTGTAAACTTGTGTATGGTATACTTCTTCGTTTATTTATGTCTGGCGGTAAAATACCATTCTCTAGATATTCAAATATGTGTTTAAAATCATAACATTCTCTTTGTAATTTTCCTATGTTTACTTCCTCCTTTGCAGTTTCGTTTTCAGGTTCTACTGCATCCTGTTTTGAACTACTTTCGTTAGTTGTAATTGAATTATCCTTATCTGGTACGTCGCTTGTAACTTTTGGAATACTATTTTGTCATAGCATTAATATTTTTATGTTCCTTATTTGTATATAAAGATTGGCAATCTTCAAAAATATCTTCAGTTTGTTCACTTTGGTTATCTGAACTATTGTGTTTAATTCTGCTTTAATAGTCACTCGGATTTAAACTTCCTTTTCTATATTCAATTTCATAATTAAAATTCTCCAGTTCAATCGCCCATTTGTATAATCTATTATTATTATGTTTTGCTGTGTGCAAGAATATAAAAGCTTTGTTATCAGTATATATTTTAATTGGAACATTTATTACATAATTCTTACATTGTCTTAATGCATAAATTATTGATAATAATTCAAGTTCACAACTTGAATATCTGGATTCATTGGGCCTCAATGTCCGTCCCCCAAATTCAATGATGGAAACTAATTGTCCTTCCTCATTGGGTTGACCCAAAATATATCCTACCGATACAGAACTAGCATCTGTGTACAAATTAAACGGTTTGTTAAATTGAGGTAGCTTCAAAATGGGTTGTGCAATAAGAGCTTGTTTAATTTGATAAAAACTATTTTGATGTTCATTTGTCCACTTTTATGATGTATCTTTTTTCAACAGCGGAAATGCTATCTTAGAATAGTCCTCAATAAATTTGCGCAAAAACGAAGTCATGCCTAAAAATCCCTTTAATGATCTTTGGTTATTTGGTCTCGGAAAATTCCTGATTACTTCTAACTTTTTAGGCTCTATTTGCAATGTGTCTTTCTCAAATACCATACTCAGAAATGATATTTTATTTTGCGCGAACTCACATTTCGGTAATTGTAACTTTAAATTTGCTTTATTTAATAATTTTAAAACCTGTTGGATATGATCAACATGTTCTTCTATTGAATTTGAAAATATTAATATGTCATCCATATAATTCAATGCGAATTTATACAACACGGGTTTTAATAATTTGTTTAAATAAATAGACCAATATGCCGGTGAATTGACGTAACCGAAAGGAAGCTTTTCAAATTGATAGGATTCGCCAGTGTCTAAACAAAAGGCCGTGTATGGTTTCGAATCTTCTGATAACGGTTGTGTGTAAAACGCACTTTTAATTTCTAGCTTAGAAAATAATGTTGGTTGTTTGTCAGCGATAACATTTTTAATATCAACTAACGTTGGCAGTTGGAAACACATCCGCTTTGCTATGTTATTTAAATGTCTGTAATCAACCACTAGTCTAAACTGAGGTTTGTCATTTACATTTACGCTTTTCTTTTTAGCAAATAATATAGGGCTACTAAATATGGATGTAGCCGGTTTTATAATACCTGCGTCTAATAATTTATTTATTTCCTCTTCTTGAATTGTACGCATACTAGGTTGTAAGTGATATGGCCGACTTCTAATTGGAAGTGCGTTTTGCATTAATTCAATATTTCATTCGAAATCCGTTACTTTACCTATATCTGAACTATTTTTACTTAACACCTCTGTGTATTGATTCAACATATTTAATAACCCTGGATGATGTTTAAATTCGTCATTCACATTAAATGCCAATGGTTCTTTTGCACTTGATAATTCATATAATTTTTCCTTGTTTAATTCATAAGGTACCGATGTTTCATTTTTATCTATTTTTTCTATTCTGGCTATCACTTCATTTTTCTGAATAATTTTTATATCGGTCGTAAAATTATGAAACGGAATTAAAATTGTGTTTTTATACTGATTTTTACGACACACTATATCACAAATCAATTCACATTTTGACTCTAAAATAAAGCCGTTGGACCATTTTCCACTATTAATAACTACAGGTATTTTCTTCATTGAATGCGGCGGTAGTTTAATTGATTTACCAGTTATAATTTCAGTTTTTCCATATGATTCAATATTAGCTAAAATATGTTGATTTATTTTTAACGTATTATTTTTAAAATCTAAAAATACACTATACTTTTTGAAGAAATCCATTCCTATAATTACGGATCTAAACAAATTATCTATTACATAAAAATCATGCTTGAATGATTGACCCCCAATTTGAATTATACATTTAATAATTCCTATAATATCATTTGGTTTTCCATTCACGGCGGTTTTGAATTTTTACCGATGTCGGTATAATATTATGTTTTTCAATGCACTAGATTAAAAAAAATCGTATTGAATGCAACCTATGGTACTACCTGTATCCAGTAATGCTTTAGACTCACATTGTCCTATTTTCACGGGAATGAAATTTTCCGTAATTTCGCTTATACAATTGATAGATTTTACTTTTTGCTTTTTCCTACTTGACAATATACGCGGACTACATGTATTGGTAAACCCACGTCACCTCTTAGCATTTTTACACATTAATCTATGATGACCGGTGCGTGAACATATGCGACACTTCCGGTTATACGCCAGACACGCTTTTCCTGATAAACAATTATTACCACCACATCTATTACAATATCTTGGCCTAACAGTTCTCGGATTGACTGAATACTGATTAATCTGCTTGGGTTTTTGATATGCAAATCTGTCATACTGCGATTGATTATTATCTGACATATGTTCATTTGGATGTTGTGGATATGAATAATTACCGCGATTATAATCATAATTTTGGTTATTTTGATAATTATTTCTATCCATATGCCTGCTTTCAAGAGAATTAATTACATTGCTTGACGCCATGCTTGATTTAATTTCTTTTAACTCCCCCATCAAATGATCAAATTTGGTTTCCAATGCATTTATCGTTAAAGACTGTGAAACTTCACAAAGCTTAATAAACCTACTTAATTCAGGAATTGACTTTGGTTGTTTCAATAAAACCTGTTTTTTAATTTCGCTGTTCAGTCCGTTAACTATTAACGATATCAAAATGGATTCATCTAATTTGAGATCTGTAGCAATTTTTAAAGCTCTGGACATATAATCCTCCGTATTCTCATTATTTTTCTGCTTAATTGATATCAAATTATAATCTAGCTCTTTACTCTGAAATCTATTTTCTAATGCCCTTTTTAATGCATCAAAATCTGATTTAACATTTGCCGACAAATTATCATAATAAACGCTAGCGTTTCCATCAAGATAAAAATTAATAACATCAAATTTTTGATCATCTGCAACATTATTTAACAAGCAAAATTTATCAAATTTGGTCAAAAATGCAGAAAAACTCTCAAAATCTTTACCAGTAAATGGAGACAATTTTATAATGGGTAAATTTGACATTTTACCCTGAAATGTAGAATCTAGTCTAAACGCCTTCTTTGATGTCTGTTGAAAATCACAAATGTTAGTGTTTTTGGATAATTCTCTCTCCTCTTCTGATAACAAATCGTTGATTAACTTAAGAGTTTTTATTGTCAATTATCCTTTCTCTTGAAAGTTCTTCGTCGGGATTTGTTTCTTGACACGTTAAAGTTGGATATAACGTTGGTTTTCCTGGTGATGATGGAGCGAGCCGTCCTAATGGTTCGATATCGTTGTCCCTTTCTTCTGATCTTCTAATGGTAAAACATTGGGTTTCATCGTAATTAGGGGGTTAACTGCCATTATTTGAAACTTCGTCATTCCGTCCCAATGAACTGTAAAACTGTTTACGGGCTAATTTGTTTCTTTCGGTCGTAGATTTTAGAAATTCTTTTAAATTTCTACCGGAATTTGGCGGTGTTAAGTATCCCGCACGTTCATCTTTACTTCTTAAATTGTATTCTGACATTACCCATTTCGCCACAATTTCTCCAAATTATAACATGTCCATTATATTTTAATCAATCGATTAAAATTCGGATTCTCCACTAGCTATAGCACTCAACTTCTCTGTATTATTATTAATATTCGCATATTACGAATATGTATGTGTCCACTTTGAGGTAATAACATTTTAGACGAAATTACCTTGTTTTTACCGGGATCGTTAATTTATGTAGAAATGCTATAATTCCATTCCCAACATCCTCGCTAATATTTGTCAGAACACAAATAAAATAAGACTGCTTGTTGTCCACTGTATTTTATTTTCTATACATGAAACTCTAACTTATCCACATATTTATTATATATAAAATATACGTCTATATGCTAAAACGTCCAGAATAACAATGCCTCGGACTTCGGAACGCGCCCCCGAAATCAAGGATACCACGTGATTCAACAGACTAATCAGAATGACCATCACTAATATGAGAGACCATGTGATCCACGTGCTGATTATCATCGAAACCACGTGATTTTATCGATCATCATGTGACGCTATAACATATCGATTACAACCTCGATCGCCAAATACCACAGATCAAAGGTCATATATAACTACGATAACTGCGGCCTTCTGGGTAATCACTCAGGCCATCTATTAATAATAAATATGTATATACTATGTTACACACAATACACATGTGTCATAATCAAGCAAAATACTATGCTTACATATGTATTTACAATAAACAACAATAAATTGGTTGTAAAATTCGCAAACTTTTATTAAAAGGTAATTAAGACCCTTTTCGCTTTGTTGGTTCTCTGATTTCCGACGGTTTTCACCGTTTTTTTGGTTAATTCACTGTAATAACATATTCCGTAAGTTTTATTTAAAACGTGTCCGTTTTATTGTCGATGTTAATTCTTTGTCGCATTTAACGAAAACAGAAACGAAAGTATAACATTGCTGATTGTGAGAAAAATATATTCAGGTCTTTATCATAAATAGCGCAATGCTTTTATACTTTATACGTCAGAGACTCGTAGGGAAGATTAGACAAATGCCTAACTACGTTGCCTCTATAAATAAAGTCTTTATTATTATTATTATTATTATACTTTATGCTCAGTACATCTAGAAACGAAACGTCTTCACCCCTGTGTTTTTCTTACTTTCGTTGTTAATACATCTTTTAACTTTGTGTAATAATATTTTATAACCGTGTAGAAACTTGATTATTGTACAAATTTTATTGATCGGGTTACGTAACACACGTGCGTCAAGAAAATCACAAAACGCACGTACACCACGTGCTTCATTAACGCATGATAACTTTTGGTGTAAATTGCTTTCAATAACTAAAGAAATTGTTCTAGTCTTTGGAATAAATATTGTAGGATATTCCGAACATGATTTAAATCATGCGATTCGGGTGCCTAGGACGGGGACCTCAAATGGAGATTTCACTTCGGGTAAATTATCATCAACCGACAATGTTTCATCGGGGGACACTCTACTAGCAATTTGGCACCGTTAACAACCACCCGTGTTCAGGTCATCAATGTGATACAACTCTCCGACAGGACCAGTAACTCCACATGTACCATATCAATGCAAACTTCACAACTGATTTATGCACTTGTTGGACATCATGAATATGCAATCAATCAATAATTAATCAATATTCAAATTTATCACTTAGAACATCGATTCTAAAAAAACCGGATTTTACCAATGTGTGTGTCGTTACTTTTTAGCCGCACCTAATACACAAGCACTGTTCACTCGCACTGATTGCACTTTATGAAAACAATATTACAGTTGAATTGTTCATGAAATAAGATATCATCAAGTAAAAACAGTTTGGTTGTTTATCAATCATACAAACTGGTAAAAGTGTTGACAGTAACACAGTAGATGTTCTCAGTATATATTGTACAATTAAGAAACGCGATTAGCGGCTTCAGTTTGCACTGGAAACATGGAGACAACAAAATTCTGAAGAATTAAGCGTAATAAAAGTTTATATATTACCTTCATTGTTTAAGGTCCGCCTTGAAATTAGTTCCAATGTTCCAAAAACATTTGCACAAACTGTCTCGTTAGCTGAATAGGTTCCAACTGAGTAACAATGTAACACCGCGAATAAAAGGTAACTTAAAATATACTTCATTCTAATGTTGCTTATGTACGAATATAAAATATGCTATGAAACGGAAAATATATAATGCCCTGCGATTCCACGTTTGTGCTTATTCAACACTAAACATTTGTTAACGATGGCAAATTTTTAAAGCAATTTTTGAATGCATCCGGCGGTTCCACTTTGCTGCTCTTAGATAAATGAACTACATTAAAGCAAATCTTTTATTTCAAACTGTGGTAATACTTATGGTAACATATTCATAATTGGTCTAACGAGTAAGACGCCGAGTATATTTATAAACAATACTAAAACCATAAGTAAATCAAATAAGCTTAAGTATGGCACTTCATCCTCTCTTGAATAACCTGATTAAATTGACGTTACAATTATAGTTGCCCTTTTAAGTAGTTTTAAGTGTTTTGCAGAGCTTGACGTAAAGTGCTCTTAAGATTAAATACTTTTGCGTCATGTGTCAAACTCTAGTTAAGTTTATGAACACTATTGTAACGCATTTATGTACTCATTAAATGGAAGAATGCGGTCACATAAAAACTCCTTATATCCAAAAGTCACAAAACCAACTGAGATAATAAAATAACTATGGTACTCACTTATCAAACGGTTGACTCGTACGAAATGATATAATGTGTGGTTGTACCATTCTATGAAAGTGTTAACATGTTTTACCGATGAATTCGCTTGATAACTTCCAACAGTGAGCATTCGCCGAATAGAACAATTTAATAGCTATGCATGTAATAGGATCGATTTAACATAAATACTACGAATTCATATTCACTGTCACAGTGGTATTACGTACACCGAGTATTGCAAGGGGAGTGAGTAATGAAATAAATTTTGTGGACATGAAATTGAGACCAGGGTGAGTTTAGAGACGATATTTTCCAAATTATTGACTACTTATGCATATCTCATAGTTTATCAGATATGCATAGAAAGATACAAGTGATACAGTATAATGCCGCTACTCCCTCGCAAATATCGACAGCAGTATAGTACAAGTACAGATCTACATAATATAAATTATTTTTACCAAATAAAATGTAACACTGATTATACCTCGCATTTGGTCAATTGTTGTGACAAATGATCAATGCACTTACTAGCGATACTCAGTACACTACACAGCAATACTCCATACACCAGTGGGCAACTATATAGTAATACTCTATACGCTATCACTTGTATTTATTCTTACATTGCACCGTACTTTGCGATTAGTATCGGATACTACGTTAACAATATCATCTTTGTAGCAGGAATAACAATTCGCTCTATTCAAGTTGTGTATTTACGAAGAAAATAAACATAAACATCTTATTTCGACAAACCGAGCTTCCTTTTTGCGAGAGTAACAACACGAGTTTGGTCTTTTAATCAACCTTTTATGAATTTCCTGGCAATTTACCGATTGTTCTGACTAGGAAAAATTATTAAGGAGATACTTTTGTATAAAAACACATTAAACACACTCAGAAAGGCTACATATCGTCTTTAAACTTACCCTTGTCAATACTAAAATGTTGCGAAAATTGATAATTATACTAATCGTGATAGCAATATCCGGTGTACGTTATACCGCAGTGGTATTACCAAATTATATACACTGTAACTATTCACTGGCTGAATACAAATTTGCACCGAATGAACAATCACATGCAAAAAGAAGTATGAGGTTGGAATAGCCTGTTTATATATTGTGTTAGTGTTGAAATTACGAGGGGTGGTCAATATATTCGAGGATTTTCCTTCTCAATTTTGAAATATTGGAACTAGAGTAATGAAATTACTAGCTGGTGTAGATCAATTAATTATCTCGCGATTTGTTTAATTTACTTAATGATAACGTCATTATTTATTTGATGACGTCACTTTTCGTAACCATAGTGAAGCACACACTGTCGAGCATCTCGGACGTAACGTTACTTCTGTGTAACGACATGCTATGAAAATTAACGCGAAACTTGTAAAATCCTCGCAATATCTCCAAAATAACTTTACTAAATTGTGCACGGATTCTGTGCGCTCCCAATTCGCCATTTTCATATAATAAAATGCAAAAATAACTCCGCATTAGGGACACTTTCCGTTTAATTCTTCGAAATAGGCCGCACAGATCTCAACCAAATATAACGGGCGAAAGCGATGCCTAGAATAGGCTACAAAATATTGAATTGTTGACGGCAAGTCAAAAAGGTTGTTTCGATATTGCGTCCTAAATCTGATAGGTCGTGCTTCATTCTTATTTGGAATAATCTAATTTTGTACAACAAACGCCGTTTTCCGAGTTTTGTTCCCAATAACGCATCGATACTCTTTTTATTCCACCTCACATTCCAGAATTGACTATTAACTACTTATTTCAGTAGTAAAATAAAACCAGTCTCATACATGTGACCTGGTATCGGTCCAGAAAGGAGCTATGTGCTACTCCGACGGTGACGCTTGGAATGACCTCGCGTGACAACCAACGTCACGCGCCACTTGTATGAATCAAATAATTTTATTAGTGCTTTCAGTCGGAGACATCTTACTCCGAATGAATTTAAATGGCTTTGTGCATTGCTGCAAATATGAAATTGCTAGATGAAAAGTCCTCGAATATATTGATCACCCCTCGTATGTGCAAGCTATGCAAAGCAAATAACCTCACCATCTTAAATAACCTCTATTTGTATTGTATGAAAATGTATACGCAAAATATGCGATGATATCTATCTTGTCAAACCGGGATAGGAAGTTAATGTATCGACACGCATGTCATTTGTCTTGCGGTTCAGTTTGAACAGAACCATGATCGTAATGATGTGTTTTAACAGCGCTTAGTTCTAATAAACGTAAAAACGTATTTGGATAAGCCCGAAGATGAGCCGTTTGAATCTTGTAAGATTATTTGTATACCTTAGTTGCGGTGGATTAAGTAAGTGATAGTGTTTCCTATATTTCTATATAAAATGAATGTAGCATTTACATGCATTATAAAGGCAAAGTGAATTTTCATGCAGTTTTTGCTAGTTTTCTCAAAATGTTCTATTTTGTACATACGACATACCCATTCTATGACAGCGTTTTGTATTTTTATTTTGTTACATGCTTGCATTATGAATGGTATTTTTCAAAGTTATTATTTGTATATTAATACTATTAATAAATAAATAAAAGTAAATTATATATTCTTGTTCATTACACTTGTCGTGTGTTTTCCTTGTCTTATATGTTCATAATAAATGTTCATACTTACATGTTTTTCAATATTAGATCACAGTGTCTTTGTTAATATTCGGATCCAAAAGGAACTGACATATTGACCCCTAAGAATATCAGTTTCGGAATTGTATGCCACTTTGATCACGTTCGTATATTTACACATTCAATTACTATAAGCAGCTAAGTATATAAAAACTACGAAGTGTGTATTTCTATTTAAATAAGTGTGTGTAAATGGCGACGTCATCATAACGTCACAGCGCGACCCGCCTCCGTGGTACTTAGTATATTCAATGCATAATTTATATTTTATTTTTCAACCCAAATGCTTTGATATTACGCGTAATAATCAGTGAAAGATGGAAAATCATTTATAACAAACTAGTTTTCTAAATTTCTGATTTTCTGTACTGCTATGAAAAAGTCCTATTAATTGTGGAACACCCCACGTATTTCATGTAGTCCTGTTTAGTTGATACACTTTAGGAAAAATTGAGACTTTAAGAAAATTCAGAGAAAGAAAGTTTTCACTTAAGATGCTTTATAGATACTGTCCCTGGTGACAATTGACATGGATACATGTGTGGTAGCAAAGTCTGGATAAATGGTTGGCATACAAACGTGGTATGGTAAATGTATCTATATATTCTAAAACATGGTTAATCAATATAAAAAAATTGCTGATTTTTTTTTCAGATGTGATATACTACTCAGAATGAGTTCACTAAGCCAATGTATACTACTTGTATTGCTTTGTCGTTGTGATTTCAGTAAGTAACTTGTATACTGGTATTATACATGTACAACTGCTAAATGTTGGTTTGTTTATCATTCATGCAAAATTATCATTACATGAAGTTTCAGAAGGACCACCCTAATACATAGCCCAACACGTTGCCAATCATAAGAAATAATCTATATCGTTCATATTATAAATAACATTCAAGTGCATTAAGGTTAACATAAACGATGGTTATGTGTATAATTATTACGTTTTGCGTCAAAATAAATTGCATCGTTTAACCATAATATAAATTCAATACAAAAATATATAATCGAAATAATCACATAATAAGCTAGATTGTAAGTACAGCGTACTTATTTTCGTCTTAATTCCATAGGTTGTATTAAAAAGAGCACTTATTACAAGCATTGCTTCATTAAATTACCTACTATGTTTATAAGTTATGTATTCAAATTCTAGTTGTAACAGCACCACCAACAGAATGTTTAAACTGTGGATGTTGTGAAGATCAAGTGTGTGAAAATAAAACTGTTCCAAATTTTGGTTGGCGGGAGGATGTGTGTACACACGGCTGTAATCCTGGTTATGGCGGTTTCAAATGTTACGCCAAGTGTCCTGATGATTGTGTCACCTGTCAACACAAAGTACCGAAACATTGTGCAACATGCAAGATCGGGAAGTATCTTTCCAGTGTAAATAGATATGTTGATAATTTGCCAAAGGCATATCAGGGTTGTGTAGATTGTCCAGAAACTTGCACAACGTGTACTTCAGCAACTAGTAGCAAGGACAGGTCATTTTTTTCTTTCAGTTGAACTGTAACATATTATATGTCGTTGGAAAGATATTTTCAAATGCAAACCAATGCAGTTTAAATGGGGTCTTTATCCTTTACAGTTAAGGAGATATCTCATGTTGAAGTTTCTATGGTTACCGCAAAGGTGAAGTCAGAAGTGGTCTTAACTGTCATGGATGAGATATATTTTTATTTGTACCACATCTACCATGTGTTGCATGTCAATAGAAAGATATTTTCAAATGCAAACCATTGCGGCTTGAATGCGATCTTTATCTGTATTGGTTAAAATGTTATTCTATGTTAAAGTTTCTATGGTTACCCCAATTGTTAAGTCAAAAATGACCTTAACCGTCATGGATGGCAGATAATTTCATTTCTACTTAAAGTGTTAAGTGTTGCATATCTTTTGAAAGATATGTTCAAATGCAAACCATTGCAGCTTAAATGAAGTATTTATCTCTATTTGTTGAAGAGTTATCTCATGTTGAAGTTTCTATGGTTACCGCAATGGTTAAGTCAAAAATGACCTTAACCGTCATGGGTAACAGATAATTTCCTTATTACTACATCTATCAAATGTTGCATATCGCTGAAAAGGTATTACCAAATGCAAAACATTGCGACTAAAATGATGTTGTTATCTCTAGCAGGTCAAAAGTTATCTAATGTTGAAGTTTCTATGGTTACCGCAACTGTGGAGTCAAAAATGACCTTAACTGTCATGGATGACATATAATTTCATCTCTACTGAAAGTGTCAAGTGTTGTATATCTATTGAAAGATATTTTCAAATGCAAACCATTGCAGCCTAAATGAGATCTTTATCTCCATTGGTTAAAGAGTTATCTCATGTTGAAGTTTCTATGGTTACTGCAATTGTGGAGTCAAAAATGACATAAACCGTCATGGAAGACATATATTTTCACCTCTTCTAAAAGTGTCAAGTGTTGCATATCTATTGAAAGATATTTTCAAATGCAAACCATTGCAGTTTAAATGAGGTCTTTATCTCCATTGGTTAAAGATTTCTCATGTTGAAGTTTCTATGGTTACCGAAACTGTTGTCCAAGTTGTGAAGTAAAAAATCACATTAACCGTCACGGACGACAGCTGATTTCACCTCTACTAACAGTGTCAAGTGTTGCATATCTACTGATTTATACATCTTTAAAACACACCCATGAAGGTCCCATATTGGTCAAGGATGCACATTTACATTTCTGTAGCCTCCATGAGGACTTACTTGTGTGTATATCCACAACTGTGATACTACACACAAGCAGGTGAAAACAGATATTTCTGTTATGATATACACTGTATTGTGGTTAAACAACAAAACTTGATTTCATTTCTGAATTTTAATTACCTAATTTTTTCTATCATCATTCTTGTACTTCAAGCAGATATGTAAATCACAATTAATAAACAGGGGTAAAGCTGTACATAGCAGAGCATTTAACTTGATATGATTATCGTAGCAAAATTTCTTAAAGATGAAGTCAATGCTGTGACCTCTAACGACAATACAAGGTCTTCCTATGATTTTACCTTGTGACCTATTTGTTTTTACCCCAGATGACCAACATTCAAACTTGGACTAGATTGTTTTGAGATGATCATTGTTACCAAGTTTCATAAAGATCAGGCCAAAATTGTACCCTCTGGTGTGTGAGCATTGAGGATGGACAGACGAGTGATAGCATATGCTACCATGTCACAATGTAAATTCTGTCCAACAGGGTGTGAGAAGTTCAAAAGACAACATTTTCCATTATGTGGTATATATTAAAAGTAACAAAGAACCAAAACTCTTGAAAAATTAAAAAGAGAAAAATTCATCTTTACAAATCATCTATACATTGAGATGCTATTCTGTGAATGTTTGAAGAAAGTTCACTCAACAGATGGTGAGGAGTTAAACACACAAGATTTGTATTAATACATTTTACAAAGGCAGATCAATTCTATATGCCCCCACTTAAAAAATGTGGGGAACAACAAATTGCTAGCAACAATAAGATAGTCCTACACAACAAAACATACAATGGAGTAGGGCTACTATTAGTATACATTGTATTAATGAGTTATGTTTGTAAAATATGTACTGTAAAGTTATTAATATTTGTTGTGGATTAATTTTACAGATGAACTAAAGTAATGTTATTGTAAACATAATATGATACATAACAGTGTTTGTGTGGACACTGTATAACAGAAAAAGTAGATATGGGGTATTGAATCGGTAGACTGGATCCTTTTAGAATAGAAATATGTTCTTCAGTTGGATCTTCTGACATAAATGTGGTTGAAACGTTGAAGCTGCTACAATGACTGGCTTAACTGATGACACTCAGAAGTACTTGTAAGGTCTGAAATACCAATCAATCCTTATACATTCAAAACATACATAATCATTCATTTGAAAGCAAATATGCATTAATTTATGCAGTTGATCATGATATTGGTCAATTAATTTGAGTAAACGTTTCTACTTAACCTAATCACACTACAAGTTGTAGTGCAAAAATAGTTCAATAAATAACAAAGTTAAATAAAATAACATGTCAAATGTTCACATTGATATAAATGAATAAATAAATTAGAACCACATGAACATTTATTCTTTTCAGCAAAGATACTAGGTCTATGTACTTCAATTGTACTGTATTATAACAGTGAAACCTCATCTGAAGACCAACTCAATAATATAACAGAGTCAAAATTTAAAGATAACCATTCATTCTGGACATTTCTATTTCGCTATTTATTTAAACTAAAAGTTAAAGTCTTATGACCAACTCAATAATGCGATCATTTTCAAAAGATGTGGTCTTACTATTAAAGTTTTGCTGCATATTAATACTGTGCTTTTTCCATATACATAATTAGAAACCATACACACAGTATGTGACTGATGTAATCAGCATGTATAAATATGCTCATGCATGGAACATGGGATGCAAGAAAAATAGTCTTCATGGAGTAAAGGGTTAGTTAATACAATGACAGATTATTAAGTGTATTTGAATACCTGGATATCCTTTTCACTGGTCTAGTTGGTGCATGGTGTAAGTATCAGATTGTCAATGATCCAACAAACATTATAAGCCTGTCCTGAAAAGATTACAAATAGCATTTTGAATATTTTCTCTTATCACATCACAAATTGTCATACACTTTACCAACATCCGCTTATTTATAAGGGTTGATCACATCCTTAATTCTTCTTTAGCCAAAGAAATTCAAGAAATAAACATTGATAGAGTCAATGAGAAGATGTTAACAACCTTAGTATATATGCATATATCATCAGGTGTTTGACTCCTTCACTAAGAAGATACTTATTTATGGGGCAAAAAATAATGAAGACGTGGTGATCAGCCATTGGTCTATCTATGTTGGCTTCCATGTTGCTTCAACACATCTATGCAAGAGCAAACCAGAAACTTGTACATCAGACTGTTATGATTAAGTTTATTGTCTTTACTGAAATTATATACTGTCACTGCTATCAATACCCAGAGTATCTCATATTATTCATTCTAACCTAAAAACAACAGATTCATTATTTTACCATTTATAAAA
This sequence comes from Spisula subtruncata, assembly GCA_963678985.1. Taxonomy (NCBI): domain Eukaryota; kingdom Metazoa; phylum Mollusca; class Bivalvia; order Venerida; family Mactridae; genus Spisula; species Spisula subtruncata. The sequence continues at coordinate 11,028,811 of OY787677.1, read as the reverse complement.
AATCAGAGACTGCAAATATTATCAACTCACAAGAACACCCTGAAAGTTCTCCCACTTTGAATATTGACATACAGTGTGTAGGATTTCATTACTAATTATGAAAGGGCAGAAAAATATGCAGCCAGACTGAGGTTTGAACCTGTAACCCTTAGCTTACAGGGTGAACAAATTATGGACTGAGCAAGCAGGCATTCTACATAAGTAAAGATCTTAAAAGTGTAAATGCAACTGAAAGCAGCAAAAGGTCTTTACCTGGATAACTATCTGAATGTATGAAAAATCTATTGGTCAAGTTCCAAGTCCCTGTAGTGACAAGAGCCAAAGTGTGAGTTAACATCAGTTAGGATAACATGTAATATGTTGTGCTGCATCCAGCCCACTTGTTTTATTTTCATCTTTAATCAAGAGGTTGAGCTGAAATGGAATACACAAATAAGAAAACAATCATTAATACCTATCTATATAGGTAATCATAGTGCGTCTATATACACTCCATGTATCTGAAAGGAGATTACACTTTAGCCTTCTCTTTTTTGAAAAACATATTTCATGTTGCACCCTCAAACGTAGGATCAAGCCCAAAATGAACTACAACTGAAATTGAAAAAACACAGGGAGCCTAATTGTGCAACTTTTTATCAATTCAAGGGACATAACTGTTCTACTGCTGTATGAATACCATCATACATCTGTTGGGTATACAATTTATATGGAAACTATTTTACATTTTTGGATAGATTTCAATAGAGTATGCACCAAAATGAACCTAATACTTTACTGAACCCAGATAAATATTTCTAAATTGTGTTCTACTGACTGGGATAACCAGGTGGCATCTAGCCAAACACCACTACATGGTTTGTAACTCTATGAGCAATTGGTGATCATTTTGCAGTTGTTGATACCTTTAAGCTATATTTCAAATTAAAGCTGACTTTCAATTATAAAAAAAGCATAATTTTCATTCATGGAAGAAAACACCTAAGTGGGGGAACACTGGCTTGTCCACACAGCGTTTAAAACAGCAGGAAACATAGATCTACTCAAAATGGTTCTCATTTTTAATTTCAATGATATATCAAAATGACCCTTGCATTCTGCCCAATCAATAAAAAAATTGAGCATCATTTTGACAAATTCTAGCCATAAAAAGGAATAGTTATTAATAATACTCAGACTATGACTGAGAGAAATAAAATAAAAATGACAAGTCTAAATTCATTAAAACTCATACATTCCATCCGAACCACTTTCACATGAGTGTATTAAGTTTTTCATATATTCAACAGTAGGCTACAGTAATATTATGTCTGAGAACAAAAATGAAGGCAAACATGTCAATTCAATACTCAACTTACCTCTTTTGCAATTTAATTATGCTGGTTCCTTTGTTTGAGGTGTATTTAGTTGCACAGGAACAGGTTCCAGTAATTTAGCTAATACCAGTTCATTATTATATGACTGACATTAGTCTAAAACAGCCCATTGACCCAGTCTGTTGCTTTATGCTACAAAGTCATATTTCTACTATTTTCCTGAAATATAAAGAAAATGTCGAAACTTTAGATTTTACTTTGATTTGATACACAACTAAATCTGCTCAGACTAGCAGACATACCAGTAATAAAGAGGGAAAGGGGATGCAATTTCTACCTCAGTGCATGCATTTGTAAAAGAGAGTTAGTAAATTCAGTTTAATAATAATCTGTTTGACAAGATAAAGGTTAATTATAAGTCTTGACACACTAAAATATACAGTTTCACAGCGGTTTGTACATATAAAACCAATTACTGGACCTCTAACCTCCAAGTCAATGGGTCAATTCAGTCACCAGACAGCGAGAACTCCATTATAAGCCACTGCTTTTAAATTTAATTATATATTTTTTTAAATAAAGTTATTAAATGCATCAGTCAGTTGCATCCAGGTCCCCCACCCCTGGAGATGGGCAGGGTTTATTTAATTTTGGGTTGTCAAAACCCCCGCCATCTCCCAGCCCTGCGGGTTAGGCTTATACAGCTGATGGTAAAATCTCAAGTATTTCTTATTATGCCCCAGACAACTAAATATTGTGACTTGTCCCTGGGGTATTGGTATTGGTACAAAGAAACAACCCCCACATTTCACCAGCAGTGTCACAGTGTGGAAGAAGCCGGAAGTTAAAACATGGCGGTTTGCCCAGGTATCGGAAACGCCCGGGCCGGGGTTGGGGGTCATGGTTGCAACCAATGGACCAGTCAGACCCCCCACCCCAGGGAATCTTCGGGGGACAGCCAGGGAAACAGCCATGTTTTACCTTCCAGCTTCCCCCGCAGTGCTAGGAAAATGTTGGGATTTTTTTTCTCCGAAGCAATACCCAGGGGACAAAAAAAAGTAAACATCCCGGCCCATCCCAGGGGTGGGTGCCGTGGATGCAACTGGCTGGTGCATTAATTGAGGAGCAGTGACATTTATTTCTGACCTCAAAATTAAAGTACTATTAATGACCAACCTCTATAAATTAACAGTAAAGGTTCACATACTGTGAGCAGCACTTAATTGTCCTTCAGATTTTAAAAACATGCACATTTTGGTCTATGCTTACGGACTGGCAGACAATAATAACGACAGGTCATATAAATGATGATGCAATAGCCATACATGAGCAAACCAACGATCATCCAAAATTTCCTGATCGTGTGTCAACCTGACAGCGGCGTATTTTATTTAATAAACAAAACGAACTTAATTACGTCCGTATTCGAGCAATATCCGAATTTCAGTCATTTCTTGTATTCACACTTCCGGTGCAGACACTGGTTACCCTACCCGCACTAAAACTGTTCGCGGCAACTCGCGGCAAAGTATTATGCAATAAAAATGGCATGTTTCTGCTCAGAAGGCATTGCACTATCACCAGCATGCGGTACAATGTATTCCAAAGATGTATGTTTCATGAAAACGGGCGATGAAAATCACCCAAACTTGAGTCTTTTATGCGCAAAAAATAAAAAGATAAAAATTTACCAGACTTTGACAACTCGCCTTTCAGACATCTTGTTTACGCAAATAGTGATGACGTCGTACCCAAAAGCTCTTCGTGTTGGAGTAAAAACCCAAAATTCGGACTACAAATTTTTCGACCTCTTTTTCATTTCGTATTTTTTTACGGAAAAATCAATGACAGGTGTTTTTCAATTGACCGTACGTACAGGTCAAAATATGTTTATGGGAGAAACAAACATTCATTGCAACAGCTAATTTATTTGTCTTTCTATTGTATGTAGAAATATATTTGTAAAATGTCTAGAAGTTTAGTTATTGGCTGTGAAAAATATGATATTTACAACGTTGACACATAGGCAGAGCCTCGATTTGAACTTGGCTTGACGTCACTACAACTAGTTGCCAGGAGTGTGGACATCGATATTACAATACTGGACAATATAACGACTGTTCCAAAAAATGCCCTGACAATTGTAAGAGATGTACATCATCCACCAACTGTCAGGAATGTTACACTCCGTTCTACAATGACGGTTCTACCACAGACTGCTCTCTGTCATGCGTAGGTAATTGCATGTGCTCATCGCCCGATATGTGTTCAGCGTGTCAAGATGGTTTCTTCAACGTAAACGAAAAATGTCTGAGTGCTTGTCCAGAAACATGTAAGACATGTTCTGACCAGAAGCTTTGTCAGTCGTGCAAAGATGGGTATTACAACGGAAAGGACATGTCAACCAATAACGACGTTAATGATTGCTCACTTTCTTGCAGAGAGGCATGTTCTAATTGCACGTCGTATGACGTATGCACATCTTGTAAACATGGACATTACGGCTCATACTGTCAAAACAATTGTTCCGTCGGGTGTACAGACGGTGAATGCAATATAATCGATGGATCATGTGAATGCAAGGAGGGATTTGCTGGCCGTCTTTGTGATGTATGTGCGACTGGCAGACATGGTGAACTGTGTGACCTTCAGTGTATTGGAACATGTAAGGATATGGTATGTGACAGAATAACAGGACATTGTGTTAGTTGTAAAGCGGTTAATATAACAGGAGATTTGTGTGAAAAATGCATAAATGGTATGTGGGGTACATCTTGTTCTTCAATATGTCCAAAATATTGTGACGGACAGTGTTTGAGAATCTCTGGACACTGCAAGTCATGTAAAGGTAATTTTGAAGGCAATGCATGTAACGAATGTTCAGTTGGGTTTTATAGTGAATTTTGTGATCAGAAATGCCCAGCACAGTGTTACAACTCGCTTTGTTATCGTTATAATGGAACATGTGGATCATGTCACGAGCATTTTGCCGGTTCTACTTGTGCAGACTGTGTTGTCGGCTTCTATGGAGAGACGTGTGATGCTCTTTGTCTCTCAACGAAATGTGCAAGCCACATATGCAATCGAGAAACTGGAACTTGCCTGTCGTGTCGAAACGGATTCTATGGACTAGAATGCGAAGTTAAATGTTCGCGTGGTTGCAATGGTAATGTATGCGATTTTGGTTCAGGTGCGTGCGAGTGTAAGGATCTGTATACTGGGGATAAATGTTGTGTGGATGGTGGACATTGTCATGACTGTTCTTCAAATACAGATTGTGAAACATGTGAAAATGGTTACTTTGGGACAAACTGTAGTTTACCGTGTCCAAATACATGTGCTGCCGATGGACAAAACTCTCAGTGTGAAAAGACCAATGGAAACTGTCTGAAATGCTTGGTTGGTTTTTACGGTGCTCAATGCAATAACACTTGCAATGATAAATGTGCAAACAACCGTTGCGCTAAGGACGATGGACATTGCACCGATGGTTGTACTGGTCACTTCGAGGGTCCTACATGCACACAAGGTAATACATTACTTATTTATTTACTACTGATGTACATACATGTTAACACACATAACATAGTAATACTTAAAGAATAACGTTATAGTGCAGACTTGTTTCAATATTTTAAATGATGTATTGTTAGATATCCACCAATGTATTTCACTGAACAAAAAGCTAACCATTCATTGTTTGTCAAATAATGCACTTCGTCAATTGTGTAAAGTTAAGACATCTTGCAAGTCATTGTTGCTGTCATTCGATCGATCTGTATCTTCCTTGTCCAAAAGGTATTTGGGTTTCGAAGGTTATCGAATATATGAGAATTACATGCAAACTTGCTTACTAGCGTATAATTTATAAACACTGATCACGCAACTTGCACAAGTCAAAATAATGCAAATGTACAAACATGGACATGTATATTCATTATCATATTTCAGTTGATGACACTGCACGCATTATTGGTATTTCAGTTGGAGTTTCAGCAGCAACCATTGTTGTTGTGATCATTATAGTGATATCAGCAGTGCGCTTGATCCTTCGAAGATGGTAAGCTGACTCAATATTATTATAATAACGCATTCATGTAAAAAAACTCTGCCTATATAAAATATATGAAGAAATCGGACAGGGAATGCAGCATTCGACTCACCATCCCAACACAGAAAACAACAACACAACACATCACTACTACACAGACCAATGAATTTAAATGTAATCAATTCACTTATAAAAAGTTATGTTATTTGTGTTTCTATTCAGTCTCATTATCGCGCTGCAGTCGATTGTAAATAAAATGAATATATACCCATGTAGATACAAATGTAATGCACTTAAAGTTCTTACGCGTTGAAACAGTTGGACAAATAACATTTTGTCAAGAACTCTAAACTTTCAGAAGCGGGCACGACAATACCGAGTGATCAGATTTTTTATGCAATAAAGTCGTCAGTAAAATTTCAGGAAACAAAAGAACAAGCCGGTGAAAATGGTGGAAGCAAGTTATGTGAACACAGAATTCCAACCCGAAACTCCTGATCTACAGGAGGACACACAGACTCAAAACGGTAAGTACCTACATATCACGACTACGCGTACGTACATGTATATTGGTATACCGTCAATAGAGTTTATTAACCTTCAATTAATAACAATCGGCTCATAAAGGCGCGACTTTGTTGCTGTTACAATTCATCACTTTCTAGTTCATGGATGTTTGTGACACTATGGCTTGTACTTGTTATTACAGCGAGTTATAATGTTCTATTAAGTGTGACATGCAACGATTCCTACTTGTTTTTTTAATATGTTTGCATAGTTTCTACTTCAATGTAACTTTGAAACATACTCCATATATTTGCATAGTTGCTTGTATGGTTTGTTTTGTATTACTTTATTATTGTATTTTATTGAACATTCAGTTAAATCAAATGAAATTCGGAATTTATCTTCCAGAATATGAAGTATTGGGTGCAAGAATTCAAATGGAAGAAACAGAGTATGATGAAATTAAATAACAACACAACCGATAGCTTACATGCTTTTTACTCAATAAGTGACAAATATATACACTGAGCGGCAATGAAAACGCAACACTTAAATAGTACAGCATAACATATTTGATAAGTATGTAAGCATCGCGAAATTTTGGCATAAAATATATATATGCAAGCGACACATGAATATCACTACGAATCAGAAAAAGTTGTTTAGCAACATAGTATTTTACCAGTTGTTTTTAGGTCAGTATAAAACAGAAAGTCGCATTTTTTTATCTTTTAAAACCACCACCAGGAGCGATTTAACATGTGCATATACGGCGTATTAATCGTATGAAACGTTCATTGAAGTACGTTTTAGGGACATTTACACTATTTCGCGCAAAACCATTAAAATAATAAAACCTGGCCTGTTATAACCATGGTGTATTTTTATGGTCAAAGGGAGATAATCTTGGAGTAATAAAATGATTGAATAATTAACTTGGCAGTTTCTTTATAACACTGCTGCGAATCATGCGCCTCTAAACGCACATTCGAAACTGCTCGTTTGGAGATTAACAAAATGGTATTATATTTGTCACAAGGATGGTGAAAGTACCACCATTTGTAACTGGAAATAAATTGCATGAACGCTATAGGCATTCTTTAAGACGGATTATTGCACTCAATGGGGAAAAGATGCGCTTTTGAACTGCGTGCTAAATTTTCAAAACACAATTTACGTCTGAATATTAATGAACATCCAAAATTGAGCATGTAGACTAGTTCAGTAATATCCAGTGATACAATTTAATGTAAAAGTTTGGTGATTGATCTAAAGAAGTAAGTATAAATATACAAGAGTTATCGCACTTGGCATAAACATTTTTCTTGCATCCTATGATTTCTAATGCATTTTTAGCTTTCTTAATATGTGTATATGTATTCAATCTTGTGTTAAATAAATGAAATAATGACTTCGGTAATTTAAATCAACGAAACTTTGATTTTTAGTACGGATATCCCACAATTGAGCATAACGACCGATCTTTCGGGGTCTTCCATTGACGCATGCACCATGTTTTCTGCTAGTGATTTTGTTTTTCCGACGTATCCATCCACATTCTTCAAAAAGCTTGCACAATATGCTAGCAAATCTCTAGCCACCTATCAGCACGCGGGAAAGTGCGGTTTTAGGCTATTCCGTTATGGACGAGTGGTTCTTAAAGTATTATCACGGAAAATGCTGAATTCTGTGAATAATATATATCGAAGTGAGCATAGAAAATTTCAAGTTTATAAGTTAACAGATTACGAAATATTCAAGTTTAAAAAGTGTTGCGTTTTCATTGCCGTTCAGTGTAGTTTAATATGTTGCAGTTATACAACCGACTAAACATGTGCATTTAACACTAAATTCTCTTCAAATAACACACTAAATACATTCCATGTAGCCCATTTAGTGGCCATGGATAGCAGGATCGAATTCTTACTTGTCATTGATAACCACAGTACTATTATGTATCCTTGTGTATGAATTGTTTTACAATATACATATTTGCATATCAAGGGTTGCCGGCGTGACTAGCGTATGTCCTTCTTCAATATCAGGTAGTTACGACAGTCTTGTTAGCCAAACCTCCATATACATGTATATAATGACTCAACAATGTGTATTGTATAATGTTTCTGAATGCTAGCAGATGGACGGCGACATATTCAGCAAAGTTTCTTACGTCACTTAAGCATTATTGTCTTTATATACTGTGTTTTTATTGTGTACTTCTGTTCGTATGTTTCGGTTTCGAATATTTACATTATTCAATTTTCAATGTGCATTTGTAACTTACGGTTCACATGTCTGTCTGCTGTTTTTGTTTTCATCTGATGTAAAAGTCGCCTCGGATTTGATGCATTTTACAACATGTATGAGTAAATCAGGGGCATGTGTTATTGGTACACTGTAGATGCGTACATGTACTAGTTTATTTCATAGTGGGAAATATAAAACATTTATGAGAAGTTTATTTAAGAAGAATTTGGCATATGAATGTAACCAATATTATTTGATAAGCAAATGTTATCAGTCGTTTTCCCTTGGTTGTTGTTTGTTCTATCTTGTTTTTTACCAGAAAACATGTATCCAGTTCCTATCATTTGTTAAAAACAGGATTCGATGAAAATTATTAGTGGAACATTTAAATAGATCATTGTCACGTCGGAACCAGCTCGTGAATAGCAAGTATCAGAATAGAATGTCCTCGGATGAAAATATCCTATGCGTAGCAGTACAGCATATCATTGCTTTGTTTGAATGGAAATTTCCACATATCGCTTGCTTAGAATGATAATGATACATGTTCACATTCTGCTAGTGAGCCTATTTTCATGAAAACAAGAACTTGTCATATTGACCAAAATGAGGTTGAAACATCTTGTTTTGCCGTAAGCAAAAATAAATTTCCAAGCTGTTTTTGCTAGATTTCTCAAAATATTTATTGTGTACTTACGACCTTCTCATTCTATGCCAGCGATATGTCTATTTATTTTATTACATATTTGCATTATGTATATTATTTTTCAAAGTTCTTATTTGTATATTAATAGCATCAGTTAATAAATATAAACACGTGAAATATTATTGTTTATTACACTTGTTGTGTGTTTTTCCCTGTCTTCAACGTTTATAATTTAATTGTATGTTATCGGCTGTGTCCTTGAATATTCGGTTTCAAACTAAATTGAAATGTTGGCCTGCAAAAATACTAGTTTCGGAATTGAATACCACTTTTTTCACTTTCGTGCGTTTAGAATTAAGGGAATCAACTTTTTGTTTTGAAAAAAAAAGGTTTCAGGAAATCGGAAAGGGAAGGCAGCACTCTACTCTACCAGCCGAGTACAGTAAAACCATAACACAACATCAGTGAGCAATGCCGGCACAAAGCCAAAGAACTGACCAAAACGTCCCCGTCCCCCCCCGCAAAACCGCAAACGACAAAATACTGTGATCCAAAGAGACCGAATGAAACACAGCCAAGACCCTATCAAGTTTTTGTGTTTCTGTAGCTAGTATATCTTGTTACAAAAATGTACTATGAGATGCAAATAAAATATACTTACACGCAAAATTGTTAAGTTGATTCAGCAGGCGACAGTCTTTTAATACATCAACCGATTGCAGTTACTGACGCAACAAGCATAATCTGCTATACGTACATCTTAATGTTTCCATCGCTCCAGTAACGCTTCATGTGTTCAAAAGTTTAGTAGCTTGAGTTGCAGATACATGGCAAAGTGAGGTGAAACTATCGTTGGTGTACGTTCAGCTTTACCAATATGCATTTACGATTTCAATATTATGTTTATATTTGATGAGTTTTCATAAGTGGTACAGCTACCCTGTCATTCGGCAATAGAAATGGTCCGCTTTGTGATTTCCCACGTGCTCCATGTGCGAAACATTGATTTTACACTTAACTTGTAAAAACCGGTTAAAACACATTTAAGTATGTTGGCAAGCGCTGAGATGTATTATCATTTACATTAAGCGAAAACCATATATCGCATTTATTAATTTATTAGGAAATTATTACCCCCGTAAAAAAGTTTTGCATTTCGTTTGTCCCTGAGAGTATTGTAGGATATAATAACATCACGACTTAATCCAACCAAGCGTCATTAGGCCGATTCAAGTAGTGTCAAGGTAATGGAATGAAACTTGCTGTTTGGTGCGATAGGGAAGTTTGTTTTTTGTAGGTAAGAATTACTTTGTTGTTGTTACAATTTATTATTAAGCGTTGACTGAGAGTTGCAATTGTATCTATCATTTGTGCACATGTGTTACAATTATTTCGTAATACCAGGGTTAAAAATATGCTGCTGTAATTGACTGTTCATATGGTCGCCAAAGTTTACATTTTTATAAAGTATGTACACGTTAAATCAAGGAAGTAACACAATTTCTCATCCGTGAAATGCTCGTGAATACATCCAGAAAAAAACGTAGATGCATTGTGTTTAAAGTAAAAGTGTCCGATCATTGTATCCTGAATAGTTGTTGTTATTATATTGTTCTGTAATTATTTAAACTTAAAATGTACAATTAACTTCCATAGTTGTGAAGGCATTTCACACATCGAACACGAATTGATAAGTAGGATGTAAATATTTGTAGAAATTTGGAATAAGTTTGTAGATGTAAGGTGAGATATTTGTATGTATTAATACTGTTACAATGTAGTATCCGATTAATTAATGTTCGTTTATGCATTAAGTCGATAAGGAAATAATATATTTCCTGACCTCTTTCGTCACTTTTAAGGCTGGTTACGCCATCGTGATTATGAATCGCATGAACCCAGTTGCCATTTCTAATACCGATAACCGACCGAAGGAAATACAAGTATGGTTTGTAATAAGTATGCTTTTCAACTTGTGGACTGGTGATACATGTAACTACATATCGTGCTATATACGGGTATTCGTCTGATATATAGGAATACAATTCACATAGATGTACTGATTGCATTGTTTGTAGGTAAATAACCACTAAATGCCTACGCGGACCAAATTCAGATACAATCAAATAGTCCGGTAAAACACTTTAAAGCGACTTGGAATGGGGGTATGTCTTGACAAATAAGAATCATGCAATTGGTGTTAAATGCTTTGTATGCATGTATGTGATGTAGTGAAATGGTTTTACTCAGAAATATTTTGTATTCTGGCTTAAATATGAAAGTGGAAGTAAGGTCGGGGCTAACGGACAGTGAGTAAATCCGTACATGTGAGAAAATCTGTTCACCGCGTTTGACGAACCACTTTTTATGATACATGACCCCCTACTTTTTTATTTTCTTGAAGCTGGGTGCTATTTCTATTGATTAAACGATTTTAAAAGGGCCCCATGGACAAAAAGCTGACTTTTGGCTGACCTAGGTCACTTTACATTGAGTTAAAGAACAATTATATTTGGTGGTCTTTGACCTGTAAAACAGGTTGAGATTAAAAATCGGAATATTTGAAATATTCACATGTCAGAAAACCTGACATTACAACCAACGCATGTATTGGTTAAGCTTCCACAGGTGCTAAGTATGTACATGTTACTATGTGTATATTTCAAATGTTTCACACATTTATTACGGTTATTATCAGAATTCAGTTAAAAAACTTTTGTTCATAAGTTCTATGTAACATATTTATAGTTTTGTATGAAATATCAGGTTAGAAGACTTGATACTTACAACAGCCACTTTTACGGTCATGTGATACGCCTTATGGTATATTTACGTATTTGCAACCTACTTAATATTACACACGCGAGGCCCGTCTATGAATCTGATGAAGAACATGTTATTGCTGAAATTGTTTCTAAGCGACACACCTAATTAACCTAAATCATACGGGCTTCCTAAGTCTCGTGTTCATAACAGTAATGTCAATCCCGACGATTACGGAGTGTAACGGTTAAATAATAAATCATCAATGGAATACCAGATTACCATATATTTTGGGTACACATTAACGATGACGTCTCTGTCAGAATACCCTACCTGGATTATCCATGTAATTTCATTATATGTGTCAAGGACTGCAGAAATCAGGCCAGATGCTAAAATTTCACATTTTGAGTTTTCTTCATAATCTTGAAGAATAGCCTTTTAAGAATAAATTCTCAAAATTTCAGATGATTCCGGTGATTATTTTCGGTTTTACAGCATTTTCTTCACGTGCACTTGATGCCAAAAACACAATAAAAAGGTGAAACGGCTGTACAAAACCTATAAATCCTTCAAAAGGAAAATCCAAGATCTTCTGCGTTTTCTTTGTTAAATGTATGCCATACAACATCAACAAGTTCATATATTGCTTGAACAACAACATTCTTTTTAAAACATGGTTACTATGGAAATATTTTGCATATTATAATAGTTACCATGGCAACAGTACTTCAATAACTATACATGTGGCTGTGAATTAGATTTTCAGATCAAATACACTCATTTCTTTGTAGTTAATTATAAAATATGAAGATTCTGATAAGCTCACATTGTTATCTTGAATTATTTACATTACAATAAAATAAAATGCTGTAACTAAGTAACACTGCCTTAGTGCAAAATTATGACTTTTCCATGCCAAATACAATAAGAGGACTTTAAAACAGTGTAGCTATAGGACAGCAATAAACACACAAGACATGTTATCATTTTATTTTATTTTATTATTTTAACAACATGTTGGAATATTTAACATCTGCTTGTACATATTGACATTTTGGTTGCCTAGCAACGGATAGAAACTAAATTTTGATCAAAAATATAAAAATACATTGAATCTACAGGTATTAAGTTAAAAAAATTCTAAGGTCAAGTTAGTACAATATTAGAATTAATACTTTTGACAGTATAATGCATTTGAATTGTAGATTTACATGTTTAATTATGTAGCTTTTGATGCATTTTCAAAGATCACAAATTACCTTCTATATATAAATGTTTTAGAGAACAACATTCAAACATGGTATACACTATATACAAGTGATATTCAAGCTGAACTACACATCATCTTATCATAACAGTACTGTATGAAATTATCATGCATTTCCAATCATGCAAATGTCCTTGACAACTGGTGGAATAGAACATTTTGCATAGCAACTGCAAAAGTATAACAGACCGTTTCATGTGGTTTTTGTACTGGAATGCTCTCTCAATTGTTTTCTTATCCCATTACAATGACAAACTATTGTATAGCAACAAAACTACAGTTCAGTAACATCAGAATAATACAAGGCTTGATAAACAATTCATTTTTAACCAGTAGTAGCAGCAGAAACAAATATAAAATGCCTTAATTCATATAATCAATAGACAATACATGAAATAACATCAACATTTGCATAGACAGATAAGATACCAATACAAGGCTATTACATTATATACATGTATGATATACAAATCTAAACTCATAACTGGAACATGCTTCACTTGACAGAATATAATTAAACTTTAGAAAATAAGTTATATTGTTACAATTGTTAAAATACATGTAGTTTCTTTAACAATTACAGTTATTCAGATGTTAGTAATGTACATTATTTACATCATGTATGACAATTCAGGGAGAATTAACTTCCAGTCATGACTTGTTGATTTCCAAAACTGACTAATTGAGTTATAATAATCATCTGGAATGTTTCTAATCTTCACTTCTTTGCCATAATTATGGTCTCTGTATCAACTTTTCTGAAAAGAAATTATAAGATTTTTTTTATTTAATGATTAAAGTGCAAAGTACTGGTACACAGTTTATGCTGGGTATCATATCCATTAATTAATAGTCCTGATAAAATGAAAGCAACTCAAATATTGGGCATATTGCAATCAAATTTAGACCAATACTATTGAAAGAACTCATAAGTAAACCAATTAATATATCTGTGCAGCATCAGCCTTTTACAAATTAATGGACACTGCTCAAATAGAGTCTTGCAAGCATATTTTTATAGATGAATAATAGAAGATATGTATTATAGTAGTCTATATTCTATTTAAAAAAGGAAATGATATTTGAAAATTATTATTGATATGTTCACTATTGATAACAGATACTGAAATTACTGGCATAATATCAGCTACTGTCATAATCATGATATATTATGTTGAAATAGTTCTGTGGAACAACCACTTCATGATCAGCAGTCACGTCAACAGTATAACTACTGTTATACATATCCTTGGTCCAGTAACCACTACAGATAATTAGTGGAGTAAGTAATATGAAGGATTTACAAATGGAAGTTTAATAATTGGATCAGTTGTATACCTGAGATAGAGGTCTCTGTCCAAATTCAGCCTCCCCACAGTAAACTCCACATAACTGACATGTTCATGGTTTTTCCACGCATGTTGTTCAAGATCAATTATTGAAAATCCTGAAAATGAGAGTTAATTTTATGAAGATAATTATTCATATAGAATATAACTAAGTATAATGTGCCTTTTATTACATGTAGTCAAACTGTAAATACTAACCACAGAACAGGCATACTATATCCTACTGTTAGATGCATCAAGGATTTCCCAGTACTCAGTAGGCCTACTACAGTGTAGTTATAAGTAGAACAGCTACTAGAGGCATGTGTATACCAAATTGTTACATTGTTGTAGAGATGTGCAGTTATTTGGGTGTGCGGTTAAGTCCGGATGAGCCGTACGCACTTGAATTAAACCCGTTTAAGTAAGCCGGCAGGAAATTGGCCTAGTGAATTGAACCGCATACATGTCTGTGGGGATGGAAGCCTACAGTAGCTGACGTGTCAAATGAATTTACTTGTCAGTTCAGACAGTCTAAACCAGACCTATTTTACTAGTAAACAGTAGTGTTTGAACATTACTGAATTTCAGGATGTACTGGTGAGTTGGATATATGCATTCAAAGAGTTTGAAAAAATGAAGACAAATGACAGTCATTTTACTTGATGTGTGCAAACTTCAGCAATGTAAGGTGGTATGTGGGATATGTCAGCAAACATGAATGCATCCATAAAATCAGCCAAGAACAATCCTCATGTTAGCTCATTATCTGCAGGCATAAAATTTGCACTATGCTATGAAGAATCGGGTATACAATGGACTTATCCACATAAAAACAGACTGCTTTGTAGCATTTTAAAGTCAACTTTCGCTTTCAAAGTCAATGTTATCAACGAATTTTAACCCATAATTCACAACAGTAAAGCAATCACAGACAATAAAAGATATGCTTACCTTCAAATACGAGCTTTATAATTCGATATCAACCAGATCAAACCAACATCAGCGTCATTTCTCATCATTATACCTTACAAACTGCACTCAACAAACACAAACAATCAAGTGTCCGCCATTTTGGTTTGTTGACCTTTACAGAGTAAAAGGGAAATAACTATCGCTAAAATGGCTAGACTACACTAAAATATTCGTGAAGTGGTTGTGAGATGTTGCAAATATATCTTAATTGTTTATTTTCTAAAGCAGAACTTTTGTTATACAATTACACTTGAAAATATAAGTTAATAAATTAGAAAATCCGCAAAAAAACAGCGCAAGTTTTTGACGTCAATTTTCTAAAAATAGACGTTACCGCATCTGGCCTGATTTCTGCAGTCCACGTCACATATAATAAAGAATAAACCCCTTTTAAAAGGTGACTTAAAATTATGGAATTCGGAATGGGAGTAGGAAGTAAGTTATTGTAGTTATTTGTATTAAATAGATTTTCAGAAATGTTACGAAAACAAGATTTTTTCTATCGTAAGCTAGCTATACCTGAATAACGAATTACGCAACTCGAAAGTTGCATTTAAAGGTTTTTTAATACCTGTATTTAAAGCGACAGAAAGAAACCAAGAAATGGACAGTACTTTCAAAGATAAACGAGACGCGTTGAAAATATACTTATTCCTTAATATGAACAACTCGCGCACGTGAAAACGTTGACTCCGTCGTGTTTAAGTTTTCACGTGCGCGAGTTGTTTATATTCAAAAATACCGAAATACGAGGTCAGGAACTGACTTACACACTTGTGTACAACAATGCACATGTCATGATGTGGGATATAAGATCGATGCAAATTTGATACAGACTCTCATATTTTGGATGAGCATTAAGCCACCAAAATAGAAGTCCAGCAGGGATGATGTTAACAGTGTGCCTGCATGCGTCCAGGTAAAATCGTTTTTTAAAAAAATAACTCTGTGTACGCACTTTAAGTTGACATAAACAACTTGTGCACGTGCGCGGATTAGTAAAGGTGCGTACACACAGTAAGTTATGATGTATGTATCTTGACCTATAAGTCAAGATGTACTGTGTAGTTACATATAGTTAGGCGTACGCCTCTACCACATTCTCAAGATGTACACCTTCATTGTAACCATGTGGTATGAGGGAAATGTAAGGGTTTGATGTACACGTGGCAAAGCGTAGATCCTCGACTTGTACACCAAAACTTACTGTGTGTACGCACCTTAAGTAAGATAAACAACCTCTCACCGGATTGGTCATATGGGGTTTTAACCTGGGTTAAACAAACAATTATGTAAACTTTGTTTCTCAATATTTGACTGCATATACCCGAGTTAACGGTATTCACCGCTATTCTTTCGAATGAGATAGTTAAATCATTAGTATAACTTATTGAATCGACTATTTATTTTGTATGCAAATACTTCATCGTTTACGTCAGTGGATCGTGCATCATGGACGTTAAGAACAGTTTCATTTATAATAGTGGTTGATTTCATTCGAGGGGTTATGGGCATTATACGAAGTCAAAAATATATGTAATGCTAAACATACTACCGAAAACATAATATTTTATAAACAACAATGACAATTGACAGATATATATGTATGATAACAAAGACAGGATAAATGATTGACATACAAACGTGCCATGGTAAATATATTTAGAAAATCTTAAACATAGTTAATCAATTTTTCAATACACTATAATAATAATAATTGTTTGGTTTTTTTCCAGATGTAACCAGATAATTGTAACATATTTCTCACAATGACTGCTCTAAGCCATGTTCTACTACTTGTATTGATGTGCCGTTGTCTCCTCCGTAAGTAATATAGAATCCATCACGAGTAGTCTTTAGAGATCAACATTTCCTAAACCAGTCTAGAAAACAAAAAAATATTTAACGAACCTTTGGTGAGCTTGATAATTTGTTTTTGCGATGCGTTTTAAAAATATTGATCTCAATGGCGACGAATGACGGGTCCTTTTTATCACATGACGATAGTTTCCGAGACAAAACATCATACATAATGACTTAAGCCGGTGACGTTTTCGGACCAAAAAGATGTTGGCGTCAATAATTTGTTATAAGTTAACAAACATTGCAGAAGGTTGTTCCATAATTTGTTCTCACATAGAATATCGCATTATTCATGTGATATATTTGTATACTTCTTTAAAGATCCTATAAATAATACGTAATGGTTCGAAATGTTGGTTTATTAATTATTTATGTACGGCCATCATTGCGTGTAGTTGCAGAAGAATAAGTCCGCTGCGTCCCAAAGCGCCGCCAGTCAAGAAGCATAAGTAATAACTCGCTCTTGTATATCAATAACAAAGGTACATTTTATGTTGATGTGAAAGAAAGACTACTATTTATGCAAAAATATAGTACGTGTATTAACTATTATGTAAATCCAGTATGTTATGTGCGCTATATACAAGCATTGTTTCAATAAGACTCAGATATATTAAGAAGTTTGTGTTAATATTTTAGTTGTAACTGCAATAGAACCAGGATGTGAAAATTGTGGATGTTGTGTAGATAAAGTCTGTACCAGTAGGGAAGTTTGTACACGCGGATGCATTGATGGTATTGGGGGGAATAAATGCTACAACAAATGTCCAGATGATTGTATCACATGTGAACAAAACATATTCAGAAACTGTGCAACATGCGAGGACGGAAAGTATCTTTCCACTGTCACTAGATATGTTAATAATTTGCCAAAAGTATTTCAGGGTTGTATAGATTGTCCATTCAGTTGCACAACGTGTACATCAGAAACTAGTTGTCATGCGTGCAATGATCGACATTACAACACTGGACAATATAACGACTGTTCCAAAGAATGCCCTACTAATTGTAAGACATGTACATCATCCACAAACTGTCAGGAATGTTACACTCCGTACTACATCCAAGGAACCACCACAGACTGCTCCCTGTCATGTCCAGGTAATTGCGTCTGCTCATCGCCCGGTGTTTGCTCAGGATGCAAACAAGGTTTCTTCAACGTAAACCAACAGTGTTATATTTCTTGTCCAGATTCATGCAACGTCTGCACAGACCAGAACACGTGTCAATCATGCAAAGACGGATATTACAACGGCATGGACTTGTTGACCAATAACGATGTTAATAATTGCTCACATCGATGCAGAGAGACTTGCTTCCAATGTTCTTCGTATGATGTATGCACTACATGCAAGCAGTATCATTACGGATCGTTCTGTCAAAACAATTGTTCCATTGGGTGTACACATGATGAATGCAATACAAATGATGGGGCATGTAACTGCAAAGCTGGCTTCAAAGGAAATCTTTGCGGGGAATGTTCGACTGGCAGACATGGTAAACAGTGCGATCAGCAATGTCCTACTACATGCAATGACAATGTTTGCGAAAGAGACACGGGTAACTGCCTGGACTGTAAATCAACCAATATAACAGGTGTTAAATGCGACATTTGTATAGTCGATACTTGGGATACCATGTGTTCCAAGGCTTGCCCAATCAATTGTCAAGGACAATGCGAAAGGGACAATGGTTACTGTATATCTTGTGTTGGGAGTTTTAAAGGTAGTTTATGTAACGAATGTTCAGCAGGGTATTTCGGTGAAATGTGCGACAAGGACTGCCCTGAACAGTGTCTCAACTCTTTTTGTGATCGGTCTACCGGCACATGCGAATCATGCAACCATAACTATGCCGGTTCTACTTGTGAAGACTGTGCTTCTGGTTTATATGGACAGGCGTGTGAGGTTCCTTGCCCCTCAACTAAATGCAAAAGCAGCAGGTGCACTCGGGAGACCGGTGCTTGTATATCGTGTCAAAACGGATTCTATGGGCTAGAATGCGAATTTAACTGTTCGCGTGGTTGCAAACGTAATGTTTGCGATTTTGGATCAGGCGTGTGCGAATGTCAGGGTCTGTATACTGGGGACAAATGCTGTGTGAATGGTGGACATTGTCGTGACTGTTCTTCAAATACAGCTTGTGAAACATGTGAAAATGGTTACTTTGGGACCAATTGCCATAAACCGTGTCCAAGTACATGCGCTCCCAATGGACAAGACTCACTTTGTGAAAAGACAGAGGGTAAATGTTTGGTATGCTCGGATGGTTTCCATGGCGGTTATTGCAATAACACGTGTAATATTACATGTGCCAACAATCGCTGTGACCAGGACACCGGGCACTGTATCGATGGATGTGTTGGTGATTTCGAGGGTCCTATACGCACACAAGGTAATACAATACTTATTAATTTACTTCTGATGTACATACGATATAGTGCAGACTTGTTTGAGTCTTTTACATGAAGTACGAAAGTTGTCCCAGTAAATCGTGTACTTTGCTCATTACACAAAAAGTATCCAAAACATCTGTTTCAATTTTTCACTGATGATTAATGAATATGTTCTTAAAAGGTATCCGGAACTTCATGAAAATATATCAAGAAATAAATTGTCACTTTACATTACTAATACACATGGTATGCAAGTGCGGCGCACAGTGACGTCAAAGTAAGAACGTCATACCGCGGAACCATTTTTCTTTATGCCTTAAGCTCATGCTCCTTGTGTTCAATTGCTTACAATGGCATTAAACTTTTTTCTGATACGCATTTGCGACCCAATCACAATCGAATGCACCATCGAAAAGCTGTCTAATCGAAACAACCAACTTTCATGGTGGAATAAAAACCAGCCCGAACATATCCCTTCTACTGCGAGAAGAGTGAAAGCCATGTAGTGCATGACACAGTTGATAAGGGTGAAATACATCCCGTTGATGTCCCAAACTTAATAAAATATTCATAGTCATTCATGCATACGTGTTCTAGAAACATTACTTTATATCCTCTAGTATTAGGTGAGAGTCTAAAACTATTTTTCGACGGCATAGCAACAAAAAATATAAAGTGTACTATGATTCTACGGGTGATTCCTCTTCTGACGTCACAATTCTCGCACGTTTTATTCTTTAGTGTTGCTATTCAAACATGCGTATTTCTCGCACAAATAATTAAATTGATTTGAACTTTACTGTGATGACATTAAACAGACAGTCCTTAATGCCGAAGTGAAAATGATGCATTATAACTTATTGAAAATATGAAAATTACAACTTTATTGAACATACATTGAATGAATCACGGCGCGTTTTATGGGTTGGGTCGCATTTGCGCACATGGGGTTGGTTAATCACCGATGATATGCAGCATACACATATCTGTTCTGTTTTTCCACTTGATTTAGATCAACAATGAATGCATAAAGGTAATCACAAAAAATCATAATCATGAGACGCCAAATAAGAAAATTAGATTTACACGATTTAATGGGACAACCCTCGTATTGTTAGATATCCCTTAATGTATTTCTCGTAAAAAACAGCTTACCGTTCACTATTTGTTTAACACTGTACATCGTAAAATATTTAAACTTAAAACGGTTTTAATAACATGGTGGTTATCGTTCGATCTGTATCTTCCTGTTTTCAACGTTTTACGGTTTTGAAGGTTATGGGATGCATAAGATTTGCATATAAACTTTGTTTACTAGCGTATAATATCTAAACACTGATCACGTATCTTAAACATGTCAATAACATGCAATGGTACAAGACTGTATATCCATGATCATATTTCAGTTGATGACACTGCACGTATTGTTGGTATTGCGGTTGGAGTTTCAGCTTCCACCATTGTGGTTGTGATCGTTATAGTGATATCAGCTGTCTGTTTCATCCTTCGAAGATGGTAAGCTGACTCATTGTTATTATATATAATAATGTATTCATGTAAAAATACTCTGCCGATATAACAAAATATGAAGAAATCGGACAGGGAAGGCAACATTCGAATTACCAGGCCAATACAGAAAACAGCAACACTATAACACATCACAACTACATGGAGCAAGGAATTAAAAGGAATCAATTTACGTTTTATGATAGGTAATGTTACTTAACTTATTTTCTAGCATGATATTCAGTAATCTATAACGTGCTGTGGTTGATTGCGAATAAAGTGAATATATACACATGTATATACTAATGCAATGCGCGTAAAGTATTTATGCGTTGAAACAGTTGGAAAATTAACATTTTGTTCAGAACTCCAAACTTTCAGAAGCACGACTACACCGATTGATAAGATTTGTTATGCATTAAAGTCATCAGTACAATTTTAGGAAACGAAATAACGAGCAGGGGAAAGTGATGGAAGCAAGTTATGTTAACACAGAATTCCAACCCGAAACTCCTGATCTACAAGAGGACGCTCAGACTCGAAACGGTAACTACCTACATATCACGACTACGTGTACTTACATGTATATTGGTATATCATCTATGGTTTAAGCTAAACTTCAATCTATAACATCGGCACTTGCAGGAATGGCTGTGTTGCTGTTAAAATTCATCTGTTTATAGTTCATTAATGTTTTGTGACCGCATGGCTAGAACATGTTCTGATAGCGTGTTTATTCAGTTTATTTGCCATTTGGTTTTTGTTCTTTTAAGTGCGACCCTTAACTATTTACACTTACGTATACGCCTAACGCAACATTTATATTCTTAAGGATTGCTGAGTTGTTTATAAAGGAATTTGATTCAGATTTTGCATTTGCATACATACACATCTTAGTGGTGTTATTTTGATGTTTTATTTAAACAAAATCTTGACAGATTTACAAGAATTTCCATCAATCAACATCACTGTAATTTGAAGAGTCACATAAATAAGAGATGAAACATGTTAAGAAACTAGTTGAAATTTTTACTAAAATGTTCATCACAGTATAATGGTCGAATACTGATATAACAGTGAATTTTTCATGGTATGTTGAATGTTTTTCCATGTCGTTTGTGATATATTTATACATCTACATCATCGAAAACTCTTATTTCCTGATCAATATTTGGACTGCGTTCAAACATTTAGTTAAATCAAATGAAATACGGATTTTTATATTCCAGAATATGAAGTATTGGGTGCAAGAATTCAAATGGACGAAACACAGTATGAGGCGATCAAATAAATACACACCCGATTATACTCGTGCTTTATACTCAATGATGAAAAATACAACAGCCGATAACATATACATGTACGTGCTTTATACCCAACCAGTGACAAATAGATTAGTACGTACATTAGTATGTTGCAGTTGTAGCATTGAATAAAACTGTAAATGAAACACTTCATATTTTGGAAACAAAACTATGTAGTTTTTACTTAATTAATATGTTTTATATTTTTTTATATTGCATATTGAAATCAAATATCTACACAGCCGATAACAAAAGTGGTATATACTCAATAAGTGACAAATGGATTATTATATTATGTTGCATTTATCACTTTGAATAGAACTGTAAATGGAACACTACATTTGTATACTGATTGTAGGGTAAGGTATATTTTGGAAACAATAGTATGTAGTATTGACTTAATTAATATGTTTTATTTTTTATCATATCACATTACCCATTTACGATTGTATTGTATTGTGGGCCGGAGACCTTTCGTGACATTGGATACATCTTGAATGTTGAAACTGGAACGTGGTGCAAATCTTTAAATACAAACACAGTAATTGCGTTCCTGGTACATGTATCATATCTAGTGTCCTATGCTTAGACTTCGAATGAGAAAGTCGTCACTACAAAATCTATATTTTGAGAAAACAAGACAAATTGTCTGACAAGCACTCTTTACTTATGATAAAACAAGCTTTATCTACTTCAGTTTGGTTAACATGACAAGTTCCGATTTTCATTGGAATAGGTTCATAAGAAGCACTCTAAGCCAGCGAATTGCGTGTGTGTAAATTATGTACACACATTTGCATATAGAGTGCTGCCTGCAAGACTGGCGTATGTCCTTCTTTGATATCAAACAATTACGACAGTCTTGTTTGGAAAACCTCAAAATATACAACGATTACAGAGGTGTACATTATTTAATGTTTCTGAATGATAGCAGTTGGACGGCGATACATTCAGCTAAGTGTCTTAGGTCACTGTCACATTATCATCTTTATCTACTGTGCTTGTTATTGTGTTCTTATGTTCGTAGTTTTGGTTCCGTATAACATTTCATTTAATATAACGCGTTTTTTTGACATTGTTCTATTTTCACTGTACATTTGTAACGTATGGTTACATGTCAGGTGAAGATGATTATTTTTGTTTTCTGGTTTTGTAAATTTCGTCTTGGGTTTGATGCATTTTACAACATGTACAAGTAAGGCATGTGTTATTGCTACATGGTATATGTGTACTGGTTTATTTCATAGCCGGAAATCCAAATAGAAAACCTTTTTATAGAAGTTTATCCATAAAGAATTTGGCGTCTGAATGTAACCATAATTATGTGATAAACAAATTGAGTAGTTTTTGTTCCCTTTGTAGTTTTGTGTTCGATTATATATCATGTCTTTTTCTAGAATTGTTTTATCCAGTTCATATACGTTGTTGAAAATAGTATTTAATAAAAAATTAGTGTAACATTTAAACCGATCATTGTCACATCGGTAAACAAATTAAGAATAACACGGATCAGAATAGAATGTCATCGGATAAAAATATCATATGTGTAGCAGTACTACGTGGCATTGCTTTGTTTGAATATATGTTTCCATATATCGATGGCTTAGAATGATACATTTTCAAATTCTGCTGATGAGCCTATTTTCATGAAAACCAGAACTTGTCATATTGTCCAAAGTGAAGTTGGAACATCTTGTTTTGCCGTAAACAAAAAGAAATTTTCAAGCTGGTTTTGCTAGTTTTCTCCGAATATCGATTTTGTACTTACGACCTTGTCATTCTATGCCAGCGATATGTATATTGATATATTTGCATATTTACATTACGTATGTTATTTTTCAAAGTTTTTATTTGCATATTAACATCATCAATAAATGAATAAAAGTAAATGTTCTTGTTCATAACACTTGGTTTGTTTTTTCCCTGTCGTCAATTTCCGCTTTTAATTAACATGATAATTTAAATCTTAGACCACAATGTTTTGTTTTAAATATTCGGTTCCAAACCCAATTGACATATTAGCCTGTATAAATGCTCATAACGGAATGCCACTTCGGTCACTTTTGTACGTTGACTTTTTTACAATTAAGATAATCAACTTTTGTTTCGAAAACAAGATATGAAAACAATCGGACAGGGAATTCATCATTTCACCCAACTGGTATGATTCGGTCTGGGGTCGAATCCAGGACCGCCGCACAAGGTTTCGAGGTGAAAGTGGTTAAAAAGCTAACCTAACTTTGAAATTACAGCATCTTAGACCAACGTTTGACTTCGCGCTATCAAACAATGTGAAAATGAAAGGGAAAGTAGGCTTATATAATCTGATAAAAATCATGGTATTTTTCAAAGTTATTATTTTTTCAAAGTCACTAAACCTATAAGCAATCATTTATAAACTATTAATGAGGTATATTTCATAATTTCATGCTTTTCTATAATTCAATAATATGTTTACATAGGTTTCAATCTAACAGTCCAACAACGCAAAAGTGACATATTTATCTCATTCATTATATGGTGTAAGCACCACGAACACGAATGCACTTTAACATCCCCGCCTCATACATAATATAATATTTGTGATGTACGTATAGTTATGGAATAATGTTACACTCACGAATAATGGCCCCCATGTGCTGTAGAACCAATAAAAATAGACTAAGTTTCGAGTCATTGTTTATATAAATTGATTGTTCATTACCTTCCAATTGCGAACTACTAAATTGTACATGCATTTTAATGATTTCAGTAGTTGGAAAAATGCACTAGGAAACAACGATCATGTTGATGATAGACAATTGATGAATTTAGACAGTGTTTATGATACTACCGGTAAACTATATATGAGGAGTGATGATAGATAATTGATGAATTTAGACAGTGTTTATGATACTACCGGTAAACTATATATGAGGAGTGATGATAGATAATTGATGAATTTAGACAGTGTTTATGATACTACCGGTAAACTATATATGAGGAGTGATGATAGACAATTGATGAATTTAGACAGTGTTTATGATACTACCGGTAAACTATATATGAGGGGTGACGTTTATTGGCTAAATGTAAACGCTTTGAAGTGTATCGTTATCGTTTTCAATGTACAAGGAAAGAAAATGTATCAAAATGAACGTGCGATATTATTAAAAAGGACCTTTAATTTTTTCAAATAAGTTGTCTTTTTACATGTACCTACCCATGGACTCCTGTGTATCCTAGCATCGATTATTGCTGCGATAAAGCATGGGTTATGGTCCAATCTTATCGTCGAGTGGCTATAATTAATATCCCTGTGTGCTTGCGGTCCTTAACCGTTCCAGAGAACTGTTATCGTTCAGGTAGCCTTACTATGATTGAAGGGTGGTAAAGAAATTATCCGATAACATCACAAGGACTCGAACCCATTTGAAGCATCCCGACTGCTTCAGACCGTGAGTGTTCAGGCAAATATGGCATGTTTAATCTTCTTGTATTTTTTTTTATTTGATGAGTTTTCATAATTGGTATAGCTACCCTGTCATTCGGCAATATAAATGTTCCGCTTTGTGATTTCCCACGTGCTCCTTGTGCGAAACATTGGTTTTACAATAAACTGGTAAAACCGGTTAAAACACATTTAAGTATGTTGGCAAGTGCTGAGATGTCAATGTTGTAACGTATGTATCATTTACATTAAAGAGGCATTCCCTATAACTAGCATATTTTTTTCTATTATCACATTAAATGAGCTAAATGTACAAAGCACTATCAATTATCATAATTTGTCAAAAAAAAGTGTGGGCCAATATGTCTATATATGTCATAAATATAGTTAAATCACCAATATTAATTTATCGCTTCCAGCGATTTATTTTTATGTGGTCAAAGGGAAACAGCTCGGCTCGTTACGGAAAATGTTTTCAGTCTTTTCTCGGTAATTAGTGGGAGCTTTTTGTTGAAAATTTGAGGAGTTTAATAAATAATTATTTTCATTTAATGTATGATATTCCTGAATCGATTAAAACGATCATAGTTATAGGGAATGCCTCTTTAAGCGAAAACCATTTATCGCATTTATTTAGGAAATTATTACCCCCGAAAACAAAGTTGTTTGTTGTTACAATTTATTATTAAGCGTTGACTGAGAGTTGCAATTGTATCTATCATTTGTGCACATGTGTTACAATTATTTCGTAATACCAGGGTTAAAAATATGCTGTAGTAATTGACTGTTCATATGATCGCAAAAGTTATCATTTTTATAAAGCATGTACACGCTAAATAAAGGAAGTAACACAATTTCTCATCCGTGAAATGCTCGTGAATACATACAAAATAAGACGTAGATGTATTGTGTTCAAAGTAAAAGTGTCCGATCATTGTATCCTGAATATTCGTTGATATGATATCGTGGTGTAATTATTTCAACTTAAAATGTAAAATTAACTTCAATAGTTGTGAAGGCATTTCACGGATGGAACATTGATTGATAATTAAATGTAAATATTTGTAGAAGTTTGGAAAAGGTTGTAGGTGTGAGGTAAGATATTTGAATGTAATAATACTATTAGAATGTAGTATCTGATTTATTGATGTTTATTTATGCATTACGTCGATAATGAAATGCTATTTTTAGGGAAAGTAACGCCATAGTAATTATGAACCGTATGAACCAAGTTGCCATTTTAAATACCGATAACCGACCAAAGGAAATACAAGTACCGGATGTTTTGTGATAATTATGCTTTTCAACGTGTGGAATCGTGGTACATATTGTATTATTACCCCTCACTTTTTTCATTATGTTAATTTTTCCATAAACTAACGGGTAGTATTCTTACTGTTTCAATCAAGCGAATTGGTGCGGTCCTCCATAAAAGAAATTAAAACCAGTACATGTTACTGATTGACGATCAAGGAAGTTTTGAAAACTTTCATCTATACACTCCGCAAAATTTCTAAATGGTCAATTTTTAAACTCACATATTTTTGTACATAACAATTGAGAAATATATTTAGTGAACGTGGGTGAATCAAAAGTTCGTAGAATTTTTTCATAACTTTATTATCTTCAGAGTTATTGTCGTCATTTTTATGCTGAATGAAAACAATGGTATTTTTGTTACATACATACATTTATAGCAACCTGATGATAACCTTTTTTAAAATATTTATATCTGAAATACGGGCGATTACGTATACTGGAGCACACGGATAATTTCAAACAATTTGTTTTATATTTTCTAAAACATCTCAATTGTAGTACCTCAAAAAACCGTCAAAATGTTATGTCTGATTGCCTGATATCATTTATAAAGTCTGTTAAAATTCCAGACGTCATATCCGATAAGTAATGTTTTGTCGACATTTACATAATCTCACTATACAGATTTAACGCGTAAAACGGGTCATCCTGAATTTACGGAGCCACGGGCGGCTATCAAAATCTTCGTGAAACTGGAATATATGTACGGCATCAGAGACAATACATGGTTTGAAACGTGTAGGTGTATGTCCTGAAATAAATATACAACGATTTATAAGTTGAATCAGTGCTTTCGTGTAAGATACCAGAAGTTGACAACCGAATAAAATACACCCGATATTGGTGACGTTGGTTCGCAACGTCGTCGAAGAGGGCCAGCGCTATATAATTGCGGATATAGCAAAACACTTAACCATGCAGACTATCGGAATATAACTTTGCCATATAATTAATTACTGCCTACTCGTCCATATGAGATGATGGTTTATTATGTTTTATTTTTAAAATTAAGGTTATTTATAATTAAATTTATTCCTATATTTGATGTGATTTCTGGTTCTGACGGTCGTTGTTTAGTATCTCCAATAATTGAGCGTGAGAATAGCATAATCTGCATCAAATATTCACGTTTATGTTGTTTACACATTTTTTTACATTTACTATTGACAAAATATATTTTGAGTACTCATTGACTGGAATTTTGTCAGTATATTACTAGGTAACCCATTAGATATTTTGTTCAGTATATTAGTGATTGGTATTGTGGGTATAAAATGAAACCTTTTCTGGTGATATTTGATTTAATTACGCGGGTTTATCAGAATAATATGAACTCAACACTAGATGGCATTCTTTACATATTGCCAAAAAATCATATTTATAAACACCAATGGTACAGCAATGGTGACAATAGACATGGATACATCGATGGCTTAGGATGAGAAGGTCGTAAGTACTAAATTGATATTTTGAGAAAACAAGAAAAGAACTGTCTGAAATTTAGTCTTTACCTTTGATAATACACATTTATACAACTTCATTTTGGTCAACATGACAAGTTCCGATTTTCATGAAAGTATACTCATAGGAAGCGCCTTGTTATGCGGATTTCAAATATGTATCAGTATTTTAAGGTCGTAAGTAGTAGTTACGACCTTCTCATACTAAGCCCGCAACATGTTTGTAAGCACAGTCTGGATAATAGTTTACATAAGTACGTTGTATGGTAAATGTATTTAGAAAGTGTTAAACATTGTTATTAAATGTTTCAGTAAACTATAATAATACATGTAGTTTTTTTTCAGATGTAACCAGATACATGTAATATAATACTCAGAATGAATGCTCTAAGCCATATTCTACTACATGTATTAGTGTGCCGTTGTCTCCTCCGTAAGTATTATACTTATTGTTGACTTGCACCAAATACTACTATTTGTGCCAAATATAATACATGTATTAACTATTATGTAAATCCAATGTCATAAAATTTCTACGGAAAATAAAGACATTACATTCAAGCAGCGTAATATTAAATCCATATGCTGATGTAACATTCTTAAGTTTACAAGCATTGTTTCAATGAGACTCGTTGTGTTAAGCAGTGTTTCTATAAATATTTTGATTGGGTGGTCAATTAGAAATTCGTGAATTCATATTTCAGTTGTAACAGCAATAGAACCAGGTTGTGAGAACTGTGGGTGCTGTGTAGATAAGGTGTGTGCAAGTAAATATGTCCAAGGCTATACTGTGAACGATTACTGCACAAACGGGTGTATTGTTGGTATTGGAGGGAACAAATGCTACACCAAATGTCCGGATGATTGTGTCACATGTGAACAAGAAAAAGCCAAAAACTGTGCAACATGCGAGACCGGAATGTATATATCAACTGTTACAAGGGATACTAATAAGGGTCCAATGATATTTAATGGTTGCGTGGATTGTCCTGAAACTTGCACAACGTGTGTTTCAGAAAGTGATTGCCAGGCGTGCGTCGATAGGCACTACAACACTGGACAATATAACGACTGTTCCCATGAATGTCCTACTAATTGTAAGACATGTACATCATCAACCATCTGTCAGAAATGTTACACTCCGTTCTACAATCAAGGAACCGCCTCAAACTGCTCACTGTCATGTCCAGGGAATTGTATTTGCATATCGCCCGGTATTTGCTCATCTTGTCTGGATGGTTTCTTCAACATACACGAACAATGTCTGATTGCCTGCCCAGGTACATGTAAGACATGTTCTGACCAGAGGCATTGTCATTCGTGCAAAGATGGTTATTACAACAGAAATGATATTTCAACCACTAACGAAGTGAATGATTGCTCACAGCGATGCAGAGATACCTGTTCCCAGTGTACTTCGTATGATGTATGCACTACATGCAAGCAGGGACATTACGGATCGAACTGTCAGAACGATTGTTCCGTTGGGTGTACAAATGGTGAATGCAATGCAATCGATGGATCGTGTGAGTGCAAGGAGGGATTTGCAGGCAGTCTTTGTTATGAATGTACGCCTGGCAGATATGGTGAACTGTGTGACGTTCAGTGTGTCGGTGAATGTATGGACATGGTTTGTGACAGAATAACAGGACATTGTGTTAGTTGTAAAGCGGTCAATATAACAGGTGATGTATGTGATAAATGCATACATGGTGTGTGGGGTACCAACTGTTCTTCTATATGTCCAACATATTGTGACGGACATTGTTTGAGAAGCTCTGGCCACTGTGAATCATGTGAAGGGAATTTTCAAGATAACACATGCAACCAATGTTCAGCTGGTTATTATGGCGAAATGTGTGATCTGGTATGTCCAGTTCAGTGTTACGACACACTTTGTGATCGCTCTACCGGCACATGTAGATCATGCAGCAAGAAATATGCCGGTCAAACGTGTGAGGATTGTATTGCCGGATTCTATGGGCTTACCTGTGATGTTCCATGTTTATCCACGAAATGTTCTAACTACATATGTAATAGGGAAACTGGTAATTGCTTATCGTGTCCAAACGGTTTCTATGGACTGCAGTGTAACTTAAGCTGCTCCCCGGGATGCAAAGGTAATGTTTGCGATTATGCATCGGGTGCTTGCTTTGACTGTAGAAAGCCATATACTGGGGACAAATGTTGTCTTGCTAGTGGAAATTGCCGTTACTGTTCTTCACATTCAGTATGTGAAATGTGTGAAAATGGTTTTTATGGAGATATATGCGCCACACCTTGCCAAACTTCATGTTATATC
Source organism: Spisula subtruncata (assembly GCA_963678985.1). Lineage (NCBI taxonomy): Eukaryota > Metazoa > Mollusca > Bivalvia > Venerida > Mactridae > Spisula > Spisula subtruncata. The sequence continues at coordinate 10,998,128 of OY787677.1, read as the reverse complement.
GACGATGAAGACACACAGTGTCAAAAAAATAATGGAATATGTTTAACATGCCCAAACGGTTTTCATGGCGATAACTGCAACATGACTTGCAGTGAAATTTGCGCAAATAATCGTTGTGATAGGGACGGTGGACACTGTACTGATGGTTGCACTGTCGACTACGAGGGTCCTACATGCGCACAAGGTAATATAAAAGTGATTTATTTACGACTTATGTACATACATATTTACACATATACAATTGTAATAATTGTAGACATAACGTTATAGTGCAGCCTTGTTTAAATCTTTACAATGTTTAAATGATATATTGTTATATATCCCTTAATGTATTACAATGTAACTTAACATGCAGCTTTCCGTTCATTGTTAAATAAACAATGCAAATCGTAAATTGTTTAAAGTTAAACATCGTGTATGTTATAGGTCTTGTCATTCGATCTGTATCTTCCTTGTCCAAAAGGTATTTCGATTTTCAAGGTCGTGGACTGTACTAAAATTTACATGTAAACAAACTTTGTTTACTAGCGCATATTATATAAACACTGGTCACGCATCTTACACACGTCAATAACATGCAATGGTACAACACTGTATATCCATGATCATATTTCAGTTGATGACCCTGTACGTATTGTTGGTATTGCTGTTGGAGTTTCAGCTGCCACCATTGTGGTTGTTATTATCATATTGCTAGCAGTATTTTGTTTCATCCTTCGGAGATGGTAAGCTGAATCATTGTTATTATATATAATAATGCATTCATGTAAAAACAAAAATCTGCCTATATGACATGATATGAAGAAATCGGACAGGGAAGACAGCATTCGACTTACCAGGCCAAGACAGAAAACAATAACACTATAACACATTACAACTACACTGAGCAATGAATTAAAAGTAATCAATTTACGTTTTATGATAGTTAATGTTACTTAACTTATTTTCTACCATGATATTCAGTAGTCAATTACATTGATTGCGAATAAAGTGAATATATACACATGTTTACACTAACGAGCTTAAAGTTCTTACGCGTTGCAACAGTTGGACACACATAACCTTTTGTGCAGAACTAAAAATTCACAAGTTTGCACGACGATACCGAGTGATACGAGTTTTATGCATTAAAGTCGTCAGTAAATTTTCAGGAAACAAAGGAACAAGCAAGGGAAGGTGGTGGAAGCAAGTTATGTTAACACAGAATTCCAACCCGAAACTGATCAACAGGAGAACGTGCAAACGCCTAACGGTATGTACATATAAAACAAGACTACTTATATGCACAATATTGATTTAGTGTTACATTTATAGTACTAAACTTTATTTTATCCCAATGAACACCCGAGGGAAAATACTTTACGGCTGTGAAATATCAATGATTCGTAGTTAATATTTGTGTCTGTTACAATAACCTTTTCTTGTCCTTTTTGTATCGTATGTGCAATGTTTTGTCTGTTGAGAGACATTTACATGTCGTACCATGTCTTACATGTATTTGTTTTTATCTTTTAACGTTTATCATAACTTAATGTACCTTTGTTACAGTAGCTCAGTGGTTAGTGCGATTGCCGTCTAAACTGGCGACCTAGTATAAATCAGGGTATATGCCTGCTATATTTCAGTAGAAATAAAGCAAAGAAAGGCTAAGTCCTATGGTTTTCATGTATATATGCATAGTTAAAGATATGGTTTGATTTTTGTTACTTTATTATTGAATGTATTGTTATTGAACATTCAGTTACATCAAATGAAATACGTAATTTTTATCTTTCAGAATATGAAGCATTGGACGAAACAGAATATGATGAGATCAAATAATTACAACAACAGATAACATACGTGCTTTATAACAACTACACATCCGATAACATACCTGCTTAATACTCAATGATGAAATCAAATAAATACCCATCCGATAAGATACGTGCTTCATGATTACTTAAAAGCCGATAAGATACGTGCTTTATACTCAATAAGTGACAAATGGATTAGTTTATTATGTTGCAGTTGTAGCATTGAATAAATAAAACTTGCACATGAAACACTATAGTGACTCTTTACAGTCGATAACATACAGTCCAGTTAGGGTATGAATAAAGTGACTAATAACAAGTGCCGATACAAACATGAGTAATATAATTCCAATGCAAATCTAAACTCCTGTTCATGCTATGATTGCAATCACATTGGAACAAATAATCGGCTACGTCACTCTCAAAATTGTCTTACTGGACTATACGTGGCTTATACCCAATATGTGACAATTGAATACGTGTATTTGGTTGCAGTTTTAGCATTGAATAAGCTTGCACATAAACACTATATTGATTTTAGGGTAAAGTACGTATATTTTGGAAACAATAGTATGTAACATTGACTAAAGTAATATGTGATATATTTTATCATATCACATTTCCCATTTATGATTGTATTGTATTGTGGACCGGAGACCTTTCATGAAAATGAATATGTCTTGAATCTTGAAACTTTTACGTGGTGCGTACCACATTTTCTTCAAAGAACACAGTAATTACATGTACATTGTATGCTATCAAGTGTCCTAAGATAGCATGATCAGACAATTTCTGATACTTTATAACCAAGTCACTATTGTTATAGTGAGTGTAAATTATTTCACAATATACCGTGTTGCTTGAAAGACTGACGGAAGTTAGCTTTAATACCAATTAGTTACGACAGTCATGTTTGCAAAACCTCAATATATATAATGATTACACAAAGGTGTATTATATAATGTTTCTGAATGATAGCAGTTGGACAGCGATACATTCAGCTTAATGTCTTACGTCACAATATCATTATTGTCTTTATCTACTGTGCTTGACATTGCATTCTTCTGTTCGTATTTTTGGTTTCGCATAACATTTCATTAAATACAAATAATCTGATTGTGCATTGTTTCATTTTCACCTTGTATTTGTAACTTATATGTACATGTCTGCTGAAGATGATTATGTTGTGTTTTCTAATGTTGTAAATTTTTTCTTCAGTTGATGCATTTAACAACATGTACAAGAACGTCAGAGACGTACATAATTGCTACATTGTAGATGCGTACTTGTTTATTGTATAGCGGGAAATGAAAGTAGAAAACTTTTTTTAGAAGTTCATCCATGATGAATTTTTGTATGAATGTAACCATAATTATTTGATACATATAAACAGATTGAGTAGTTTTTGTTCCCTTTGTGGTTTTATGTTCTATCATGTCTTTTTCCAGACAAATTATATCCCGGTCCTATAATTTCTTAAAAAAGTATTTGATAATAATTATTAGTGTAACATTTAAATATACCGTTGACACGTCGGTCAACAAAATATGAATAACACGGATCAGAACTGAATGTCATTTGAGAATATGCTATATGTAACATATCATTGCTTTGTTTGAATGGAAATTTCCACATATCGCTTTCTTAGAATGAAAGTGATACATTTTTAAATTCTGCTAGTGAGCCTATTTTCATGAAAACAAGAACTTGTCATACATGTATTGACCAAAGTAAAGTTGGAACATCTGGTTTTCCGTAAGCAAAAATAAATTTCCAAGCTGTTTTTGCTAGATTATCAAAATATTTATTTTGTACTTACGACCTTCTCATCCTATGCCAGCGATATGTCTATTTATTTTATTACATATTTGCATAATGTATATTATTTTTCAAAGTTGTTATTTGTATATCAATAGTATCAATAAATTAATATAAACACGTGTAATATTATTGTTTATTACACTTGTTTTGAATTTTTCCCTGTCTTCAACGTCTATAATTTAATTGTATGTTATCGGCTGTGTACTTGAATATTCGGTTTCTAACTAAATTGAAATGTTGGCCTGCAAAAATACTAGTTTCGGAATTGTATACCACTTTTTTCACTTTCGTGCGTTTAGAATTGAGGCATTCAACTTTTTGTTTTTAAAAAAGGTTTCAGGAAATCGGACAGGGAAGGCAGCATTCTACTCTACCAGCCGAGTACAGTTAAACCATAACACAACAGCAGTGAGCAATGCCGGCACAAGAGCCAAAGAACTGACCGAAACGTCCCCGCCCCTGCAAAAACGCAAAACTACAAATCCCACAAAACAACAACATAACTGTGATCCCAAGAGACCGAATGAAACACAGCCGAGACCCTTTCAAGCTTTTGTGTTTCTGTTGTTAGTGTTTCTTGTTACACAAAAATGTAGTACGAGATGAAAATAAAATATACTTAAACGCAAACTTGTTAAGGTACTGCAGCAGGCGACTGTCTTTCAATGCGTCAACCGATTGCAGTTACTGACGCAATAATCTGCTGCACGTGCCCATAATGTTTCCGTCGCATCAGTAACGCTTTATGTGTCTAAAGGAATAGTAGCTTGAGTTGCAGAAACATGGCAAAGCGAGGCGAAACTATCGTTGGTGTAAGTTCAGTTTGACCAATTTACATTTATGATTTCAATACATGTATTGTGATGGTGCATAAATACCGCTTAGTATTCAGAAGCAGCAGCGAGTGACACCAACACTTCGTGTATCCAAGTTGAGTTTTAGATACGCGGTAAAACGAGACAAAATGTCATAGGCGCTTGCTCAGCATAAACAATATGCACAACGGTCAGTTTTTCCAACTTATATTAATTATGCATCATTCCTGATGTACTCCATCGCAACGAGAATATGAGAGAAGAGAAGTCAGTTTCCCTTATAATTATGCTGGGCATCTAGCAAGAGAATTTCTGGTACTATTTTTATTCTATCTTTAGTATGATTCGGCCTGTGGTCGAGCCCTGGACACCTACACAAGGTTTCGATGAGAAGGTGGTTCAAAAGCTAACCTTAGTGGTGTGATATTATTGTGCACCAGAGAGGTCATTCAGACGTTGAGTGTTGTCATATCTATAATAACGTAAAAGAATAGAGCAAATGTAAGGGTCTTTTATGAAATTGAGGTAGACATTTACACAAATATTACAATGACTAAATGAAACTACCATCAAGTATATTGTAAAGAATATAACTTCCTACATTATTCAACCAAGCGTCAATAGGCCCATCCCCGTCTTATCAAGGTAATGGTATGGAACTCTTTGTTTGATGCGGTAGGTAAGACTTATTTAATTATAGTTATTATTTGGTGTTGTCAGAGAGATGATATTGTATATATCATGTGCGTACACGTGTTTCAATAATATCGTTATACCAGGGTTTAAAATACTGCTTCAATAATTAACTGCCTATATAGTCGCCTAAGTTTACATTGTTATAAAATATATATGCGTAAAATCAAGGACGTTCTAAACTTTCTCATCCGTGACATGCACATGAATACATTAGGACATTTTTCTGTAAAGCAGTGGCTTCCGATCATTGTATCCTTAAGTTTATAATATTTTATCGTTGCGTAATTTGATTTCAACTTAAAATGTACAATTAGCTTTCATGTTTTTGAAGGCATTTATGGATTGAACTTAAATTGATAAATAAAAGTAAATATTCGTAGAAGTTTGGAATAAGATTGTAGGTGTGAGGTAAGACATTTGAATGTATTAATACTGATACAATGTAGTATCCCATTAATTAGTGATTATTTATGCATTAGGTCGATAATGAAATAATTAGAGGACCTATCACGAGTTGCCAATTGATATAAATTTATATCAAACGAGTTTTGGAAATTTTATCAAGCGAGCCTCTGGTGAGCTTAATAATGTTTCATGAACGAGTTAAATACAAATACATCAATTGACAACGTGTGATAGATTTTTATTTCATATGACACTAAAAACGCAAATACACAGTGATTAAATTTATAATACACGTGTTACGTATAAGATTATACGTACTCGCTATACTAAAGTGGATATAAGGGAAGTCATGTGATGTTGTATTTTCCGACCTCTTTCGTCATTTTTAGGGATATTAAGGTAATTATGATTATTAACGATGTGAATCTAGTTGTCATTTTTAATACCGATCACCAACCAAAGGTTATGCAAGTACCGGATGTTTTGTAGTAATTATGTTTTGCAACGTGTGGACTGGTGATACATATTGCGCTACATACGCGATACGCTCGATAATTAGAAATACAATGTACAATAGATGTACTGATTGCATTTATTGTAAAACACGTAGAGATACAAATCGGAATATTTCAATGATTCACATGTCAGAAAACCTGACATTACAACCAAAGCCTTTATTGGTTAGGCTTCCACACGTGCTAAGTATGTAAATGCTACTATACAAATTGTATATTTCACACTTTACTCACGTTTTTTATTATTATAGCGTTATTATATGTCTTTCCAAATTCATCATATTAAGTAAATACAATTTAGAACTTCCGCTCATGAAAGCGTCCAATCAAATCCATGTAGGTTGGGGCGGTCCTACATAAAACAAATTAAAATCAGTACATTATACTCATTCACGATCAAGGCAGTTTAGAAAACTTTTATCTATACTAGTGATCGTTATAGTGGGTGTAATTGATTTAATTTCGCAAGTTTATCATAAACATTATATGATCTCAACACTTGATGGAATACTGTATGTATTGCCGAAGAAATGCCGAACATAGCCTTTATACGGCAGACAGCTTTCTGCTGAAATATGGCAGGCATATGTATATGCCTCCACCGGAATTGCCGAAAATATACTATCTTGTAAATACCAATGGAACAGCACTAGTGACAATCGTCCCGGGTACATGTTTGTAAGCAAAGTCAGGATAATGGTATACATACAAACGTGTTATGGTAAATGTATTTAGATATTCTTAAACATAGTTATTCAATTTTTCAGTACAATATAATATATCAAGTTGTTTGATTTTTTCAGATGTTACAAGATACTCGTAAAATATTTCTTAGAATGAATGTCCTAAGTCAATTTCTACTGCTTGTATTGATGTGCTGTTGTGTCCTCTGTAAGTAATATAGGATCCACCATGAGTTGTCTTTGGAGATTAACATTTCATGAACGAGTCTAGAAAACACATACTATTTAGCGATCCTTTGATGAGCTTACGAATTTGTTTTCGTGACGAGTTTAAGAAATATTGATACCAGTGGCAACGAATGACGGAACCTTTTTATCACATTACCATAGTTTCCGAGTAAAAACCTCAGAAATAACGATTTTTAGCCGATGACGTTATGTTTTCGGACCAAAAAGCAGTTGGTGTCAAGCATTTGTTATGACACACGTTGGAGAAGGTTGTTCCATAGTGTGTTCTCGCATTAAATATCGCGCTTTTATTGTGATACATGCACATTTGTATACTCGTATTAATACGTTACATTACGTAATGTTTCAAAATGTTGGCTACATGTAGTTGATTATTTATGCAAGTCCATCATTACATGTACAAATATAGTTGCAGAAGGACAAATAGTTTGCATACCCAATGCATGGCCAGTCATGAAACATATTCTAAATTATTCGATATTGTATATCAATAACAAGAATTAAATTTTAGTTGACTTTGAAACAAAGTCTACTTCATCATTATGTCAAAATATAGTACGTGTATTAACCATTAAGTAAATCCAATATCATAAAATTTGTAATGAAAATAAAGACATTGACCTCAGGCAGCGCATCATGCATAAGGCACTGTTAACAAGCATTGTTTCATTGAGATTAAGTTAAGAAGTTTATTATTCATATTTAGTTGTGACAGCACCCGAACCAGGTTGTGAGAATTGTGGATGTTGTATTGATAAGGTGTGTGCCCGTGCGTATGTCCAAGGTGGATGGAAGAATGATGTTTGCACACACGGATGCATTGATGGTATTGGAGGGAATAAATGTTACAACAAATGTCCTGATGATTGTGTGACATGTGAACAAACTATAAAAGATAATTGCGCAACATGCGAGAACGGGAAATATCTTACTACTGTCACTAGGTATACTGATAATAGCCCGAATCCATATCAGGGTTGCGTGGATTGTCCTATTACTTGCACAGCATGTACAACAGAAAATAGTTGCCATGAATGCACTGATGGACACTACAATACTGCACAATATACCGACTGTTCCCAAGAATGTCCTACTAATTGTAAGACATGTACATCATCTTCCAACTGTCAGGAATGTTACACTCCGTTCTACAATCAGGAAAACACCACAGACTGTTCCCTGTCATGCCCAGGGAATTGTATTTGCGCATCGCCCGGATTGTGCTCATCATGTCAAGATGGTTTCTTTAACGTAAACGAACAATGCACAAGGGCTTGTCCGGATTCATGTAAGTCTTGCTTGGATCAAAACACGTGTCAGTCTTGCAAAGATGGATATTACAACGGAGGAAGTAGTTCCCTTTGTGGTTTTATGTTCTATCATGTATTTTTCCAGACAAATTGTTTCCTGTTCCTATATTTGTTGAAACAGTATTTGATCATAATTATTAGTAGAACATTTAAACAGATCATTGTCTCGTCGGAACCATCTTATGAATAACACGGATCAGAATAGAATGCCATCGGATGAAAATATCATATGTGTACACTGTGTAGCAGTACAGCATATCAGTGCTTTGTTTGAATGAAAATTTCAACATATCGCTTGCTTAGAATGATTATGATACATTTTCATATTCTGCTGATGAGCCTATTTTCATGAAAACAAGAACTTGTCATATTGACCAAAGTGAGGTTGAAACATCTTGTTTTGCCGTAAGCAAAAATACATTTCCAAGCTGTTTTTGCTAGATTTCTCAAAATATTGATTTTGTACTTAGAATACGACCTTCTCATTCTACATGTTTGCCAGCGATATGTATATTTATTTTATCACATATTTACATTATGTATATTATTAACCTTATTTGTATATTAATATTATCAATAAATAAATATAAACAAATGTAAGATTCTTGTTTATTACACTTGGTGTGTGTTTTTCCTGTCTTCAACGTCTATAACTAATTAACATAATAATTTAATCGTATGTAATCGGCCGTGTGCTTAGATATTCGGTTTGAAACGAAACTGACATGTTGGCCTGCAAAAATACCAGTTTCGGAATTGTATACCACTTTTGTCGCTTACACGCGTTTAGAATTGAGGGAATCAACTTTTGTTATGAAAAAAAGGTTTCAGGAAATCGGACAGGGAAGGCAGCACTCTACTTTACCAGCCGAGTACAGTAAAACCATAACACAACATCAGTGAGCAATGCCTGCACAAAAGCCAAAGAAACGACCAAAAGGTCCCCGCCCCCGCAAAAACGCAAAACGACAAATCCCACAAAAAATAACTGTGATCCCAAGAAACCGAATGAAACACAGCCAAGACCCTTTCAAGCTTTTGTGTTTCTGTTGTTAGTGTTATTACTCTTGTTACAAAAATGTAGTACGAGATGCAAATAAAATATACTTAAACGCAAAGTTGTTAAGTTGCTACAGCAGGTGACAGTCTTTCAATTCCTTCAACCGATTGCAGTTACTGACGCAACAAGCATAATCTGCTACACGTACGCCTTGATGTTTTCGTCACATTAGTAACGCTTTATGTGTCCAAAGGAATAGTAGCTAGAGTTGCAGGTACATGGCAAAGTGAGGCGAAACTATTGTTGGTGTAAGTTCAGTCTATCAATTTACATTTACGATTTCAATACATGTATTGTGATGGTGCATAAATACCACTTAGTATTCAGAAGCAGCAGCGAGTGGCATCAACACTTCGTGTATCCCGGTTGTGTTTTAGATACGCGGTAAAACGAGACAAAATGTCATAGGCGCTTGTTCAGCATGGACAATATGCACAACGGTCAGTTTTTCCAACTTATATTAATTATGCATCATTCCTGATGTAGAGATATGAGAGAAGATAAGTCAGTTTTCCTAATATGCTGAGCGTCTAGCAAGAGAATTTCTGGTACTATTTTTATTCTATCTTTTGTATGATTCGGCCTTGGGTCAAGCCCGGGACCCCGCAACAGATTACGATGAAACGGTGTACAAAAGCTAACCTAACTTTGGATTTACAACATCTTAGGCCAAGGTTTGACTTTGCACTATCACACAATGTGAAAATGAAAGTGATAAAGAGGCTAATACAATCTTATTACAATCAGACCATTATAATGTTCAATTACTGCATGATCTGACGACACTCCGGATAGGGTCATGTCGATGTGAACTTCAAAAACGATTATTTGACAAATCTGAAAGTGTGGCGTCAAAATGCGGCGTGTTATTTGAACGTTGAATGTTGCCATATATCTAATAACGTAAAGGAAAGGAACAAATGTAAGGATCTTTTATGAGATTGAGCCTGACAGTAACACAAATATGCACACGGCTTTACCACTCATGTTTAAAATGACCAATTATTATCAGGTGTATTGTAAATACATGAAGTCACGACGGGATTCCACCAAGTGTCACGTTCCCGTTCAAGTCTTATCAAGGTAATGTATTTGAATTCTTTGTTTGAGGCGGTAGGGAATTTTGTTTTAGAAGGTAAGAATTACTATATGTTGTTATTATTTAGCGTTGGCTGAGAGTTGAAATTGTATCTATTATTTGCATGCATGTACTACGTATTACCATTATGTCGTTATACCATGGTGTACTGCAACAATTGGGGAGCGGTGGCCTAGAGGTAGGGTGCACGCTTCGGGATCGAGATGTCCCGGGTTCGATCCCCCTCTGGACCACTGGTTAAAATCTCTGAGCAAGACCCACAGCTCCACTCCACCATGGTGTAAAATGGTACCTGTGAGGGCAGTGTCTATTCCTGGGCGCCGCAGATCGATGTTGGCTGCCACACCACAGGAGAGAAATGGTCTCCCCAGGGAGACACGAGTGTAGGTTTCCATATGTAGCCCAATGACCAGGGGAGTTAAAATGTCAAAGGGTGCTTGAGCGGCCTAACAGCTGAAAAGAGCCCTAGAAAATTGGTAACTTAACTTTTTTAACTTTAACAATTGACTGTTCATATTATCGCATAAGTTTACATTGTTATAAAGTATGTATACGTTAAATCAAGGAAGTTATACAATTTCTCATCCGTCACATAGTCGTGAACTCATTTACAATTAGACTATTGTCTGTTGGGTTTAAAGCAGTGGCGTCTACCCGATTAATCGTATCTGGATTTTAGATGATATTATATCCTTGTGTAATTATTTAAATTTAAATGTATAATTAACTTCCATATCTGTGAAGGCATTTCACGGATCGAACAAAATTGATAAGACGGCTAAATGTAAATATGTGTAGAAATTTGGAATAAGATTGTAGGTGTAAGGTAAGAAAGTTCAATTTATTAATACTGTTACAATGTAGTATCCCATTAATTAGTGTTTATTTATGCATTAAGTCGATAATGAAATAATATATTTCCCGACCTCTTTCGTCACCTATAGTGATATTAACGCCATAATGATTATTAACCGTTTAAACCAAGTTGCAATTTTTAATTCCGATAACCGACCAAAGGAAATACGTGTACCGGATTTAATAATTCAACGTGTGGACTGCTAATGCCTATTGTGCTATATACAGGTATACGTCCGATAAATAGAAGAACAATGCACATACATGTACATACATGTACTCAGTACATTGATTGTAAAACACGTAGAGATACAATTCGGAATATTTGAAATATTCACATGTCAGAAAACCTGACATTACAACCAAAGCCTGTATTGGTTAGGCTTTCACAATTGCTATGTAGGTAAATGTTACTATGTGTATATTTCAAATTTTGCGCACGTTTATTATCTGCCTGAACTTAATACATGTAAATGGGGTGGTCCTCCATAAAGCAAATTAAAACCAGTACAAAATACTCATTCACGAGCAATAGTCCTGTGGAAATTGCCCTAAAATGGGCCGAACCAATTACAAAACTGTCATCTATACTAGTGGTTGTTATAGTGGGAACATTTTGTATAAAAGGAGACATTGACTGGTGATATATTCAGCATTATACGAACTCATCACTAGATGGAATACTATGCATATTGCCGAAAGAAATGCCGAGCATAGCCTTTATTTGCCAGTAAGCTTTCTGCTGAAATATAGCAGGCATTAAATTATATATATGCCTCCACTGGAATTGCCGAAAATATTATATCTTGTAAATACCAATGGAACAGCACTTGTGAAATTGACGTTGGTACTTGTTTGTTAGCAATGTCAGGATAATAGTTTACATGCAAACGAGGTATGGTAAATGTATTTAGAAATTCTTAAACATAGTTATTCAATGTTTCTGTACACAATAATACTATTTGTTTCCAGTTGTTACCAGATTCATGTAATACTACTCAGAATGAATGCTCTAAGCCATGTTCTACTACTTGTATTGATGTGCCGTTGTCTCATCCGTAAGTAATATATGGTCCATCATGACTTGTCTTTGGAGATCAACATTTCTTAAACGAGTGTAGAAAACACAAAATATTCAGCGATCCTACCTACTCCCATTTTGAATTTTATAATATTAGTCACCTAGTAAAATACCTTTGTTCTTCATTATACGTACTCGTATATTGAAATTACATGCGTATGGACAGTATAACACAGGGAGGTAATCTGATATTACATTAATGATTCACTAAGAAGTATTTAACCGTTGCAATCCGTGATCGACGCGATGGAAATAATTGTTGTTAAGAAGACGAGGCTTATTATGCCCGTATGATTCGGTTTATTTAGATGTGTCGCTTGTAAACAATGTACAACAATAGCATTTACTTCGTCTGATTCATAGACGGGCCACGCATTAAGTAAGTTGCAAATACGTAAATATACCGTTAGACGTATCACGTGATCGTAAATTGGCTGTTGCAAGTATCAAGTCTTCTAATTTGCTATTTCATACACAACTACACATATGTTACATAACACTTATAAACAAAACTGTTTAAACTCACTGTATATTAGGTAGATATATTTCATAAATTCTTGCAAAATCGCATACTTGTATGTACATTGCATAGCAATTACCGAGAAAATTGAGAAAAACGCATTTTTTTCTATTTTTTTCTATTGCAAACTAGCTATAATATTGTCGTCTTGTAGATGTACATGTAGCAGCAATAGAAGCAGGATGTGAAAATTGTGGCTGTTGTGTAGATAAGGTGTGTGCCCGTACGCATGTTCAGGGTGGATGGAGGGATGATTTCTGTACATACGGATGCGTTGATGGTATTGGAGGGAATAAATGCCATAACAAATGTCCAGATGATTGTGTCACATGTGAACAAACTATAGGTAAAAGTTGTGCAAAATGCGAGAACGGGAAATATCTTACTACCGTCACTAGGAATACTAATCAGGGTCCAAAGACATTTCAGGGTTGTGTGGATTGTCCAGAAACTTGCACAACGTGTACATCAGAAACTAATTGCCAGGAATGCACCGATAGATATTACAATACTGAACAATATAACGACTGTTCCGAAGAATGTCCTACTAATTGTAAGACATGTACATCATCTACCAACTGTCAGGAATGTTACACCCCGTTCTACAACCAAGGAACCACCACAGACTGCTCCCTGTCATGTCTAGGTAATTGCGTTTGCTCATCGCCCGGTATTTGCTCATCATGTCAAGATGGTTTCTACAACGTAAACCAACAGTGCGTCAGTTCATGTCCATATTCATGCAAGTCTTGCTCAGATCAAAACACGTGTCAGTCTTGCAAAGATGGATATTACAACGGAGGAAGTAGTTCATCCAAGAACGCCGTTACTAATTGCTCGCTTTCGTGCAGAGAGAGTTGCTTTCAATGTACGTTGTATGATGTATGCACTACATGCAAGCAGGGACATTACGGATCGTACTGTCACAAAAATTGTTCCATTGGCTGTACAAATGGTGAATGTAATTCAAATGATGGAACGTGTAACTGCAAAGAAGGTTTCACAGGCAGTGATTGTAATGAATGTGCGCCTGGCAGACACGGTCATCAGTGCGATAAGCAATGCCCTACTACATGCAAGGGCAATGTCTGCAAACGAGACACGGGGAACTGCCTTGAATGTAAGTCAACCAATATTACAGGTGTTAAATGCGACATATGTATGCTTGATAATTGGGGTACAGCGTGTTCGAAAACCTGTCCAACGAATTGCCAAGGACAATGCGTAAGGGACAATGGGTACTGTATATCGTGTGTTGGCAATTTTCGAGGTAGTTTATGTGACGAATGTTCAGCTGGGTACTATGGTGAAGTGTGCGACAAGGTTTGCCCTAAACAGTGTTTCAACTCAATTTGCTATCGCTCGAACGGAAATTGTAGATCATGCAACCACAATTATGCCGGTACAACGTGTGAGGATTGTATTGCAGGGTTACATGGACTGACCTGTGATGCCCCATGCCTATCAACGAAATGTTCTAACAACGTCTGTAATAGGCAAAGTGGCAAATGCGTATCATGCCCAAATGGATTACATGGATTTTAGTGTAACTTAAGCTGTTCACCGGGATGCAATGGTAATGTTTGCGATTATGCATCTGGTGCTTGCTTTGAATGTAGGCAGCCATATACAGGGGACAAATGTTGTCTTGCTGGTGGAAGTTGCCGTGCCTGTTCTTCTAACACACTGTGTGACACGTGTGAAAATGGTTTCTATGGAAACAAATGTGACACACCTTGCCCAACTGCATGTTATGCTGACGGACTAGACAAACATTGCCAAAAAGATAATGGAATATGTTTGACATGCCCACACGGCTTCTATGGCGACTACTGCAACATGACCTGCAATGAAAGATGTGCTAAACACCGTTGTGATATTGAGGATGGACATTGTATTGATGGCTGCACAGGTGACTACGAGGGTCCTACATGCGCACTAGGTAATACAATAATAATAATGATTTCATGAATCTGTACACACTTTAATTTGCAATACATTTAAACAGTATGTAATAGGGCGGAAATGTTTTGCTTATTTAGTCTTAATTAATATTAGACATGACTTACGAGGGGTGTTCCAAAAATAATGTCACTTGCGTCGGTGCTCGTATAGCGGAAGTGTTTTTGTTTATTTTAATTTGCTATGCCCTTCAAATACTCTTCGCCAGCCAGAACACACCTTAAAGCTTATTTCATACTCTTCAATGGGGACACCCGTCAGACATTGATAAACAGCAGATCCAATGGCATTTCTCGAATTGTATCTCCTTCCAGATAAATGACTTTTAAGTTTTGGAAAGAGAAAATAGTCGCAGGGTCCATGTCTTGCGAATATGGAGGGTGCGGAAGGACGGTAACCTTCTCTGACTCCAAAAACGTCAGTCACAATACGTGTCTTTTGAGCGATTGTGTTACCATGCAAAAGTCAAACATTCTTAAGTCCAGTTTTGGGGCGGCGACTTTTGTAGTAGTTCTTAAGTTTTCTCAGAACAACGTTTGTATATAACTTGCCTGTGACCGTTCTACCTTTTGGCACCAGGATTTGAATAGCTGGACCCTTATTAGTGAAAATAAAAGCATACAAAACCTTCTTTATCGTTCGTACTCGTTTGTCAATAGTTCGGCGTTTGGCATTTTTAGTGGCCCATATTCGGTTGGCAACCTTCCGCTTTGGTTCAAAATAATACACACATGTCTCATCACCAGTGACTATGTTATCAAAAGCCTTTTTACTATATTTTGGGTACATTTTGAGAAGTGTTTTGCCATTGTTTCACGCGTCTTCTTTTGCTCATCCATTAACAAATGGGGTATCCATCTTGCATTTATCTTTCTTACTTTAGGTGTTTCTTCAAAATTGCATGAACGGTTGCTAACGAATATTTGTCATTCGAGTCAATTGTCTTACATGTACAGTGAATCGAGCATCGATTTTGAGAATATATCGGATTTTGTCATGTTACCTTTGGTCGTCGCAGTTGTTGCAGGAAAACCTGGGCGAGCAGCATCTTTCAGTTGCTACTGCCCAGTACAAAATTTAGCTACCTACCTACAAACAGTCATGTGAGACATTTGGCCCTCCCCATAAATATCACACACCTCGCGGTGAATATCTACAGCCTTTCTGCCGAGTAATGACCTACCTTTTACACTTCAACGAATTTCTAATTGGCCACCCTTAAAATATTAATATCATCTGATATATTATATCATAAATCTTAGGCTGTGTTTTTCGTTCATTTATGCACTAATTCGTCGATTTCCGGAATGAAATGGCGTATTGAGGTACAAAATCATCCATGATTAACGGTTGGTTAATATATTGAAATTGTCGTATTTTCGATTCGATTAATGATCTATTTGGTATCTTGTATGTGTTTTTCCATTTTGTTTCAGCTTTGCCTGTCTTGTTTTGTTGATTGTGTTCCAGACATGTGTTATATATTATTATTATTCCAGGATCTTCATTTAGCTTACTGACTTGGTCTTTGTTTTGTTTTAAATGAACTTTAGTCCAGCATAGGATTACATATGTAAGCAAATGTTTTTGATATTGTGTTTAATCTCTTTTTCTGACATGTTACTCTCGACCAATAGTTCGCCACCAAATTTGTTTAATTCTGTTGTATAAACATGTTTCCAGTTTCCTGAATTTTGATCATCAATTAATTTTGTTTCCCATCCGCACTTTAAACTAAAAATAAAGTAATTTAGGTCCAAAATTTTCAGACCCCCGTTTTCGTAGTTTTGTGGTATAACAGTTCTACTAATTTTGTCGGGTTTATTATTTTATAGAAAGGTGTAACGTGATTTACTTATAACACGTTGTATTCAAAAAACAGCATTTGTCCAGAGTGCTCAATTTTATAAAGCGAATAGGCGATTTTTCACATGGTAAAATGCAATAAAAAAGAGAAAATGAACACGATATTTTTATAACTATATTTATTTGCAATGTATTTCGCATAATATAACATGAAATGATATGACAAAAAAGCATAATATGCATGACGTTTTAAGAAAAAGTCGAAAAATCCCTTATAACGTTATAAGAGAAAATTGACCAATATATATAGTACATTCGCATACACAATTATTGAATTTCTTATAACGTTATAAGAAAAAATGACCATCACATACATTACAACCTAATGACAGATGGTTGAATCTCTTATAACGTTATAAGAAAATATTGCCCACACATCCCCCAATTTCTCATTGGAAAGGGTTGAATTTCTTATAACGTTATAAGAAAATATTGACCAACACACACCAATCATATTCTCATAGAAAAAGGTTGAATTTCTTATAACGTTATAAGAAAATATTTCGCACTCATCCCTTGCATTTTTAAAGAAAATGATTGAATCTCTTATAACGTTATAAGAAAAAAATGACTAATAAATACATTACATTCTTATAGAAAATGGTTGAATCTCTTATAACGTTATAAGAAAATATTACCCACATATCCAATGTATTCTTATAGAATATGGTTGAATTTCTTATAACGTTATAAGAAAATATTGCCCACACATCTATTGCATTCTGATAGAAAAAAGTTGAATCTCTTATAACGTTATAAGAAAATATTGGCCAACACACCCATTATATTCTCATAGAAAATTGTTGAATTTCTTATAACGTTATAAGAAAATATTGCGCACACATCCCTTGCATTTTTATAGAAATGGATTGAATCTCTTATAACGTTATAAGAAAATATGACCAACAAATACATCACATTCTAATAGAAAATCGTTGCATCTCTTATAACGTTATAAGAAAAAATGAAAAATAAATACATTACATTCTAATAGGAAATTGTTGAATCTCTTATAACATTATAAGAAAATATTGACTAACACACCCATTATATTCTCATAGACAATTGTTGAATTTCTTATAACGTTATAAGAAAATATTGCGTACACATCCCTTGTATTTTTATAGAAAATTATTGAATCTCTTATAACGTTATAAGAAAATATGACCAACACATACATACATTACATTCTCATAGAAAATTGTTGTATTTCTTATAACGTTATAACAATATATTGCCCACACATCCCTTACTTTCTCATTGGAAAGGGTTGAATTTCTTATAACGCTATAAGAAAATATTGACCAACACATCCATTACATTATCAAAGAAAATTGTTGAATTTCTTATAACGTTATAAGAAAAAGTTTACCAAATGATCCATAAAATTCGCATAGGATATAGTTGAATTTCTTATATCGTTATAAGAAAATATTGTCCACACATCCCGTACATTCTAATAGAAAATGGTTGAATCTGTTATAACGTTATAAGAAAATATTTACCAACAAATCCATTACATTCTCATAGGAAATCGTTGAATCTCTTATAACGTTATAAGAAAAAACTGACAAATACATACATTACATTCTAATAGAAAATGGTTGAATTTCTTATAACGTTATAAGAAAAATTTCGCACACATCCGTTGCATTTTTACAGAAAATAATTGAATCTCTTAAAATGTTATAAGAAAAAATGACAAATAAATACATTACAGTCTAATAGAAAATCGTTGAATCTCTTATAACGTTATAAGAAAATATTACCCACATATCAATTGTATTCTTATAGAACATGGTTGAATTTCTTATAACGTTATAAGAAAATTTTGCCCACACATCTATTGCATTCCTATAGAAAAAAGTTGAATTTCTGATAACGTTATAAGAAAACATGATCAACACATTCATTACATTCTCATAGAAAATGGTTGAATTTCTTATAACGTTATAAGAAAATATTGACCACCACACCCATTATATTCTCATAGCGAATGGTTGAATAACGTCATAAAAAATGACCAACACATACATTACATTCTTATAGAAAATGGTCGATTTCTTATATCGTTATAAGAAAACATGACCAACACATCCATTACATTATCATAGAACTTGGTCAAATTTCTTATAACGTTATAAGAAAACATGACCAACACACCCATTACATTCGAATAGAAAATTGTTGAATTTCTGATAACGTTATAAGAAAATATTGCGCACACATCCCTTGATTTTTTATAGAAAATGATTGAATCTATACTAACGTTATAAGAACAAATTGAAAAATACATACATCACATTCTCACAGGAAATGGTTGAATTTCTTATAATGTTATAGGAAAAATAATACTGGTCATGCTTCTAAAACAAAGTTATAAAAGAAAATTGACAAACACAGTCATTACATGCATCTTTTACAACGTTTTTACTTATTAATTGAAAAAGTGTACTGTATTATCAAAACGTCTTGATGTCTACGGGCGGCAAATAGACAATTGTCGAACGTTAATACATGATGATGTAATTCAACGCTGTGTTATGAATATGCAACGCTACCGATTTTTAATTTACAGTCAAATGTAGTTTTAAAATAGCTCAGATATTGCGCAGATTCGAGAAAGTATAGTGCCATGTAAGGATTTAACATTTAACCAGTAGAATAAGAGTGCGTAGACCCTGACCTGTCGCATCCGGGAATCAGGCCCGGTTCGTTCCATTACAAATCTAGCACTCGAACCACGGGCCCACGTTACGGGTACCGTCAACGTAGAACATGTCTTAGACAAATGACGAAGTAATAATGCCAGCGGACAAAAATAGGATGAAAGTGTCCGCAAAAGTTCAGCAGTTTCTGTAACAATTAAGAACGAAATAGGAACCTTCCTAATTCGTGAGCGCTTAGTCCATTTAACAAAATGTACAAAATGATTACCACAGCTACGATTATTTAGATTGTTTTCGTTAAATGCATAATCCGAGAAATAATATGAAACTTACCACGACCGTTGTAAATGATAATATACAACCACTCTCGGTCTCGTTATTTCTCATCTACAATATTCCATTGAACAAAATACCCGCCAAAATATGATAAACCGAAGGTATCCGAGTGTGCAGATGTGTGTCACGTGATCAACAGCGGACAAATTCAGCGAGATAATGAGACCGCCGACAGTGTGGAGACCATGTATACAGTGGCTGACATATTTTGTAAGTATCTTCTAAGGCCATTACAAATTCATTGTTAGATGATCACCAAAATGGTTACTCCGATGCCAACTGGGGGGGGGGCACGGGCACGGGCCCCCTGAATGGGACAAACACCTAAATCGTGATCCAATAGACGCTTTCAAAATAATGTGTGGAAGCGTCTGACTGATTTAGATGAGTGTAATCGGAGGTATATAGGATATACATCAGTGGTCTACTTTATTAATTGCACTTCCGCGTTCCGAGACTCTTATTACATCACAAAAAATCGACCCATAGCTAAATTAATTGGTAATATCTTAAAATTGTCACTCCGAGGCCGATCTTGATTGGCAAACCCCTGTGCCGCTGTAGCCGGGCCTGTCAGTGTTATTAAAACATTTATATACTCGCTAGGAAGTTACGTTATGAGCATAATTTATTTTAATCCTATATTTGCAGAGGTTTCATATCATTGGTGATGCGATGGAAGAAAATTCTTCAATATACACGAAGCTGTGCGATGAAAAGCATGGACAAATTGTGCAAACCAGTACCAGTCAAATTTAGAACCAGGTGATTTAACCTTTAGTTTGATTTTGTGTGGCTTATGTACCAGTCAATATAATGTATATTATATAATATACTTTGGCAGCCTTATCGACTCCTAGTCCCAGGAAATGACCCCGGTCAATCCCAAGACCCGAAAATTACTGTATGATTACATGTCCCGACCCCGGGGATTTAAACAGTAAGCATTGTCTCCAGGGTGGAGATTTAGACGTCACAAAATGAAATGACTAATTCTCACGTTTTGCATTTACGATTAACCACATAGACATCCGGGAAATAAGCATAGCTACTTAAAAGCATTGTTCAGGCGTGGGACAGTTTTATTACATGTCGCATCGGATCACCAGCATCACGTAGATGTCATTTATTAGTATTGTTAATAGTAATACATAATAATAATACTTGTATCGCCTCCAGTGTTTACATGCTTCGTTGATTGCTGGCTATAAACCTCGCTATCTGATTGGTTAATGGAGAACCATTCGACTAATGAAATTCCATGAAACATTTAGCCACTGGCATAAGAAATTATATCACAAAATATATGGACAAATCCAGATTACCAGATGGTATGGGACGATACGAGGACTCATTAAACTGCTATCAAATCAAATATATGGACAAATTGACGTACACTTTTTTCTGTCTTTTGACAAATGTAGACTGAAAGAAGTGGGATTTAGAAACATGACTCAAATTGTCGAAGCTCATACATTGAAACATTTTCAAGTTAAACTGATGCATTATAATTATGAGAAAACATTATCAGCGAGGTTATAGAATAATGTTACCTTTTTTCAAAACAAAAACCCGCGAGTATTGTAACTGGTTACTCTATATACGCTAAGTGCAGTCACACCTGGCGTATTAGGAATATCTTACGTATTGTCGTTCGATTTCGGTAAATTCGGTAGAGTACAGGCTCACCGGCTACGCAGTTCAATTCACCAGCAAATAAAAAAACACACTCCCAAATTACTGTTACAGTGACCAATCATTTTGTATCGAGTGTTAATATTTTATTCGCCTTATTATCAAGTTGAATATCGAACCCGCTGCATGCTGAAGATTCAAACCTAAGTACGGTATTCGACTTTTTATCGAGTTGAATATCGAACGCGCTGCTGGCAGAAGATTCGAACCCAGTTCGGTATTCGTCATATTATCGAGTTGAATATGGGTGAACGTTTTGTGGAAGTTCCTGCATTCAGAAGTCACCTACTAGGCTAGGACAAGTTTCCCAAATCGTATAAATCCGGTGAGATTTCGGGGGGAGGGGGGGGAGGAATCCATATGCGCTCCCAAAGTACGCGTCTATTTATCTATTTTTAGAAAACAAATAAAATAATACACGCTCGAGTGAACGTTTCGATTCCCGGATGATGTTCGGTAGGTACTAAAGTCCAAATCAGTTCGGAACGGGTGTTTATATAACGGCTACTTATGTTACAATTTGCGGGTCTTAGCGGGGCTCTTAAAAAGTCAAAAACGATTCGCGCGGAGCGGCGATTTTCCTTTCGAACTTGTTATAATTTAAGTAATTAACACATTGTATCAATAAAACTGGCATTGGTATGGTCTCTAATTGTTTATTCTGAAGAAGAATCGTCGATGTATTTAGCGCTGCAGATTTTTTTAAATGAAGACCGTTCAATAAATTTACCGAAAACGAAAGTTGACACAACAAAAACGGTCAATGTTGTCGCATTTCTAACGTGTGTAACCATGGCTGATATTCCGAATCTATTGTTCGAGATCATTATTCTGACTGAGGTGGTCGGTGTCGAGAGTGGTAATTCCATGGACCGATAATCACCGAAATCTAACCAGTTTCCACAGGTGTATCAAAACCATTGCTATCTTACTCGACCTTGTGTAACTAGCAACATCTCGACATTTGGAGAGATGTTGACTTATCAAAATTTCATGTCCGCACAATTGGCTACCTATCTTGGATGTATCTGTTTTTAAATCCATGCATATTTGTTTTTGTTCAATACGGCTACTAGGAAGTATCTATGTGTTGATTAACACCTGCACATGCTGTATTTCCCGTGTTTGAGACCTCATAAGATGTGCATCATGATAATATGATAATATATGCTCGATTGAAATGATTATGTAATTAATTGTTTTCTATCTAACAGTATAGTCAATTTTCTCGTTTCAGAATGTGATGTGAAACTACCAAGGAGTGTAATGATTTGACGAAACCATGATCAGAACAACCAATTAGCAAATGGTCAATAGCGCTAGACGAAGCATCGTTTAATGAATCTAGGTCTTTGAACAATGAACTCAGATAATCATAAATGAATAACATTAGTATCCAAGGTTCGATCCGACGCTCAGCATGAAATGAAATCTGGCTTCTCTTCTCTTGTGAATACCATTGTGGCGATAGATAGATAGATAAACGTTAAACGTTATATGAGGTTCGATCATTTTCTATGAGAATGAAATGTATGTATTTGGTAATTTTCCTTTATAACGTAATAAGAGATTCAATCATTTTCTAAGAGAATGTAATGTATGTATTTGTAAGTTTTCTCTTATAACGTTTTAAGAGATTCTATCATATTCTATAAGAATGCACGGGATGTTGGGCAATATTTTGTTATAACGTTATAAGAAATTCAACCATTTTATATAAATATTCAAGTGATGTGTGGGCAATATTTTCTTATAACGTAATAAGAAATTCAACTTTTTCTATGAGAATGTAATGGATGTTTTGGTCTTTTTTTCTTATAACGTTATAAGAAATTCAACAATTTTCTATGAGAATGTAATGTATGTGTTGGTTATTTCTTTTCTTACAACGTTATAAGTAATTCAACCATTCGCTATAAGATTATAAAGTATGTGTTGGTCAATACTTTCTCATAGCGTTATAAGATATTCACCATTTTCTATTATAATGTAATTTATGTATTTGTCATTTTTTCTTATAACGCTATAAGAAATTCAACCATTACCTATGAGAATATAATGGACGTGTGGTCAAGCTTTCTATAACGTTATAAGAATTTCAACAATTTTCTATAAGAATGCACGGGATGTGTGGGCAATATTTTCTTATAACGTTATAAGAAATTCAACTATATCCTATGAGAAAGTAATATATGTTTGGGTAATTGTTTTCTTATAACGTTATAAGAGATTCAATCATTTTCTATAAAAATGCAAGGGATGTGTGGGCAATGCTTTTCTTATAACGTTATAAGAAATTCAACCATTTTCTATTAGAATGTAATGTTACTGTATTTATTTGTCATCTTTTTCTTATAACGTTTTAAGAAATTCAACCATTTCCAATGAGAATGTAATGGATGTGTTGGCCATGTTTTCTTATAACGTTATAAGAGATTCAATCATTTTCTATAAAAATGCAAGGGATGTGTGGGCAATGCTTTTCCTATAACGTTATAAGAAATTCAACTATATCCTATGAGAATGTAATGCATGTGTTGGTCAATATTTTCTTAATATATGTATTTGTCATTTTTTCTTATAGCGTTATAAGAAATTCAACCATTTCCTATGAAAATGTAAGGGATGTGTGTGCAATATTTTCTTATAACGTTATAAGAAATTCAACCATTTCCTATGAGAAGGTAATGGATTTGTTGGTCAATATTTTCTTATGACGTTATTAGGTATTCAAACATTTTCTATTAGAATGTAATGTATTTATTTGTCAGGTTTTTTCTTATAACGTTATAAGAGATTCAAAGATTTTCTATTAGATTGTAATGTATTTATTTTTCATTTTTTCTTATAACGTTATAAGAAATTCAACCATTCCCTATGAAAATGTAAGGGATGTGCGGGCAATATTTTCTTATAACGTTATAAGAAATTCAACCATTTCCTATGAGCATGTAATGAATTTGTTGGTCAATATTTTCTTATAACGTTATAAGAGATTCAACCATTTTCTATTAGAATGTAATGTATTTATTTGTCAGTTTTTTCTTATAACGTTATAAGAGATTCAACGATTTTCTGTTACATTGACATGTATTTATTTTTCATTTTTTCTTATAACGTTATAAGAAATTCAACAATTTCCTATGAGAATGTTATGGAATTTTTGGTCGAATTTTCTTATAACGTTATAAGAGATTCAACCATTTTCTATTAGAATGTAATGTATGTATTTGGCATTTTTTCTTATAGCGTTATAAGAAATTCAACCATTTCCAATGAAAATGTAAGGGATGTGTGGGCAATATTTTCTTATAACGTTATAAGAAATTCAACCATTTCCTATGAGAATGTAATTGATTTGTTGGTCAATATTTTCTTATAACGTTATAAGAGATTCAACCATTTTCTATTAGAATGTAATGTATTTATTTGTCAGTTTTTTCTTATAGTATTATAAGAGATTCAACGATTTTCTATTAGATTGTAATGTATTTATTTTTCATTTTTTCTTATAACGTTATAAGAAATTCAACAATTTCCTATGAGAATACAATGAAATTTTTGGTCAAATTTTCTTATAACGTTATAAGAGATTCAATCAATTTCTATAAAAATGCAAAGGATGTGTGCGCAATATTTTCTTATAACGTTATAAGAAATTCAACAATTTTCTATGAGAATATAATGGGTGTGTTGGCCAATATTTTCTTATAACGTTATAAGATATTCAACTTTTTTCTATAAGAATGCAATAGATGTGTGGGCAATATTTTCTTATAACGTTATAAGAAATTCAACCATATTCTATAAGAATACATGGGATATGTGGGTAATATTTTCTTATAACGTTATAAGAGATTCAACCATTTTCTATTAGAATGTAATGTATTTATTTGTCATTTTTTTCTTATAACGTTATAAGAGATTCAATCATTTTCTATAAAAATGCAAGGGATGAGTGCGCAATATTTTCTTATAACGTTATAAGAAATTCAACCATTTTCTATGAGAAAATGATCGGTGTGTGTTGGTCAATATTTTCTTATAACGTTATAAGAAATTCAACCCTTTCCAATGAGAAATTGAGGGATGTGTGGGCAATATTTTCTTATAACGTTATAAGAGATTAAACCATCTGTCATTAGATTGTAATGTATGTGATGGTCATTTTTTCTTATAACGTTATAAGAAATTCAATAATTGTGTATGCGAATGTACTATATATATTGGTCAATTTTCTCTTATAACGTTATAAGGGATTTGTCGAATTTTTCTTAAAACGTCATGCATATTATGCTTTTTTGTCATATCATTTCATGTTATATTATGCGAAATACATTGCAAATAAATATAGTTATAAAAATATCGTGTTCATTTTCTCTTTTTTATTGCATTTTACCATGTGAAAAATCGCCTATTCGCTTTATAAAATTGAGCACTCTGGACAAATGCTGTTTTTTTAATACAACGTGTTTTATATCATTTATAATATTTTGTGGTGGATTTTCTAAAACTGTAAGAGGGTGTATTAATTTTGTTGTTGTTTCTCACCTATATTGATGGAAGTTCGATTGACATTAGAAACAAATAGGGTGATAATGGACATCCTTGTCTTACTCCTCGCTCAAGTTTAAAAAAGTCGGACATAAACCCGTTATTCGTTATGCACGTTTGCATATCATTTTAAAATGTATATATCCATTGTTTAAACGATTCTCCAAAGTTGAAATAGTCAAGTGTGTTGTAGATAAAATGATGGTCTATACTGTCGAAGGCTTTTTCGAAGTCTGCAAAGAATAGTATGCCTAATTGTTTGGCGGAAATTGAGAAGTCCAATAAGTTATAAATTGTTGTTATATTTTCACCTATATACCTTTTTTTCACAAAAACCGTTTGTGAATTTTGTATAATTGATTCCAAAACTGATTTGGTTCGGTTGGCTATGGCTTTCGAAGCTATTTTGTAGTCAATATTTAGCAATGAAATATGTCTCCAATTATTTAAATTCATAAGATCTTTATCTTGCTTTGGTAGCAGAGTTATAATACTTTTTTTAGTTGAGTTAGTTGTTTAGTTTGATATGAGAAGTTTAGTGAGTTCACCAAGAATTGTTTAATATCCTTTCAAAATATTTTATAAAACTCAGCAGTAAGTCAATCTGACCCAGGGCTTTTATTCTTTTGCATTTTATACAAAGCGGTTGCACATTCCTTTTCTGTCAGTTTGCCTTCACATAAGAGGGGTTTGTTTGAGGGGTTTAGAAAAAGGAGTCATCTTGATTTAAATTTTCCCTTTGATATCATTTTTGAAAGAACAATTTGCTTTCTTGTAATATAGTTTGTTGATTTTCGATGATTTTATTATCGATCGATAGACGCTAAGTAAGTTTTGTTTCTTTTCTTTTTATTTCTAAATTGGAAAAACATTTGGTATTTTTGTCCATTCCATCAATGTATTCCGCTCTTGATTTAATAAGATAACATTCAGTTGTTTGCTTTATATGCCTTTCTAATTCGCTTGTTTTACTTTGTAGTTCATCCTTTAATGCTATTAGGTTTGGTTGCTGAGTGATTAAAGTTCTTAAACCTTATATCTGATTTGTTAGATCTTTTCCAGATTTAGCTTGGTCTTTCTTCTTATTTTTTGCAGTATTGTATGGTTGTATTTCGTATTGTTCCATTAATTATTTCCAAGAGAGTATTCGGGTTAGAATTTATGTTCAGTTCCGATGTTTCTTGTATTGTTTGTCTTATTTGTGCTTGATAGAGTTCTTCTAAGATTACTGAGTTATTTAATTTATATATACCTGGTCCTTTTTTATTTCGCATATGTTCATTTTCAGTTATACTAAATAGTAAGCTGAGTCGTTGCTATTATATATAATAATGTATTCGTGTGATTAATAAATAATAATAGTAAACAACTCTGCCAATATAAAATGATATGAATAAATCGGACAGGTAAGACAGCATTCAATTTTCCAGACCAAGACTGAAAATAATAACACTATAACACATCACAACTACATGTAGTAAGGAACTAAAAGTAATCAATTTACGTTTTATGATAGGTAATCAGGGTTTCCACTGGGTCCCAAAATAATTCCGCCAAAAAAAAGTCTGCACGGCAACTGGGGGGGGGTGGGTGCGGGAGGGGGTGTTCCCCCTTCCGTGTATCGATTTTTTTTTAATATGCAAGTAAAAAGGGGTAAATTTGAGGCATTCTTCAACTAAGATAATAGAGAAAAACACACTCAATACAAACATATTTAGCCCTTATAATGTTTCCATCTTGTGAACAGGACAAATGAAATACCTGTCTTTGTACAAAGGGATCTCAAAAATTGCTTGCCCTTCATATATAACAATTGGTTTAGAGCTATTGCAGGTGTGTAAAACAGGATCCCTGTTAAAATGTTGCATTCTACAGTTTACAGTTTATCTGAGCAGCATATATTCAAACTAAAAATTTTAACATTTACCAACTACACTCTCAACCCCAAAAGTTATAATTGATTTTAGAAAGTAGGGATGTGAAGCTCCAATTTTAGTAGTGAAGCAATGAGTCATGTGACAATGTCCATAGATTTGCGAAATGTATCTATAGACCTAGAGCTAGCCTACATTGTACAATGAAGCTATACAAAATAGTTTCCAAATTTCTTTTTCTTACAGAAATAGTTGTAAGACAGGGCAACATAATTGTGAGAATGAATGGTAAATTTATCATTTTGTGTTTGATCTTCGTTTTCCTTAAAAAGAATTTCACTCGTGAAAAAGTATAATCATTAATAAAGAAAAAGATCGTATCCGAATTTGACGTCCGATTACTATGCAAGTTAGCCTTAAGATTTCAATTTTCAAGAGATTTTTTTTATCTGAGCTAAAGATTGAAGTGTAATAATAAGTACATGGAATATGCCAACTTCAATGAGAGTAACAGATCTTAAACAGCATTTGATTGGCTTTAATAGTCGTATAAATTACAATTAATGTACTCTGATCTGCAACCTTCACATGGCTGCTTAATAGTAAATCAATGTGAAAATAAATAATTGAGAACAATCTGGTATCTAGTTTGTCATTATTAAACTCAAACAGTGTTTTGATTGATGCTACAACAATAAATAACTACCGATTAACACATGCAATTAAGAGAATCCCAGGAGATGATACGGACCGTACACACACTGCAGGTGTTGGCTTTAGACACGACTGACCGTACAAAACTTGGTTTTAGACACAAAGGACCGGTACACAGGTTGATTTTAAACACGACCCGATACGAAGAGCAGAAATGGAGATCGTTATCACACCTTTTAATCTGTTAATTGTCTGACAGGGGGGATTAACTGCCTGTTTGCAGTGTAGCCAGAGGCAATTAGTCAGTTGTTTATTGGTGTCTACAGGTCTTTCCAGTATACTGATCTTACACCAAAATATAAAAAATTAGGTTTGAAACTAATGATACTTAATTTTTTTCCAGCATGATATACAGTAATCGATAACGTTCATTGCAAATAAAGTGAATATATACACATGTATACACTAATGCGCTTAAAGTTCTTACGCGTTGCAACAGCTAGACACACATAACCTTTTGTCCAAAAATCTAAAATTTCAGACACTTGCACGATGATACTGAGTGATACGATTTTTATGTATTAAAGTCATCAGTAACATTTCAGGAAACGAAATAACAAGCAGGATAAGGTGGTGGAAGCAAGTTATGTTAACACAGAATTCCAACCAGAAACTCCTGATCTACAGGAGGACGCACAGACGCCTAACGGTATGTATATATACAACACAACTAAATATATAAACAATAATCATGAAAGATGTACTAATTTCTGAACTTTAACTGATCACAATGGAAACGTGATGAGGGAAACACAGTGTAGCAGTGAAATATCAATGCTTCATTGTTAATGTTTGTGTCTGTTATAATATAACTGTCTTTGTTTTCCGAGTTTGTTCCTTTCTGTACCGTTTGTGCCATGTTGTGTTTGTTGAGTGTTGTCTACATTCTGTACCAAAAAACGTACAGTACAGATCTCGCGCATTTTGCCAAATTCGCGATGCGTCTGTGGGTAATTTTGTAGGCGAATCGCGGCAATCGTGTCGGCAATCGCGAGATCGCGGGTCATTAAAAAAGCTATACTCGCTGCAATCGCGCGCGATCGCGTTAATCGCCGCGTTCCACTCAGTTTACAGGTAAGTACATTGTAATGTACGATATACGAGGGTTGTTCGATATGTATTCTCACTTGGACTTGGAAAAACAAACTAAACCCGATATCTGAATTTTTATTATTACATTCCTTTAAACAAGTCTCCCTGAGATTATATACAATTTTTTACCATTTTGACCCACATTTGAAATACATTATATGCGTGTTTTTGGGGTAAAGTCATAGGGCACAAGGAAATTGCTCAACCATCAAATTTTTCAGTTGCATAATTTCGCCCCGAAAACATTATTTTAAGTTTTATGAAATGGAAAAGGTACAAATGTACACACTTTTGAGATGTATGAGGATTTTGTAACATTACCACACCTCCTGTCTTCAAAAAGTCAGTAACATTAAACGCACAGTGACCAAAAAGCGTGGTTTTTAAGCAGATTCGTGAAGTGCTAAGTACTCGTTTTGCAGATTTTAGAAAAGTTACTTGTATTTTTTTCAAAACTTTGTCACGATGGAACATGTTATCCATCCGTTTACCCTTAGGCACCGGGAACTTGTATTGCCGGTCCTCTAATGGTAATGAAAAAGGCAGACAAAGTTCTCCGTACATGAAATCTCCTCATTGCTACATTCGCCTTTTGACCAGAATTCGGGTCATTTTCAAGGGTGTTCCTATCCTCAACAAAAGTTATTTTCTATTTACAAACTGTTCTATATAACAATGAACCATCTATTTACACACTAACAATTTCGTTTTTAAAATTGATGAGCTATATTATACACAGCGCGACGCTTTAGATATGCTCATTTTTAGGCTTTCTTTAATCAAGTTTTGTCGGCCATGATTTTTCCTAGTGTCTACGAGTGGCACATTTTAACTTTCTATTAAACTACAATAAAAGACAAAAACCTAAATGAAAGAGGTACCAATCCAAAGCTAATGAATATATTTATCGAATTTTGTAAAACGTAAACCGTTGGGGCGGAACAATGTCGAGATATACGTGCAAAGACAATACATGTCGAACGGCCTTCGTACAACTGTATAATAAACAACGATAAATTGGGAATAGAAGGAGTCAATTTTTTATTTAATTAACAGTACATTGGAACAACCTTTATCGTAAGCTCGATTTAAAAAGTATACGTTTTATTGTCGATGTTAATTATTTGTTGCGATTACCACAATGGGAGGAGTAAAAGCTTAATGTTCATCGATAAATTTCAAAACGTAATTATCAGTCTATTTGTCGACGTTAATTAATTGTCTCATTTAACGACGACAGGAATGAAATTCAAACATTGCTGATTGTGAGAGTAATATATTCAGTTATTTATCATTAATATCGGGATGCTTTTATATTAAATAAATTACAATTAAATGAAATTATGAAAGCATGCATGCGCGCTTGAACGTTTTTCATAGATTGACCATTCACTTTTTTGCTCGACCTGAGCAGGGTTACCCTGTGTAAAGTACACTAAAGTATACCAACACGGTCATAAGTCAATGAGAAATGGAACACCTTCCATTAGGATGATTGAAACACTATACCAATAACTAATATCCACTAATATGCAGCATTGTACATTGTATGAAAACATACAGTAAAAAATGAGTTTTCCGCCTTCCTTGCTTCGTTACATGTACCATGGTAACAACAATAATAACGTGGTCATACGTCTGATAGAAAATTAATGTAGCACTTCTCAATTGGGATGATTTACAAACCACATGCATACCAGATATCTGCTAGCATGCAGCATTATTTTGAAAATTGTGAAAATATGGTCGAAAAGTAGATTTTTCACTGTTCATTGATTGGTTACCATGGCAACTATCTGAGTAACTAATCCATGCATCATATGAAATTAAAGAGCTGTTCTACATATATCTGAGATCACTTGATTATTTATTGCCAATATATTAAGATAATGCACTACTTTAATCACAAATTTTTGGGAATTCATTTGAAAATTACGTCCTTTTTCTACAACGTTTCCTCGGTAACCAAGGCAACAACCACATGCCTATTTATTTTATTCTTAATCAAATTGAAACTTGAATGTCTAATGGACATATTTTACCAAATATTTCACCATTACAAAGCGTATATTTCATTTTATACCCGAAATAACCGAAAAAAGGTCCTACATGTTAAAAAAGTGGGTGGGGTATGGATATAGGTATATAAAACACTTTATTTAGTAATTTGTGTACTGTCTTTGTACCTGTTACGCTTAATAATGGAGATTATTAGAAATTATTTTGAATAAAGGTAAAATCTATCAAAATAGATTTTTGCTGAAAAATGAAAATAGCCATTATTTGGCACATTTTTACAAGATATAACTCATTTGCACCCTGACAATAACTTTAAGGCCATGATAACCTATACTAACTGTCTTCAAAAATATATGTGTGATATATTGGTCCGCGTGCTAACTCATTTAAATTAACTTTGAAAACCCACTCTTTTTTCATTTTTTAGAAAAACAGAGATTTGAGAAAAGGGGTCAAAACAAAACGAGTACTAAAAAATTATCGATCGACTTGGATCATACCTTTTACAGTAAAACAGTTCTTCGAAAGTATATGTAACACAATTGATGAAATATTAGGGTGTGTGGTGGCCATTTTTGTCTCGAGTCCTTCTTAAAAAAGCGTAAAAATGACAAAATTCATTTTTCAAAAATGGGAAAAATAGCAAAAATCGAATTTCCTCTGTTGCCATAGCAACGGTATGTTAAATGAAGTTTTGAGCCCAGAAATCGTTGTTTTCGGTGAATACCGAAGAAGTGGCAAAATATTTTCAAAATCTGAGACTATGCGTTGACAACCATGTCTGGGGTCAATATAGAATAGGTTTTAACAAAGATGACTTGATTTTTCGAAATCTATACACTTATACGGCTGCCTCTTCTGTCAGTGTTTGATTATTTGCTGATTTATATAGTATGTATATATCGCTTAAGACTTAAACTTTTTATTAACACCGCACCTGCAAAAATACTTAAGAAACACGATAAGCGGCTTCTATTTGCACTGTAATAATGGAGAAAACAAAATACTGAGAAATACTGAGAAATTGTTTATATACTGTTGTTGTTGTTGCTATATACATTTAAATTCATTATTTTTATGGTATTGTGAAAACAAATATGATCATTTTTGAAAGTTAAACCTATTGATTAAGTTCACACACTCGTAATACATATTTTTATTACTGTACATGGAATTTTTTATCAATTAATTAAGCATAGAAATAACATGTTAATTAAATTGTCGCGTTTACCGCGATCGCAGTAAACGCGATAAACGCGGTGATTTTCATTGTCGCTTAATCAGCAGGATTACAAAGAAACCACAAGGAACGTTTCGCGGAGATTCCCTCGCAATGCCGAGGAATTGCGTGACTCCAGCGCTATTCCACTTTGACGTTAATCGCACTAACGCGCGACATTAGGCAAAAGTCGCGAGAGCTGTACTGTATGAGCAAATCAGACAGGGAAGTAAGCACTCAACTTAACCAGCTGAGTACAGAAATCACAAACACCATAGCACAGCTACACCATAGCACAGCTACACTGAGCTATGCCCACACATTAGCCAAATAAACAATTGAAAGTCACAGCAAAAACTATGCAGGAAGACACAATTTCAATTAGAAACTATAGAATATCGGTTATTGCATGAGACCGAATGAAACGCAGCCAAGACCCGACCAAGTTTCCCAATGCCCCGCTGCAGAGCGCCCAAAGCCGAACATGTATTAGATTTTATCTTCTACCGTTTATCCTAACTCTATGTAACTTTGTTACAGTAGCACAGTTTCAGTTTCAGTTTATTAGCATAAGAACATTATTTATGTTCGTCGCCTTAAACAAACAATAGGCGGCAGGCAATCAACATAAAAATAGCATGTACAAAACACAATAGACAATGTGAACACAATGACATAACAATAGTCCCAATGTGTTTAAAGAATATAACGATACATGTTTATATACCAATTAATGATTACAAAAATTACTGGTAATTTAAATAAGCGTTACGCCTTTGAAATGCTAGGTGTGCATATTTTGCTAATTTGCATAGTATCAGTTTTTTAGTTGAAGACATTAATCTGGTAATTTTTTGGATAGTAGGCCAATGGCAATTGAAATTCGGTAAAATAGTACTCCGTAAATGACGATAGTAAGGACAAACCAAGACAAAATATATTCGTCTTCCACAACATTCATAGAACAAAGTACACACTTCCTATTTTGGCGTTCAATGTTACGAATTCGTCCTTCCTCAATGGCTAATTTATGGGAAGAACAGCGGAGTTTAGTTAGAGACACACGATGCTTGTCATTATTTACAATAGTCAGGTATTTTTCCACAATGGATAGTACAAACGCAGTCCAAACTGGCAAACTGGTTCAAATCCGGATGGAGGCACATATATATGACTACTATATTTCAGTAGAAATGAAGAAATAGAGGCTTAGCCTCGTTGTTGTCATGAATAGAAAGGTATGTTTTTTACTCCTGTATTATTGTATTTTATTGAACATTCATTTAAATCAAGCGAAATACCGATTTTTATCTTCCAGAATATGAAGTATTGGGTGCAAGAATCCAAATGGACGAAACAGATTATGATGAGATCAAATAACTAAACAGCTGATAATATACGTACTTTATACCAACTACACAACCGATAATATATGTGCTTGATACCAACTACACAACCGATAACATACGTGCTTGATACCAACTACACAACCGATAACATACGTGCTTTAAAGTTAATAAGTGACAAATTGATTAGTTTAATATGTTGCAGTTGTAGCCTTATAATGACTCTTCACAGTCCAGTTAGGGTATGAATAAATAAAACGTGCACATGAAACACTGTAATGACTCTTCACAGTCGATTACATACAGTCCAGTTAGGGTGTGAATAGAGAGACCAATTATAAATGCTGATACAAACATGAGCAATATAATTCCAATGCAAATCTAAACTCCTGTTCATGCTATGATTGCTATCTAATTGGTACACATAATCGGCTACGAAACTCTCAAAATTTTCTCACTGGACTATGCGTGGCTTATACTCAATAAGTGACAAATGATTTAGTTTATTTGGTTGCAGTTTTAGCATTGAATACGCTTGCCTATGAAACACTACACTCATTAAAAGTTATAAGTACACCAACACAGTACATAGCTTTACGTGCAAATAGTCGGTCGGTCGACATGCCGAATGGTTTTCCAACAATAACTCCAAAAAGGGTGGACCTAGGATTCTACAATTTTTAGTGGAGATTATTCATCCTCCACACACGGTCTGATTCAATTTCAAGGTCATTTAGATCAAAGGTAAAAATAAACCATGACCTTTGAACACACAACAATCACTGGCTCACAACATAAGAAATATAGGATCTTAGATCGTTAAACTTTACAGAGAGGTTTCTAATCATCAGATGTAGGCTACTACTAATTTTGAGGTCGATAGGTCAAAGGTCAAGGGCGTGGTGACCTTAGCTACACTAGGCTATTTACTGTTATGAGACGTGTATGTTTCACAAACCTCTCTTGTACGGTCTGATATCGTAATTCTTCCGGTTTTGTGTTTTCCTGATGTGGGTATTGATGGACAATGTGTATGTAACATTTTGAGACTTCGTGCGAAAGTCATTTGTTTTGCACGTGCATGTTGCATAACTTAAAAATTCATGGTTCACTGCTCGCAGCGGGCGAATTACAATCATCGGATTATCGGAAATTGCTGCTATACTACCCGCATGAAGACATGCAAAAAATGAACATGATATCATCTATAATAAGAAAGATATACGCATTTCATGTTGGTGTACTTATAACATTTAACAGGGTATAATAATATTGATTTTAGGGTAAGGTATAGTTTGGAAACAATGGTCTGTAGTATTCACTTAATTAATATGTATTGTATTTTATCATATCACATTTCCCATTTATGATTGTATTGTATTGTCGACCGGAGGCCTTTCATAATATTGCATAAATCTTGAATCTTGAAACCTGAACGCGTCGCATACCACATTTTCTTAAAATAAAACTCACAAATTACATTCCATGTACAGTCGAACTTCGATGCCTCGAACAGTACATGCCTCGAACACACCAGATGCCTCGAACTCAAAATCCCTTCATTATTCATATAGAAAAATCATAGATGACTCGAACAGTACGAGGGTCCAACAATTGAACTGACTTGCTGGTCCCTTGCTTTGATTTACCAGTAGATGACTCGAACAATGCAAAATTCGCACCTTTCATTGATTGTTTGTCCACGATAAGTCGGTGAAAGGTGTTATTGACAATTATTGTACTGCTTACGGCTGTATTACATGTTTGTGAAAAAACTTAACACTTACAGGTCGGTTAATTACTTAACGAAGGACATTATAACTGATTTATTTTTTATTAATTTAAATGTTAGCACTCTTTCAAACAAACTTAACTCGATTTATATTGCAATAAAATAGCTCAAACGTATGTTTCTGCTTTCACAATCATTTTATTACTGATGGACACACTTGACATATGATGATATGAATCGCTAGTGTATGATTAAAACAATGATTAAACAGGCTACCGCACGGAGCGAATAATAGAAGAGGGAACTTTGCTTACAGATGTGAATATTTGAAGAGCTAGCGACGATTTCAAGTCAATTTTGTCAAAAAATATAATGTTTTATTATGAATGTTTCACAATTTTACACAAATGCATTATATATGCATTAAATATGAAATACGAACAAGCCCTCAATATACGACAATAACACACGATTGACAGGTACACGTACCGAGAAGCGTTCGAACTTATACTATACAGTGCATATATACTCGTACCCTCGATGCCTCGAACCAGTAGATGGCTCGAACTATTTTCCCGGTCCGAAGATAGTTCGAGGCATCGAAGTTCGACTGTATCCTATTTAGTGTCCTTAGATAGTAGGATTAGACAATTGCTGATCATTGATAACCTAGTCACTATTGCTGTATTTTGTGTAAATTAATTTACTATTATACATATTTGCATATCGAGTGTTGCCTACAAGACCAGCGTATATGTCCTTCTTTGATAGCAGGCAGATACGACAGTCTTATTTGCAAAACTTCAATGTATACATGTACGACGGGTGTTCCAGAAATAATAGGACCTTTCTCATAACTTATTACTTAACAATTACAATTTAATGAATTTTTTACATAAATGAATAGCAATGTACGTATGCTCTATATACTGGTAGCAACATAATTTTGTTTTTGCTGATGATGTTCATACAGAGCGTCGTAATAGAAACCATGTTACGCCAAGGCGGGTTACACTATTATTTGTCATTACCAGCCTTATTAAAATGTGAATATCTCAATAACCTCTTGATAAATATTAACGCCTAATTGTATGGCATTACGTCGATGACTTGGAAATTCGCATGCAAAGGTTCGAATAAATCGCTCTGTGTTTGTTATCGTAAGTCAGTAATCAAGTGCATGTAACCACGCGCGTCATGGATGAAAATGACGTCAACGGCGATAAACAGAAACCGCGCGATTGTCAAAAAATGATATACATTGGGAAAACCAACAGTGCTAACCAATGAAAGGATGAAATACGCAGAATATAGTGTCATTAAGCAGCCACTGGTGTTCTGTTGACTCAAATTGTTTACAAATCGCAGATTTATGAACTTACAAATAAGCACAGGTGAGGTCATAGAACTTTAAGTTGACGTTAATAAACACTGATAATAAACTGATAGACGCTCTAAGGTTTGAGCCAGTTCCTAACATCATTGCAACACAGTTTTGTGAACAGTGGTACGGAAACATATTTAAACAGTCGGAACAGTGGTATTAGATATGTTCAGAAAGTCAAAATGACTATAAACAAAAATATTAAATGTTTCTTAATGCTATAAATAATAATAACGTCACGGTGCGACCCGCCTACCTGGTACAAAATATACTTAATGTTTTATAAATTTCTTATTTTTCGACCAATTTCTTTGATATTTCGCATATGTGTCAGTGAATGATCAAAATTTAATTATAGACAATTCAAGTTCTTAATTTCTGATTTACTGTGCTATGCAAAAAGTGCTATTAATTGTGGAACACCCCACGTATAATGATTAAACAGATCTGCATTATATATTGTTTCTTAATGATAGCAGTTGGGCGGTGACACATTCAGCTATGTGTCTTACGCCGCTACAGCATTATTGTCTTTATCTACTGTGCATGTTGTTGTAAACTTCTGTTCGTAGTTTTGGTTTCGCGTTACATTTCATTGAATACAAATAACTTGCTTTTTATATTGTTCCATTTTCAGTGTGTATTTATAACTTGTGCATATCTGATGAAGATGATTATTTGTGTTTTCTGATTTTGTGATTTCGTCTTCGGTTTGATGCATTTTACAGCATGTACGAGTAAGGTATGTGTTATTGCTACATTGTAGGTGTGTACTCGTTTATTCTAACACTGTCTGTATTTTACGTCTTGTAACAATATAGGACTGTGCCGTGATTAAAGTTACGATATATAACGGTTCAAACCCGTTTTTCTTTCGGCTGTTCTTACTTCTGTTATTACCTTCTCGTATTATAAGCACTTTTTATGAATGGAATTTACGTTTTTTTATCCTATGACGTCATGAATCACATGTCGTTTATTTGGCGTCAACGTAAACGAGACGTTGTGCGAACTTTTATTTTCGTAGCATACTTTCTTAATTTATTTAGTTATATCAGTATTCTTGCAACAGCAATTGCATTTATCGATTCATTTCTGTTTTTATGAAATGCATAGTTTGAATTGAGCTCTGGTTATGCGTTAGATTAAATGAAATACATTTGTACATATTATGCGGAATGACATCCTGACATATCCGATGCATTGGAATGATACAGTTGTACGGAAATAGTTGCCGGAGTGTCATTTTAGTACAAAGTCGATAATATTGTACAGTATGATACCTCGGTTGGCGTACACGTGGGGGATAACATGGGAAAAGAATATTGCCCGGAGCTGTTGGCTAAATGCCCGGCAAGCCTGACATTATAAATAAATTAATCAAAATCAAAGTCTGTGTGATAACAGTGTGTTCGTATCATTCAAAATACATGATTCCCCGGACAAAAATTGTGTTGCTAATTTGAAGTTGTAATTTGGATGTCAAATGCCAATTTGACGTCACTGTCATGCTAAATGTTAAGTTGCTCCACACAAAGAAATGGACATATCCTGTTTGATTTAACGATTAAACATTATTTCGAGACCCCTTAAAAATATAACTATCAGTCGGAAATTGTAACAAACTTATTTTGACGCATTTAATGATTACAGATTTGAAACGTGTCACTAGAAACATTTTTTTCGTGAATTCAATGCAAATGACATAATGAAACAATATTGCATGGTTAAAAAACTCTAAATAGACAATTATTGAATATAATCTTACCAGGTTTATTGGCGTGGCATTTTCGAGCATTCTTATCACACGTGCACGGTGTTTAATAACATCCGCACTGTATATATTATGGAATATCTTTATGGCTTTATGTTTGGGTGTCGTTTATTAAACGCGTATGAAATAATTTGAACCAAAATTCACATATTTGAGTAGTCTGCTAGTCATTTACGTCATGTATCAATGATTTCTCTGTAAATATAGATGTTTCATCTTCCGTGTTATAGGCAATCGACCGATTATGGTATATAAAAAGTTCTACTGAGTTTAGATGATTTATTCTGGTTCTAAAAGTATGTACTTAGAACATTCGTCAAGTGTATATCCTGGTTTATAGCTCACCAGGTTAGTTTTTAATCGTTCAGGCTTTCGGCCTTAATGATTATTTTGCATGCATATGAACTGCAAACCGTGATATATTGGCCGCTATATCATTTTCAGTGCATATTCATGGCACAGTTTTACAAAAACTTTCTCATTTGCACCCTGACAAAAACGTTAAGGCCATGAACACCTATACTAACTGTATTCAAAAATTTATGTGTGATATCTGAAACCGCGTGCTTACTCATTTAAATTAATTTTAAAAAACTCATACTTTTTCATTTTTTAGAAAAACAGAGATTTGAGAAAAGGGGTCACAACAAAAAGAGTACAAAAAATACTCGATCGACTTGGATCATATATTTTACAGTAAAACAGTTCTACAATAGTATATGTAACATAATTTTTAAAATAATAGGGTGTTTGATGGCCATTTTTGTCTCGAGTCCTTCTTAAAAAAGCGTAAAAATGGCAAAATTCATTTTTAAAAAATGTGAAAAATAGCAAAAATCGAATTTCCTCTGTTGCCATAGCAACGGTATGAAAAATAAAATTTTGAGCCCTGAAATCGTTTTTATGGGTGAATACCAAAAAAGTGGCCAAATATTTTCAAAATCTGAGACTATGCGTGGACAACCATGTCTGAATTTGCCTGGTTTGAATATAGAATTACAATTAACTGTTTATATTGTCGCACAAGTTGGCTTTGTTATAAAGTATGTATACGTTAAATCAAAGAAGTAATTAAAGATCTCCTCCGTGACATGCTCGTGATATCATTAACAATAAGACTATTGTCTGTAGCGTTTAACGTAGTGGTGTCCATTCATTGTATCCTGATTTGTCGATGACATTATACAAATGTAAGGTTGTGTAATTATTTAAACTTAAAAGGTACAATTAACTTCCATATACTTTTGGAGGCATTTCTCGGATCGAACATAAATTGATAAGACGGCTAAATGTAAATACTTGTAGAAGTTTGGAATAAGATTGTAGGTGTGAGGTAAGATATTTGAATGTATTAATACTGTTACAATGTAGTACATGTATCCCATTAATTAGTGTTAATTTATGCATTAAGTCGATCATGAAATGATACACTTCTCGACCTCTTTCATCACTTTTAGAGATATTAACGTCATAATGATTATTAGCCGTATGAACCCAGTTGCCATTTTGTTACCGATAACCGATCAATGGAAAACAAGTACCGGATGTTTTGTAACTAGAATTCAACTTGTGGACAGGTGATACCTATTGTGCTATATACGGGTATACGTCCGATCAATATGATACAATGTACATAGATGTACTGATTGCATTTATTGTAATGCACGTAGAGATACAAATTGGAATATCTCAAATATCCACATGTCTGAAAACCCGACATTACAACCGAAGCCTGTATTAGTTAGGCTTCCACATATGCTAAGTATGTAAATATCAATATACGTAAATTTCAAATTTTGCGCACGTTTATTATTATTAAAACGTTAATAGCTGTCTTTCCAAATTAAGTATTAGTAAATACCATTTAGATCTTCCACTTATAAATGCGTCCAAACAAATCAATGTAGGTGGGATGGTCCTCCATAAAAAAAATTAAAACCAGTACATGGTACTTATTCACGATCAAGGAATTTTAGAAAACTTTCATTTATTTTGGTCTCGAGGTGGTTATGCCTCATGTGGTCACCGTTTGGACATGGTCTTGTGCGGTTCGGTAGCATGACATCGGGGCCTTGGGAACTTGGTCGAGTATTGATGTGTTTCATTCGGTCTCATGCAATAACCGCTATTCTATAATTTTGGGGGATATCCTGCATCTTGTTCGACTGGAACTTGGAATTTTTATTGTTTCTTTGGAGAATGTGTGGACATTGCTCAGTATTGTTTTTTGTTGTTACCTTTCCTGTCTGATTTCCTCATGCCTTGTTTGTTATAGAGGGTATAAAAAGAAACCTTCACAGTTGATATTTGATTTAATTAAGCGAGTTTATTAGAATAATTCGAACTCAACACTAGATGGAATACTTTGCAGATTGCCGGAAACGTTATATTTTATAAACACCAAAGTCTGGATAAATGATTGATACACAAACCTGGTATGATAAATGTATGTAGAAATTATATATATATATTATATAGTTATTGCATTTTTCAGTACAATACAATAATAGTCGTTTGTTTTTTCAGATAGAACCAGATGCTTGTAATATAGTACTCAGAATGAATGATCTAAACCATGTTCTACTACTTGTTTTGATGTGTCGTTGTTTCCTCCGTAAGTAATATAGGATCCATCATGAGTTGTCTTTGGAGTTCAACATTTTTTAAACGAGTGTAGTAAACACCAAACAATTGTTCTCGAAACGAGTTTGAGTAATATTGATATAAGTGGCAACGAATGACGGATTATTTTTATCACATTACCATACTAGTAGTTTTCGAGTCAAAACGTCAGAAATAACAATTTTAAGCCGTTGACGTTTCGTGTTCTGACCAAAAAGCTGTTGGCGTGAATAATTTGTCATCACACACGTTGGAGAAGGTTGTTCCATAGTTTGTTCTCACATGGAATATCGCGTTAATAATGTGATAAATTTGTACACTTGTATTAAATACGTTATAAATTATCATACGTAATGTTTCGAAATGTTGGTTTCTTTTTTATTTATGTAAGGCCATCATTGCGTGTAGTTGCAGAAGAATAAGTCGTTGCGTCCCAACGCGTTGCCAATCATACATCATAATTTGCTCTGGTATATCAATAACAAAGGTACATTTTATGTTGACATGAAACAAAGATTACTATTTATGCCAAAATATAGTACGTGGATTAACTATTATATAAATCCAGTATGTAAATGTTCGCTATATACAGGGTGTCCAAAAAGAAAGTATATAGTTTCAGTACATTTTCATGACATCTTAACGTTTTACTTTCGCAAAGAAATTTAGCACATGGTTAGTCAAAAGATGATTTTTTATCTGGCACCAGTTTAAAACTTGTTACTTAGTTTTTAAAAAATGTAAATTTTCTAAAAATTCCGTATTCTGTTCGCGTCACTTTGACGTTATTTGCGACGTTTTCACAATTTCTGTATTTCTGGTGTTTCCCGTCCTGCACGCTGCACTTGGAAAATGTTCATTACCTTTCACAAATGTCTTAACTCATATTATATACAGAATGTGTCTCGCGAGCAATGGCATATTTGTTGGCTTTTAATAGGCTATTCACTTGCGTTTCAGACAGCCAAATAGAAAGAAGTAAACATATTCTACTACTTGCCTTTGTTTAGGAAATTCATTCTGAATACCACAGCGAATCCTTTCTTTTGAATGTTGTATGGTTCATGCAAGTGAAACCATAGTCGCACATGGCAATGCACGGTGTTGGAGGAATTACAAGAAACATTTGGTGTTAAAATAATTTCTTGAAAAATCCACTGCAGTGTGAAATGGCCCGCCTACAGCCCGGGTCTTAATCCATGTGTTTTTTGTGCTTTCCGAAATCGCTTATGTGCAAATAAATGCTTATATACACAACTTTTTGTCAGATCAACATCAAAATGCAATTTAAGAAGACCAGTTTGTAGAAATCTCTGTAGATGCAATCCACACGTTTATAAGAATGGGTGCAAAACGGGATACATGAGACTGACAGAGATTGTGAAAACGTCGTAAATTATGTCAAAATGACGTCATGGTCAAAATAAGGTATCTTTTTTTTAATTGACATTTTATAAAAATTATTCGAGTTACAATTTTCAAACTGGTACCAACAAAAACTTACATCTTTTGTCTAACCATGTAAAAAATTTCTTTGCGATAGCAGAACATTAAGAATTAATAAAAATACCCCGAAACTGTATACTTTCTTTTTGGACACCCTGTACAAGCATTGTTTCAATGAGACTAAGATATATTAAGAAGTTTGTGTTAATATTTTAGTTGTAACAGCAATAGAACCAGGATGTGAAAATTGTGGATGTTGTGTAGAGAAAGTGTGTGCCAGTACGGGACTTTGTACATACGGATGCATCGATGGTATTGGGGGGAATAAATGCTACAACAAATGTCCAGATGATTGTATCACATGTGAACAAAAAATATTCAGAAACTGTGTAACATGCGAGGCCGGAAAGTATATTTCCACTGTCACTAGATA
Source organism: Spisula subtruncata (assembly GCA_963678985.1). Taxonomy (NCBI): domain Eukaryota; kingdom Metazoa; phylum Mollusca; class Bivalvia; order Venerida; family Mactridae; genus Spisula; species Spisula subtruncata. The sequence goes on along the minus strand of OY787677.1, from coordinate 10,954,486 downwards.
TGTCAAAACTAGTCAAAGTTATTTTGATGGTTGCATAGATTGTCCATTCAGTTGCACAACGTGTACATCAGAAACTACTTGCCAGTCGTGCATCGATCGACACTACAATACTGGACAATATAACGACTGTTCCCAAGAATGCCCTACTAATTGTAAAACATGTACATCACCCACCAACTGTCAGGAATGTTATGACCCGTTCTACAACCAAGTAACCACCACAGACTGCTCTCTGTCATGTCCAGGTAATTGCGTTTGCTCATTGCCCGGTATGTGCTCATCATGCCAAGATGGTTTCTTCAACGTAAACCAACAGTGTATGAATCCTTGTCCGGATTCTTGCAATGTCTGCACAGACCAGAACACTTGCCAATCATGCAAAGACGGTTACTATAACAGAATAGAAATTTCGACCAATAACGAAGTCACTGATTGCTCACATTCGTGCAGAGGGTCTTGCTTCCAATGTACGTCGTATGATGAATGCACTAAATGCAAACAGGGACACTATGGGTCATACTGTCAACATAATTGTTCTGTTGGATGTACAAATGGTGAATGTGCTACAACCGATGGGGCGTGTGATTGCAAGGAGGGATTTGCTGGTAGTCTTTGTAATGTATGTGCGCCTGGTAGACACGGTGAACTGTGTGAACTTCATTGCACTGGGGCATGTATGGGCATGGTATGCGAACAGAAAACAGGAAATTGTGTTAGTTGTAAAGCGGTTAACATTACAGGTGATTTGTGTGAAAAATGTATAAATGGTATGTGGGGTACTAATTGTGCATCAATATGTTCAAAGAATTGTGACGGACAGTGTTTGAGAAATTCTGGTAACTGTGAATCATGCGAAGGGAATTTTCAAGGCAATACATGCAACCAATGTTCAGCTGGGTATTATGGTGCATTATGTGATGAGAAATGTCCAGATCAGTGTTATGAGTCGCTTTGTTTTCGTTCTAATGGAACGTGTGGATCATGCAATAAGAAATATGCCGGTACTACATGTGAAGACTGTGTTGCCGGCTTCTATGGAAAGACGTGTGATGATCTTTGTCTTCCAACGAAATGTGCAAACAACATATGCAATCGGGAAACTGGCGCTTGTATGTCGTGTAAAAACGGATTATATGGACTAAAATGCGAAGTTAACTGTTCGCGTGGTTGTTATGGTAATGTTTGCGATTTTGGTTCAGGCGCGTGCGAGTGTAAGGGTCTTTATACTGGGGACAAATGTTGTGTGAATGGTGGACATTGTCGTGACTGTTCTTCAAATACAGATTGTGAAACATGTAAAAATGGTTACTTTGGGACAAATTGCAATAAAACGTGTCCAAGTACCTGTGCTGCCGAAGAACAAGACTCACTGTGTGAAAAGACAGAGGGAAAATGTTTCGCATGCTCGGATGGTTTCCATGGTGATCAATGCAATAACACGTGTTATGATAGATGTGCGAACAATCGCTGTGACCAGGACAACGGGCACTGTGTCGATGGATGTGTTGGTGAATTCGAAGGTCCTACGTGTGCTCAAGGTAAATGCTATATGTTTATATTTGATTTTAAATCGATCAACAAAGATTGAAACTATGCGAATTAAGCAATGATTGGAACTTAATTATTAAACCACTTTATTATGATTAAAAAAGACGTAGCCAAGCAAATCACAGGTATTTGACATTGGTTTAACATTGTTAGTTATTTGAGAACACTTTATTACAAATACACGTATGTGATTGCTAGAAAATTTATCATTTTCAGCGGCACATACGGAATAGTTAAAACTCAACTTTTAAACGGATTGTTTGTACTGTATCTTTGTAAAGCTAACATAGTCCTCGCATTGGTAGTTTTCAAACTTCCTGATTAACTATCCTTCGGTTGTTATTGTACTATTGATGGACAGTTAAAAAGCTCGTTTAAAACTGGATCAATATAAATAAAAAATTGATATCCATACAAACGAACAAACACGTTTTATCACATAAATATCTAAACACGGTTAGATAGCATGCACCCATTGTGAAATTAATATGAAATGACAAAGCAATTGTTCAAAACAATAATACTTACTAGTAACATAATATCATTATACAGACAGATGAGTGTGTTAATTAAGGAAAATATTGGATTATATTAGAAACTTGAGAATGCATGCTTAAACTATGACAAATATTGCGTATGACAAGCTGACATAAAACGAGTATGCAATTTTACATTCAAGGTAACTATGGATGCATTCTTGAAATTTACACCACCATTTATCTAACTTCAAGAGAATTATCTAATGTTTTGAATGTTGGATAGGTTGACAAATTATTTTCAAAATATTTAATGGTATTGTAAAGAATCAAAGCGCTGTAAGCGCTGAATGCCTTGGGGTAAACTTTGTATGCTTGGGAAGAAGTTTAGTGACTGAACTGAAGTGTATGTAAACGGATCCACGCTATTTTGCTGTCAGCTGCAATGTACAGTTATGCTGACCGTACAAAGTTGAAGGTTTTCTATTGGTCATGCTTAACTTGCCTATCTAGTTCAAGTCCTAGTAAACAAGAGATGTCAGAATGACATTTATGCCTCCCACTACACACATACATGCACAGTCACATAGACTGTGACAATTGAACAACATGTAGTAACGTTATAACCTTGCTAATGTTTTGGCAAACAATTTCTTAAAGATTTTGAAACTTATGGCTGAAGTCGACTTTCTAATACTGAAGTATGTTAAATTATAGAGATTTAAAACAAAATTGATGGGTGCAACTTATACAGAGTATCGACTCATGTTTGGGCAATCGCGGTATTGGTAATTTGTTTCAAGAAGGGCGACTTATGTATAGGGCATTACGGTATCCAAAAAAATGAAGTAATTTTTAAAGAATATTCTCCACCGTCTTGTACTGTACATACATTTATACATACTATAAAGTAGTTTTCAGGCTCGGTGGTGGTTTTGAAGGATAATAATTATAGAAAACAGTATATCACAAACATTGAACATAGTTTGTGTTTCTTAGCCACAGCAATATCTGTTCAAGTTAAACTATAGTAGAGTGCCATGGGACAACATTTCAGTATGCAAATTAAATGGATGCCATGCGGCCCCATGGCAGCTGCGTGACCACAAGGATCAGATTCAGATTGTGATGACGTTTGTCTCAACTTTTCGCGCTCGATCTGCGCAGTGAAATACCATATGTGGTTACTTCGTCTGTTTTCGAGAATGATCGTGTAAATTTTTAGTTTCATTTATTTTTCTGGAATGTCTTGTTAACGCAAAATGAAATAACAATATTTGAAATATGTATATATAAATACCAAATATAATGTCTTCAAAAAATGTCTCAGAAAAAGTTTCTTCTTACTGTCTCCGTAAACACGCGTATCTTTTCGACATAAGACCGTCAAGTGAGGAACTTATTCTCGCATGAATACGTAAACAATAGAAACTATGTCCTGGTCAATGCTTAGCAATTTTGCTTCAACAATATTTGTTTTACACTTTTTTTATGAAACTGTAATGTTAAATAGTAATGTTCTGCATTTTTAAAGGCGGGTTAGTAAGATCCGCGAAGAACTACTTTTATATTGCGCATGAAAGTGGTAATTGGGAGTTTTTGGATTTTGGACGGTCAATTCTAGTAGGCTGAGAAATTAGTATCATAACTATGGCCTTGGGGCTTCGCCCCAGGCCAAAAACTATCAACTAAAAGCAGGGTAACCAAACTTTGGAAAACATACATAATGTGTTAGTACAAACAATGTTCAGGATGTTGTCCTATCCTCCGTCAGAACGTGAACTGACACCTTTGAATCACGTTTTGCGTACCCCACTGACAGGAAAGCCATTATGAATAGCCTGAAGAAAATATAACTTCATCTCAGATTTCAATATTATATCACTTTATGTTCATAGTAAACATATGCAGCTTGTTCATCTATAGTATGCATGGAGAAGTATAATCATGAATTGTCTTTAAAAATCTTCTGACAGAGGTTATAAAAATATAGATAATACTATTTACACTTTCAGCTTTGATTGAGCCTAAACCAATTGTTCCTGCAGTTGCTGGCGGTGTATCAGCCGCTGTTTTCATAATAGCAATAGTTGTCGTGGTGTTGATCGTCATACGTAGACGGTGAGTTACATGTTTATACATTAATTATCACTTGATTGGCACAGTGTCTCAATATGTTTAATCTTAGCCGGATATAAACACGTTTATACTTTTACCATGTGTTTTGGACATCATTTCTGAGGTATCTTGGTCTGTTGAATCGTGTAATGTGCCCCTTTCGGTTTTTTAACCGTCAATCCGTCAAGAAAATCTGGCCTCTGCCATAACGCAACCAGTCTTCAAGGTAGGTTTATGAAACTTCGTATGGAGATTGAGACAAATAAGGAGATTGTGCTCTTTTTGTATGTTTTGATGAGGACTAAAATATGGATGCCATGGCAACAGGTACATTGACAAACTGGACACCATGTAGGGGACTTACGTTTTGCTTGCAATTCCTAATTACAACTGTACTTGTATTGCCACATGTTTTGTCTGTACTGTTTATCCGTAACCATTTAATAGAATTAATTAACAAGACTAGTTTCGAGGATCGTCGGTAATTTTTCTGTGATGTTTTCAATTACATGTATGACGTTGCACTGTTTTGAAGGTGGGTCTTTTGTGTAAAATGCATCGATTGGGACGTTTGAAGCCTAGTTACAGTCTCAACCTGATTATGAGTGACATTCAAAATGCAACCAGTCACTTTTTTTGCCTCACATTATTGTATACTTACTAGGCCTATGTTTAATTATGTTTAATTATTATGTCTAGCATTATTCGTTTAAACCTATTAATGATTTACATCTTTGAACTTTGTACGGATGTCTTTTTATTGTATTTATTAGTTTACGTATTTTTAATGTGTCTGTAAGCATATTGGGTTTCGTGATCAAGTGTGTTTTATATGTTTGGCTGATCTTGCTATTTGATATTGTGTTGTATGTTTTATAAAAGGCGAAGATATGCGGATAATCGTAAAGATGACTCAACAGATAAACAGAACAATGCACCAAAACTTCCTGGTAAGTCAATGCATTATTATCCTGTCGGTATATTTATGATAAATACTGACACGCGATATTTCGCTGGCGTACACGTATAAGGTCGTACCTGCTTATAATATCCATATAACTTTGAGATATGCATCCCAGGAAGCATACTTTTATTATGTCTTTATGTCATCAAATCGGAAGAGTTCATGTTGTCCATACTGAATTTGAAAACTATTTTAGACCAGTGTTCAGATAGTAACTATTACGGATGCTTTCAACTTTTATCAAAAGCGTGTCTCTCCATTACGCGAATAACCACAACATGACCGCGATGTTTCTTCTCATGACGTAGGTCCGCTACAATGACGACATAATGATAACAAGGCAATGTAGCCTATGCCAATGATTGACATGAAGCAACTGAGCTTGAACAACACACACGTACTACTTTTGTAAAAAATTGTTATAATTAAAGTCCTTCAAAAAGACTACATAATGACACCAGCAACTTCTGACCCTGAAATAGCCCATAGGACTAGAATAAACACAATAAGCACACCAAACACAACATGGTCAGTCTGACTTTTGTAATGATTAGGGTCCTGAAGAAGTGCTATGACGTGAACAAGCACACTTAGCACAACAAAGTAAAAATCACTGTTGTAATATTTAAGGTCCTTCAAAAAGACGACATAATGACAGCAAATCAATATATGAAAATACTGAACCTGCAATAGCCGAGCTAGAACCTGACATTGATGGTGTAGATGATGATGAGATAGTAGTTGATATACCAGAAAGACAGAATGCTGTGTATGAGAATGTTCCTACATCACATGTAGATGGACTTGATGCTTTTGTTAGAAGCAAGTCTGAAGATGACTATAAAGAGGAATTTGAGGTATCTACTCATACTACTGGCACTAATCTACAACTGAGTAACATTATTGATAACACTAATATGATGATGAAATAAGAAATCAAACTTGATTTTTTTGTAATTTCTTCGTGTAATTGGGTCTTTTGTTTTTTTTAGGCGTGGTCTTTTCCTTCAATAATTTCGCTATGTTTTGTGTGGGTATTGCTTCTTGTAATCGTGTTGTGTTTTGTTGTAAAATCAAATATACCAACAAACTATAACTAAAACCTCAAGTAGTCTGTATTTCGAAAGGTTCCTTCTTTTGTAACGTTATGGGCTATTTATGTTACGTGGGGATATGTATGTAACATTGTTGCGTATGTACTTTGTACATGTGGCTTATGTATGGTTTGTCTCAGTGGATTAAAGTTCAATTGTACATTTATTGTGATGGCGAAATGAATGTTACTGAGCATTTTGCAAACACTTTTGTAGATGTCCCAATGTTTATGAGCGATAAAAGTTATTCAATAGTTTCCGAGTGATTTCCTATGAATACACGACAAGGTTTCCCATATGTTTCCTTTTTATACTTAGAATAAATGCACTTCACGTATTTAACACATACATATTGTTTATACACCATTTATCTTTCCAGCAACTACCAAAGGGACTTACACAGAGCCACAGTGATGCAAGGAAACCGGAAAATTTGGTTAAGAACAGATATAATGGCATATATCCTTGTAAGTTCGTAATAAATATGTTTTTATTTTAAAATTAAGTAAGTATGTAACAAATGTGTTTTTATTTTAAAATTGTTTACCTGAAGTTACAAACTGGCATATTGTTTGACAATAGTTTATGTATTGCAGGGCTTCAATCGCTCTAGTGCTCTAGTGTGTCCTGTCTAAAGTCATTCTCTTTCCTCGTCAATTCTAAAGTGTATGTAACACCGTCCCTTTCATAGTAGGAGTAAAACAGTGATTAAACACTATGGAATTCTTGTCATACAACAACAACGTATTTGACAGTTCATTTTGCATTACAGATGATCATTCCAGGGTCAAAATAAAGGGTGATCCAAAGTTCTTTATCAATGCCTGTTTCATAGATGTAAGTATTACATTTTGTATACTACAGTAACGTTCCGCTAATAAGACCACTTTGGTTATCTTGAAATCATGCACATTTTTGCCAGATTAAGGTACTAAAGTATTATATTTACAAAAAATGTCCGCTAATAAGACCGATTTGCTATTAAGAAAACATTTGTTCTGGTCTTATTAGCGGAACTTCACTGTACTATCGTACCTTTGTATAAGACATTTTAAAAGAGTCACATCTACTTGAAATTAAATTGTTTCCGTTTGTTCTATCATTTATTTAGGTAGTCCTCTGTGGTACTATTAAATAAGCATTTAATTTGTTGCAAAACTTGACCTGATTTGTGATAGTGTCAAGTTAAATAGTTTGTGAATAGCTATCTGGAAAATACATTAAATATAATTTAAAGTTTAAAAATCTTATCTTGGCCTAAATTGTATGAGTGCCTTGTAATATTATATTTAAAAATAAATAATTTTATGTTAGCTGAATTTGCTCAATTGTGTTGTGTTATTCATTTTAGGGCTTCCAACAGAAGAACAAGTACATTGCATCACTAGGTAGGTTTTGTATGTGTTAGCTTTCTTAGAGTCCATTACATAGTGCTTACATTTATATTTGTACTGCTACTGTCGAATGAAAACAGCTCGTGACAAGTTCGAAACTTGTTGCGTGTCGATGACAAAGAATCGCCACCTTCTGGAACTGACCTGAAATGAATACGGCACTTGTTTTCTGAGTATAGCTATCTATGTCATTGGTTATACGAGAGGTGTTCAACTTATTTATGAACAGAAAATGAACATCAATATTGTGTTACTCTACCAATGAAATGGAATAAAAACGTTTATATTGTATAAAGTAGTGTATCAAGAAGTATATATTATAATTTTAAATTGCCAATACGTTACGGTTAAATCATAATCAACATTAGGGTAGAGGGTGTTGTTATTTGCGTTTTGAAGGTCCGAAACTCGTAATAATTACGTTTACATTTTCCTTCTTTAATCGTTGTTTTAGTATCAACCGGATGGAAAATTATATTGTTAAAGCATGAGAAGACTTCGACATCCACTGTTTGATTATAATATATATCAAAGTTATATTCTTAAGTTTTTTATTTGACGTTGTATATGGTGACTTGAAGCTGAATCTGGACGAAACACTATGTTCTTGGAACAGTCACTAGGAACGATACGTAACACTTTTTTGTTGAAAACCTTATTTGAAACGGTTCGTACATAGACCACAGCCTTCAATTTCGTCAATTTGATATTGATTTTGATGTGCGTATTTCCATAACAACAAACCCAATGCCTTTCCATGCAAACTGCCGCGAGCACACAATGCTGGACAAACATGAACTTCTTTCTATCCCTGTGACCTTTTCTAAAAAAGCATACCATAATCTATCATAACATTCGTTAAGATTCAGCATTGCTTCCACATAATGAAACAATTTTTCCACATAATGTTGTTTATTTCGCATTTCTAGATTCCAAGACTTTTGGCTGCGAGGCATGTTTTTCTTGATTTTCAGCGTAGGAACTTGGCATTTTCCCAGAACTATGTATTAAACTGTTTCGAAATAATGTTACTGATAGTTTCTATTGACACTCCCATCTGTGGTACTATTTCACGTTTTGCTAATTGGTTCATCATAGATATCATAAAACCAATTTAACTTTATAGTGTAGGTTTTGGCAATGTTGAGCAATTTTCAATTTAAGGTGCCATTTCCCAATTACTGGACACAGAACTTTAATAACGCGTCTTACGACAAATATTACTGATGTTCTCATTAAAAATGCAAAATAAAAATTTACCAACACTTTCTTGGTGCTTATAAAAGGGCCATTCTGCCTTAAAAACAGGAAAAACAACATCATTTACTAAATTGTTGTTTTAAGCTTTAACCAAATGAAATATACAATGTATGATGATCCTATGCTCAACTTAAAACATTTTCTCGCATGGTTTAAAAAAAGATATTTCAATTATTTTCATTCAATATTGCACAATCGGTGTTCATGATTAGTTCATAAATAAGTTGAACACCTCTCGTATTAATTCAATATTTATTTTATTACCGAAGAAATAGGATTCAGCAAGAGGCATAGCCTATACTGGCCTTCATTAGTTATAACATTAAATGATTATAATGTTTAGTTCAAATCATCATATTCGGAGGCAAATTTCAGTATACCATTGAAAAATTTATTCTTGAAATGCATTATACATGTACTTGTACACAACAATAATCATACAAGTACACATTTAATATTTTTGTAGGACCTACAGCTAAAGCTACTCTGCAGTTTTATACATTCTGGACCATGGTATTGCATATGGATACGGATGTTATAGTGATGCTAACCAACCTCATTGAACCAAGTGTAAGTACAATACACATCTGCATTACTTTTTCTTGCAACCTGATCATTTTATTTTATTCGTAATGTACAGCGTTTTGGGCTTGTCGCATTGTACATTTTCTACTGTCCAAAATGTTCGATTAATCGTATCGGTCTTAACATCGCGTTTCAGTTTATGGTACCTACTATTTCTGTCATGTATTTGCGTTATGTTATGGTGACACTGTTTGCTTGTTCTGTGCTCGTCTGATTAAGTCCTGTCCTGTACGTTTCCTTATATATTTACTTAATACAACAACAATATTCATTTACAAGAAGAACATACTCATGTGCTTATTGTACCAACGTTATAAAGTATTGGCAATTTTAATCATACCATTTGATAATATAAACTGAATTGTTAAGATTGAATTATTTGTGAAACTATGTCTGTGCGTTTAGTTTGTGTGTTACTAAAACAACTTGAATTCGGAATTGAAACGTTGAGTCCATTGCAAATTAATCGTGGCGTGTTAATGTTGTTTATGTTCGCTTTGTTAGGTTGTTTAAATGGTGTGGACCCTTCCCGGCCTGGCTATTATGTTATTATATATTTACTATAATGCAGACAAATTCGTTTACAAAAGAACATATTTATGTTGGGTGTTATAAATTCCAGAAAGCTAGAATAGTGAATTTTCAACAACTGAACGTGGCCTCTTTTTTAGAGTAGTCAGATCTAACTAACAGCGTAATGGAATGGAGCAAATGTCAGGATCTGATTTAAATGTAATTGGATGCCATGGAACACCATATTACATTTTACCGTCAGTATTGATAGAAACGGACCACTTGAATTAGAACACTGCTCCAAATACTGCCGATACTCTAAATATTTAGGAACCAAAACATTATGTTTCAGGGCAACAAATGTGAACAATACTGGCCAGATCAGGATTGCACGAATGTACATCAAGATATAACAGTTTCATGTCAAAGCGAGGAAATATTTGTCGAGTATACAGTCAGGACATTAGCCATTGAAAAGGTACGTATGATTCCCGTTTGTCGTATGGTATGGCTATGTGGATGCTATATATATTTGCAGCCATTGTTCTAAGTGTCACCGTATGATGAGATATAAGTGATTGTTTAAAACTCACAAACGTTATTTTATGTTCCTTGATATTTATCTAACTCGAACATAATGATTTCAGATCAATATCAGTTACAGGATAGTCTTGTTTCAGTGCCCGTATTCATAGTGTCACTGTATGAATGAGATGGAATTGATTGATTACAACTCAGAATAGTTATTTATTGTCCTTGATAGTAATCGTACGTAAACACAATACATTTAGACGAATATCAGTTAAATGGTATCATTGATATAACTGGGGGAAGGGACGAAACTGACTTTTCTTCCTTGGTATTAATCGTACTCGAACGCATTGATGTTAGATGAATATCAGATAAACCTCACAAACGATACTTACTTTCCTTGATATGATCTAACATGAGCACATTGATATCAGTTACAGTATATACTAAGATACATACATGTAGCACATGGGACAACGTCTCAATTGTTATCGAACAGCAGTGAATGCTTCCTCGTAAATGAAGCAAATATGAAAATAACTTAATGTAGGAATTTCCTCGAAATATCACTTAGGATATTAACTTCATTTAGATGGGTTCCGTCGTTTATCCGCTACATGTATTATAGATATCATAATATGTGCTTTTATGTATAGCTTGACCAGATTTAGTAGGCCGTCCGGACATATTCCGTGCGTATTTCGGACAAAGTCGGTGCAAAAATAAAAAAATATTTTCGATAAGTACCGCCTACGCTTACGGAAAATAATTCACGCTTCCGAAGTCTAATGAGTGCCTACTAAATCTGGTCAAGCTATACCCAGCGTATCGGTGTTTACCAACATTAAAAAGTATCATTTTACCTTCCGGGTAAAGAACAAATGGCATCAGGATAGATACCAGTGTGGGCCAACTCTTGAATTGTATGTGTACGATTATCCCACCATATTCACTTTACCCATGTGTTTGAATGGGTACATGCACACATGCGCCTGAGATTACCAAAAGCTATTACTTCGTTACTGCTGACGATGCATTCTGCAACAGCCGACTTATGACATGGGGAGAATGTACAATAGGCCTAATGGACCCCTTCGATGTTGAATTTAAGGAAATAAATAAAGGATAATAAATATAGGTCGATGGGATTTGATTACGTGGTTGAAGGTGAACAACGAAATCCATGATATTTATTTATTTTAGAGTAACTTTTAATATAGTCATGTACTAAATAGAGGATCGAGCATTCATGAGTGCTCATTACATACAAAAATGTACGAGGTCTAATAAACGAGCGGACAACACATTATGACACGAGGCTTTGCCGAGTGTCATATTGCTTTTGTCGACGAGTTTGATAAAACCCATATGTAGTTAGCACGAATGTAAGATTCTATTTATCCTATAACCTCAGAGAACGATCATTAACGTTCAAAACGCTGATGTTCGCTACATATGTTACATTCAAAACTTATGACGACGTTTGTCTTATACTGACGTCACGGGTCGATTCAAGACACGGATTGGCTTACATGTACATTACGACACCTGAATCAACCAATTAACGTTAAGCTAATTAAAATGGTTAATGAATGGACTGGGAGTGTATTACGATATTTGCACTCCCACACCGCAGGTTACTTGATAAATAATTGTTTACTTTGTGTTACCAGAAATCAAAGAAGAGAACAATCGTACAGTTCCATTACACAGCCTGGCCGGATAAAAGTATTCCGGATGAAATAACAAGCTTGGTAGAATTCCGTCAGAGGGTTAGAAGTGCTCCACGTGTTCATCATGGCCCGGTTATCATACACTGCAGGTAAGTTTAAGTTTACCTTTTATATATTTTTTTCCATTTGCAATGTGCAATGCCTCATCTCCACGCAAAATTAAGTATAATCGGACATTGAAGGAAACATGAAATAAATACATAAACTGTAGAAATAGCATTAACGTTTAAACTACTAAAATACCTCATCGAAGCGGAAATCTATCGCAGGATGCGTAATAGTCTAACCTGAATTTTTACCCAATTACATTAAACTCCAGACACATGTGTTGGCGTGTTTCTTTTCTAAACAACTATATGTGTCGTTAATCACTGACATAATACTTTTTCCCATTTTAAATACTGATGCAGAATCCATAAAGTATTTCAAATTACAAAAAAAACATTTATTTGATATATTATATGAGTCACTGTCCAGGAAAACCGGGCTTAGTAACATTCAGTAGTTACTATGTATAAAAATACAAATGTACGTATGTTCTGTCGTTGCTATGGTGACACACTTTACTAAAATTACACATATTGCGAAAAAAGGGGGAGTTAGTAGTTAAACGCATTTGCTACTTTTTCTCTCAAACTACGAATATAATTCTAACATGTGTAACAATTTTGAAAAGTCTATGTCAAAAATTCGTCCAATACAAAATTTGTGAAATCAGTTAACGTTACGTCTAATATCGTTTGAATAATGTTTCAGACGTCGCTCAAAAGTCGGTAAGGTTTGTTTTAGAGGTCTGTACTCTGAAATTGAATGTTATAATTTTTCAGAAATTGTTCATCAGAGATATGTCTTTCTAACGCTATTCATCATGAGTTTCATATGTTTGTCACTTAGCCAGGTTTTCATGGAGAACGTGTCTTATAAATGTTTATATATACACGTATTCATTGCTTTTTCATTTTCTCTAGTGCTGGGATTGGACGTACAGGAACATACATTGCTTTGGACAGGTTGACAGAGGCGGGGAAAGCTGGGGAGAGAATCAATGTATATGATTGTGTGTATGACATGCGACAACAACGTGTTAACATGGTACAGACACTTGTAAGTTAGTTGTTGTTTGAAAAAGAACGAGCGGAGTAAATCGGACAGGGGAGGCAGCACTCAAATAAACCAGCTGAGCACAAAAACAGTAATAACACAACATCAGAACAATACCCACACATTATACAACGAAATAATAAAGTGACCGAATGAAACACAGCTAATACTCGACATAGTTTCCCACGTCACCGGTGCAAAAGACTAGTATGACCTAGTTTCATACATACGAGCCCTATGCCAAAACGATGACCCCAAGTAACCAAATGAAGCGTAAACCAGTAAAATACCATAATTGCGTATGGGTGACGTTTTTTTATTCGAGAGGAATTTCGCCATTCAGTGACCTAATAACATATTATATTGAAACACATATTACAAGTACAATCGACAATTGACATGGTGATGATTGCTTAGTTTCTACAAAACTAATTTCTTTTTTGCAATGCAGAAGTAGCTATCAAATCAGACATTGGAAATATGTTCAACCCAAACAACATGTTTCTGAAACAAACACTCTCACAAACAAAGACAAAACGGATAGCTGAGCCCAACACAGCACGCATATTCAATACATCCTCGCCGAATTTAGCGAGGATGTTAAAATGTCTTAAGTGCTTACATAATCCAATAATAGAAAAAAGTTTATGTTAGCATGTTAAAATATTCCCTTGGTGAAGTCACAATATTATTGGATAGGTTAATTACTATTTTACCTTTTTGTAGTTACAGCAGTTTTTACTACACTACCTGGGTGGTACGGTGGTCGAGTGGGGCACTTGATCATTACTGAAACGCTTTTCTGTGTTTCCCACCCAACTAGAGATGAACTGGTTAGCAACCCAGAGGTAGTCTCGCGTGTATCGATGCTATACACCGGGCACTTTAAAGAACCAAGGTGTCTCTTCGGAAAGAGCAACGGCATCGCGACCGGATACCTTGTATCACACCACTGTCTCTTCCACCTGCTGTCCCTTCTGCAAAACACAGGACCCCATTGGAATTAAGTACTAGCACTTTCATGTGTTTTCCTTGACAGAAAGGTTTAAATAATTACATACATTACAATTACATACATACACACCTGATTAAGACGTAGCATCGCATAACTATAACAGTGGTGAGCTTGGATATACATGCATCACTTGCTTATGATTTCAGGAACAATACAAATTTCTACATAAAGCTCTAGTGCACACACTGACCTTCCGAAGCGCAGCAATTCGATCAGAGGAGTTTGGGTCGTATATACGAGAAACAAGTGAACTAGAGTTCAGCGAAAACTTTGAAGTAAGTGGTATTTTAGGTCAAATTTGAATAATTATAAACATCGGGTATGCAAATAAAAAATAAAACAACAATTAGATTGATATTGATTAACCACCTTGTAAATAGTAGTTGTTTAAAAAAGATCACTAACGTTAATATGGTATTGAATCATGTTTTCTGTATTTTGGACCGATGACCGTTGTACCATAGAAACTGATCTTGTAGAGTATGTATCTTCTCGAAATATCAAATATTGCGTGTTTTTATTTTATATGGTATTTCTATACCATATATGTATCACTGTTCTAGTTGCTGAAGACTGTAATTGAAGATGAAGCCATTGAAGAAACTCAGGCAATGAATAAAAACGGTCGTCATAGTGACAAGAACAGAAAACATAGTGACATACCAGGTTCATCTTTTACCAGTATTTAAAACGAATTTCATGTCTGTATATGTTCCATATGCCAATGGGTTGGAATGGGAATGTCGTGAGTACGAAAACGCAAATCAAAGAAAACTCAGTCAGAAAATTACTATAAACAAGCTTTCAATTTCAGAAGTTCCTATGGCTTGAGGAAAAAGAGCTTTTAAAACACCAGTTTCGTCCACATGCCAAGTTCATATTTTTATGATACAACTATAATAGGCTCATAAGAAAGGCATTTTGATGTTTATCTCTAAGATGAATTAGTCTGAAAAATAGTTAGGATCTCCCCATTATAAGTGAGCGATAGTTGTGGAACATATTTGAAAATTGGTCTACAACCAAATATGTTATCCGTTATAAATAAAGTCGTTATCATCAGTTTGATATGTTAAAATGTCACATTATCTATCAACCTATTTATGCACTTGCACAAAATTATCCGTCATACAAGCCTTTCTTGACATTTCACAAATACGAAAACTTGCAAAGGCATTCTTGATGTACCTCCAAATAATGTATATATACATAGATCGAGAACATTTATTATAATAGCTAATAATAATTATGCAAATTCCAATTTTTTAAAAAGAAAATCTAAATGTTTTCGAATTCAAAGGTAAATAACCACTAAATGCCTACGCGGACCAAATTCAGATACAGTCAAATAGTCCGTTAAAAAACTTTAAAGCGACTGGAAATGGGGGTATGTCTTGACAAATCAGCATCAGAATCATGAAATTGGTGTTAAATGCTTTGTATGCATGTATGTGATGTAGTGAAATGGTTTTATTCAGAAATATTTTGTATTCTGGCTTAAATATGAAAGTGAAAGTAAGGTTGGGGCTAACGGACAGTGAGTAAATCCGTACATGTGAGAAAATCTGTTCACCGCGTTTGACGAACCAAATTTTTCTTATATGATACATGACCCCCTACTTTTTTTTCATTTTCTTCAAGCTGGATGCTATTTCTATTGATTAAAAGATTTTGAGAGGGCCCCATGGACAAAAAGTTGACATTTTTTTTGGCTGACTTAGGTCACTTTACATTGAGTTAAAGAACAACTCTATTTGGTGGTTTGTGACCTAAAGACATGCAAAATTCCTTCAAAATCATGTTTTCATTTTTTTGCATTTAAATGAATGGAAATGCACTCAAGATGGGGTTTTAACCACTTTTATCGGTGTAAAATGTCTAAAAAAGTGAAAATTTAGATTTTTATCATGAAAAATCCAGAAAAGTTCAGATTTATTTTTTCTTAGATTGACAATTTTATGAGAATGTTGCCCTTATTTTAGTACCAGACAAGGATAATTGTGATTAAATAAGAAGAATAGACATATTATTAGGCATCTAAAGCAAAATTGCGGTTCCGAATACCATTTTGGCACAAATACAACCCCATTTCATGTCACAATTCATACCATTTGACAGGCGCTGACCAAATTTCTCCTTAAAGGCGCATATGCGGGTTTGTAATTTTTTCTGGAATTCATGCACAATCTCTCTAGAATTGATTGTTTTGTGTTGCATATATGTAGTAGCATTGAAAAATGTGCAAACAACACTAAAACAACCCAAAAAGGATTGCCTTAAGGTAAATAACCACTAAATGCCTACGCGGACCAAATTCAGATACAGTCAAATAGTCCGTTAAAAAACTTTAAAGCGACTGGAAATGGGGGTATGTCTTGACAAATCAGCATCAGAATCATGAAATTGGTGTTAAATGCTTTGTATGCATGTATGTGATGTAGTGAAATGGTTTTATTCAGAAATATTTTGTATTCTGGCTTAAATATGAAAGTGAAAGTAAGGTTGGGGCTAACGGACAGTGAGTAAATCCGTACATGTGAGAAAATCTGTTCACCGCGTTTGACGAACCAAATTTTTCTTATATGATACATGACCCCCTACTTTTTTTTCATTTTCTTCAAGCTGGATGCTATTTCTATTGATTAAAAGATTTTGAGAGGGCCCCATGGACAAAAAGTTGACATTTTTTTTGGCTGACTTAGGTCACTTTACATTGAGTTAAAGAACAACTCTATTTGGTGGTTTGTGACCTAAAGACATGCAAAATTCCTTCAAAATCATGTTTTCATTTTTTTGCATTTAAATGAATGGAAATGCACTCAAGATGGGGTTTTAACCACTTTTATCGGTGTAAAATGTCTAAAAAAGTGAAAATTTAGATTTTTATCATGAAAAATCCAGAAAAGTTCAGATTTATTTTTTCTTAGATTGACAATTTTATGAGAATGTTGCCCTTATTTTAGTACCAGACAAGGATAATTGTGATTAAATAAGAAGAATAGACATATTATTAGGCATCTAAAGCAAAATTGCGGTTCCGAATACCATTTTGGCACAAATACAACCCCATTTCATGTCACAATTCATACCATTTGACAGGCGCTGACCAAATTTCTCCTTAAAGGCGCATATGCGGGTTTGTAATTTTTTCTGGAATTCATGCACAATCTCTCTAGAATTGATTGTTTTGTGTTGCATATATGTAGTAGCATTAAAAAATGTGCAAACAACACTAAAACAACCCAAAAAGGATTGCCTTAAGGTAAATAACCACTAAATGCCTACGCGGACCAAATTCAGATACAGTCAAATAGTCCGTTAAAAAACTTTAAAGCGACTGGAAATGGGGGTATGTCTTGACAAATCAGCATCAGAATCATGAAATTGGTGTTAAATGCTTTGTATGCATGTATGTGATGTAGTGAAATGGTTTTAATCAGAAATATTTTGTATTCTGGCTTAAATATGAAAGTGAAAGTAAGGTTGGGGCTAACGGACAGTGAGTAAATCCGTACATGTGAGAAAATCTGTTCACCGCGTTTGACGAACCAAATTTTTCTTATATGATACATGACCCCCTACTTTTTTTTCATTTTCTTCAAGCTGGATGCTATTTCTATTGATTAAAAGATTTTGAGAGGGCCCCATGGACAAAAAGTTGACATTTTTTTTGGCTGACTTAGGTCACTTTACATTGAGTTAAAGAACAACTCTATTTGGTGGTTTGTGACCTAAAAATTAACGAATTATATTAAATCTTCATATCTTATACATTGGTATGTTAAACAATACTCTAAAATATATATGGACAAAAATAACAAGTCAAAACTCATGAAATAATGTAATTATGAAAAGTAAGTCTATCTTGACCAGTTACGTAATGTACAACAATTGGATTTTATATATTCTAATCAGTTAGTATGTAAGACGTATATCACTTCATACAGGTGACAGACATAGACCAAGGATTCACATTTGTCGAACATTCAACTCGTCTGACTACATCAATGCCATCTACGTCAATGTAAGTACCATACGTACCTTCAATAAGTAAACGTTCAAATTAGCGTCCTGCCAATTAGTTAATTTGTTCACTGGATGCTGATCGTTCCTTTCTAATGTCATTGTTAGTTGACCTAAATTCATATCCTGATATTATATGTGAACTTGTACATATCACTTGGACACAAACCCGAAACCAGTCAGCATTAAATGTTAGAAAATGTGTATCAATCGATCACTTAATAGGAAGGTATTATTAACATGCTTATGGTCATTTCAATATGATATATTTCATTTTTGTTTTTTCTATAAGGCTTCTGGTACGATTGACCGTAAGTAAATGGTATCTCAAAGATGGACCGGGTGTCGATGATATTATCCAAAAGGGGAAATACGAATGTTGACAAGAATGACTAACTCTTACGAAACATGATTCGAAAGTATTGCATGTTCATTTTTCAGGGCTTTTATAAAAAGAATCAGTACATCTTTGCTCAATCTCCACTTCCAGACACCGTCGTGGACTTTCTGTGTTTAATCTTTCAAGCGAATTGTTACTGCATCGTATCAATGGAAGATGCAGAGTTAATTGGGACGGTAAGGTATTTTTAATGGGAATGATATAGTAACTATAGTATATCATATACATCGCATGTCTAGAATGAGAATGCCGTAAGTTCAAAGCGATATTTTGAGAAAACAACAAACGAATGTCCGATAATTACTCTTTGCTTGTCATGGTAAAACAAGCTGTTTCAACTTCAGTTATGTCAACATGACAAGTTCTGATGTTTATTAAACCATGTTTATTAGACAGGCATTGTGATGCAGAACGTAAAAATAAATAAACCAGTCTTATAAGGTCGTAAATACTATCTCTTTGTTTATAACAGACAACTTTCGTAATGTAATTGTTCAAAAAACGAACATGAACAAAACCGAATGTACAATACATAAACCATAAATCATGCAATCTTGGAATTACTTTAGGAAATAAGTGTGTGTCTTCGTAGCGTCTGTTCTGATACATTCGGAACAGTGATCCTGCTTTTCCTGTTCCAACCACTTATGTAATTGTGAATATAATCTGGAAGTATTGATTTCACCTCAATTTCATATAACAGATGACCAGTTGGAACACACATATACCATAATATGAACTAATTAATACATGTAACTAACAGGATAGGGAATTGAAAAGTGTTTTCTTGTATAATGTTAAAGTTCATCAGTCATTTTGGAGTTTAATTCACTCACAGGAGATTTGAACATTTTAAACATGTTCTTTACATCAGGTGTTTCTCTTGACATCTGGTGATAAAAAAAAGGTAATGTTAATCATTGGTGTCAATATATTACTTGGTATCACATGTTTTTGATAAGAGACACGGGTTCAAAGATGAATAGTTATTTAAGTTAATTATGTATTTCCATGTTCAGGAAATTGGTGATTATTTAGGAGCCGATAATCAAGTGTTACAGTCAGGAACCTTTACAGTGAAGACGTCAAGAGGTGAAACAGAACCAAACTATATAATAAGAAAACTGACAGTCTCTAACAGTGATAAGGTAACCACAATTGTAATAAGCTCAGAAATATCCAAATAATTACAGGTATAAACACAATTAATAATACACTTCTATTGAATGAAAAAATAATGCTTTAATACTAGAAGTTATAACGGCAGGTGTAAAAAATCGGAAAGGTGCAACAGTAATTTCACTTGGTATAGCGCTACTAATGCAAAACTGTAACTGATTAAAGTTTTAGGTGACTTGGTCGGCGGGTATGTATGCTGCATTGCATTTGGAAAGCCATTTTCACTGCCAAATGTTTTTAGTTACAGCTTTGGTAATGTAGACTCCATGAACTCTATTCAACATATTTCTTTTCAGCACTCTAAAGGTGAAAAGGTCGTTTACCATTACCAATTAACAAATTGGAGAAGAGACGAGCAGGTTCCTTCAGATGTAGGGGAGTTTACGCAATTTGTGAAAGATGTTAGTAACAAAGCTCGTGAAATGAAAGATGCCAATGCACCCGTTCTTGTACATTGTTTGTAAGTTGAGATATTTGTTACATATTTTCAAATGTGCAAAAGTGAGAAGGGGAATACACATGTGACAGACTTTGCGTGGTTTTGAGTAGTAAGTGAAATAATGTAGAACGAACTGATTGATAATTCAAATCGCTAAAGCTAGTTATGACCGCCGTATACAACTACCTAAATTATGTAAAAAAACACTGTTTAAGTTTCTATTCTACAATCAATGGTATACATCAGGTGACCTTTACCTAAGCAAAGCGCTACCGATCACCTCCATTCAGCTACCCCATGTTAAATTAAATTTAGAAGGCATGTTTTACCTCCCATGGAATGCGCTACGTAGCACTTTGTCTTGGTAACAGACACCACTTGTTATACAAAAGTGCATTATGGGCGTACTGGATAATAGCGATACATTCATTCAACGCATGCATGACTTTCAGAATATTTTGATATAAGACTGACTTATGGTCATGTATGTACAATGTGTTATTCGGCCAAACACTTGCAGTAAAGTAATTATGGGACGTGTACATTTCATTTTTTCTTCAGTTATGTGTGGATATTGAGCCGCGTATTTGTATAATTTGATATTGTTCATGTTTTATGTTCTTGATTAATTAAGTTGTGTGCTGCCTTTCTTGCCCGATGAATTTATGGTGTAAACTAACTATATTAGTTAACCAAATCATTTCAGAGACGGAGCTAAGCGTAGTGGTCTGTTCTGTGCTGTTGGTGTACTGTTGGAGAAAATCGAAGCTGAAGGTCAAGTTAGCGTGCCCAACACATTGAGACAACTTCGTTCTCGTAGGAAAATGGCTGTTCCAAATAAGGTTGTATTTCATATAAGTCAATCATGTCTATACTTTATTGTGAACCCTATTCAAAATTGGTCTAGAATCAAACATGTTAACAACGATAAATAAGTCATTATTATTATAATTATTATTAAAGTCCAAAGAGGACTACCTGGTATCGTACTCTAGAATCTTTTTTTATTCACTTACTTATGAAGGCTAACACGAGTGCAAAATAAATGTAAATCTATACTCTACCTGTCCAGGCAATGTTTGCAATTTTTTCGGTACACTTTATCGGCAGTGTCACTCTCACCATATCCTCACTAGGCTGTACACATAACACACGTTACGATTGTGATTATTTTAGTGAATTCCTGATTTCGACTACAAATCAAGTAAACATGTAGTTCTTGAGTTTGAAGAATCAGTTGATGTGTAGGTATTTCCGTTCATTATATAGAGGATATTTGTATTTTTCCGTGTATGATCGGCTGATAATTCACCGAGTGAGCAGCTTATGTAATATTTTTACGAGTGGCGTAGCCACGAGTGAAAATATAAGTCAGCTGCTCAAGAGGTGAATTATCAAACGATCATACACGGTAAAATACTAATATTCTATTTATTTCATGCTTCAAGTTGCTTAAATGATGGAAATACTCCACTATATACCTCGAATGTTTTGCGTGACGTCGTTTTCCCGCCATGCACGCGTCGAGTTAAAATCAAATTGTTCTTCTGCAATGGCTTCAATTTCGTCCATTCGTTTTACATAATATGTATATATAATACTGTGTTATTTGTTAAAGATTAAGAGAGCAAGTGAAAATGCTTATTTATTTTTTTTTTGACTGCGAGGAAATTTGATTTTTAAAAGTAGTCCGTTTGCCGTGAAATTACGAACTGTGAAGTTATGAACAGTGAAATTATCGGGGAATAGTCCACCGTTATTCCGCCGTAAACCACCGGTAAGCATGAAATAAATGTACCCTAATATTATTTTCTCCTTTTTAGCAACAGTTTGAATTTTGCTTCCGCTGTGTGGATGCTCATGTTAACTCTAACAACGTTTACTCCAATTTTGCACGCTAGAGACTCTACAGCATGTTTATCCGAACTTGCATACATGTATGTGCCTCAGTATATCATTGGTTAGTGCGCTTGCAGTCTAACCTGACGACCACCCGGGTTCAAATACAGTTGTAGGTAGGCAGTCGCATCGTTATTTCAACTGACAGCTAAAGGCTAAAAAGAACATGTGACGTGTTTGTTTTTTAAGCTATTGATGCAATGATGATGTGTTTATAACTTGGTGTACAATATTATCTTTGATTTTGATTTGTGATTACTATATTATACAATGTACTCTTGTTGACAGTATTTCGATACGTCATGCTTTAGTTTTATATTTTGTTGTTTTGATCAATATGGACATATTGTCCATTCACCCACCTTGTCATGACTATTAGACGATGCTTCCTCTCTAAGCATTACAAAGCAAATCGGAAGGCATATGCTTTTATTTTGTATATCATTTTGTATAAATTTGTTCGGCTACCTTCTTAATCAAACACCCAAAAGGTAACTCAGTCGCCATTTTCTCAAGCAATGGAAGTGAAACATTCACTGTTGACAGTGGTTTTGATAACTACGCGTGCCGATACTAGTACGCGCTGGGGAACCAAAGTATTTCTGTTGCTTGAGAAAATGAGAAAATGTCTGTTGAACTATCGTTGGGTGTATAATATGGAAGTCGAAATGCTCAATCAAGATGATAACATTTACGAAACTGTGTGTCTGTGAGCCAGCCAACTAGTAATAGTACATGGTTCCTGGTGGTATACAAACATATTGTTTATGACATGCAGGTTATTGGTGACATATTTTTATAATTTCTACTTTTTATAATCAGATTTTTGTTTAGTATCATAACAATGTGTTATTCAGATCAGATCATTTTGTATTATTTTCGTTTGTGCGCCTTTCGTGTTCTGTTGTTAATGTTAATGGTTATCATTTCTGTCTTCATGTTTAAATTATAAATGTAAACTTACGTATAACGGAGAAATGTATAATACTACTTCTTGCACTAAACGATTCATAATACTTTCATTGATTATATCTGGAACGTTCAGACTTAGACATTACGGCAGGCAAAATGTAACGCCTACTATACAGCATATCGTGTAGTATTTTATAGATATACTATAAGACATAATAATAATATCATTTATAAATTTCAATGTGAAACTATGTACAAATGTAAAGCTGTATAATACATTGAACAATTAAAAATAACTCCATTTCTTCTATCACCTGGGAAAGCTCATACTTAGACATCACGTCTGGTGTACTTATAACATTTTACAAGGTTAATTAAAATTTAGATTTTTTTGTTTTATCATACCAATGTATTATTCAGATCTGAGATATCATTTCGCATCATTTTCCTTTGTGTGCCATTCGCGTTCTATTGTTTATGTTAATGCTTATCATTTCTTCTAGATTTGTAACTTTTAATGTGAAACTATGTACAAATGCATGTGTAATGTGAAATACATTGAACCATATGTAATAACTACATTTCTATCTGGACATTGTTCAGACTTAGACATCACGACAGGCACAGATTGAACGACCAATATATAGCACACTGTATAGTATTTTGTAGATATACTATAATACTATAAGATATACTAAAAGACACATTAATACTATCGAATTAATGAAAAGCAAAGCCATAATGTCGAATATCAGAACATTGTATCAAACCTGTTCGTCTATACATTTCAAATTACTAAACACCATCATGGTATTTTAACTTTTCAAATATTAGATCAACAAGTTTTAATATGAAGGCTCTGCTCCAAAATCAATTATCCTGTCTTGTCTATCGTTCTCATTCTATTATCATTGTGTTTTAAATAAAATTTAAGTCCCCGTTTAACGTGAAATCAAGTTTAAATTCAGAGACAGGTTCTACTTATGTAATATACGACGATATGAACATGGAAAAAATAAATAAGAAATCAGCGAAACTTTCATAAGAGAAAATACCATATATAGACATACACGGTATAGTAATTTAAGTATTGCATTGAATTTCACAAATGTATGTATTCAAAGGTGTTTCCTTGTTGGTGCATATCGTGCTTTGTAGTGCTGTCGTCATTATTTGATTTGTTCTTCTATTTTATTAGAAGTCTTACATGACGGTTTATCTTTCTTAACGTCAAATGATGATCGTAAGAAAAAAATTGAAAATAATATTCATAATATTTCAGTTTTCACTTAAGATGCTTCATAAATACCGACCTATTAAAGCACTTCTGATCATATGGGAAATATATTTCAATTTCGTTACATCAATTTAAACTGATTGTTCAAGTAAGCGTGAAGCTCTTTTGGCTTACCAATGAGTCTTACTCATTCGACAAACTGTGAAATGGAACAATACGTATTACAATAGTTTGTAATAAAAGAGATGTTTTGTAGTCCAGTTTTAAACCAAGCTAAGCAGGAATACATTGGTACATGTAACTGTAATAACTTTGTCAATAATTTCTACATGTATGATAGAAACTGTTATTTTAAAGCCAATAAGCCCACGATTTTATTGAATATGACTACAAAATGCATGTTATATGAAGGTGTTATCAAACACTTCCTCGGTGATGTTTTGATTCTTCTAATTTAAAAGAATGCTGTGAAATGTATGCTTGTCCATTAATGTTAGTTGATTTTCACTTTGGTATATGATGCCTTGGTACTACAGGTAAGTAGTACAAGTTGTACCCGTATATATTAGATCGTCTTTTTGCTCCTCTTTGCAAATGCAGCTGTGTGCACTTTTTGTAATTTAGGCAAAATGATGCTTTAAGCTTATTGTTTCAATAAATACCACCTTTGATACAAGTCATGATGTACAAGGAATTCTAAGAATGGTCAAACTCTTTACTGTGCTTTTTGACCGTATATTTACAGTCTTTGACAAAAATTCCCAGGACATTGAAATACAAGAATAGTTTTGCTTGTTAGAAAGTACACAATAAAAGCATGACATGGGTTTAGTTGAAACATAGGTCGGTGCCTTGCGTTGAAGCAATGACATGATTACATAACTTTATCACCAAAATCCGTCAGTTTATATTGCTTTTATTTACCATGGTAGAGGATATAAAACATACAATATGACTATTTAGATAGACGACGAAATGCCATTCTAGTTTCCTTCAGCGATTGGCCATAAATAAAACTGTTGTACCTAATTCCTTCATAACTATTGGTCGTACCCGGAGTCAAATACCGTCCATTCAGATTTGTTTCATAGCAATTATTATACCACCATGCGCCATGGGATTCGATGGCACAATTCAAGCTGGACATTCATGCAAGATGTGTGCAGTTTTGTGCACTCAACATTATTATTAACTCATAATGTTTAAATATGATGTTTTCACTGTTGATGTTTTATAATGGACTGTATAATACTGTATAACTTCGCTATAATTTCTTACATTTCGTTTCGATAAGACATTATGCAAGCGAACCACTGATATAATTCTATTGGTTATTATACTACTTAGATCATTATGTTCGTGTGTGCGTGGGCGCAAGTGTGTGTGCGTGCGTGGGCGCGAGTGTGCGTGTGTGCGTGCTTCTGTCTGAGGGTGTGTTCGTGTGCGTATGCGTGGATGTGCGTGTGCGGGTGTGTGCGTGAGTGTGTGAGCCAAATATACAACAACTTTCAACAATAATAACCGAATCAGCATCGTACCTTCTTACGTTTCGTTTCGGTAAGAATGTACAATGCTGCATTTGCCTTCGTCTACATGTGATAATATAATATGTATAATATGTCATTCATCGCTATGTATTATAGAGATTCATTTCCTATTCATCTCTATGTACTCATGACTGTAAATATGCATCTTAATTTGTGACGTTGCTGCTTTGTTTAATTCAGTAGTTACTATTTGTATGATTATGTTTAAACCATTTATCACATGTTTATAATACTATGTTAAATCACTGAAAAGTGGAAATAAAGAGTATATATACAAAGTTTAGCTATTCAAAATGCCGGAAATTGAGTCATGACACCATGTACCTTCTTGAATTAGATTGTTCATGCATTAACTTGTTTTCAATTGAAATAAAATCTTATATTGAATTCTTTCTTTGCTTATGTCATTTTGTAGATACATTGAGTGCAAGTAAATTGTTTGTACATTGTATACTTACTACTCTTGGAAAATGTCGTGTTGCCGACATGAAGAGTGTATTCGGGCAACGACAGGGAGAATGAGTTGAATATTTCAATCGCTTTTGTACCATTATATGCCGTAATATCTATACGCAATTCATTTTCTGTCTGCGATGCAATTTCCTGTATATAGTCCAGTCCTATAGGAAACATAAACGAAATAAACTGAAGACATTTAATCCACTAAATTACAAATATTTAAAGTTCAGGCGTTGAAGATAGAATTTCGAACATACAAATTTGTAAAAAAGCGATCTCGTCAATTTTTCGAAAATAAATAGTTTTCCAAGTGATGCCTACATATCAATGGTCAGTTGTAGAATTGTGACGTTCTTGTCATTATACAGAGGGAGATGCAATCATGTTGCAACAAGAGCAAGCACGTGTGAAAAGCAGTATAAAATATGGTATGTTGATGATTGTTTATTCGTCAACATTGAAACTAACTATTTGGAACGTTTTTGACCAATGTCAGATAGTCATAGTCCAATATTTATTTAACCCTTTCATTAGCGTTGGTAAAATTGGCTGTTACACATTAACAGCGCGTCGTAATTTACCATAATTATATATCATTGTTTCTCATATTTCCGGCCTTTCTCATATTTCCGATTAACATAAAAGATTTACTAATGATTTATTGTTTTGGAGTGATTTGATAGATTTAATCGATATAAGTTGAATTCGACCAAAAATGCACAAGATTTGGGCAAAAAGCGAAAATTGTCCAAGGCAAACAAAATTAGGGAGTTTTTAAAAAGGGAAACAACTCCTCTTCTCCTTGCTCAAACTCTTACTTAGGCCAGTTTGCAACCAATAATCAGAATTTCAAAATGTGACGGAATGATAAAACTACAAATTGGGCCCCATGTGAAGATTGTAAGAATACCAGCCAATGAAGAATACAAAAAGACCGGAAATAAGAGAAAGTGCTTGTAAATTCAGGTAATTAGGTTATGTAGGTCACATGATATGATGCTAAGAAAATAGACCATGAAAGTTAGATGTTTGTGTTTCGTTGAGTGCATGTTTTGAATAAATGGTAAACTCATAGTCTCGATTACTACGCTCTTTGTTATAATCAATCAACAATTGATTACTGTTATGATACCTACCTAGCCAGTATTCTGTACGTAGATCGCCAAATCCATACACATATTGCGTATGATTCCTATAGAACTCAACTGATCCGTCATATCTGTTCTGGAACACCTTAAAATGACCACAATCAAATACATGTATTGCTAGTCCGAACAAGGAAAGTCAAGCACGACACAGATTCAAAGCTTTTTTTAATTGCTCTAACGTATAACAATAATGTTTTAGATTACTCGTTCAAGCGCTAAATAAGTTGAAAAATGCATGATACCATTCAATCTTCGCTATCTATAACCAAGCCATTTGGGAACTAAACAAGTATAAGGTAACTGGTACCGCCGAAGCTCAGTTAGCCAAAACCAATTTATTTGTAAATTAAACAAGCTGGACAAAATTGTTACCGTCCAGCCACCTCCAGACGTTGTCATGTCACAGTAGACCTGAACAGCACGATTGGTTTTCCACAACCTGATATCATAAACACCATCTGGAGCATCGACTTTTTCCTGTTTAATCTCCCAACAATCCGAAAATGCTGTAATTAGGATGTTTCAACGGGTTAATTGCGCGATTTATGTCCAGATATTGTAGATGTACATGTATCATTTAATCGTACAATAAGTTCTGTTTTGAATTACTTTTACATTGGTGTAACTGTTATAATACTATAGAAAAATGCCAATCCCTTTAGTATACGTTGTCGTCTGTGAATCAGAATGATGTATTTTTACAATATTGTTTTCATAATGTAGCTCACTTATATATCAGCGTAGTATGTTACAGTCGTCATAACATCTCCTCAACTTATTTATAGTTACGATAGTTAACACAGATCGAACAGACGAATCGCTCAAATATATAGAACACACTTTCAAATACTGAACATTGACAGCTTTATGCAGTGTGCCCAGGATAATGTGATATTTAACAAACATAGATAACTCCTGCTACCTTGATCTATTTTTTTCTATAACTAAATGTTCCCACCTTTCTCATTATCTTGAGCGCATTATATGATGTATCGACTTACTGCAATGTTGATTAGAAACACACGTTTCTACGAGCGTCGGATCACCCATACAATATTGTCCGTTACGTGATGGTACTGGATTGTTGCATGACCTTGACTTGGATTTTATTCCTACACCACAGGTCAAACTGCATGGACTCCAAGATGACCACAGGGACCAACCACCATCTGTAAAGTATATTTAGAAAACTCTAAATTACAAGTACTAAGTAGAAAAGGCAGCACCGCACATTAACCATCTCCACTTACTTAATCACAGCTTATTCTAAAACAGGTAAACGAGGTCGTCGTTGTATATCCGGAATGGCCCGATAGCACCGATATAAGTAATTAAATGCAAATTCCATTGTGAAATTGGGTCATCCTGCATTTTTTCGGCTTTGCGGGGTATATGATTTTTTAATTGTTTCTTTGGCTTATGTGTGGGCATTGTTCAGTGTAGTTGTGTCGTGTTGTTTCTATTTCTGTGCTCGGCTGGTTAGGTGAGTGCTGCCTTCTTTGTCTGATTTCCTCATACCGTTTTTGCTACCTGACCTTTGACAATGTATGTTAAAGCATATAATATGCTCCTTCCAAGATTTGGAACAAATTATATTATAGTAGTATATGTAATAAGAAAATCTAAGTTTACAAAGTAACATGTTTTACACGTTTCTTATCATGTTATATTACTGTTCGGAACGGAGTCATATACATATATATATAATATTAATGTACAAATATTCACATCAAAGTGTAATTACTTGCTGATGAACCATCAAAGTGTAATTACTTGCTGATGAACCAATTTACAACTTATTTCTGCGGCTACCATGCTTTGCGTCGTCGATGATAGCGGATAAAAACCTGTCATCTTCGTTTGATTCGTTCAACGGCCATTACTCGGATAAGTCCGTATCTGATAGGCAATTCACCGATTTGCATATACGTGACGTCATTGAGCGCTTTTTTAGCCTACTATGTTCGGCTCATCCGCCATATTAATTATTATGTCACATGTGATGCTTTAAATGTCTGATATAAGTTTTTCGACTAGTTTATGATGATTTTGAACTGTAACAGAACTGGAAGAACATAGCGACTTTGATCAATGAAGACTAATAAATAGATTATTGCATTTTTCTAACATGTTTTTATCGGACACAACTAATAGCAATGTAAACATACACTAATCGATCCTTCAATACGAGCAGCGTTGTTGACAACAACGGTATACAAGTTAAACATAATAATGAAAACAATTTTAGTTGAGTCCTATTAGACAACTGGTATTTACAGATTGGTGTGGGTTGGTATTGTTATTTGTGTAACTACAAAGTTTGTTACGTTCTGTCGTCGAACGTCGAAACCGAATACATATACCAAATGTAGTACAGTGCATCCTCCAGGAATTAATCAAATTAATATCGTTTGCAGTAAAAGGTGAAAAATCACAACAATTCGTGGATAAAGAAATATAATTAAGTGATAAAAGAAACGGTACCGGCGCAAGGAGCTTCAGAACATAACAACGCCTCGACATTTTTACCAAAACAGTGGTCACCGTAAAACGCTGGTTTTGGATTTGTACAAGATCTTTCTTGTTCTCGTATACCTGTGTCACATGACACAGAACACGGGCCCCAGTTATTCCAAGTTGCCCAGGTAAAGTGCTTTATATAAACCATGTGTTCGTAATCCTGATGCTCAACATGAAGGTGCAAATTCGACGTGACTTAAACATTTGCTCGACATAGACCAAGTGTTCGTATTATCGATGCTCGTCATAACAAAGTATTACTGTATATATTTATAGATCTGGATGCACCAAAAAGACCTTTGATAACCAAAACATGTTTATATCTTCAATGTTAAATACTGCATTCTTACCGCATAAAACAATACGTATACATATACACTCTGTATTTACGGAATCCCGTTAGGGCCATGGCGACATATATGTAAACCCAAACACGAAAGTCGATAGCACGGTAGTGAAAAGTCGATAATGCGATTATGAAAACTCTAAAAGTCTAATTTTATCGAAATAGCAAGGTGGTCTGTGTTTTGAATAATCGCCGGTCTAATATCTGTTGAAAGGACTAGGGGTGTGATATTTTGATCGATGAGGCAATAATCGACGCGGCTTTTTTCAATACAATTTTTTCTTTGCCATGTATACTGCATTGGTTTAGTGACAAAAAGATTTGTTAAGACCTTACATTATTATATGTGGAAAAAATTAAGGATGGAATTAAAGATAAAAAAAGATATCCGATCTATAAGGATACATTTTGGAAGTGGTAGGAAAAGTACTGTATTGAAGAGACATAAATAGTTTGGATATAGTTTGGATAAAGCTTATCACTTTTGTCTTTATAAAAGTGTAGTGAAAAAATAAGTAAGAATCGGCAAAAAATATGAAGAAAAATACAGGTGATATAAAGATAGCACCGTTGCTCTTGACGTAAAGATATTTATTTTTCTATCAGTGTTGCACTTACCTGGTTTGCATGTAGGAAAACTACTCCATTTCCTATCAGTGTTACACTTACCTGGTTTGCATGCAGTAAGCTACTCCATTTTCTATCAGTTTTACACTTACTTGGTTTGCATGTAGGTAAACTACTCCGTTCTATCCGTATTACACTAACCTGGTTTGCATGTAGTAAGCTACTCCATTTTCTATCAGCGTTACACGTACCTTGATTGCATATAGGTAAACTACTCCATTTTCTATCAGTGTTACAAGTGATTTCCTGATATCCGCTTCGACTATAACCCTCGTCGCACACTGCTTGTAGGACATCACGATAAAACGTTGATTTGCCTTCAAAATGTCCATGAAGTAATTCTGGCCATCCACAATCTGTAGACAAAATAGCAGATATATAATTATGTAGTAACACGTATCACTATGTATAGTAACAAAATCTATCTATAGTAATAAATATCTAAATATAGTTGTAGCTATATATATTAACATATCTTATTATTTATAAATCATCTATTTTGATAAAAGCAGCCACGTAAGGTGACGTCATATTATTAGTGACACCTTTTATCCCGAAGGTAAAGACCTACGAGGGGTGATCAATATATTCGAGGACTTTCCTTCTTAATTTTGAAATATTGGAACTACAGTAATAAAATAAAATAAAAAGCTGATGTAGATCAATCAATTATCTCGCGATTTTTCTAATTTACTTTATGACAACGTCATTATTTACTTGATGACGTCAGATTTTGTAACCATGGTGAAGCACGCAATGTCGAGCATCTCGGACGTAACGTTATTTCTGAGAAACGACATGCTATGACAATTAACGCGAAAGTTGTAAAATCTTCGCGATATTATCAAAATAACTTAACTAATTTGTGCTCGAATTATGTGCGCTCCCAATTGGCCATTTTCATATGGTTCCGTTGTTTATGTGATTTTAGAGTCTCTGTCAAACGGTTGAGTTGATAAAATAAGGATAAACAACAAAAATAACACCCCGTTAGTGACACTTTCCGTTAAATTCTACGAAATAAGACGCACATATCTTAACTAAATGTAACTGGCGAAAACGAAGACTAGTATAGGCTACAAAACATGAAATCGTTGACTCCAAATCAAAAGGGTTATTTTGATATTGCGTCCCAAACCTGAGAGATCGTGCTTTATTCTTAATTGGAATAATCTAATTTTGTAACGCCAACCGTCCTTCCTATGCTAGATGAAAAGTCCTCGAATATATTGATCACCCCTCGTATGAGGCATGATATTGACTACAATGTTAGTAATAGTTGTAGTTGTTATTGTACACTATTTCATTTGTTGTATACCATCATTAAACAATATTCAAGGACTGTTGTGATATGTTCCCCTAAACACCATCCTCGTTTGGTAGGAACATTCCGTTTGAAGCTTCATTTTAACATTGGCGATATGCTTAAACAATATATATCAGTGTTGTATACCAATGATTCGTTAATACAGAAACAACCAACTCGTACATTCAAATTATCACTGTTGATGAATGACGCGAAATTTGAAAACGTAACAATCTATGCTCTTCCCCTTTGATAAAGTATGATTCAATACACTGCGACACCCATTCTTCAATTGCGATAGTATGCGATATTTTATGCGATTTTATGTAATATTTATCGTATGCTGACAATCAACGTCTGGATAAATGTAAAAGTAAATACATACCATACACACTTTCAAGTCTACCTACACTTTCCACCAACTTGTCCAATTTTTCTGAAATAAAACATATAGTGTATAGTGTACATTTCAGTATGACGAAACCACTCGTATGTTAATTGCCATCTATGTTCCCTCAGAAATTTATTGGCTGAATAAACAATACAAACATTCGTTATCTCGAAGACTTAACGGGACAAGCTGAATGCTCGAGATAACCATGGTGCTCGACTTATCCGAATCTCATAATGTGTAGTGTAAGTGTGTTAACAATGAACAGGTGTCTGATATTACGTTGTTATTACGTTGTTTATCGTTTTCAGATACATATGAGCCGTTCCCCAGGAAAACCGGGCTTAGTGACAAAATTGTGAAAATGTGGATAATATATGGTTAGAACGAGGAGACTCTTGTGATCAGTTTCTGAAAAATTGAACAAATTATTTCATACACTGACAAAGTTATAGACGTTTTAAACCAACCACTACCGCCTACTTTTTGAGTGACGTCGCGAGAACGTCATTCTCTTCGTTTTTGACTTAACATCAACTGGCATTTCAAAGTTCCAGTATCTGATAAATTTGTGACGTAAACTTTAAAATCGTGTCACATTTTAGAATAATATTCTTATTTTAATAAAATGTGTCCAATTTGTGAGTGTTTGCTTACAGTGAAAAATAGCGGGTGCTTTCAGCCACTTATCCCTTGTTTTCCTTAATCGGAGTACTTGTTAGAAACCGATTACCATAGCAACGACAGAAGTTATTTTAACACAATTTTAATGAAAACTTGAAGCTAATGGATAATAATAATTATAATATTCAATTACTTAAATTTGAAATCATAGGACATGATTTTTTTCTCATTTTAGACATTTTTCCAAATCTTACTGCATATTTGATAATAAATATCTTTAAGCCAGGTTTTCTGGAGAACCGGAAACCCCCAGTTTGACATCGCCCCCCCCCCGCCCGCCAAATAGTCACAATCTAAAAACCGGGATATTTTGATTGAAAACCTGATTACAAAGACACGTAGTAATATACCCAGGGATGAGGAACCCAATGCAAACGTACCAAGACGATAACAAATCATCGTCCGAGGGAAAGGCGAATTCACCGGACAGATACTGGAATTGTCGGGTTCATCCAACAGCTATTGAGAAGTCTGGCTATCCTAAGTACCTTTTTATACAGCAAAATATGCCCTCTGAAACATGTGTCACATGTGTGCAGTGAACATGTATCAAATACGAAATGAATATACGGTGAATACAGTCTTAACGCATCCATTTCATTTTAATATGTTCACTTTTTGAATGCTAGTTAGGTCTGCAACAAAAAAGTGTGACAAATAGGCGGCGTACACTCGGTAAAAGATGGCTTTGAGTCTTTCTTTGCTTCCAAGTACTTTCATTGTGAAATCAGTTGTATACTTGTTGTTTGACGGCTATTGTGTCCGCTTCTTTATGTCTATCTTTTTAAGGAGATCTTCAGAAAAGAGTGTAAGAGCGAGGAGTTAGATTGTTTTCCTACTTTGCAACTGGCTTACAAATTTATAATCAACCAATCAAGACATGTCCTACAAAAAACACGCGGTCATGTACGATGGAAAAAAGCGTATCATGACGGTTACGAGTCATCGGACAGGCGGTCCGGACGGAAAGGTTGGGTTCAACCAGATGGAGACCGAAATTTCCGAATTTGTCTGACGACTTTTGTGAAGTCTAATCGTGTAATGTCATTTAATTTATTGCTAATTGTCAACAATATGTAGCATTTATAAGGGATGTATTTACAAAAACATAGCCTGGTGACATTGCAACATATACAGTGGTCAAATGTGAGACAACTGCTTGAGC
Source organism: Spisula subtruncata (assembly GCA_963678985.1). Lineage (NCBI taxonomy): Eukaryota > Metazoa > Mollusca > Bivalvia > Venerida > Mactridae > Spisula > Spisula subtruncata. The sequence continues at coordinate 10,919,872 of OY787677.1, read as the reverse complement.
ACCATTAATTATGGGTTCAAGTGACAGATTTGATTCGATTATATAGTAGTTACATTGCCAAGCTAAAATTTAAAATATTTATGATTTTTGGACTTAAATACAGTACAGATTATGCGACTTTTGCCAAAATCGCGATGCATCTGATAGACAAGTTTCTACTTGCGTTGACAATCGCCGCGATTTCAGCGCGATTGACCACTGTAAAACCACCGGCGAATCGCTGCAATCGCATTTTCTCATTTCACAGGTAAATCTATTGTAATGTATGTATAGCACTCAATTTCTCTGTATTATTATTAATATTCGCATATTACGAATATGTATGTGTCCACTTTGAGGTAATAACATTTTAGACGAAATTACCTTGTTTTTACCGGGATCGGTAATCTATGTAGAAGTGCTATAATTCCGTTCCCAACATCCTCGCTAATATTTGTCAGAACACAAATAAAATAAGACTGCTTGTTGGCCACTGTATTTTATTTTCTATACACGAAACTCTAACTTATTCACATATTTATCATATATAAAATATACGTCTATATGCTAAAACGTCCAGAATAACAATGCCTCGGACTTCGGAACGCGCCCCCGAAATCCAGGATACCACGTGATTCAACAGACTAATCAGAATGACCATCACCTAATATGGGAGACCATGTGATCCACGTGCTGATTATCATCGAAACCACGTGATTTTATCGATCATCATGTGACGCTATAACATATCGATCACAACCTCGATCGCCAAATACCACAGATCAAAGGTCATATATAATTACGATAACTGCGGCCTTCTGGGTAAACACTCAGGCCATCTATTAATAATAAATATGTATATACTATCTTACACACAATACACATGTGTCATAATCAAGCAAAATACTATGCTTACATCTGCCCCCCCCCCCGATTTTATTTTAAAAGCCCTCTTTTAACATTTAAAAAAAACATGTGGATTTTTTTTTTAAAATTTCATTCCGAACAAAAACCATTATGAATAACACTCTTATAATATCAATCCTAATATATACTATACTGATGAATACATAATTATTAATAAACATGCTAACAACATGATAACTTTTTAATGATATAGAGGATATTTGTTGATTTTGGTGTAAGATCGAATTTTATTTCACCGAGTGATCACAGAAATCAATATTTCCACGAGTGGCGTAGTCACGAGTGAAAATATAGTTTTATGTGATCACGAGTGAAATAAAATTCAATCTTACACCAAAAAATCAACAAATTTTCTGTTTATTATATGCGTAATTAATCATATTATTAATATTTGACCATTCCCTTTTGGAACCTCACCCCGTGGGGAGCCCCAAATTCATTTCAACCTATTTACATTTTTTAACAGAAGTTCCGCTGAAAGTAGTGCAATTACTTGCTGTAGTATTTTTCGGCAAAAAGTAGAACGAGATATGTGTGACGTTTACAAATAAAACAAATATAATATTTGACATACACAAAACTATTTTAATGTTTTATTGCTATCGAAATAACTGGCATTTATTTAATTTTATAGCGGAGTAATTTCATTGTCATCAAACAATTTTGCCATCCACCATTTTGAATTCATGTTACGATGCCGGGAATTTTTAATCATAATCACGTAGTAGATTTATTTTTTCTTTGAAGCCAGACTGATTAGTAAGGGGAAATACTCGTACTGACAGTTAAAAACGGGAATCGACGTACAGAGTGACTTTATCATGTGTTTTGACGTCATCACAACATCGGATTTCTAGGACATGTTGATTTTTTTGACGAGATGCGATTTTGAATCTCAAAATGCATTAACTGTACAGACAGTAGATTCTATATGCTTCGATAAATTGTAAGTTTGTGTTTATTGCTTATATTTGAATTGTTCAAAGCTCGTTCAGATTTTCAGATTAGCCTTTTAAATACGGCACAATAGATTTCATTCTGAGACCTTGACGACATCATTTTTTCAGAACAGAAGAAGCCTTCTTCCAACTCATCCAATAAATTGAAGGATCTATTCTCTTTCTAAAGGCCCTTCCAAGAATTTAAGGAAAGCACCTACATAAATAGTGGTTCTTTCACCTGTCTCATTTTGAGGTTCTTGATTTGCAGTAGATTCTATGTTCATTTTATTCCTCACCATGATGAGGCCACAGGTAACTGTACAGTATCATTAGAACAAAAAAAAACAAGCATTTCGGAAAAAAAAATTGAAAAAAAAAATATTTTTTTACCGTAGATCTAGATCTACGTATAAAAAAATACAAATTAAAAAAAAATATTTTTTTCGAGTTTTTTTCGTTTTCAACGATACAGTTACCTGTGAATGAGGCTCGAATACATGCCAAAAATGCTTTAAATTCAAAGCTATAGATATTAGATTCAGAAAAATACTCCCATTTTTGACAGCTGTCAAGTAGCAGACATAATCAAGGAGGTAAATATGTAATAAAACAAACAATACAGGGAGGTATTTTATTTTTTCATTGAAGAAAGTAGTTCCGTCAAAAACAGTGAATTATCAAAAATGTTATTTTCACTGTTATTTGTCATTGTTATTTTCACTGAAAAACGCCATAATCCATTGAAAGCATATAATAAATAATGATAATACAAGTCAAACCACACATAAAATCACTTCTAAATAATCTATCTACAAAAACAGCCGCTGAATATTGAAGCCTCCTAAACAATTTTTATAAATTTGAATTAATGTAATATTTCCTAAAATCGACGTTTGTCTTTTAATTATGTTTTTTTCTAATAATATTCCCTTTGTTTTCTATTCCATTTACATCGAATGTTGGTTCAGAATGTTGACCACAAATACTACATTTATTTATCTTTTTTAATTTTAGACCTGAAACAACTCTCATGTATTGTAGAATGACAACACTTAGTAATTTTAAAAATAGATCCAAAACTATAATATGGGAATTTGATGGTGTTCTTGCATGTCATGCATTGATCTTTAATTAATTCACTTTTGTATTGTTCTGTCCTTTTTGCACTTTTGATAATTCTTTTTAATTAACGATTTGATATATCAATAAAAATCTCAATTGATTTTGAATACATGGATTGTGGTAGTTCAATACATTCTATTAATGCTTTAAAGAAAGGCTTTATCAATTCAGTGTTTTTGTAATAAAAATAGATATTTTTCAAAATGCTTAATTTTTTTGGATTAATTTTGATCAAGTAAATTAATTGTTCTTCCAAATAGGCACTTCATAGAATATAATAATATCCACTAAAAAATCAATAGGTATCTTTTCTAATAAGTCCTGAATGAAATAATCCTCACAATCCATAAATTCTTCATCAAAATTGGTCAATTTGACGAAAAATTGTTCCAAATAATTGTTTGCCAAAGAAACAGAATAATTTCCCCTATACACGAAAGAAGTTGTCAGGTCTTCATTTAAATTTATATTGTCACATTTTTCTGGTTCATATAATCTTTTAAAAGCAGTAGTTAAATCATCATTACATTCTATATTGTTACACCATTCTGAACCAAATACTAGTTTAAAATACTTCCAATATTCAGCTAACCGCCTGGCTTCAATAATAATATCTTTTCCCATTGTATTTATTTCCAATAATATCAATATTCAATGGTTTTGATAAAACTCTATTTTAATAATATTTACAGCCAGTATGCATGCTAGATGCATCCATAAAGTTGTTGACAACTTTATAAAATAAAATTTTATATTATATATTTCACACCAATATCACACATAATTAAGTAAATAAAGCATAATATCATACATAACTAACTACATAAAACACATCAAGACTAAAATTTTATATACAAACCATGACTGAATATTTAAATGACGAAACCGATATTTCTAACGTCATCATAATGTATGACAGAATTTTGTAAATTGAAATTTCCATATGTCAATTGCCTGTGCAATGCATTATTTGTAAACGTAGTAGCTCTTTCAATTATTTGTTTTGGATCACTTTGATAAACACTGTCTTTACAAATATTACAATAAAAACTATGATTTATACTATAACTAAAACAACTTTCGTGAACAGTGGAATTACAACAATATGTTATTTTAAAATAGCTATCAAATTCATCATAAAGGAATTCTTTTGATATATTGCATAAAAGGCATTTATCTATTACGCAATCGTTTGCCATTACATTTAATTGTTCTAATTTTTCTAAAAAATCTTCCATGACCGGTTCATGAAAATACTCTACCGGTCTACATAATTCAACTGGAAGTGCGTTTAAAAATACTTTGATGTATTTATCCATGAATGTTGAAGTTCCATAGAAAAAATGAATGTTTTTAAACACCATTAATTGCTTTTCTTGATCATGTTTTATTAAATGTATTAACTCATTTTCTAACAAACTAATTTGGTAGAACATGGTTATATCGACCACAAAATCCAGCGGAATTGTTTTTAAAAGATTCTTTATTAAATAACCCTCAACATTCAAGGATTCATCAGTTGCACTATTAAACGTTTTAAAGAAACATTTTAAAAACTTTTCAGCCGTTTTCTTGTTGTAATCACCCCTGTAAACAACTGAAGTTGTTAGTTCTTCAAAAAACAAAATACTGTTTATCACAATTTTGTAATAATAGGTTAAAATATTCTGAATATTCAGCCAATCGCCCGGCATCAATATATACTTTATTGTATCCCATTATGATAATAGTAATAAAGTATATTGTATTTTATAATAGAAATAACGATCGCACTCTAGCACAGATACTACGATCTAATATTCTAATCACTAAATAATAATAATTATAATAATAATATATACAGCCGGGATGCGTTATAATCTGGGATATTATATCACATCCATATTATATTTCATTAATATTATAACTTATAATCAATAAATGAATAACACATGTGACATAAACAATAATCAATGTTATAAAACAACGACTTAAGACAATAATAATTGACAAATCAGTCAGTATTACATGTATTACAATAATATATTACACAATTAAATGTCAATTTTTAATTTGCAACCCAATATATATTACACAATGTAGCAAAAGTTTTTATTAGCAATTAACAACATACTATTAACAATAATTCATGTTAAAAAACAACAACATTTAACACAGTAACAATTGACAAATCCATCAATATAATCACAATAATTTATTATAGAGTTAAATGTCAATTAACATTTGCAACGCAATATATGATACACGATGTATCAAATGTTTTCTAAAAATAATTTATGAAACAATATTCATTTAAATGCAAATGTGAATAATATTCGCAATAAACAACAATTTAAATGCCTTGTACTGTATAACATGAACTCGTGGTTTTGTTCTTCCCGTCGTACAATGGAATTTACCAATACAAGTTTTATATTATAATGTTATGCCTTGACATTTAAATTTATTTATTGTTTTATTCCATTATGTTCTACTTCTATTTGCGTAAAATATGTAGTATTCAATATCTTTTTTACATGAAAATAATTCATTACGTTTAACCTCACTAGGTTTGGAATTGGCAGTTTTACTTTAGTTACATGGTTGGTTACCGACATTTGTGAAGAATCCAACTACAATTTAGGTAACCAACGTCCTTCTATTCCTTCAATTATCCTAGTTTTACTAGTTACCATGTCCCATTCAATTGGACATGATGGCAATGAAATCCATGGAATATTCAAACATTGTGTTCCATTGGATAAATGCACATTGATGTAAGTATGTGAACTGTGTCTATAACTATATACTCGTCTTAGGATCCAAATTCCAATTCCTAAATGCAATATAACTATTACCAGAATAATATGTTCATATTGTATATTGGTTTTTATATCGTCAAATAATGAATCATATGGATTTGGTGTAGTAGTGGTGACATATTTCAATTCCATGCCATTTACCTGTCTTAACATAGTAGCTGTTAGAATTATTAAGTTTAATTTTCTATATATCAAAATTACACATATTGAGTTAATTATTGATATTATTATACTTCCTATCGTAAGCGCATTATAAAACGTAGTATCCGAAGTTCCTATATTCCTATAAGTGTTTTAACGAAATTTTAACACGTTTCGTCTTTTTTATTATTTCTTTGGATTGGTGTTCGAATATTTTGTATTGAGGCAACTCAATATTACTTGGATGCATTTGGCTGGCATTCCTAATCAAATCATTCAAAATTGAGTCATTGAAAAAATATCTCAAATATTGCATATTAATAGGATGCTCAACCTCAATTGACCCGTTAAATCTAACTCACATTTCGAAAAATACATGTTTGTACTATGGGATTGAGTAACAATTTTACACCCACACGGTACATTAAGAACGCAAAACTTACAATCTTTTATGATTGTACTATTTTGTCCTTTACATTCCAAGTTAATATCTCTTTGTTGAATAGCCAGAATTTTGTCTTTACTTAACCGTCTTAATTCTGGTTTAAGCTCATTTTTTTATCATTTTATGAGTACACAACTCATTTACCCTTGTAATATTATCTTATTTAAACAACTCATTTAAACAACTGTCCTTATCCGTCTTACTAAATATCACATCACTGTAGCATAACATAACACTTGCATATTGTACGCATTCCCTGAAAAAATGATTGTTTACTTTCGAAAACGATAGATCTTCATCGTTTATTATAAAATACCATGGATTTTCTATAAGCATGCTTGCATCTGAATTATTAAAATCATTGTTTAAAGGAATGGGAAACAATTGTACCTTATACATTCTTAGTTCCCTTTTCTGTACAATAGGCAGACTTATGCTAATATAGATAACATTTTCTTGGCGCCCGCATATGAATTTAGCATTTTGAAAATAAAATGCAGCATCATTCGAAATTAGCTGATACGAATCGAAATCTTTGGCTAAAATATTGGTAATATTGTCCAAAGCTAATTGTAGACGTTCAGCTGGTATAATATACGATGACAGTTTCCCTGCATTCAACATTTGCACCCCTCTTATTAAATTATTGAAATGAGCCCTTACTTTCGCAAATTTGTCTGTATATTCTAAAATTACAGCTTCTGCTATCTCATGTTCTTTATCTTTTGATACGAACTTTTGTAATATATTCTGAATCATATCTTTTTCGTTTGTTACGAATTTATGAAACAACTCTAGTTCCTCATTTACATGATGTACGAAACTTGATAAACCATCCTCAGATTTACTAAAACTATGTGTTGCAGTGTTAACAATCTTTGTTAACTTATTTATATGACTGCGTAAGGCATTAAGCTGACTAGTAGTAGCTATTCCGAAAGTGATGATGAAAGACTTCCAATAAAAGGAAGTAGACCATCCCGCTTGACATGTTTGTCAAACTTTATCGTGGGAATAATTCCCTCCAGTGTCTTGAATATCATGCTAGTCTCAGCCTGTAAGTGTTTAATAAGTACATTTATCTCAATTGATAAAGGACATCCTTTCCTGGAATAAAGTCCTGATCCACACAACGTTACACCTCCACTGAAACTTATTTGTTCTGGTAACTTAAATCTGACTGTATGTACCCATTCGTTGTTAACTAAATATAAGTCTTTAGTTTTACCAAATTGTATGCCTTGGTTTAATCTCAGTATGTCTTGCGATGCATCACATTCACCTATTAACAGGATACTTAGAATGAGTAAGGTCGTTGCCATCTTTTTTAAAATGTAAAATTAAAATTAAAAAGTTAAATTAAATTATTTTTTTAATTGAAAAATTGAATTAAAGTTAAAATTAAAATTAAAAAGTTAAATTAAAATTGAAGTTAACACTTTATTATCGTTTTGCATTTTAACTTTCTTAATGTTTTTTCTTTTTCACTGATTTATTAATATAGAATTGCCTAATTAAAGCTTACATCATCTTGCGGAATCCATGAATTTCGATAACGTTTATTTGACCATTTTATTAAATACATCTTCATTTTATTTTCTGTTTTTGCTTTAAGTATTTTTACTGCTCTGTACCAATTCTTTTTCTTGGTATCGCCTACTATCTGAGGTGATTGATTATCACTCACTGATTTGTTGTTATTTCCTAATTGATTAGTACACTCCGTGTTACCCTTTTGCCTTACCGTAACTGGCTTTGGTACAATATTCTCATTTTTACCTGTACTCTGAGTATACGATGACCTATAGTCAATTGGATCGTAATACTTTCTCAACCTATTGTAATTCACGGGTGATTTGATCTCTTTATTCGTTTTTATATCTCTCAATACGTAAGTACTATTAGAGAGAATTGTTGTAATGTAATATTGATTGTCTGAAAAATTTCTATATAACTTGCGGTAAGCATTGGGTGGTATGTGATCTTGTTTAACTAAAACAATATCTCCCAACTTAAATTGTTTATCTTCTGTCTTTTTATCATATTGTTTTTTCATTCTTTTCTTTTTTTTCTAAATTCTGTTTAGTTATATCCCATATAATTTTTAACCTGTCCGTTAATTCCTGCGCATAAAACTCTTGCTTAGTTTTGGGTTGGTTTTCTGTAATTAACTTATCTGTGGGCGGATTCACTTGTCTACCAAATAATATGTAATATGGCGCATACTGTGTTGAATCCGGACAGACCGTTGAATTATAAGCTAAATGGACTGAGGATACTTTAGTTGGCCACTCATCCTCATTATTCAATATTGTATGCAAAACAGTAAATAGGGTACTGTAAATTCGCTCAATTTGCCCGTTTGAAATCGGGTGATAACTCGAGGTTCTGCAGCGGGTGATATTAAATGCCTCCTATAATTTGTCCATTATTCATCTAAGAAAATTCATACCTCTGTCTGACATTAAAACCTTTGGTGGTCCAAAAATACTTATAACAGAATGATACAATTTTTCCGCTATTTCTTCCGCATTTTGAGTTTTTAATGGGAAAAATAATACAAATTTTGAAAAAGCGTATATGACACTTAAAACATATTTGTAACCTTGACTTTCTTTTCCACACGTTACTATATCAATGTGTACTGTTTCAAACGGTTTCGATGGTATATCCATGGATTGTAGTGGATATGGCTTATGTGAATAATTTCTTTTATTGATTTGGCATGTATCACATGAAATGACATAATCCTTAATTTCTTGAAACATTTTTGGAAAATAATGAAATTGTCTGATTGTCCAGAATAATTTTTCTGCTCCAAAATGTCCTGATTGATCATGATAAGTATGCAATACGTTATTCCTAAGAAGTTGTGGTAACGCAATCTGTTTTAATTGTCTCTGTTCTTTAGTTACATTTTTGTCCCTAGATTCGTAAAAATGGTATAAAATACCATCAATTATTTCATACTGTAAACTTGTGTATGGTATACTTCTTCGTTTATTTATGTCTGGCGGTAAAATACCATTCTCTAGATATTCAAATATGTGTTTAAAATCATTACATTCTCTTTGTAATTTTCCTATGTTTACTTCCTCCTTTGCAGTTTCGTTTTCAGGTTCTACTGCATCCTGTTTTGAACTACTTTCGTTAGTTGTAATTGAATTATCCTTATCTGGTACGTCGCTTGTAACTTTTGGAATACTATTTTGTCTCGCTTGTGCTCTTGTCATAGCATTAATATTTTTATGTTCCTTATTTGTATATAAAGATTGGCAATCTTCAAAAATATCTTCAATTTGTTCACTTTGGTTATCTGAACTATTGTGTTTAATTATGCTTAAATAGTCACTCGGATTTAAACTTCCTTTTCTATATTCAATTTCATAATTAAAATTCTCCAGTTCAATCGCCCATTTGTATAATCTATTATTATTATGTTTTGCTGTGTGCAAGAATATTAAAGCTTTGTTATCAGTATATATTTTAATAGGAACATTTATTACATAATTCTTACATTGTCTTAATGCATAAATTATTGATAATAATTCAAGTTCACAACTTGAATATCTGGATTCATTGGGCCTCAATGTCCGTCCCCCAAATTCAATGATGGAAACTAAGTGTCCTTCCTCATTGGGTTGACCCAAAATATATCCTACCGATACAGAACTAGCATCTGTGTACAAATTAAACGGTTTGTTAAATTGAGGTAGCTTCAAAATGGGTTGTGCAATAAGAGCTTGTTTAATTTGATAAAAACTATTTTGATGTTCATTTGTCCACTTTTATAAGGTATCTTTTTTCAACAGCGGAAATGCTATCTTAGAATAGTCCTCAATAAATTTGCGCAAAAACGAAGTCATGCCTAAAAATCCCTTTAATGATCTTTGGTTATTTGGTCTCGGAAAATTCCTGATTACTTCTAACTTTTTAGGCTCTATTTGCAATGTGTCTTTCTCAAATACCATACCCAGAAATGATATTTTATTTTGCGCGAACTCACATTTCGGTAATTGTAACTTTAAATTTGCTTTATTCAATAATTTTAAAACCTGTTGGATATGATCAACATGTTCTTCTATTGAATTTGAAAATATTAATATGTGATCCATATAATTCAATGCGAATTTATACAACACGGGTTTTAATAATTTGTTTAAATAAATAGACCAATATGCCGGTGAATTGACGTAACCGAAAGGAAGCTTTTCAAATTGATAGGATTCGCCAGTGTCTAAACAAAAGGCCGTGTATGGTTTCGAATCTTCTGATAACGGTAGTGTGTGAAACGCACTTTTAATATCTAGCTTAGAAAATAATGTTGGTTGTTTGTCAGCGATAACATTTTTAATATCAACTAACGTTGGCAGTTGGAAAAACATCCGCTTTGCTATGTTATTTAAATGTCTGTAATCAACCACTAGTCTAAACTGAGGTTTGTCATTTACATTTACGCTTTTCTTTTTAACAAATAATATAGGGCTACTTAATATGGATGTAGACGGTTTTATAATACTTGCGTCTTATAATTTATTTATTTCCTCTTCTTGAATTGTACGCATACTAGGTTGTAAGTGATATGGCCGACTTCTAATTGGAAGTGCGTTTTGCATTAATTCAATATTTCATTCGAAATCCGTTACTTTACCTATATCTGAACTATTTTTACTTAACACCTCTGTGTATTGATTCAACATATTTAATAACCATGGATGATGTTTAAATTCGTCATTCACATTAAATGCCAATGGTTCTTTTGCACTTGATAATTCATATAATTTTTCCTTGTTTAATTCATAAGGTACCGATGTTTCATTTTTATCTATTTTTTCTATACTGGCTATCACTTCATTTTTCTGAATAATTTTTATATCGGTCGTAAAATTATGAAACGGAATTAAAATTGTGTTTTTATACTGATTTTCACGACACACTATATCACAAATCAATTCACATTTTGACTCTAAAATAAAGCCGTTGGACCATTTTCCACTATTAATAACTACAGGTATTTTCTTCATTGAATGCGGCGGTAGTTTAATTGATTTACCAGTTATAATTTCAGTTTTTCCATATGATTCAATATTAGCTAAAATATGTTGATTTATTTTTAACGTATTATTTTTAAAATTTAAAAATACACTATACTTTTTGAAGAAATCCATTCCTATAATTACGGATCTAAACAAATTATCTATTACATAAAAATCATGCTTGAATGATTGACCCCCAATTTGAATTATACATTTAATAATTCCTATAATATCATTTGGTTTTCCATTCACGGCGGTTTTGAATTTTTACCGATGTCGGTATAATTTTATGTTTTTCAATGCACTAGATTAAAAAAAAATCGTATTGAATGCAACTTATGGTACTACCTGTATCCAGTAATGCTTTAGACTCACAATGTCCTATTTTCACGGGAATGAAATTTTCCGTAATTTCGCTTATACAATTGATAGATTTTACTTTTTGCTTTTTCCTACTTGACAATATACGCGGACTACATGTATTGGTAAACCCACGTCACCTCTTAGCATTTTTACACATTAATCTATAATGACCGGTGCGTGAACATATGTGACACTTCCGGTTATACGCCAGACACGCTTTTCCTGATAAACAATTATTACCACCACATCTATTACAATATCTTGGCCTAACAGTTCTCGGATTGACTGAATACTGATTAATCTGCTTGGGGTTTTGATATGCAAATCTGTCATACTGCGATTGATTATTATCTGACATATGTTCATTTGGATGTTGTGGATATGAATAATTACCGCGATTATAATCATAATTTTGGTTATTTTGATAATAATTTCTATCCATATGCCTGCTTTCAAGAGAATTAATTACATTGCTTGACGCCATGCTTGATTTAATTTCTTTTAACTTCCCCATCAAATGATCAAATTTGGTTTCCAATGCATTTATTGTTAAAGACTGTGAAACTTCACAAAGCTTAATAAACCTACTTAATTCAGGAATTGACTTTGGTTGTTTCAATAAAACCTGTTTTTTAATTTCGCTGTTCAGTCCGTTAACTATTAACGATATCAAAATGGATTCATCTAATTTGAGATCTGTAGCAATTTTTAAAGCTCTGGACATATAATCCTCCGTATTCTCATTATTTTTCTGCTTAATTGATATCAAATTATAATGTAGCTCTTTACTCTGAAATCTATTTTATAATGCCCTTTTTAATGCATCAAAATCTGATTTAACATTTGCCGACAAATTATCATAATAAACGCTAGCGTTTCCCTCAAGATAAAAATTAATAACATCAAATTTTTGATCATCTGCAACATTATTTAACAAGCAAAATTTATCAAATTTGGTCAAAAATGCAGAAAAACTCTCAAAATCTTTACCAGTAAATGGAGACAATTTTATAATGGGTAAATTTGACATTTTACCCTGAAATGTAGAATCTGGTCTAAACGCCTTCTTTGATGTCTGTTGAAAATCACAAATGTTAGTGTTTTTGGATAATTCTCTCTCCTCTTCTGATAACAAATCGTTGATTAACTTAGAGTTTTTATTGTCAATTATCCTTTCTCTTGAAGGTTCTTCGTTGGGATTTGTTTCTTGACACGTTAAAGTTGGATATAACGTTGGTTTTCCTGGTGATGATGGAGCGAGCCGTCCTAATGGTTCGATATCGTTGTCCCTTTCTTCTGATCTTCTAATGGTAAAACATTGGGTTTCATCGTAATTAGGGGGTTAACTGCCATTATTTGAAACTTCATCGTCATTCCGTCCCAATGAACTGTAAAACTGTTTACGGGCTAATTTGTTTCTTTCGGTCGTAGATTTTAGAAATTCTTTTAAATTTCTACCGGAATTTGGCGGTGTTAAGTATCCCGCACGTTCATCTATACTTCTTAAATTGTATTCTGACATTTCCCATTTCGCCACAATTTCTGCAAATTATAACATGTCCATTATATTTTAATCAATCGATTAAAATTCGGATTCTCCACAAGCTATAGCACTCAACTTCTCTGTATTATTATTAATATTCGCATATTACGAATATGTATGTGTCCACTTTGAGGTAATAACATTTTAGACGAAATTACCTTGTTTTTACCGGGATCGTTAATTTTTGTAGAAGTGCTATAATTCCATTCCCAACATCCTCGCTAATATTTGTCAGAACACAAATAAAATAAGACTGCTTGTTGTCCACTGTATTTTATTTTCTATACATGAAACTCTTACTTATCCACATATTTATTATATATAAGATATACGTCTATATGCTAAAACGTCCAGAATAACAATGCCTCGGACTTCGGAACGCGCCCCCGAAATCAAGGATACCACGTGATTCAACAGACTAATCAGAATGACCATCACCTAATATGAGAGACCATGTGATCCACGTGCTGATTATCATCGAAACCACGTGATTTTATCGATCATCATGTGACGCTATAACATATCGATTTTAACCTCGATCGCCAAATACCACAGATCAAAGGTCATATATAATTACGATAACTGCGGCCTTCTGGTTAATCACTCAGGCCATCTATTAATAATAAATATGTATATACTATCTTACACACAATACACATGTGTCATAATCAAGCAAAATACTATGCTTACATATGTGTTTACAATAAACAACAATAAATTGGTTGTAAAATTCGCAAACTTTTATTAAAAGGTAATTAAGACCCTTTTCGCTTTGTTGGTTCTCTGATTTCCGACGGTTTTCACCGTTTTTTTGGTTAATTCACTATAATAACATATTCCGTAAGTTTTATTTAAAACGTGTCCGTTTTATTGTCGATGTTAATTCTTTGTCGCATTTAACGAAAACAGAAACGAAAGTATAACATTGCTTATTGTGAGAAAAATATATTCAGGTCTTTATCATAAATAGCGCAATGCTTTTATACTTTATACGTCAGAGACTTGTAGGGAAGATTGGACAAATGCCTAACTACGTTGCCTCTATAAATAAAGTCTTTATTATTATTATTATTATTATACTTTATGCTCAGTACATCTAGAAACGAATCGTCTTCACCCCTGTGTTTTTCTTACTTTCGTTGTTAATACATCTTTTAATTTTGTGTAATAATATTGTATAACCGTGTAGAAACTTGATTATTGTACAAATTTTATTGATCGGGTTACGTAACTCCCGTGCGTCAAGAACATCACAAAACGCACGTACACCACGTGCACCATTAACGCATGATAACTTTTGGTGTAAATTGCTTTGAATCACAAAAGAAAAGTTCTAATCTTTGGAATAAACATGGTGGAATATTCCGAACATTAGTAAAATCAGGCGATTTGGATGCCTATGACAGGGACGTCAAGCGGGAGGTTTCACTTCGGCTAAATTATCATGAACCAACGATGTTTCTTCTGGTGACACTCTACTAGCAATTAGGCACCGTTTACAACCACCCATGTCCAGGTCATCAATTTGATACAACTCTCCGACATGACCAGTAACTCCACATGTACCATGTCTAGGCAAACTTCGCAACTGATGTATACAATTGTAAACAACTTGTTGGACATCATGAATATGCAATCAATCAATAAGTAATCAATATTTAAATCTATCACTTATAACATCGATTCTGAAGAAGAAGGATTTTACCAATTTGTGTGTCGTTACTTTTTAGCCGCACTTAATACACAAGCACTGTTCAATCGCATCGATTCATGAAATAAAATATCATCAAGTAAAAACAGTTTGGTTGTCAATCATACAAACTTGTAAAAGTGTTGACAGTAACCCCAGTGTTGCGTTTCTAGATGTTCTCAGTATATATGGTACAATTAAGAAACGCGATTAGCGGCTTCAGTTTGCAATGAAAGCATGGAGAAAACAACATTCTGAGAAATTAAGCGTAACAAAAAGTCTTCAACGGAACTCACAATGTAAACATTTATACTAATATGTATCGACAAATATTACAACATGAGGCACAATAACACGGCAAAATGTAAATTGTTTTGACCGCTGAGATACCAAGTTTCTGAAGCCAAAATGTCAAAATACCAAAATACTAAGCATAATAATCCAAGTCACATGTCGTCATATCTGATCATCATCTCGTGATGTAGCCACAATATGCAACACGATACCATCGAATAGTATATGTCTATATTATACGGAATACCGTTAGGGCCATCGTGGTTACACATTAAAATCCAGAGGGCGACAATGCGATAGTGCGATAGTACGATGGCGACAATGCGATAATACGATGGCGACAATGCGATAGTACGATGGCGACAATGCGACAACGCGATAGTACGATGGCGACAATGCGATAGTACGATGGCGACAATGCGACAACGCGATAGTACGATGGCGACAATGCGATAGTCATATCGTACTATCGCCATAGTACTGTCGCATTGTCGCCATCGTACTATCGCGTTGTCGCATTGTCGCCATCGTATTATCGCATTGTCGCCATCGTACTATCGCATTGTCGCCATCGTACTATCGCGTTGTCGCATTGTCGCCATCGTACTGTCGCATTGTCGCCATCGTACTATCGCGTTGTCGCCATCGTATTATCGCATTGTCGCCATCGTACTATCGCGTTATCGCACTGTCGCTATCGTATTGTCGCACTATCGCATTGTCGCATTGTCGCCATTGTACTATCGCATTGTCGACTATCGCCAATCGACTACTGAGTCCAAAAACTAGGTTTCATCCACTCAATACAAGGAATAATCCTGTGAAGTTTGACTAACCTTGCTCAATGTAAGGTCATGTGACCTTGACCTTTTGCCTACTAACCCCAAAGTGTAGGTTTCATCTACTTAATACAAGCAATCATCCTATGAAGTTTGAATACCTTAGGTCAAAGTAATCTCCAGTTATTGAGCCAAAATCCTTTTCTATCATAAGGTCACAGTGACCTTGACTTTTCGACTGATAAGTATCATCGACTGAATATAAGCAATAATGCTATGAAGTTTCACTTCCATTGGTCAAATTGTGCATTAGTTATTTAGCTGCAACTGTGTTTTAATGTAAAGTCACAGGGACCTTGACCTTTGATCTACTGATCCCAAAAACATTAAGCTTCATCTACTTAATACAAGCAACCATCCTGTTAAGTTTGACTACCCTAGGTCAAGGCAATCTCTAGTTATTGATCAGAACAAAAAGGTCTACGGACCGGCCCATCAACATTTGCAAAACAATATACCCCCACTTCTTTTCAGTTATTATTCACAGAATTATCTACTCGCGCCTTTTGATGGGGAGTGTGATCATAAACACGTATGCAAAGTTTCAAGGCAATATCTTGAAGGACTTGAATTTAAGGACAATTTATGTCAAATATCTAAGGTCTAGGAAATGTGGTTCTGGTGAAAATTTTTAGTTTTTCCCATCCGAATCCAGAGATGCCCCGAGGAGGGGTCTATCTGATCCCTGGGGTTATGATTTAATCAAACTTCAAAATTGGTAGAGGTCCATTAGACCATGCTACATGTCAAATATCTAAGCTCTGGCTCTTGTGGTTCTGGAGAACAATTTTCGAGTTTTGCTATACAAAACCATATATGCCGCGGGGCCAATCTTACCCGGTGGTCATGATTTTAACAAACTTGTCCCCTAGACAATGCTTCACACCAAATATTCAAGCTCTGGGCCTTGCTGCATCGTAGAAGATTTTTTTAAAATTTGGCTGCCATGGAAACCAGAGTTCCTCATGAAATTCCATTTTTGAACAACTTTGAAATGGGACCACCAAAGGATCATTACTACCAAATTTGGTACCAATTGACCCAGAGGTTTAGGAGAAGTATATTTTGTAATTTGAGGAAAAATTTTGACGGACACATGGATGGACAGTCTGATGACAGTTTCCACAAAATCTCAAAAGCTCGCAATGTCACAGTGTAACAGGTGTGCTAAAAATTGGACTGGTACGAAAATTTTAACCAACGACAACACCGTGGTAAGAAGAGCTCCGCTATTCCTTGAATAGTCAAGCTAACTAGAACTCCACACAATGAGATCTATATATGTATCAAGTTTCAAGTCAATATCTCAAATACTTTTAAAGATATGCTCCGGACAAAAAATAAGTATTTTAAATCACAAAGGACAATTACTCAACAAGAGGGCTATGATGCGACAATGCGACAATGCGACAGTACGATGGCGACAATGCGACAGTGCGATAGTACGATGGCGACAATGCGATAGTACGATGGCGACAATGCGATAATACGATGACGACAGTACGATAACGCGATAGTACGATGGCGACAATGCGATAGTACGATGGCGACAGTACGATATGACTATCGCATTGTCGCCATCGTACTATCGCGTTGTCGCATTGTCGCCATCGTACTATCGCATTGTCGCCATCGTACTATCGCGTTGTCGCATTGTCGCCATCGTACTGTCGCATTGTCGCCATCGTATTATCGCATTGTCGCCATCGTACTATCACACTATCGCATTGTCGCCCTCTGGATATTAATGTGTAACTACGATGGCCCTAACGGTATTCCGTAATATTACCTACCTTCATTGTTTAGTGTCCGTCTGGATATCAGCTCCAATGTACCGATAACATTAGAAAATAATGTCTCGTTAGCTGAATAAGTTCCAACAACTGAGTGACAATATAGCACCGCAAACAAAAGGTAAACACACTTCATTCTTAATTTGCTTAGAGACGAAGATACAATGCTATAAAAGACGGAAAATATATAATGCCCGGCGATTCCACGGTTGAGCGTTTTCAATACTAAACGTTTGATAACGATGTTAACTTTTCATCACAAATATGGAATGTGGCGATTCCGCTTGACTGCTCTTAGATAAATGTACAACATAAAGGTCTATATTTTATTCCAAACCAATCTTATATTTATGGTTACATATTCATAATTGGTCTAACGAGTATATTTAAAGAAAATACTAGAACCTTAAGTACGTCAAATTAGCTAAAGTGTCGCACTTTATTCTCTCTTTAATAATCTGTTTAAATTGACGTGACAGATATGTTTCCGCTTTGAGTACTTAGTGTTTTGTAGAGCTAACGTAAAGTGTTCTCAAGATTAATTACTTTTGCCTCTAGTTGAGTTTATGAACACTGTTGTAACGCTCTTGTGTAAATGATAGAAAACTACATGTGGTAACATAAAAACTTCATATATCCAAACGTCCTAATACCAAAGGGCAAAATAAATTACTTATGATATTGGCTTATCATACGGTTGATTAATGAGTGATATAATGTGTGGTTGTACACACTTATGACAATGTGTCACATGAATTGCCACATCCAATGAATTAGTTTGATGATTTTTTTCAATGAAACACATTCGTGTATAACAAATCAAAAGCTACATGAATACATATAAAAGGTCTCATTTAACGTGAAGAATGCAGAGATGTGATGACTTAATACCAAAATTATATACGCCGTATCTTTTCACTGTCTGATTGAATACGAACTTGCACCGAATGCACAAATACATGCAAACATAAGTATGAGGTAGCAATTGCTTGTTGGTTCAATGTTTTATTGTTCTAATTGTATGCATGTTATGCAAACCAAACAACCTCCCCATCTTAAATAACTTATATTGTTCTTGTATAAAAAAGATATACGCAAAATATGCAATGATATCAATCTTGTCTAACCGGATAAGGAATTTAATGCATCTGAATGCATAAAATTTGTTTTGTGGTTCAGTTTGAACAGAACCACTATCGTAACGATGTGTTTTCACAGCGCTTAGTTCTAATAAACGTAAAAACGTATTTGGATAAGCCCGAAGATGAGCCGTTCGAATATTGTAAGATTATTTGTATACCTTAGTTGCGGTGGATTAAGTAAGTGATATTGTTTTCTATATTTCTATATAAAATGATTGTAGCATTTACATGCATTATAAAGGCGGTATCAGAACGCCTCTTAAACAAACGTTATAACTAATTCGACGGCTATATTATAATACTTGTCTTGGTATGGTTCAATTTTACTTTAACTCGTTACTGGACTATTATATTGCCTTAGCTAACAGTCCAGGAATCGTTATAAATCTGTATTTTGTCATTCTCCCTTTTTAATATATCGTTGATTGCTTAGTTACGTTGAAATTGTTGTATACTTTAATGATATATTCGTGTTGATGTACGACCATTCAATAATGAAATTTCCAATGTTTTGTGTTCGTTTTTCTGACTTAAGTTAATGTTCAGAACGTTTTTACTGGTGCATCATGATAGTTACAAACCGTGTTAAATTACTTTAACTAGACCAAATGCTTTCGTTTCAAGTCTATTTGTGTGGATTTACGATCATTATTTAATAATAAATCAAAGCGCTGATAGCGTTACAAAAACAGGGCTTCAAATATGTAATAATAATAATCTAAACTATACAGCACATCCTTTATATATTGTACATAAAGTATTTCAACCATAAAAGAGAACTTTTCTGTTACATAGTATAGAGTAAAGGTATTTACACCTACATCGAGGAAATACACCGACACGTATTAATAAAATTGATAACATGTATATGTACAGAAGGTCATTCAATTAACAAGTGTTAATTAGATAATACATGTACGACACATTCGCATGCTTGGCTTGGTTACATTAATTTAACAATTAGGAGTTGCCATCGCCTTAGAAACCACCGGTCATAATCAGCCAATTGTGCTTTTGCAATTTAATTTGTTTTCCAAAATGTTGGGGTGGTGATCGTTGCTCCTACATGTACCGCCTCAGGCCCGACACGCCGCTGATTGAGTGTTATCAAACTGTCATGATTATACGAGTTGCCCCTTGAATTAAGAAAGAGACACTGTAGTTAAAACAAACTAGATTCATTTTTAATAGTCTTTTGTTTGCAATTACTTTTTCTCATGCATAACAATAAGCGGTGGTAATAACATAAGCTGTGCTATAAATAGAACATGAAACTGGTGAAATGGCACTGTAGTAATATTTATAATTATCAGCATATTTTTCGAATAACTGCAATAGATATTATTAATCGTAATACAGGCATAGTTAATTCTAGTTTTATTTTTAGTTCCCATCTGCAGGGAAATGTGCAATAAAGCACTATCGCGGAACTTAAGTATGTATCTTGGTAGTCGTTTAGCGGTGAATGGCATTCGTTACTATTGTTATCTGAAATCCGATGTCTGAGTCGAACTGACCATTACACTGAACTATGGTTGTTTAGCAACCCTGTTCAAAAACATGTTTCGTGTTTGTTTCTGTGACATTTGTAAAGGTGGACGTTTATTTCGTTAAATAGTATGGGATACATCAGACATCGTACTCGTTCTGGAAGGATACAAAAGTATCTAAAAGATCTGAAAGATCTGAAACAATTTAGACTAGTAATTAATTTCTCATAACCAACGTCTCCAAAATGATATTTATTATTCTACCTTTTTCATTGTTACAAATAAACAATTCAAATGTTCAGGGTTACTCTATTGAAATAGAAAGATAAATAAAACGTGTGAAGAATACACAACAAATGAATATTAATTGTGATAATCACGATGTGTACAAAAACGGAGCTAACTACAATTAAATATGACTTTTTGAAGATGTGAAATTTGATGTGATGATCCCCTCGACCTAATGCAAGTAATCGACAATGAATTCAAAGTTGTTGAATGTTACCTGTGGCCGAATGAGTCCAGGCGTTCGTTATACTAATGCTCGACACAATGCTACAAATTCATGTACAATATAGACCAAATTTGTTGGGACAAAGATGTATTCTAAGTTGACGTAAAACGATGACTACTAGTTAAGAACGTATTGTGCTTAATTATATTGCACCTTTATAACAATAATTATGTAAATTCAACATTATAATAAGAAATAATACTAAAGCTAACCAGTAAGTACAAAACATATTTTTCCGTCATCTCAATTCCATATGTTGAGTTTGCATTCAAAATTTCACTAGATGTAAGCAGTGTTTGCATATTTATGTTTAAAAATCATATTCCTTTTTTTAGTTGTAACAGCAATAGAACCAGGATGTGAGAATTGTGGATGTTGTGTAGATAAAGTGTGTGCCAGTAAAACTTTACAAGGCCATAATGTAAGCGATTACTGTACAAACGGGTGTATTGGTGGTATTGGAGGGAACAAATGCTACAACAAATGCTCTGATGATTGTGTCACATGCAAACAAACACAATTCAGAAATTGTGCAACATGTGAGGCAGGAAAGTATCTATCTAAAGTCAGTAGAACAACTGATGATGGTATAAAACAGTATAAGGGATGTGTGGACTGCCCCGCAACTTGTTTAAATTGCACATCAGCAACTAATTGTCTAGAGTGCGACGCTCGACATTACAATACTGAACAATATACCAACTGCTCCACGGAATGTCATAAACTTTGCAAGGAATGCACATCATCATCAATATGTCAGGAATGTGAGGCTACGTTTTATAATCAAGGCGATATAACAAACTGTTCGTTGTCGTGTCCTGTTAATTGTGTGTGTTCGTCTCCGAGCGTTTGTGCATCATGTCAAAACGGTTTTTACAACGTAAGCCAACAGTGTTTGAGTCCTTGTCCAGATTCGTGCAAAGACTGCTTAGATCAGAACACTTGTCAGTCTTGCAAAGACGGATATTACAACGGAAAGGACATGTCGACCGATATCAACGTTAATGATTGTTCACTACGATGCAGAGAGACTTGCTCACAGTGTATTTCGTATGATGTATGCACTACTTGCAAACAGGGACATTTTGGGCATTATTGTCAGAATAATTGCTCTGTAGGGTGTACAAACGGTAAATGTTATTCGTATGATGGTGTGTGTGAATGCAAATATGGTTTTGACGGTAGTCTTTGCAATAAATGTGAAACAGGTTTCTATGGAAACAAATGTGACACACCTTGTCCAACCTCATGTTATACTGACAGACTAGACACATATTGTCAAAAAGACAATGGAATATGTTTGACATGCCCAAACGGTTTCCATGGCGATTACTGCAACATGACTTGCAGTGAAAGGTGTTCTAACAACCGTTGTGATCAGGACGATGGACATTGTACCTCTGGATGCGCTGGTGACTACCATGGTCCTACATGCGCACAAGGTAATACACAACTTTAGATATTAACGCAAGTTTAATACATTCATTTATGACTCCATTCAATAGTACACAAATGTTTGGAACATAAAATTGAAGTAATTTTAATTATGATTTAAGCATCAGGCTACAAGGTTGTCGTGTTTTGAAGCTATTCAATATCGTGTGCTATATTGTGTCTATTGAGTATTGTATTCCTGTTTTATTTGTATTTCACTAAATGTACAGCTTACCGTCCATTCTTTGTTAAACACTGTAAATTGTGAAATATTTCAATTTAAAACGTTGTGAATGGCATGATGATGATCATTCGATCTGTATCTTCCTGATCCCAACGTTATTTCGGTTTTGAAGGTTATGTAATGTATAAGATTTACATGTAAACAAACTTTGTTTACTAGCGTATTCTATATAAACACTGATAACGCATCTTAAACATGTCAATAACATGCAGTGGTACAACACTGTATATCCATGATTATATTTCAGTTGATGACACTGCACGTTTTGTTGGTATTGCTGTTGGAGCTTCAGCTGCCACCATTGTGGTTGTTATCATCATATTGCTAGCAGTATTTTGTTTCATCATTCGGAGATGGTAAGATGACTCATTGTTATTATATATAATTATGATAATGTAAAAACAACTCTGCCTATATAAAATGATAGAAAAAATCGGACAGCATTCGACTTACCAGGCCAAGACAGAAAACAGTACATGTAACACTATAACACATCACAACTACATGTACACGGAGCAAGGAATTAAAATGAATTTACGTTTGATGATAGGTAATGCTACTTAACTTATTTTCTAGCATAATATTCAGTAATCTATAAGTGCTACGGTTATTGCGAATAAAGTTAATGTTCACATGTATATACTAACGCGCTTAAAGTTCTTACGCGTTGCAACAGTTGGACACACATAACCTTTTGTGCAGAACTAAAAAAATTTAGAAGTTTGCACGACGATACCAAGTGATACGAGTTTTATGCATTAAAGTCGTCAGTAAATTTTCAGGAAACGAAAGAACGAGCAAGTGAAGGTGATGGAAGCAAGTTATGTTAACACAGAATTCCAACCCGAAATTTCAGATCAACAGGAGAACGTTCAAACGCCTTACGGTATGTACAATGTACATATAAAACAACACTACCTATTTGCACAATATTGATTTAGTGTTATACATGTATAGTACTCACTTAACTCAATTTTATTATCATGAACACCCGAGGGAAAAGACTTCATGGCTGTGAAATATCAATGATTCGTAGCTAATGTTTGTGTCTGTTACAATAGCCTTTTCTTGTCCTTTTTGTATCGTTTGTGCAATGTTGTGTCTGTTGAGAGACAATTACATGTTGTACTGAGCCTTACATGTATTTGTTTTTATCTGTTAACGTTTATCCTAACTTAATGTACCTTTGTTACAGTAGCTCAGTGGTTAGTGCGATTGCCATCTAAACTGGCGACCTGGTACAAATCCGGGTATATGCCTGCTATATTTCAGTAGAAATAAAGCAAATACAGGCTAAGTCCTGTTCTTTTCAAGTATATATGTATAGTTAAAGGTATGGTTTGATTTTCGTTACTCAATTATTGAATGTATTGTTATTGAACATTCAGTTACATCGAATGAAATACGTAATTTTTATCTTTCAGAATATGAAGCATTGGACGAAACAGAATATGATGAGATCAAATAATTACAACAACAGATAACATAAATGCTTTATAAAACTACACACCCGATAACATACCGGCTTAATACTAAATGATGAAATTAAAAACTACCCATCCGATAAGATACGTGCTTCATGATTACTTAAGAGCCGATAAGATACGTGCTTTATAATCAATAAGTGACAAATGGATTAGTTTATTATGTTGCAGTTGTAGCATTGAATAAATAAAACTTTCACATGAAACACTATAGTGACTCTTCACAGTCGATAACATACAGTCCAGTTAGGGTATGAATAGAGTGACCAATTACAAGTGCCGATACAAACATGAGTAATATAATTCCAATGCAAATCTAAACTCCTGTTCATGCTATGATTGCAATCTCTTTGGAACAAATAATCGGCTACGTCACTCTCAAAATTTTCTTACTGGACTATACGTGGCTTATACCCAATATGTGACAATTGAATACGTGTATTTGGTTGCAGTTTTAGCATTGAATAAGCTTGCACATAAAACACTTTATTGATTTTAGGGTA
The DNA here is from genome assembly GCA_963678985.1 of Spisula subtruncata. Taxonomy (NCBI): domain Eukaryota; kingdom Metazoa; phylum Mollusca; class Bivalvia; order Venerida; family Mactridae; genus Spisula; species Spisula subtruncata. The sequence goes on along the minus strand of OY787677.1, from coordinate 10,895,147 downwards.
TAGTACGTATATTTTGGAAACAATAGTATGTAGTATTTACTTAATTAATATGTTTTGTATTTTATCATATCACATTTCCCATAAATGATTTATTATATTGAGGACCGGAGGCCTTTCATATCATTTAATAAAACTTGAATCTTGAAACTTGAAAGTGGCGCGTACCACATTTTCTTCGAATAACACGGTAATTACATGTACAGTGTATCCTATCAAGTGTTCTAAGACAGCAGGATTAGACAATTGTTTATACTTTATAACCAAGTCACTATTATTATAATGAGTGTAAATTATTTCACAATATACAGTGTTGCTTGAAAGACTGACGGTAGTTATGCTTTTATACCAATAAGTTTTGACAGCCATGTTTGCAAAACCTCAAAATATACAACGATTACACAAATGTACATTATTTAATGTTTCTGAATGATAGCAGTTGGACGGTGATGAATTCAGCTTAGTTTCTTACGTAACTATAGCATTAGTATCTTAATCTACTGTGCTTGTTATTGTGTTCATCTGTTCGCAGTTTTAGTTTCGTATAACATTTCATTAAATACAAATAATCTGTTATTTTACATTGTTTCATTTTCACCTTGTATTTGTAACGTAGGTTTACAGGTCTAATTAAGATGATTATTTTTGTTTTCTAATGTTATAAATTTCGTTTTGGGTTTGATGCATTTTACAACATGTACGGGTAAGTCAGGAGCATATGTTATTGCTACACTGTGTATGCTTACTAGTTTATTTCATAGCAGGAAATAAAAATAGATTTTTTTAGAAGATTGTTTATGAAGAATTTGGCATATGAATGTAACCATATTATAATTATTCGATAATTAGTAGTTTTTGTTCCCTTTTTGGTATTTGGTTTTGCGACGTCTTGTACCAGTAATATTATATCCTGTTACATTAATCAAATATTATTCGATGATAATTATTGGTGTAGCATGTAAATAAACCAGTGACACGTCGGTCAACAAAATATGAATAACACAGATCAGAACAGAATGACATCGGTTGAAAATGTGAAAGTTGTAGCAGTACTGCATATCATTGCTTTGTTTGATTGGATATTTCCACATATCGATGGCTTAGAATGATACATTTTTAATTTTCTGATTTACAATGCGCTTCTAATGAGCCTATTTTCATGAAAACCAGAACTTGTCATATTGACCCAAGTGCAGTTATAATATGTTGTTGTACCGTAAGTTTTCTCAAAATATCGACTTTTACTTACGACCTTCTCATTTTAAGCCATTGATATGTATTGTTATTTTGTTACATATGTGCATTTTGTAAATTTTTAAAGTCCTTATTTGTATATCAATATTATCAATAAATAAATATACGTAAATGTACTGTTCGTGTTCAATACACTTGTTGTGCTGTCCTTGTTTTCAATGTCCATAAATAATTAATATAACATGACTATTTCAATATTAGATCACAGTATTTTTGTTCCTATTCGGTTCCAAAAGAAACGGCATCCAAGAACGCCAGTTTCGGAATTCTATGCCACTTTGATCACGTTCGTATATTTACACAATTAATATAAGCAGCTAAGTTGTATTTCAGTTGAATAGAATGTCGTGTTGCCAAAGTACGCATAATTGTTTAATCGCAGCAGCAGGTTACAGAGAGATCAACCAAATACATAATTAAAGTACCGATGCAATATAAATAATCAGCTACAGTTTTATAGCATTTCTTGTCGTTTATGCACTACATTATTCCATGACTTTGCACTATCATATTAATGTGAAAATGAAAGTGAAAAAGGCTGATGCAATCTCATTATCATCAGACTATTATTATGTTCCACTACTGTATGCTGGTACATGATCTTACGACACTCCGTATGGGGTCAATGTCGATGTAAACAAACGTCATCCATCAAAACAAATATGAAAGTGTTGCGACAAAATGCGGCGTGTTATTTGAACGTTGAATGTTGCCATATCTCTAATAACGTTAAGGAATTAGGCAAATATTAGGATCTTTTATGAGATTGAGGCTGACAGTTACACAAATATGCATCACCCATGTCTAAACAGACTATCTGAAACCATTACCATGTGGATTGTAGAGAAACATAACGTCACGGCGTGATTCAACCAAGCTTCTATAGGCGTAGATGCGTTACAATTTTCTCGTTATACGAGGGTTTAAAATATGCTGCAGTAATTGACTGTCCATAATGTCGCTTAAGTTGGCTTTGTTATAAAGTATGTAAACGTTAAATCAAGGAAGTAATAGAATTTCTCATCCGTCACATAGTCGTGAATTCAGTTATAATAAGACTATTGTATCCAGTTGTGTCGATGATATTATACAAATTTAAGGTTGTGTAATTATTTAAACTTAAAAGGAACAATTAATTTCCATACTTTTGAAGGCATTCCACGGATCTAAAAACATAAATTGATACAGTACGGCTCGCGAATTAGTTCCGTGTAAAATTATTTTCGTTCGATCGTTAAACGAGAATGCGTTACCGTTAAAGCGTTAGGCGTTTGCTACAACTGCGCATGCGCATCGTGTATAATCGTGTTAAACCGTGAACCGATTCATCCGTCTGCGCATGCGTACCGTGAAACGAGAATTTGAAATTCTAAACGTGAACTTACTGCGCATGCGCAGCGTGTATAGCCGTGTACTGATTTTCCGTCTGCGCATGCGTACCGTGAAACGAGAATTTGAAATTTTAAACGTGAACTTACTGCGCATGCGCAGCGTGTATAGCCGTGTACTGATTTTCCGTCTGCGCATGCGTACCGTGATACGAGAATTTGAAATTTTAAACGTGAACTTACTGCGCATGCGCAGCGTGTATCGTTTCACCTATCTGCGCATGCGCAGCGTGAAATGTGTATTGGAAAATATGTGTACCCGAAAATATACAACTTTTATCAATCGTCATTCATTAGATTCGTTCTTCAGTAATAGAATATCGCTAATTTAAACACATTGTTGTCAATATCTTGATTAAATAAATACACCCGTTGGTCTTAAGAATGAAAGCAATTGACTTCAGAACATCAAATTACCGATAACAATGGATATAAATACAGTCCGTGACTGGCCGAGTGGTTAGGGCTACCGCCTTCGGTCAGAGCTAGGTTCGATTCCCGGCGGAAGCTGGGTTAATTAACAACTAGTTAAAGAATTGTTATCGTAGGCCCATATCTAACAGGCGCCCGTCAATATGGGCAGGGATTCGGGAGGTACTACTGTGTAGGTCCATTTCACGATTTTAAAAAACGGCTGAAAGAAAGAAGCTCTTCAGTATATTTGTATAGAGAAGATCCCGATGCTATTGACTGATGATGTTTGTGTATTAACGTTCATAAAGTCTTGTTTACAAACAGACGGCGGCAACTCATCACTAAAATCGATTCAACAATACGTACATCATCAAACAGTTCTGTTTGATTTTTAAGGGCAAGCCAATTTGACTTATGAGATACGTATTTTTCATGCCATCGGTGCCAGGCAAAGGAATTCAGGAGGTACTGTGGGCATTAAAGTTGTCCCTAAGTCAAATTGTCTGGCAAGTCACCATGCGACCACATCAGTTCTAATTAACTCAGCTTCCGCCGGGATTTTCTTATTAACACAGCTTCCGCCGGGATTCGAACCTAGCTTTCATGGTTACCTGAGGCTAATGCGACCTAGCTCTGACGTCCCTATCTGATAGTTACCAGAGGCCAATGCCGACCCAGATCTGACATAATTTTTGATGGTTACCGGTGGCTTATGCAGAACCAGCTCTAACATCCACATTTAATGGTTTCCTGCGTCCAATGCTGACCCACCAGTGGCATCCACCTTCCATTGTTTCCTGCGGCTTATACAGACCAAAATCTTAAAATACTGAGTCAGCTCTACTATCATTATCGTAAGGAATCCGGTTAGTGTCATATGAATTATCGTGCCTCAAGCGGGCGAGGGTCAAGATTCCGCAACACACGACAATCGGGCGATACAAGAAGCAAGGCGCGATATTCAAACATAAGATCTCACTCCCATTTCAGTATCTAAAACCACAAGATTTCGCGGTAGAATATCGTGCCTCGCTTTGTGTGTTGCTCAATGCTCGCATGTTACTTTGTGTCTCGCGCTGAAATATTGCACCTCGCTTCGTGCGTCGTGCGATTATCATGTCTCGCGTTCCAAGGTCAGGCACGAGATGCGAAGCGAGACAAGAAGCGACATGCGAGAATTGCACGACACACAAAGCAAGGCACTATATTACATTGCTCAATTATCGCAGTGGCATAAAATATTCAAACCGCAAAACACGACACGCGAAGCGACAGGCGAGAATAGCGCGACTCAAGAAGCGAGGCGCAACATTATGTCGCACAAATATCTCAGTTGCTCTTTAACGGTGTTAAATAAGACTAGGTTTGATAAAAAGGAGCGTACTGAGGCAACCAGGTTCTGTGACCCCGAAAGAGACCGGGTATGTAGATGTAGGTCGGGCTGATGGGAGTCGAACTAGACCGTCGACCTTAGGCCCCTATCTTGGGGCTGAAAGAAGGGCCTATTGCATACCGCTTTTGTGGCTACTTTGCAGGTCTGGCCCCTCTTTTAGCCCACAGATAGGGGCATAGCGACAGTTAACTTCGACTCCCTTCAGCCTGACCTACATATACATATCCGGCCTTCCGGGGTCAAAGGGCCTGGTTGCCTCAGTACACTCCTTTTTATCAAACCAAGTCTGATTATTTGCTAGGATATGCAGTTGTGAAATTACTTTTACACCGTTTAAGAGCGACTGCGACAATCGAGCGATATTTACGCGATATAATGTCGCGCCTCGCTTGTGTGCTTTATCGCCTGTCGCTTTGTGTGTTGTGTCTCGCGGTTTGAAAATTTGATTTGACAATCGCGTGATATAATATCATGCCTCGCTACGTTTGTCACCTGGATCTCGCATGTCGCTTCGTGTCTCGTTTCGCATCTCATGCCTTGACCTAGGGACGCGAGACACGAGAATGGCGCGACACACAAATCGAGGCGCGGTGTTTCAATGCGAGAATGTCGCGACACACGAAGCGACATGCGATATTCTACTGCGAAATCTCGTGGTTTTTGATACTGCGACAGAGCGAGATCTCATGCTTGAATATCGCACCTCGCTTTGTGTGTCGTCTGATTGTCGCGTGTCGCTTCATGTGTCACGCAATTCTCCCCCTCGCCCACTGGATGCGAGACACGCTTATTTATATGGCAAGTAAAAATCCCCTATTCCATGGGGTTGGTGGCCAGGATTTCAATTGACTAGTGGTATATCTGACATTCAAATTCCTGTTGTTGTTATATAGTCAAAATATCAGGGTACAAGTGTGATAGTAACTTCAATGTGAGAGTCCTTTGCATAAAAAAGTTGAAGCAGTGGTATGGTGTGAAATTGAGAGGTCCATCAGTGTCATTGCTAAACCTAGTTGTGTGAAAGGAAACTAGGAGGGTAATGTGCTTTAGCTGCCCTCAGACATGAGTGTAACAGCTTACCGGGACTTATGACATAATGATGGGGTAAATGTACAACTTGTTGAACAAACCCACATCAGTCATCACAACACCCTCAGTTGAACTTTGATACAATTCAGACACAGAACAAACACTAAGATATACTATTTAAGCCCATGCTATGTATGAGACTTAATAACACAACCTTGTGTTTTAGATATTTAAACTTAAGTGCAAGTTTAAAAATGTCCAATATTATAAGTGTACAAATGATACCAGTTATAATTTTATTTATCAGTATCATAACAAATAATAAAATACAATAAACATAAATTATAAACATTTAAGTATATAAAAATTATGCCATAAAATGTTAAACATGACTACCAAGCGTGCAGGTACCTGCTAGTATTACGAAAAGGGGTTAATTAACTAATTAACCGGGCTAGCCCGTTTTATCCCCTGGGGATAAACTAGGCGGGGGGATAAAACTGACTGTTACACCAGTATTTATCGCCGCCTTATTTATGGCCATATCAGGCCAGCGTCAATCATTAGAATGTTTTAGATATGTTAGGGACTTGCACCCGACCTTGCCCAAAATCATTATTGATCAGGGTCAACAGTTTTCAGGAAGACTTTACGCATGTTTAATCAAAGGCCGACAATTCATTCAGTTTGTTTCTACATAACATTAACACAATTATAAATACATTTGAATACAAACTTAAAACTGTCTTAAATCTACTATAACCATATAGTTCAATCATATTCAGGCTTCGTCTAGGAAATGATGAAATTTCATTGAAATCCAACCAATAATTACAGAAAATTATTGGAGCTATGTTTCTACCAACGATAATGCACAACTAAATACCAACTTTGAAATACAACTAATATAGATTACAGAGAAATGGCACAGACAAAAGTTATAAGTGCATAAAAGGCGGTTACTTCTTTGAAATTCAACCGAATGATGACTGCTGACAATATGTACACCTAGACATGGTACTGATTGTTCAGTCATACCAACTTTCAATGAAATCAGGTGGGGACCGGTGGCTTAGAGGTAGGAAGTGTGCTTCGGGATCGAGATGTCCCGGGTTCAACCCCCGTCTGGAAATTTATCTGATCAACGTCCGCTGATGATATGCACAACTAGACTTGGTACCTATCTACCTATCAGTCATACCAAGTTTCAATGAAATCACACCAATGGTTCCAGAGAAACAGTGTGAACACAAATTGCATGAACTAACAAAGCAAGCAAGCCACCAACCAACAGACCTACCTCAAGCTGAAGCATGGTATTAAAATAATCCTATATACTAAATTGGACACATTTTATTTAAACAAGAAAATGATTCTAAAATGTGCTGCAATGTTAAAAGTTTACATAAAATTTCTATCAGTTAGTGGATGTTTGAAATGTCAGTTGACGTTAGGGCAGTAACGGTATACCACAGTTAACAAAACACTGCAGACTGCAGTCCACGGTTCACGGTACAAGACTTCTTAATTTCAGTACGGTACGGTATGAGCTTTTTTATATGAAAAACTAGACTATTACCAAGCAATGAAAGTCCCCTACCGGTAGCCAATTGTAAAATTTAAGTATGAAAATTAACAAAGGGGAATAAACCAAAAATTAAGCAAGGAAGAGTTATGGTTCTTGTGCACTGCAATTCTCCTCACTGATATAGATCTATCCTCATGTAAAGTTTCAAAATCATATCTCTTTTGGTAATGGAGTTATGCTCCGGACAAAATTTAAGTATGAAAATTAACAAAGGGGAATAACTAAAAAAATAACTAAGGCAGAGTTATTGTTCTTGTGCACTGCACTTCTCCTCATTAATATCTATCCTCATGTAAAGTTTCAAAATCATATCTCTTTTGGAATTGGAGTTATGCTCCGGACAAAATTTGAGTAAGAAAATTAACAAAGGAGAATAACTCAAAATTAAGTAAGGGAGAGTTATTGTTCTTGTGCATTGCACTTCTCCTTATTGATATCTATCCACATGTAAAGTTTCAAAATCATATCTCTTGTGGTAATGGAGTTATGCTCCGGACAAAATTTAAGTATGAAAATTAACAAAGGGGAATAACTCAAAAATTAAACAAGGAAGAGTTATGGTTTTTGTGCACTGCACTTCTCCTCATTGATATCTATCCACATGTAAAGTTTCAAAATCATATCTCTTTTGATAATGGAGTTATGATCCGGACAAAATTTAAGTAAGAAAATTAACAAAGGGGAATAACTAAAAAATTAAGTAAGGGAGAGTTATGGTTCTTGTGCACTGCACTTCTTCTAATATCTATCCATATGTAAAGTTTCAAAGTCATAGCTTGCTTAGTTTTGAAGTTACGCTCCAGACAAACTTTTGTGACGGACTGACAGACGGACGGACTGACAGACGGACTGACGGAGCGCAAACCATATTCAGACACTGAAAACATCTGACAGCCTACTTTAGGCTACTTATAATTAAATGTATAATAATCATATATCACTCGTTTTAATTGTATTAAGAAATGCTTCATATTGTCGAAATTCATTTAAAATGGTTGATATGCATATTATACGTGCTGTAATAGAAACAGCAAATTCACTGTTATTTAAAAATTGAAATATTAATCTGCTGTTAGAGAATATTGTATCATACCGAAATATACCGAACCGTCTGCAAAATTGACGGTACATATTACAATGTGCGAGGAGCAAACTGTTACATCCCTAGTTGACATTATGTCAAAAACGTAGAGAATGATGTTTGCGAAGTCACTCATAAAGAAGGAGATAGTGGTTGGTTTAAAAAGTCTTATGGAATAATTTGTTCAAATTTCTAGAAACTGTTCGCAAGAGTCTTCTCCTTCTAACCATAATTTATATTATCAACATTTCCACAATTTTGTCATTAAGCCTGGTTTTCCTGGAGAATGGCTCATATCTATGTTGCATAGCACATGATCATACACAATATCATTATAATTATACAACAAGATGCCAAAATGTCACAAAATACGCCCGTCTTGGTTGTGCTAGTGAAAAAAATATTGATTATGAAATAAAAGCCCATATTATGTCAAAACATTTTTGAACAATCATCTTTAAACTTATCTTGGCCTAGATATTACACCCATGAGTATCGTCAGCAAGTTTGAAGACGATCGGATGAAAATTGTTTGAGCTAGAGTACAGACAAGGCCAATTTCACATTTATTTTGGTAAAAGAAGGACCATAACCCAAGAAAGGCCTGCACCGATTTGGCCTATAATCGAACTTGGCCTAGATATTACACCCGTAAGCTTTGTCAGCAAGTTTGAAGATGATCGGATGAAAACTGTTTAAGCTAGAGTACAGACAAGGCGAATTTCACATTTTTTTGGTAAAAGAAGGACCATAACCCAAGAAGGTCTGCACCGATTTGGCCTATAATCGAACTTGGCCTAGACATTACACCCATAAGCATTGTCAGCAAGTTTGAAGATGATCAGATGAAAACTGTTTAAGCTAGAGTACAGACAAGGCGAATTTCACATTTTTTTGGTAAAAGAAGGACCATAACCCAAGAAGGCCTGCACCGATTTGGCCTATAATCGAACTTGGCCTAGATATTACACCCATAAGCATTGTCAGCAAGTTTGAAGATGATCGGATGAAAACTGTTTAAGCTAGAGTACAGACAAGGCCAATTTCACATTTTTTTGGTAAAAGAAGGACCATAACCCAAGAAGGCCTGCACCGATTTGGCCTATAATCGAACTTGGCCTAGATATAACACCCATAAGCATTGTCAGCAAGTTTGAAGATGATCGGATGAAAACTGTTTAAGCTAGAGTACAGACAAGGCCAATTTCACATTTTTTTGGTAAAAGAAGGACCATAACCCAAGAAGGCCTGCACTGATTTGGCCTATAATCGAACTTGGCCTAGATATTACACCTATAAGCATTGTCAGCAAGTTTGAAGATGATCGGATGAAAACTGTTTAAGCTAGAGTACAGACAAGGCCAATTTCACATTTTTTTGGTAAAAGAAGGACCATAACCGAAGAAGGCCTGCACCGATTTGGCCTATAATCGAACTTGGCCTAGATATTACACCCATAAGCATTGTCAGCTAGTTTGAAGATGATCGGATGAAAACTGTTTAAGCTAGAGTACAGACAAGGCCAATTTCACATTTTTTTGGTAAAAGAAGGACCATAACCCAAGAAGGCCTGCACCGATTTGGCCTATAATCGAACTTGGCCTAGATATTACACCCATAAGCATTGTCAGCAAGTTTGAAGATGATCGGATGCAAACTGTTTAAGCTAGAGTACAGACAAGGCCAATTTCACATTTTTTTGGTAAAAGAAGGACCATAACCCAAGAAGGCCTGCACCGATTTGGCCTATAATCGAACTTGGCCTAGATATTACACCCATAAGCATTGTCAGCAAGTTTGAAGATGATCGGACAAAAACTGTTTGAGTTAGAGTACAGACAAATATTGGACGCCGCCGCCCGCCCGCCCGCACGCCCGCCCGCCAAGGGTGTTCACATAATACGTCCCGTTTTTCAAACGGGCGTATAAAAAGTAGCATACAAGTAATTATCCTGGTCATTATCCTGTGAACTACTTGGGAACTTCAACATATTCATAAATTTCACTGTAATAATTTCCAGTTAATGAGAGATGACCTCAGAAATTTTAATGCTTGTTATTTACTATTCACAGTGTGTAAAAAGTCCATTTCCGGTTATCACAATAAGTCATACAGGTTGAAATGTACAGTATCCTGAAAGTCAATTGTGACATGTGCTTTCAATGGCAATAAGCCATACAAGTTGAATTTTACAGTATCACATTAAGTAATACTGTGATTTGGTTTATATGCTGTGGTAAAGCAAGCGTCTCACTCTGTTGTGTAAAATTCTGGTCAAGTTAGAACATAATTATGTATAATTATGACCCATTAATTCTTCTTCTGATGTGAATTAAGTAATTCAATTAACAGGTACCGGTAGATAGCTTAGTAGATACCAAGTATCACAAGATCACCAATTTTATTTCACTTTCAAACACTAACAAGTTTAAGTTTATTTCAAGTTGTCATTTGCCAAACCAACGCACATTTCTAAGAAACATTTCTTAGATGTTCAGCCAGTCAATATCATATATTCAGTAAACTACCAGCAATAGTCCGTCCCCAAGCAGTTATTATACATCAATCTCATCTTCCATGTGTCCTCAGAACCTCAAGACTGGTATTTGAAGTCTGAAAAAGAAAATGTAGAAACATTTAATGATGTTTTCATAACTGGAGACATTTTATGCACAGCAAATACTGTATTATTGTATCCCTTTAAAACATTGAAGAGGGCTATATTACACAAAAAGTCATGTTAGATATTGTGACCTAGTTTTTTCATACACATATAAGCCAACATAGTGACCTCTAATATCTGTACGGACAATGTTCAACATAAAGTACTGTGGAACAATCAACTGTCAATTTCTAGTTTTAGCAAGGGAAATAACTCCTTATAGCCATGTGTCTAATGAAATTGCTCCTTACAAATACTCTTCAGTTAAAGAGAATTCCATACCTATAAGCTACCCCACCTATTGGATTATGTCCAATGCCTTAATGGGTTAAGTAGAGCCCAACCTACCGGGTTAAGTAGGCCCCAATCTACTGGGTTAAGTAATGTCCCCGTCTACTGGGTTTAGTAGGGTCCCGTCTACTGGGTTTAGTCAGAGTCCAGCATACTAGGTTAAGTAGAGCCCCGCCTACCAGATTTAGTAGGGTCCCGTCTACTGGATTATGTCGAGTCCCCGCCTACTGGGTTTAGTAGAGTCCAGCATACTTGATTAAGTAGAGCCCCTGTCTACCGGGTTTAGTAGGGTCCCGTCTACTGGTTTAGTAGAGTCCAGCCTACTGGATTTAATAGAGCCCCCGACCTACCGGGTTAGTAGGGTCCCGTCTACTGGGTTAAGTAGAGCTCCGCCTACTGGGTTTAGTAGGGTCCCGTCTACTGGGTTTAGTCAGAGTCCAGCCTACTGGGTTAAGAAGAGCCCCCGCCCACCGGATTTAGTAGGGTCCCGTCTACTGGATTATGTCGAGTCCGCGCCTACTGGATTTAGTAGAGTCCCACCTACTTGGTTATGTAGAGCCCCCCCTACCGGGTTTGATAGGGTCCCGTCTACTGGGTTTAGTAGAGTCCAGTCTACTGGATTTAGTAGAGCCCTCCCCCACCTACCGGGTTTAATAGGGTCCCGTCTACAGGGTTAAGTAGAGCCCCCGCCTGCTGGGTTTAGTATGGTCCAGCCTACTGGGTTAAGTAGAGCCCCAGCCTACCGGGTATAGTAGGGTCCCGTCTACTGGGTTAAGTAGAGCCCCCGCCTACTGGGTTAAGTAGGACCCCACCTACAGGGTTAGGTAGGGCCCTGCCTAATGGGTTAAGTACATGCCTAATGGGTTAAGTACAGCCCCCACCTACTGGGTTAAGTAGTATTTTACCCGTTTGCATAAATGAGTGGTAGATATATTTTACATGATTTATAAAATTTTCCATAATTGTATTTTTTATGGACATTGTATATTGTTTTAACCACGTGTTAGTGGTGATTGTACAGCACTTTTGAACATGTGTATACATGAAACAAGATACCTGATTATAGATGAAGCCCTGCACAATTTTTACCCCAGAGCCATAATTTGAACAATCTTGGTAGAAATACCACTAAATGACGTTATATGGCCTGATGCACGGTATTGTACAAGCTTAATTCTCAAAAACGGTTTACAGTGTTTTGAAAAATATACATGCATCAATTCGATTACACTAAGCTGCAGGTGTGCACAAAATTTCATGAAGAAATCACATTCCATTTTAGATTTATGAAATTTGAAGTCCCCAAAATTGCCAGATTCTAAGTATAATGTGTTAGCATCAGATTTTCATGCATTTTCCTAGTAAAACTTTGAAAACTTTATAATCGAACTTGGCGTAGGTATTACAATCATAAACATTGTCAGCAGGTCTGAAGACGATCGGACGAAAACTATTTGACTTAGAGTACAGACAAGGCCAATTTCACATTTTTTTTTGTAAAAGAAGGGCCATAGCCCAAGAAGCCTGCACCAATTTGGCCTATATCCGAACTTGGCCTAGATATTACACCCATAAGCATTGTCAGCAAGTTTGAAGATGATCGGACAAAAACTGCTTGAGTTAGAGTACAGACAAATTACTGGACGCCGCCGCAAGCCCACCCACCCGCCAAGGGTGTTCACTGTTTGGCTGGTGTAATAAATAGATTTAATAATTAAACTTACATTCAACCAATTCTGAGACTTAAACAACTTAAAAATTACAGCAACAAACTGAAACATAATCCTTGCAAAAATTGCCAAAATTGTTTTATACAATTAATTAATTATACAATTAATTAATGACAGACAATAAACAATACAGATCCCCAGTGTGCAGTATCAGATAAGAAATCCAGATTAGACCCTAATCAGTGTACACAGTCTGGTTCCAATAAGGACCAATATACAACCAATCAGTATATGCTCTCACCATAGATCTGTCATATTTATACAGTAGCTTGGATTGTTATCAGTAGCTTATTGTAATATTTGTTTGCTAACATTATTTGTTAACATTAGAAATTGATGATTTAGTTGAACATCAAATATGTTTGATATCAAAGTAAAATACTAAATTATGCAGTGCCAGTTTGAACAGTATGTGATATATTGCTTATTTAACTTGTTATAGTTAACATTTAAATTCAAATTTTAAAATGTGAATATCAATTAAACAGAAATAGTGAGGAAATAAGAACTTTTCTCCTTTATACCAATTCTGATAGACCCAGGTATCACATTGTAACTATTCAAGTCGAGTGTAGGACAAAATCTCGGGTGGACAGAATACCGTTCCGTCATTTTTGACAGGATGGACATAATCCCATCCATGTTTTTACAGGGTGGACAAAATCCCCACCCTATAAATTTCAGGGTGGACATAATACCCATCATGACTATATCGATGGCTTAGAATTAGAAGGTCGTAAGTGCCACTTACCACCTTTTAAGATTCATACATATTTAGAATAAGCATCACCAAGGCGCTTCTTATGAGCCCATTTTCATAAAAATCTGAACTTGTCATGTTGACCAAAATGAAATTGTAAAAGTTTGTTTGACCATAAGTAAAGAGTAAATGTCAGACAGTTTTTCCGTGTTTTCTCAAAATATCGATTTGGTAGTTACGACCTTCTAATTCTAAGCCATTGATATATGATACAGTTGAAAGTATGCATGTTGAATAAAAAATCAACCTTTATTGTAACATATTCATAGAGAAGTTCCTTACAAAATCACACAATCACACAATAATCATTAACAATGCAGCAATAACCCTCTACATAAGTCAAAGTCATGATGGGTATTATGTTCACCCTGAAATTTATAGGGTGGGGATTTTGACCACCCTGTAAAAAACATGGCGGGATTATGTCCACCCTGTCAAAAATGAGGGAACGGTATTCTGTCCACCCGGGATATTGCCCGGATTCCATTCAAGTCTGGTATATCACCAAAATACTCAATTTTCTTGAATTTTCATTCAATATTGTGCAAATTTTATTTAAGATTATTAATAGATACTAGTACAATGCTTTAATATCATATTAATTAATATACTATTCACCAGAATTCAATTTATTCATTTTTGATGGTATAAAATAAACATCCATTACAATCTGATATTGGCATGATTATAACAAACAAATTTAATACTAAAATACTTCATTAAATTGATTTTTTATATATTAGAAAATTGATTGTAAATGTCATTAATAATACACATTTAAAATAACATATATCAATCATATATTATGTTCTACAACTAATTGAAACCAGAAGGTAAAAAAGGGATAATTAGGTTAAAAATAACGAGGCCAAGTTTAAATTATTGCTCATCAATGACACAATTCAGAATCACTTTGATAACAAATAATTCATTTTACTACAGTATACTTTGTTTTTCACAAATATGTAAAATAATTACATTTTGGAGGTTTATTTTGCGTTAATTGGTCTTTTAAAAGATAGCCTTTCTACTAGTTTAATGTCCCTCCCCTCTCAGACACAAAATATTTAATTGTAATTTTTTTTATTTTTCAATGACAAATGTTTATATAATATATGTCCCAAAGTACCTAAAACAGTAAATTTATAATTTACAAAAGTGGGTCAGTTACTGAGCACCAGGCCATAAACCATCATTACTGTCTTAATCCCCGGGGTCGGGACACGTGATCATGTAGTATTTACCGGGTCTTGGAACCAACCAGAGTCTATTCCCCACAAATTCCCGTCTGTCGGGATGATTAATTCGTCAGTCTATATAATTCCCCCTGTATCCCACCATTCCCCCCCCTGGCATAACACTGACTGGCACATAAACACTTGTTTGAAAGCATTTGCAATGATTGAATACCAAGTTTTTGTGTTTATCATTTTGTAAATTATTGTAACAGATAAACAAACGAAAATGGACATGACAATCACTTTTTGCTTCTGCATCAGTAGATGTAACTACTGTAACTGTAACTTCATAGCAAGACCCCCATTTTTGACATGTCACATAAGCATGCATAATATACTACAACTGCAGCAGCATAGTAAATAGGAAGATAATTACCTTTTCCAACCAAGGTTTTCCACCTAAATAAGAAATATGACACCCTTCATCCGACTCAGTAATGTCGACATTGTTGACATCATTCCTCACTTTATGCTCAATGGGACATTTTTGTTGAAGCACAGTCAGCTTCTACGCATTACATGTACTGGTACCTGAAATGTATCATAAGTTCTTTAAAAATCTGAATATTCAATGCACAAGAATGCTATACACAAATGAATAATTTTCCCAGGAAAGTCATCCCACATGCATGCAGTCATTAAGCTCATGGAATCAAACAAGCTACTTTTCTTAAAGGAACTGGGTTATAATTCTTCTCAGAATCATATGATCATATCCCTGTACATTTCACGCAATGATAGGTAATCCTCAGACATTATTTATTTAAATGGTGTGCGATGTCAAATTATTTAATACGTTTAATACCATTCCCTTCAGTGGTTACAGAGATACCAACTCACACACAAAATATTAACATATTATATACAACACAGTGATGCTGATGCCACCACTGACACCACTGCCGACGCATGGGGGCAAGTACAATACAGCTCGAGAATTATTCGAATAGTCAAGCCAAAAATAATTTATGTTTCAAGTATTAGGTAGATAAATTTTATTCATGCTTTGAAATACATGAATTTCTACAAGCAAATAGTGCAATATCTGTATTTCAATGTTGTGTTTGTTTAACATATCTCTACAGTTTAATTATGCTAACTATATATATAAAGGGTCTGGATCATGTCAAATTCACCAAGCTTTAAATACAGTAGCACATTACTGATATTAAGTAGATATAGGGGCTCTTTGTTTTATTACCCTAGATCAACAGGATAGTGATCTCCTGCTGACATCATGCTGTTCCCTTTATAAGTTCTGGTCCAGAATTAAAGAAGGGGTAATAAATTACCAAGTTTGCTGTATGCATTTATTCAGTTATATAATATACAGTTCAAGTACTTTCACCTGTTTCTTACAATACATCTTAAGACCTTGTTAACACTCATGAATCATTGCAAGGTATCATTTCTTTTATCAAAATAATACACAGGTTATTTTTTGTGTTGTTTATTATACATTAAATTGAAATAAAATTACACACATATTTAAACCACACCTAGTGATTAATTATCATATGCCCCTATCTGGTTTCATGCCATTATAACTGATGGCATATAAAGCTGTATAAATTTTATAAATAGTTGATGTATATTTTATTAAACAAAATATCTAGTACTATATATACATCACTTTGGTTTATTCCCTTTTCATTTAATCCCATTTATTCTACTATATAATGTACTGTAAAATCATTTAATTTTGACGGGACAAAATGTTGTGGTTTTGGTTTTGGTAAAAAGACCATTTCGATCAGACCCCAATGTTTGGATTTTGCAATTCAGGTAATAAATACAAGGGCAAAAATTATAGTTTGATGGGAATTGAATTTGTGGTTAAAGTTGAACCACGAAATTTAATCCCCACAAAATTAATGATTTTACAGTAGTTACTACCCTGTTAGACAAACAATTCCCATTTCATCATATCATATTTCACACCTTATTTGACATCATTAACAAGGTGCTTTCAATATGATTTGAGAAGAGGGTTAAGTAAATTAGATGTCATCTGGGAGTCATATAAATTAAAATCATGCATTTGTATAAAATTAATGTAACTTTAGAAAGAAATGGGAATCTAGCTATTCAATAAATGGGAATTTGAATATTAGACAACATGGGAATACACAAAATGATGAAAGTATGAAAACTTTTTTTGGCAAAATTCAACCAATTTTAATACCTGCAAATTATGCAATTTTGCTGTATATGCTTATTTCTGTTTTACAATGAATTACTGTATAGACCTATATGTATGCAAACCATAAAATATATACTTTCTTTGCCTTACTTTCAAGATTTCTTTCAGTCTAACTAAGGCTGTCCTTAAAAATGTTTGTTTGCCCTAACACTACAGCTTAGAACAAGAAGGTCGGAACTACCAAACAGATATATTGAGAAAACAAGAGAAAACTGTCTGTAATTTACTCGTTACCTATCGGAAAACACGTTTTTAAAACTTCATTTTGGTCAACAAGACAATTTTAGATTTTCATGAAAATATGCTCATAAGAAGCCCCTTGTGAAGCAGATTTCAAATATGTATGAGTCTTATAAGGTTGTAAGAGGTAGTTACGACCTTCTGGTTCTAAGCCATCAAATTAATCTACAATACCCATCGAAAACTCTCCTACCAAGCTTTTTCATCCTATTTCCTTGAATAACTTACATGATGTCAACACAAATTTTTACAGGGTTCCCAAAAAATATTTCCCAACAAAAAATCGACCTCAATGTATAATGTACCAACCCACCTTAAAAACTTTGCATTGCAACAAACAATTACATGTTTAAGGGTGGGAAATGAAAGACTCCCTTAAAACAGCAGGGGATGTGCCATATAATATGTTTTATTGCCACTTTATCATAGTATAACTTATAGTGACCTGTATATTGGACATTATATCATGACATCCATAATAGATTTTAATCTGCCCAGACAAACTACTTATATATAAGCAGTCAACAAAAACTTTTACAGCTGCTGAAGGTGAAAAAACACTGAAGTCTTTTGAATGAAAATGGTCAGTTAGATTTTACTTATGAATGGTGATATTAGACACTTAATAAATTTAGGTTAAATGATAAATTAAAATCTGCTATTTTTCAAATTAAAAATGAATGAATCGAAATATTAGTAATTTACATATTTTCACAAGAATTCCTCCCTTGAAAAAAATACTTTAATAATCAATATATGAGCCAAGATCTCAGAAAAGGGCCCATAATGACATTGACATCAAATTGAGAAAATTCAGTTTAAAGTTACGTCATCATTTTCTGAACGGGGCAAAAAATACACAGAAATGTTTTATGTCGTATCCTGCCACATTATTGTTGCCTTGCAACATACTGAATATGGAGTTCTATACTAACACAATGAGGCCTATATTTTTTGGGTTAAAACATGATAAATTACAAACAAAAGTGAGGATTTTTGGATTCGGCAGACCACACATATATCATATGAAATTATCAGTTAATACTGGTTAAGATAGGATATTTTGGGGTAAAATCATACAAAATTTAAACAAATATGGTGATTTTTGGAATCGGTTTATTTATTATGTTATTAGGTTAGAGATCAATATGATTGACACATGTTTTCTGCCTGCTTAAAATATTGCTAATCTGGTGTCTTAAATGTTGTGCATTTTTAGACATTTTTGGGACAAAACATTGCAAAATTAAACAAAAGTGAGGATTTTTGGAATCGATTGACCACATTGACATTTATAATTGTATTATATCTAAAACAACTGCGATTAGTTTGTAGTAAGTTAAAGTTTAGTATATCAAATAATACATTATCCATTTTGATCACTATATGATATTTTGGGGTAAAATCGTACAAATTATAAACTAAAATGGTAATTTTCAGAATCGGTTTACTACAATGCTATTAATCACATGAAAAATTATTTAGTAATAAATCACTAAGATAGGCACATGATGCCTTTCCGCTTAAGATGTGCATAATCTAGTTTCAAAGTGATAAGAGTCTTGAGCTAATTTTGGGGTAAAACTGTCCCAAATATTAACAAAAGTGAGGACTTTTTGGAATCAATTGATCACAATATTATTTATAATCATATTTTATCAAAAACAACTGCAATTGGTTTGTAGCATAATATAGTAAGAAATTGCTAAGTTTCTGTTGAAGATACCATGTTTTGGGGTAAAATGTTACAAAATATAAATTTAATTAATGATTTCTGGAATCGGTTAACCATAGCCCACAAACTGTACTATTTTATAATTAAACTATACGAATAGGCACATGTCATTCTGCACAAGACATTAATAATATATTATAAAAGGTTGTTCATTATGTGAACTTTTTGGGGTAAAACATTAGAAAAAAGGACTTTGCCGGTAGTGGTGGACTTCCAACAATCTTCAGGTGAAGTTACCGCAAATTTGCCAGAACGAATGGCAGGGCAAACTTTCTTTGATATAAATGTTCACTAAAAGTAAAAGTATGCCATAAACTTTAAATGGATACTATATTATTGCCAGAAGTTCACCGCAAACTTATATTCTGAAAATACTTTGCCAGAGGTTTGCCATACACTTTTAATGGTTACTATGTTATTGCCAGAAGTTAATTCCCAAACAAAAGAATAGTTAAACAAATCATACACAAATCACACATAAATCGCACCAAAATCAGGGTTTTCTCGAATTATTACTATGATTTGCCAGTGATTCATTTAATTAATCACATGAAAATCAGTTTTCCCATTAAACCGCCTTCAAAAGTTATACAATGATTCATATCCAAATCATGATTTATTCGCGTATCATTACTAATAGTGTTTTCCGGGGTGTGATTTGTCGTTGATTGGTTACACTCTAATTTCATAATTCCGGAATAAACCGTGGTGCACCGGCTAACAACCCCGCTTTTTAAAAAAATGTTTTATATAACCGGGAGTCACGGGTAATGCTATTGAGAACTTGTCTTAATCAGGGGATTACTGGGACACCACCAGCCTTTTCTGGAACACTGCCGGATCTCTAGCTTATGTCTACCTTGACTTCAGGGTAACACTGGCATGTCACCGGACACAACCATGGTACAATTGGGTAATAACCGGACAACCACCAGCATCAACTGGGAACAAACCGGGCTTTTTCGGGCCCCTATCGAAACCGAAACTGTACTCAAATATTCTGTCAGACCAGGGAACACCGGTGTTACAATGAGAATGTACAAATGTAGTTCCTTTTTGTTTGAAAAACATTCTGGATTATCATGGTATACCAGCTTTCCACCACTAGGATGTCCGGGACTTGCACGGACTTTTAAAGTTCGCAAAACTTATGATCATTGTATATAAAACATATAGTATAAACATTCAACCTCATTTTCCATTTAAAATGTTGTATTAAAATGTATTCCATTCGAATTTGTAAAGATTCTCTTCAGAGTTTATATTAATAGATCTACACCATTCTAATTCTTTTAAACATAGTAGCAGAATACCCCCCCCCCCCTACTCCAGATACACTCCACCCTTAGATAATGATCTCCTTATCATTAAGACCACCTCATTTATACTATTGAAGTTTTAGTGTTAATGTAATGTGTTCATATATGCTGCATTATATTTCACAGTATTTTCAGAGATATATGAACTAATTAAAAGTATAATAAAAATAGAATATGTTTAAATGTGTTAATTAGAGGAAGCCATGGAGACAGATTTAATTTTTAAAGATATACATCATCATTTTGAACTTGTTAAATTCTAACTGCTACAACATTTGACCACAGATATAATGAAATTTACACATATTACACAGTAAATGTGTATGTTTCAAATTACACAAATTAGCATGAATATTAGCATCTGAATATGGCTTACATGCGCCATATTAGCCTCGCGACATATTTGCCGCATGCCATATTTGGTTCAACAATGCGAACTGTAACTGTACAAAGTAGTTTTCCACAAAATTGCGGCTAAATATTCTATAACCGCATAATAATTATACCGTATATATATGGAATATGCAAATAAGTTTGCAGCATAGTTTCAGTTAACAAATTTAGTTTGCGACAAATTGCGACAAAACCGATTTATAATTTCTTAAGGATTTCAGTCATTGAAATTAGCTTTTCAATTTAACTAGCCAGTCAGGCAGGTTACTTGCAGAAAAACACCCGCCCAGATTAAAAAGTACCCGCCCGACAATTTTTCGACATAATGTAGCAATGGTCACATTTACCAATAAACAATAACAGCGTTTTTTTCCTTCTTTGGACAGTACCTGTAAACGGACCCGTTCCAAATCGGGATCGGACCCTTTCCCAATCGGGACCGGACCCCTGACCCCTTCCCAAATCGCCGCAGCTCATTCCCAAATCAGAAACAGGGTTTTCCCACAGTTTAATATCCAATGTCGGCAATTGTAAGGTATGTGCAGAACGGAATTTATCTGTTTCTGGAAGTTTACATTAAAAACAATTCGTTTGCGCATGCGTAACAAGTGCCCGTATGCACACAAACCAATCACAGGTTTTTCCTATGCCTATTTTTAGATACGTATTTATAACGATAACTACGATTGGTTCAGCGCGTCCACATGGTTTAATCAAGGTAAAACGAACGCGTGTAAACAAACGTGACAATTTAGGTCCAATAATTTACCGTGGACAAAAGATGGGCCGCTCGCCACAAGGTTTTGTATTGTTTGATTGTAATAAGTTCAATAGTAAACTTTTTTTCGTTGATATTAATTGAATCCCGCTTGAATTTAGTAATAAGAATAAGTTTTTTTACACTTTATGCTGTATTAAATAGTACCAGTTGATATACTGTAAAATCATTTAATTTCGTTGGGACGAAATTTCGTGGTTTTGGTAAAAAGACAATTTCGTTGGCACTTGAATTCGTGGATTGTGAATTTCAGGTAACAAAACAAGGGTCAAAATCAGTGTTCGTTGGGATTAAAGTTCGTGGTTTAAGTGAACCACGAAATCCACGAAATTTAATCCCCCACGAAAATTAATGATTTTACAGTAATTGTAAGATTTTTAGTTCCCACTTTGAAGGATTTTGCGACTCGAAAATTCCCAATTCTAAGGATTTCGTGACACAAAAATTCACAATTCCAAGGGGTACAGGACCCGTCCCAAATTGGTGAAAAAAATCGCTGAATAAAAAAAACTGTTTGATGTTTTATTTTGATTTCATCATCTGATCATATAGATCACATGTATGTGACTGTCATAACATTCATAGTAGCAGCCTGCACACAGGAATTTTTAAAAGTGTGTATCTGTACCCGCAAGTTTGAAAAAAGTTGGTAAAACTATAACATGATAAGAATGTGGGTACAGTAGGCCTAGCTACATTGGTTGCTTGATATTAATTTCCAAACACAAGAAATGACATCTACGTGGGTGAATCAAAAAGTTCGTAGAAAAATATCATAACTCACAAACCACAGCTTCAAATGCTTTCAAATTTTATAATAACGTGATCATAAGTATAACAAAACAATTTGTCAAATTTCATTGAATAAGGCAAAACTACATGATTTTTACATGGAAACGCACACATGCTGTAACTGCATACCGGAGCACATCAGCATCATTTGATAAACAACGTCAAACTTACGCCACAGTTTGTCACTACTTACGTTAGCGTTTTGACTCATTTTCGCTTCTCGAGCGACTAATATGTAGGTATTTTTGGATAACCATCGTGATCATAGTTGCTGCATTTTCAATAGTTTGATTATAATATAGTGTGCGCTGGTCCATAAGATTAATCTAAGTGTTTTGCTACATCCGCTATTATATAGCGCTGGTCCTCTTCGACGACGTTGCAAACCAACGTCACCATATTGGGTGTATTTTATTCAGTTGTCAACTTCTGGTATCCTACATGAAATCACTAATTCCACTTATAAATTGATGTCTGTTTATTTCAGAATATAAACCTGCACGTTTAAAACCATGTATTGTCTCTGATGCTGTACGTATATTCCAGTTTCGCCAAATTTTGATAGCAGTCCATGCCCAGATAGCATGTTTACGTTGGCCCAACGTTGGGCCAACGATGCGAACATCGTTGGGCCAACGTTGGAAAATTACGTTGGCCCAACGTCATTTTGCTCGTTGTGATACCGTTGGGCCAACCGTTGGCTCAACGTTGGGCCAACGGTGCCAATTCTTATTCATCGTTGGCATTTGGTTGGCAAAATATAAAACATCGTTGGCCCATCGTTGGGCCACTGTTGTACCAACAATATCCCAACGGTTAGTAAATATTATTCATGGTTGGCATTTTGTTGGCTCACAAATACTTGATTTCTGTAATGTTAACTGAAAAGCGGACAAAAAGTGATCGCAAAACCTCGAAAGCTTAGTGGTAGTGAGAGTCTGCTTCAAGATCCCACTTGTGGCTGCGTCATACCATAGATGGAATTAAAATGGTACCAGAAAATCCCTATCTGAAAAGCAACCAAAAGTGATCACAAAACCGCAATAGCTTAGTGGTACAGAGTCTGCTCAAAGTGCGGGAGGTTCTGGGTTCGATCCCATGCGTGGCCACGACATACCAAAGATGTAGTATAAATAGTATCAGAAATTCCCTATGTAGACACTCGGTATAAAAGTGAAAACTGTCAACTTATCTGTTATAGTATAACTTGGTGGCGATAGACAACATCAGGAATGAGGTGTCGAGAGTGATTCGTATAAGTTGGAAAAACTGGTTCCATAATCGACTTTAAATAAATTGGAATAAACTGAATGCTCAATATGTACCACCTTTCCTGGTCAACTGAGCAAGTCAGCATGTTGCAGAATACATACAGTACTAACTTTTATATATATGGTCAAATTCAAACAAATATCTACTTTCAAATTTATACTATTTTTATTAGCCGTCTGCGTAAGTTAACAAGCAATTGACATTATCAATCCAAGTCTCCATAGCTGGTCTCTCCTCGGCAGTCTTATTTGGCCTTTCTTTAGTTCCCGGCGCCTGTCATCATGGCTATTTCTGAATTATACTATCCAATGATTTTTGCGTAGTACTGGGATGGTACTGTTGGACAGCTTCTGAAAATACATAGATCAGTGATGCATTAGGTTAAATTGCACCTATAATAATATGAAAGGTGGGAAAATTTGGCATAACCCACATCAGTTGAGTTACCAAGTGTGCACGATTTATCAGTGTTATTTTAGTATCAAATTGACAGCATGTGTTTACTGAAGAAACCAGTACTTCAACATTACCGTACTTTCAAAGTCAATCGAGAACGGGTATAAATATACTATTGCCGGCAGGTTTTACTGGGTAAACCTTAGTTAACGGTATGCTCCAATATTCTTTCAACCTCGATCCACGGGGGTGGGACCGTGGTTGAAACTTACTTGTGCATAATATTCAAGGACATAAATTTAGCCTTTAGGCCTAATTTTCCATTTTTCAAGGCTGAATTTGTATTTCCCAGGCCTTTTTCAAAACATACATATAGTTATAATCTGAAAATCATATAAGCATGCCTTGATAAATCAATTAATAATTGAAAGTATAAAAACATACATGATATACATCAATCAGTCGAAATAACACTAATGGCACCACATCAATTAAATGTTATTGCGTCCGCCATCTTTACGTGTCACATGACCGTCACGTGATCACTCTATTCTATACACAAGTTTGTCCAGTTTCCGGACGCATACTTTTTTAAAAACTTTACCACTTTAATTTTTACATAAAATCATATGCGTTAATAGCCAGTGGAATTCTAGTATCCATATTCAAATAATTAAGTATCATTAAAGTTGATTGAAAATACATGAAGCACACAGCATGCACTACACACATGTACAGTATACAGTACAGAGGTCTATGTACAGGCTTTATTAAATTCATGCGCATGTTCAATGTATTATAAAAAGAGCTCTATAATATCATATGGTCAATGCAAAAATGACAACATATATCTATAAGATAATAAAATCAATAAAAAGTTTTACTTACATTTCTGTTAATTTTAACACTGGGGCTGTTCTTTAGTATTTATAAATCACTTGTTCAACAGTTGTGGCCAGTTTAGATGTTCCAACTATCACTATCAGCTACATGTATACATACAATACACTCAGGGTTTAATGCCGAGTATATCTGCTAATTACCCCCTAAAATTCTAGTCGCTAGGCAACATACTTGATAAGATCATGGGGCCAGCTTAATGAGCTTATCATCACACTGGCTTGAACACATTAATTGACTACAGATGTGGAATTCTGTCTTCATTGCTAGTCTATCAGCAAGTGGTGTAACTTGTGTTAGTTACAAAACTAATGAAAAGAGTAGGCCTACATTTTATATTCAACACTATTAATAGTTCTCTAAATTAAAAAAGTAGCACCATGAGTATGTGTGGTATTTTTAAAAAAAAAAACTATGATATTTAATACGCAAATGTTAAGCTGAATAAATGAAATGAAATATTTTAACGATTAATTTATTATTATATGCTCATTCAAATTAATTAATTATCATCAGCATCATTGTCAACAGTAATAAATAGAATCAATCAGTTAAATAATCAAAATCATAATTATGAAATAAGATGAATTAACATTGTAAACTATCATTAAGTTGTATTGACAAAATAATTTAATCAAATGCTAGAATCAAGAAGCGAAATTAAAATGCTTATTTCAACCAGTCAGTCAAAATATTTTGCCCCGAAATACTGACATATTTATGAAGTTGACATTGTTGGCAAAACGTTGGCTCACTGTATGCACCCACATTGTTGGTAGTTTGTAATTCTACCGACGTTGAGCCATTGTAACAAAACCAACATCTAGCCAACCGTTGTACAATACCGTTGGCCCAACGATGGGCCAACGGTACACAGCCAACGCCGACGATATGCCAACTGTACGACGATTAGCCAACGTTGGGCCGATGTCGACATGCTGACTGGGTGGTCCCGTAAATTCCTGTAGACCCGTTTTACGCGGATATTTCTATAATATAGTGTGATTATGTTAATGTCGATTATAGCATTATTGATCGGAGATGACGTTTGAAATTTTAACAGATTTTAAAAATGCTATCATGCAACCAGACATAACAATTTGACGGTTTTTGGAAGTCCTACAATTGAGATATTTTAGAAAATTTAATAAAATGTGTTTTAAATTATCCGTGTGCTCCGGTATGCGTAATCGCCATTATTTAAGATATAAATATTTTTAAAACGGTTATCATCAGGTCGCTTAGTCAAACAATCTCGACTTAGAGTATCCACTTCTAAGTCAAGACCCATTATGCGCTTTACTGATCAGTTTTTGAGTTTCATGAATTCTGTCTTTTACGCCAAATTAGAGCCATTTTCAGCATTGAACATGTAAAATATAATAAAAATAAACGAATGGTACAGAATACCTGTTAATATTTGTCCTTATAATCAATAAATCGATAAATAAATCAGCACGTGTAATTTCAGAAATCCAAATGTAAACATAACTGTGAGTATCCGGTACGCGTATACCGCCCGTACAGCCCGTACAGATGAGCGCAACATGTGTGTAATTCAAATGCTAACGTTGTGTGAATCGCTAAGCGAGCAGTAAAATTAATTTAACTTATCGTATTCTGTTCATAAGTCATTAACTATCAGTTTACAAGAAAAATCAGCTCGATTTGTCAACAAATCTTCGTTAATTTTTCGTTTTTAGTTTCACCCGAGCGAGCTCAGTGTAATTGGTTTCACGCGTACCAGTGTACATCACTGTGAAAACCAAATAGTGCCGAAGATCTCCCAGCATCCTCCATTGTTCTAGAAACTCATTCCATCGAGTATTCTGATTGGTCGATAGGGGAATGCGATTTGCATATCAACAACAAATAGCTGTGTTGTGGAATTTAAAAGTGCGACCTCGTCGTGCTAAAATTGTCGGACAAACGAACCGCTGAGTGTTTTATGGATGTTTTTGGTGCAGATAACGAGAAAAAGGGTTGATCTTCGTGGACATGCTATATATTACATGGTATTTACAACTTTTCATTCATCTTTTCAAGTTGCGCCAAAAATTTGATCGCAAACCCCCCCCATATATATGACACTTTAGTGCACATCTGCACTGGAGATAAAGGTCAGAAATTAAAAAATCTCCTAGCAGATTGCCCCACATCTACAGGTCGCTATAAATCTGTGTATGTAAAAAGAATACCAATGTATTCATTCAACATAAATATGACGACAATAACTGTAAAAAAAAAAAGTTATGATAAAATTCTACAAACTTTTTGATTCTCCCACTTATGTAGTAAAAATCAGAAACTTAAAGAGTATAAATTGTGTGCTTTAGTGTTTATTTCTCTGACCAATTTTATGATTTATAACAAAACATAACCTATCTTGGGTATTTACGATTTTCGTCACTGATGATCCTGTAAGCTTTGCAGTTGTGCAAAGGGAGGTAAATCCCATCTAAATTATGAACAGATTTTTGGTCCGGAACGGTCTTTAGCCATTCTAAAAAACATGGCTACTGATTTTCGCAAACCTTTTTAAAGATTGGGCTATTAAAAGCGATGTTTTTTCGACGTTTAGGCAATGTCCATTGGTAAATTTATACTCGCCAGATCGGGCCACATTGATGGAAAATGTTACAAGCCCGAATCAAAATTTACCCCCCATCAACTGATCAATGTCACCTAGCGCCTACATTGTCAACTAGTTTAGACAACAGGATTCATACGACTTACCTGTATCAATGGTTGCCTCCATGCAACCCTTATTCGTCGTCATCAGATGTATCAAGTCGTAAATCCATGATTGAAATAACATAATTATCGTAATAACAAACGCACGTCGACACCGGAAATTTCAAGGTGCTCAGACGCTTGGGAGGTTTTGATTATCACTCTGTACAGTACGTATTCCGGAACACATTCTTCTCCTGTTACACCGAACAGTCTAGCACAATCTTGTATTCCAATTTTCTAAATTTTAGGCCTGCCAGTACGCCAACTCTTCCACAGGAAATTCCAATCGGATCTTTTATTGAACGAAATCCATAACACGAAAATGGCAATTTATCATTTAAAATGAGTATACATACAGTAACGGACTTTACAAAGAGTAAATAGTCCAATAGGGCGTACACTTAAATATAATATTGATATCACCAAACTTTATATATATTATAAGTATACTCCGTATAAGCGAATCAAGATAGATCTTATCCGTATATGTTTAATTTCATACTAACATTAGTTTCTATCATGGAGAGTCTATACTATATAGATCTACTATGAATTCAAATTGATCTAAAAGCTAGATCTATTCACTCATACATCAACACGAAAAAAAAGGCTTATAAACGAAAAATCTCGCCTATACAGACGAAGTAACGGATATGCACGAAAATTGTCGGTAATAAACGAAAAATAACGGTTCTAAACGATAAAAAACGGTCTACACGAAAAATAACGGTTCTGCACGAAAAATCACGGTTCTACACGCTTTCTCGAATACACGTTCCTGAGTAACGAAAATGCGCCGATTTGATTGGTCAATCGCTTTGACGTTTATCGGTTCCTGAATAACGTTTTAACGGGCGTTATGCGTTAATCGTTAGTGGTATTTCTCGAATACATGGAACATATTCGCGAGCCGTACTGTAAGACGGCTAAATGTAAATTTGTGTAGAAGTTTGGAATAAGATTGTAGGTGTGAGGTAAGAAATTTCAAGGTAGTAATACTATTACAATGTAGTATCCCATTAATTAGTGTTTATTAATGCATTAAGTCAATCATGAAATGGTATAGTTCCCGACCTCTTTCGTCACTTTTAGGGATAATAACACCATAATGATTATGAAC
The DNA here is from genome assembly GCA_963678985.1 of Spisula subtruncata. Classification (NCBI taxonomy): domain Eukaryota; kingdom Metazoa; phylum Mollusca; class Bivalvia; order Venerida; family Mactridae; genus Spisula; species Spisula subtruncata. The sequence goes on along the minus strand of OY787677.1, from coordinate 10,866,437 downwards.
AACATGAACTTACTTGTCTTTTTGTTACCGATAACCGACCAAACCCCAAAGGAAATACAAGAACCGGGTGTTTTGTAACAATAATTCATCGTGTAGACTGGTTATACACGCGATACGTCCGATAATTAGTAATAAAAGGTACATAAGATGTACTGGTTGCATTGATTATAAAACACTCAGAGATACAAATCTGAATATGTTTGAAATATTCACATGTCAGATAAACTGACATTACAACCGAAGCCTGTATTGGTTAAGCTATTGGTATGAATCAATGTAGTAGGGATGGTCCTCAATCAAACAAATTAAAACCAGTACATGGTACTCATTCACGATCAAGCAAATTTAGAAACGTTCATTTATTTTGGTCTCGAGGTGGTTATGCCTCATTTTGGTCGCCGTTTTGGCATGGCCTTGTGCGGTTCGGTCGCATGACATCGGGGCATTGGGAACTTGGTCGAATCCTGGCTGTTTTTCATTCGGTCTCATTAAATAACCGCATTTCTATAATTTCTTTGTGAAATTGGGATATCGTGCATTTTTGTTTGACTGTGACATGGATTTTGTATTGTTTCTTTGGCGTATGTGTGGGCATTGCTTAGTGTGGTTGTGTTGTTGCTTTTCTGATTTCTGTGCTCAGCTGGTTAGGTTGAGTGCTACCTACCCTGTCTGATTTCCTCATACTAGTACCTTTGTTGTTATAGAGGGTATAAAAGAAACCTTCACAGTTGATATTAGATTTAATTACAATTAAAAAGTTTATCAGAATAATTCGAACTAAAGACAAGATGGAATACTTTACAGATTGCCGTAAACGTTATATTTTATAAACACCAAAGTCTGGATAAATGATTGACACACAAACCTGGTATGGTAAATGTATGTAGAAATTATGTATATATTATATATATTTATTGCATGATTCAGTACAATACAATATTAGTCTTTTGATTTTTTCAGATAGAGCCAGATACTTGTAATAAATTACTCAGAATGAATGCTCTAAGCAATGTTCTACTACTTGTATTGTTGTGCCGTTGTCTCCTCCGTAAGTAAAATTGGAACAATGAGTTGTCATTGGAGATCAACATCTTTAAACGAGTCTAGAAAACACAAAATAATTGTTTTCGTGACGAGTTTAACAAATATTGATATCATTGGCAAAGAATGACGGATCATTTTTTATCACATTACCATAGTTTTTGAGTCAAAATATCAGAAATAACAATTTTAAGCCGGTGGCATTACGTTTTTGGACCAAAAAGCTGTTGGCGTCAATCATTTGTTATCTCACACGGTGTAGTTCCATTATTTGTTCTCGATTGGAATATCGCGTGATTTATGTGATAAACTTTTATACTTGTATTTATACGTTACAATACGTAATGTTTCAAAATGTTGGTTTATTGATTATTTATGTAAGGCCATCATTGCACGTAGTTGCAGAAGAATAAATCCGTCGCGTCTCAACGCGCTGCCAGTCATAAAGCATAAGTCATTATTCGCTCTTGTATAGCAATTACAAAGGTACATTTTATGTTGACGTGAAACAAAGACTACTATTTATGCCAAAATAAAGTAAGTGTATTAACTATTATGTAAATGTGCATTATATACACGCATTGTTTAAATGAGACTCAGTTATATCTAGGTGTTTTTTATTCATATTTTAGTTGTAACAGCAATAGAACCAGGATGTGAAAATTGTGGATGTTGTGTAGATAAAGTGTGTGCCCCTAAGGGAGCTTGTACACACGGATGCATTGCTGGTATTGGGGGGAATAAATGCTACAACAAATGTCCAGATGATTGTATCACATGTGACCAAACAATATTTAGAAACTGTGCAACATGCGAGGCCGGCAGGTATCTTTCCACTGTCACTAGATATGTAAATAATTTGCCAAAAGTATTTCAGGGTTGCATAGATTGTCCATTCAGTTGCATAACGTGTACATCAGAAGCTAGTTGCCAGGAATGCAATGATCGACATTACAACACTGGACAATATAACGACTGTTCCCAAGAATGCCCTAACAATTGTAAGACATGCACATCATCCACAAACTGTCTGGAATGTTACACTCCATTCTACAACCAAGGATCCACCACAGACTGCTCTCTTCCATGTCCAGGAAATTGCGTTTGCTCGTCGCCCGGTATGTGCACATCCTGTCAGGAAGGTTTCTACAACGTAAACCAACAGTGTCTGAGTCCTTGTCCGGATTCATGCAATGCCTGCACAGACCAGAACACGTGTCAATCATGCAAAGACGGTTACTTTAACAGAATAGAAATTTCGACCAAATATCGCCGTGACTAATTGTTCACTTTCGTGCAGAGAGACTTGCTTCCAATGTACGTCGTATGATGAATGCACTACATGCACTAAGGGACATTACGGATCTTACTGCCAACATAATTGTTCCCTTGGATGTACAAATGACGACTGTAATACAAATGATGGAAGTTGTAACTGCAAATATGGCTTCAGTGGAATTCTTTGCGATGAATGTGAGAACGGCAGACATGGTCAACAGTGCGACAAGCAATGCCTTACTATGTGCAAGGACAATATCTGCACAAGAGACACGGGACACTGCCTGGAATGTGTATCAAACAATATAACAGGTGTTAGATGCGACAGTTGTATACTCGATACTTGGGGTACAACTTGTTCCAAGGCTTGTCCAACCAATTGTCAAGGACAATGCGTAAGGGGCACTGGTTACTGTGAATCTTGCGTTGGGAATTATAAAGATATTTTATGTAACGAATGTTCAGCAGGGTTTTTCGGTGAAATTTGCGACGAGATCTGCCCTAAACAGTGTCTGAACTATCTTTGTGACCGCTCTACTGGCACATGTGGATCATGTAACCATAATTATGCCGGTTCTACTTGTGATGACTGTGTTTCTGGTTTCTATGGACAGGCGTGTGTCGTTCCTTGCCCCTCAACTAAATGCAACAGCAGGTGTACTCGGGAGACTGGCGCTTGCATATCGTGCCAAAATGAATTCTTTGGACTAGAATGTGAATTAAACTGTTCACAGGGTTGCGATGGCAATGTTTGCAATTTTGAGTCTGGCACATGTGAGTGCAAGGAACTTTATTCTGGAGACAAATGTTGTCTCGATGGTGGACATTGCCGATACTGTGCTTCAAGTACAGCTTGTGAAACATGTGAACATGGTTACTTTGGGACAAATTGCGATAAACCGTGCTCAAGTACGTGTGCTGCCGATGGACAAAACTCACTGTGTGAAAAGACCGAGGGGAAATGTCTAAAATGTTGGGTTGGTTTTTATGGTGATCATTGCAACAACACTTGTAATGATAAATGCGCAAACAACCGTTGTGATAAGGACGATGGACATTGCACCGATGGTTGTACTGGTCACTTCGAGGGTCCTACATGCACACAAGGTAATACGAAAGTTATTTATTTACTTCTAATGTGCATACATGTTTACACACATAACATTGTCATACTTACACAATCACTTATAGTGCAGACTTGTTGATTATTTTAAATTATGCATTGTTGTATATCCCTCAATATATTTCACTTAAAGAACAACTAACCGTTCATTGTTTGTTACATTGTAAACAATGCAAATCTTAAATTGTGTAAAGTTAAAACATCTTGCAAGTCATTGTTGCTGTCATTCGATCGATCTGTATCTTCCTTGTCCAATAGGTATTTAGGTTTCGAAGGTTATGGAATATATGAGAATTACATGCAAACTTGTTTACTAGCGTATAATATCTAAACACTTATCACGCAACTTGCGAAAGTCAATAGAATGCAAATGTCCAACCCTGTATATGTATATCCCTGATCTTATTTCAGTTGATGACAATGCACGTGTTGTTGGTATGGTGGTTGGAGTTTCAGCTGCCACCATTGTTGTTGTGATCATTATAGTGATATCAGCAGTTTGCTTCATCCTTCGAAGATGGTAAGCTGACTCAATATTATTATAATTACGCATTCATGTAAAAAAACTCTGCCTATATAAAATATGTGAAGAAATTGGACAGGGAAGGCAGTATTCGACTTACCAGCTCAACTCCAAAATCAGTAACAACACATCACAACTACAGAGAGCAATGAATTAAAAGTAATCAATTCACTTATAAAAAAGTTATTTTAATTATTTTATCATGGTATTCGGTACTCAATAACGTGCTGCGGCTGATTGCGAATGAAGTGAATATATACACATGCATGTACTAATGCAATGTGGTTAAATTTATCACGAGTTGGACAAAAAACAATTTGTTACGAACTCTAAAGTTTCAGAAGCTTGCACGACAATACCGTGTGATGGTTTATGCATTTAAGTCGTCTGTGAAATTTCAGGAAACGAAAGAACAAGCAGGGGAATGTGGTAGAAGCAAGTTATGTTAACACAGAATTCCAACCCGAAGCTCCTGATCTACAGCAGGACGCACAGACTGATAACGGTAAGTACCTACATATCACGACTACGCGTTCTAACATGTATATTGGAATACCGTCTATAGAGTTTATTAATCTTCAACCAATACTAATCGGCTCATAAAAACGCAACTTTGTTGCTGGTTAAATTCATCAGCTTGTAGTCCATGAATGTTTGTGACAATATGGCTTGTAGTTGTTCTTATTGCGTGTTATAATGTTCTATCAAGTATGACATGCAACCATTCCTACTTGTTTTTTTTTTAATATCTTTGCATATTTTTTACTTCAATGTAACATTGAAACATACTCCATCTATTTGCATAGTTACATGTATGGTTTGTCTTGTATAATTTTATTATTGTCTTTTTAATGAACATTAAGTTAAATCAAATTAAATACTTATTTTTGTATTCCAGAATATGAAGTATTGGGTGCAAGAATTCAAATGGATGAAACAGAGTATGATGAAATCAAATAACAACACAACCGATGGCTTACATGCTTTTTACTCAATAAGTGACAAATATATTAGTTGATTATGTTGCGGTTATACAACCGAATAAACATGTGCATTTTACACTGCATTCTTTTGAAAGAACACAATAAATACATTCCATGTATCCTATTTAGTGCCCTTGCAGGATCGGATTATTACTGGTCATCTATAACCACATTACTATTGCTACATGTGTACGTGTATATGAATTATGTTACAATATACATATTTGCCTATCAAGTGTTGCCTGCGAGACTGGCGTATGTCCTTCTTCAATATCAGTCATGTTTGCAAAACATCAATATATATTTACCGATAACACAAATCGTCGCCTGAGTTCAGAAGCGCTATATCTCCATTTTTGACGCAAATGAGATTTTTAAATCACCGAAATCGTCTCGTCGAGCTCTACAATAATAGTATCTAATAATAAATCCGCCCAACACAAACGAAGATATCCAGTTATTATATGCTCTATCACCATTAAATAAATCAATAATTGATTCTTGTACTGTTCAAACTCCAGGAGTTGGAGCACTTTACATCTAAATGATAAATACAGCCAATCAAATTGAGTAATTTACACATGTGACTCTTATTGCTTCAGTTATTATGTGCTTTATCTCCTTAGCTATTAATAAAGAACTGCTCTATCGCAATAACTTAAGTAAAGGAATGCCCGATCACACCGATTTTGAGTAAAGAACTGCCCTATATCCACGCCTTGGAGTAAAGAACCGCTCTATCTCCACGACTTTGAGTAAAGAACTGTTCTATCTCCAGAAGCAGGAGATAGAGCAGTTCATCCATAAGAAAAAATGAATTAATACACTTGTTACTAAATATAGTAACAAAAATGAGCCAATTTCAGGCTGATTATGACCATCACGTGATTGATTATCGCCTATCGGCCCGGTCCGCAATCTCATAATCGTAATCGGCCCGTAGAACGGGCGCACGTTACGTTATCCAGGTTAACATGACGTCACGTTGGAGTCATAATGACGTCACGTTGGAGCTTAAATGACGTTACGTTGAAATTGCTCTGACAATTTTATGAATGTACAAGATTTTCATCATAAATGGCGGTAGATCTCCACGAACTTTACTAAACGTGAGTTGTTGTTACTCCCATTGTGTTTTTAAATTGAACAATTGTATTAAAGACTTTAATACACTTCAGAGCCTGGCCGGAAGTTGATAATCGGCCCGGCATAAATAATCACCCTCGGGCTAAAGCCCTCGCGGTGATTATTAATTTTCCGGGCCGATTATCGCCTTCCGGCCCGGCTCTGTCGTGTATTAACCTCTTAATATTGTGACAATATTGCTCTATCTCCGAACACAAAATATAAATACTATTAAATAGAAATCTACAATGTTTTAAAAATAAATAACTCGATATTATAAATCTGTTCCCAATGCCGATTAGTCACGTAAAAGTTTGTCCCCGTATGTGGAACGATTACTGAAATATGACAAATTGATACTTTAAACCCGATTTTATCAAAATAGTGAAAATGGTAGATAGAGCAACGTTCCAAATATACATTATATAATGTTTCTGAATGATAACAGTCGGACGACGATACATTCAGCAAAGCTTCTTACGTCACTATAACATTGTTATCTTTATCTACTGTGCTTGTTATTGTGTTCTTCTGTTAGTATTCTTGGTTTTCGCATAACATTTAATACAAATGATCTGTTTCTTTACATTGTTCTATTTTCACTGTGTATTTATAACTTATGGTTTACCTGTCTGTCTGCTGTTTTTATGTTCATATGTTATAAAAGTCGCCTCGGATTTGATGCATTTTACAACATGGATGAGTAAGTCAGGGGCGTATGTTTTTGCTACTTTGTGTATATGTACTGTTTAGAAATTTTGTATGAAAGTAACCATAATTATTTGATACATGTAAACAGATTGAGTAGTTTTTGTTCCCTTTGTGGTTTTATGTTCTATCATGTCTTTTTCAAGACAAATTGTATCCAGTTCCTATAATTTGTTGAAAACAGTATTTGATCATAATTATTAGTAGAACATTTAAACAGATCATTGTCTCGTCGGAACCATCTTATGAATAGCACGGATCAGAATAGAATGCCATCGGATGAAAATATCATATGTGTAGCAGTACAGCATATCATTGCTTTGTTTGAATGAAAATTTCCACATATTGCTTGCCTTAAATGATAATGATACATTTTCAAATTCTGCTGATGAGCCTATTTTCATAAAAACAAGAATTTGTCATATTGACCAAAGTGAAGTTCAAACATCTTGTTTACCACAAGTAAAACGAATTTTCAAGCAATTTTTGCAAAATTTTCGATTTCATACTTAAGACCTACTCATTCTATGCCAGCGATATGTATATTTATTTTGTAACATATTAGCATTTTGTATGTTATTTTTCAAAGTTATTATCTGTCTATTAATATTATCAATAAATAAATGTAAATAAATGTAATGTTCTTGTTTATTACACTTGGTATGTGTGTCTTCAATGAATATAATATGTTAACATGATATTTAAATCTTAAACCACAATGTTTTTGTTTTAAATACTCGGTTTCAAAGACAATTGACATGTTGGCCTACAAAAATACCAGTTTCGGAATAATTAGCCACTTTGGTCACTTTCGTATGTTTATAATTAAGGTTATCGGACAGGGAAGGCAGCACTCTACTGTACCAGCCGAGTACAACAACACCACAACACAACATCAGTGAGCAATGCCCACACACAAGCCAAAGAAACGGCGCAAAAACGGAGAACGACCAAATCCCACAAAGAAACCACAGAATAACTGTGATCTCAAGAGACCGAATGTAAGACAGCCAATAGCCTTTCTGTTGCTAGTTTGTCTTGTTAGAAAGGCATATAAAATATACTTGTACTTAAGCGTCAAATTGTTAAGTCGCAGCAGCAGGCGGCAAGCAATGCATCAACCGATTTTAATTACTGACGCAACAAGACTAGTCTGCTACACGTGCGCCTTCATGTTCGCGTCGCATCAGAAATGATATAAAAGGTAAAGGTAAAGTGTATTATAGTGTCACCCCTATTGAAAGGGCCAGCCAATTTGACTTATGGGAGACCTATTTTTCGTGCGCACAGAACCTCCCGAATCCCTTCTCATATTTCCGGGCGCCTGGCAGAGATGGGCGTACGGTAACCATTCTTTAACTAGCTGGCGGCTCACCAACCGGTCGCATCAGTTCTAACACAGCTTCTGCCGGGATTCGAACCTTCGACCTTCCGCTCTGGAGGCGGACGCCCTAACCACTTGGCCACGGTGGTGGTATATGTGTCCAAAGGAATAGTAGCTTGAGTTCCAGATGCATGGCAAAGCGAGGCTAAACTATCGTTGGTGTAAGTTCAGTCTTACCAATATGCATTTACGATTTCAATACTTGACTGTTATGGACAGGTGCATAAATACCACTGAGTGTTCGAAGAAGCAGCTGAGTTTTAGATATGTGGTAAAACGAGACAAAAATGTAATAGGGGCTTGCTCTGCATAAGCAATATGCGCAACAAAGGAATTGATTGTACTATTTTCATACCATATTTGGTATGATTCGACCTGGGGTCGAACCCTGGACCCATACACAAGGTTTCGATGAGACGGTGGTTCAAAAGCTAAGCTAACTTTGGATTTACAGCATCTTAGACCAAGGTTTGACTTTGCATTATCACACAATGTTAAAATGAAAGGGAATATAGGCTGATACAATCTCATTACAATCAGACCATTATTAATGTATGCTGATTCAAGATCTGACGAAACTCCGGTTGGGGTCATGTCGATGTGAACTTACGTCATCCAATCAAAACGATTATTTAACAAATTTGTGCGGTGACAAAATGCAGCGTGTGGCGTAATTGTGCGCTAGAGAGGTCATTTGAAAGTTGATTGTTGTCATATCTCTAATAACGTAAAGGAATTGAGCAAATGTTAGGATATTTTATGAGAATAAGACTGACAGTAACACAAATATGCACACGACTTTGCCACTCATGTTTAAAAGACTAACTGAAACTACAATTAGGTGTATTGGACAAACCATAACATCACGACGTGATCCAATAAGTTCCATTAGGCCGGTTCAAGTCTTATCAAGGTAATGAACTGGAACTCTTTGTTTAATGCGATGGGGAAGTTTGTTTTGGTAGGTACGAATTGTTTATTTTTTGTTAATATTTAGCGTTGGCTGAGAGTTGCAATTGTATCTATAATTTGCGTACATGTACTACGTATTACCATTATGACGTTATTCCAGGGTTTAAAATGGGCTGCAGTAACTGACTGTTCGTATTGTCGCATAAGTTTATTTGTTATAAAGTATGTATACATTAAATCAAGGAAGTTATAACATTTTCTCATCCGTGACATGTTCGTGAATACATTGAATATGTGACGGAGTTGTATTGCGTTTCGGATAATTGTATCCTGATCTGTCCATGCTGTTATATCGTTGTGTAATTATTTAAACTTAAAAAGTATTATTAACTTACATAGTTTTGAAGGCATTTTACAGATCGAATATAAATTGATTAGTAGGATGTAAATATATGTAGAAATTGGAAATAAGATTGTAGGTGTGAGGTAAGACATCTTTAGTCACTTTATGGGATATTAACGCCATAATGATTATTAACCGTATGAGCCCAGTTGTCATTTTTAATACCGATAACCGACAAAATGAAATACAAATACCGCATGTTTTTTTAATAATTATGTTTTTCAATGTGTTGTCTGGTGATACCTATTGTGCTATATACGGGAAAATGTCTGTTAAATAGGAATAAAATGCACATAGATGTACTGAAAACATTGATTGTAAAACACGTAGAGATTCAAATCGGAATATTTGAAACATTCACATATCTGAAAACCTGACATTACAACCGAAGCCTGTAATGGTTAGACTTCCACAGGTGCTACATGTAAGAACATGTATATTTTATCATATCACATTATCAATTTATGATTGCAATGTATTGCGGGCTGGATACCTTTCATTACATCGAATATATCTTGAATCTTTAAGCTTAAACGTTGTGCATAATGCATACCATGTTTTCTTCAAAGAGCACACTACTTACATTCCAAGTATCATATCTAGTGTCCTAAAATAGCAGGATTAGACAATTGCTGATCATTGATAACCTAGATCGCTTTTGCTATAGTGCGTGTAAACTTTTTTACAATACATATATTTGCATATTGAGTGAGGCCTGCAAGATTGGCGTATGTCATTCTTTAATATCAAACTTTCACTGTGTAGTTGTAACTTCTTTTTACCTGTCTGATGAAGATGTTTATAAGTGTTTTCATATGTTGTGAATTTCGTATTGGGTTTGATGCATTTTACAACATTTTACAGAATTTATTTCTGCTACACGGTATATATTCACTCGTTCACAGTTGGAAATGAAAATAGAAAAAAAATGAGAAGTTTATTTCTGTATTATTTGGCATATGCGTAAATGTAACGATTAACAAATTCAGAATTATTTGTGCCCGTTGTGTTTTTGGTTATATCTTTCATCAAGTTCCTTTAATTTGTTGATGACAGTATTTGATAAGAATTAGTAGTGTAGCATTTAAATAGATCAGTGACAAGTCGATCAACAAGATATTAATAACACGGGTCAGAACAGAATGTCATCGGTGGAAAATATTGAAAGGTGAAGCGGTACTGCATATTATTGCTTAGTTTGAATGCATATGTATTTCCACATATCGCTTGCTTCGAATGATACATTTTCAGAATCTACTTGAAAATGCGCTTCCGATGTCATTGAGCCTTTTTTATGAAAACCAGATCTTGTTATATTAACCAAAGTTAGGTTAAAATATCTTGTTTTAACGTAAGCAAAAAGTAATTTCAAACAGTTTTTCTTAGTTTTCTCAAAATATCGTTATTGTACTTACGACGTTCTCATTCTAAACCAGCAATATGATTTTGTAACATATTAATTTTGCATTATTTACGTTCTTATTTGTATTTTAATATTATAAATTTATAAGTATCAGTAAATGTGCTGTTATCTTCATTACACTTGTTGTTCCTTGTCTTCAATGTCCATATACCAGTACGCATAATCAAGTTACTAATTTTCTAGCTCAAGCACCCTTCGGCATTTTAACTACCCCTGGTCATTGGGCTACCAATGGAAACCTACGTTATTGTCTCCCTGTTTCTCTAGAGTTGGTGTGGCCAACATCGATCTGCGGCCTCTCATGGATACATGTACCAATTTACACATTAGTGAAGTGGAGCATATAGGTCTTGCTCAGAGAAATTGACCAGTGATCCAGATGATGGTTGACCCCGATACCTCTCGATCCCGAAACCAGTGCCCTACCTCTAGGCTATCCTGCTGTGTTAAGATGTAGCAGCAGGTTGCAGACAGATCAACCAAATGCATAATAAAATACTGACTCAGTATGGATAATTAGCTTCAGTTTTATAGTATTTCGAGTTGTGCATGTATTACATTATTTCATGACTTTGCACTATCATGCAATGTGCAAAATGAAAGTGACAAAAGAGGCTGACACAATCTCATTAACATCACGTGTTATAAATGTTATAGAGTGAAATTTTCTGTTTGATGCCATACGGAAGTTTGTTTTTTGTAGGTATGGATTACTTAATTGTTGTTTTTATTTAACGTTGACTGACAGTTGCGATTTTATCTATGCCAGGGTTAAAAATATGCTGCAGTAATTGACTGTCCATATTGTCGCATAAGGTTTCTTTATTCAAAAGTACGTATACGTTACATAAAGGAAGTAATAAAATTTCTCATCCGTGAAATGTTTGTGACTTCATTTGCAATAAGTCTATTGTCTGTTGTGTTTAAAGCAGTGGTGTCCATCCGATTCATTATATCTGCATTTTAGATGATATTATATCGTTGTGTAATTATTTAAACCTTACAAAATCATCAGTTTACTTCCATAGTTTTGAAGGCATTTCACGGATGGAACATTACTTGATATTAAATGCCAATATTCGTAGAAGTTTGAAATAAGCTTGTAGGTGTGAGGTAAGACATTTAAATGTATTAATACAATGTAGTATCCGAATGATTAATGTTTGTTTATGCATTAAGTCGATAAAGAAATAAAAATAGGACCCATCACGAGTTGTCAATGGACAAGAATTTATATTAAACGGGTTTTGGAAATTTTATCTGAACCTGAACGAAGTTTAATATAAATGTATCAATTATTGACATCATATGACACTAAAAACGCAAATACACACTTATTTATTTGAAAAACTGACGCATGTATTTAAACTTTATACTACATGTGTTACATATAAGATTATACGTACTCGCTATGCTAACCTGGATACAAGGGAAGTCATGTGATGTTGTATATTCCGACCTCTTTCCTTATTATTAGGGTTAGTAAGGTCATAATGATTATTTACTGTATGAACCAAGTTGTCATTTGTAATACCGATAACCGACCAAAGGTAATACAAGTACCGGATGTTTTGTAATAATTATCGTTTGTAGCAAAACCACTCTATACTCAAATTTTCGCACGTTTATTACTATTAGAACGTTATTATCTTTCTTTATATATACAATTAGTAAATACAATTTAAAAATTTCTGCTCATGAATGCGTCCAAACAAATCAATGTAGTAGGTGGGGCGGTCCACCATCAAACAAATCAATGTAGGTGGGGACGTCCTCCATCAAACAAATCAATGTAGGTGGGGACGTCCTCTATCAAACAAATCAATAATACAAGTACCGGATGTTTTGTAATAATTATCGTTTGTAGCAAAACCACTCTATACTCAAATTTTCGACCATGCGGTCTTTTTCAGGAGATATGATTCACTTATAATTTTAGAAAAATTATAAGTGAATTATATCTCTTGAAAAAGACCGCATGGTCGAAATTTTGATTATAGAGTGGTTTTGTTCTAAAATTATAAGTGAATCATATCTCCTGAAAAAGACCGCATGGTCGAAAAGTTGAGTATAGAGTGGTTTTACTACAAACGATATTGTGATCCCCTGTTAGGGATATAATTATACTAGTAATAATTATGTTTTTCAACGTGTGGACTGGTCTACTGATTACATTGATAGTTAAACACGCAGAGATACAAATCTTACAGGTGCTAAGCATGTAAATGTTACAATGCATATTTTAAATTTTGCGCACGTTTATTACTATTAGAACGTTATTATCTTTCTTTATATATACAATTAGTAAATACAATTTAAAAATTTCTGCTCATGAATGCGTCCAAACAAATCAATGTAGTAGGTGGGGCGGTCCACCATCAAACAAATCAATGTAGGTGGGGACGTCCTCCATCAAACAAATCAATGTAGGTGGGGACGTCCTCTATCAAACAAATCAATGTAGGTGGGGACGTCCTCCATCAAACAAATCAATGAAGGTGGGGACGTCCTCCATCAAACGGATCAATGTAGGTGGGATGGTCCTCCATCAAACATATCAATGTAGGTGGGGACGTCCTCCATCAAACAAATCAATGTAGGTGGGGACGTCCTCCATCAAACAAATCAATGAAGGTGGAACGTCCTCCATCAAACAAATCAATGTAGGTGGGGCGGTCCTCCATCAAATAAATCAATGTAGGTGGGGCTGTTCTCCATCAAATAAATCAATGTAGGTGGGGCGGTTCTCCATCAAACAAATCAATGTAGGTGGGCCGGTTCTCCATCAAACAAATCAATGTAGGTGGGGCGGTTCTCCATCAAACAAATCAATGTAGGTGGGGCGGTCCTCCATCAAACAAATCAATGTAGGTGGGGCGGTTGTCCATCAAATAAATCAATGTAGGTGGGGCGGTTCTCCATCAAACAAATCAATGTATGTGGGGCGGTTCTCCATCAAATAAATCAATGTAGGTGGGGCGGTTCTCCATCAAACAAATCAATTTAGTTTCTTAGCGTGTGTGTGGGCATTGCTCAGTGTGGTTGTGTTTTTGACTGATTTCTGTGCTTGGCTGGTAAGGTTGAGTGCTACCTTCCATTTCTAATTTCCGCATACGTTTTTGTTATAGTTGTAATAAAAGGAAACCATCACTATTGAAATTTGATTTAATTATGCAAGATGATCAGAATAATAAGAACTCAACGCTTGATGGAATATTTTACATATTGCCGAAAACATTAGCCTCGTGGGACCAATTATTCGTACATATGCTTCCTTAACGTGTATAACGAATTTCAATTACACATTGCAATCGGTTAAAATTTAGAATTGTTCATTTTGAAAATGAATCGAGTTGAGCACGACCCTCGAGAATCGCCTATTTTTTGTTTATATTTTCGTCAGTTATTTACGTTTCAAGTTATGTAGAATAAAACAGCAACTGTTTTTGATACTCGAGAGTTACTTTTAGTGTTTTGGTCATAAAAATACCATGGAAACAAATATTCCTTTGTGATTTTTGCAATTTATTAAGGCTTGTAGACCATATGCGGAATTATCTAAAGCGATCGTCTGCTGTTCACAGTTTGCAAACGAGGCCCAACATTTGTCAGTGACCTATTTCGGACAAACTTGTCAATTGCCTGTTCATGCGCAAAAAACTTTGTTTCAGTTTCAAATTATGAAGCATAAATTAGGCAAAATGTATAAAAGTGTCGATAATTGGTACCTGGCGATAATTGGTTCCTTGAGGCTATATTTTATAAATGCCAATGACACAACACTGGTGACATTGACTGAGATATACGCATATATGATAGAAAAGTCAGGATAATGGTTTACATACAAAAGAGGTATGGTCAATTTATGTAGAAATTCTAAAACAAGGTTAATAAATGTATGTCCACTGTAATTATCGTTATTTTATTTTTTCAGATGTAACCAGATACATGTAAAATAATATTCAGAATGATTTCACCAGGTCATGTTCTACATGTACTTTTTGTATTGTTCTGTCGTTGTCACTTCAGTAAGTATTGTATATATACTAGTATTATTCATGTAAAAGTGCTTAATGGTTGTTTGTTGATCATTCACGCAAGTTTATCATTACATGTAGTTCACGAAGGACCACTCTGATACATAGCCCAAAACGTTGCCAATCACAAGCAATAATCTATATCGTTCACATTATCAATAACATATTTAAGTGCATTTAAGTTGACATTTAACGACGATTACCAATTTAAAGAATACTTATTGTGTCCGGTTATATTGCATCTATTAACCATACATAAATCCTATACTATAAAATATATAATGGAAATAAAGAAATTGAACTCGAAAAGCTATATTATGAGTACAGCATACTTATTTTCGTCTTATTTCCATAGGTGGATGATGTATTCAAAAGTGAACTAATTACAAACATTGCTTTATTGAATTACTTAGTATGTTTCGAAATTTTATGATTATATTTTAGTTGTAACAGTACCAGCACCAGAATGTTTAAACTGTGGATGTTGTGTAGATCGAGTGTGTGAAGATACATTTGATCCAAACTTTGGGTGGAGGGAGGATGTTTGTACACACGGTTGTAATCCTGGTTATGGTGGTCTAAAATGTAAATACACGTGTCCAGATGATTGTGTTACATGTGAGCACACGACAAAAAACAATTGTGAAACTTGTGAAAATGGGAAGTACCTTACATCTGTTACAAGGAGTAACGATCCATATCTGGGTTGTGTTGACTGTCGAAGCACATGCACAATATGTACATCAGAAACTAGTTGCCAGGAATGCACCGATGGACACTACAATATTGGACAATATAACAACTGTTCCGAAGAATGCCCTATTAATTGTAAGACATGTACATCATCAACCAACTGTCAGGAATGTTACACTCCGTTCTACAATGAAGGTTCTACCACAGACTGCTCCCTGTCATGTCCAGGAAATTGTGTTTGCTCATCGCCCGGTATGTGCTCATCATGTAAAGATGGTTACTTCAACGAAAACGAACAATGTCTGGGTGTTTGTCCAAGTACGTGTAAGACATGTTCTGACCAAAGACTCTGCCAGTCGTGCAAAGATGGATATTACAACGCAAAGGAAATGTCGACCAATAACGAGATAACGGATTGCTCACTTTCGTGCAGAGGGACTTGCTTCCAATGTACGTCGTATGATGAATGCACTACATGCAAACAGAGGCATTACGGATCTTACTGCCAACATAATTGTTCCCTTAGATGTACAAATGGTGCATGCGACACAGATAATGGAACGTGTGACTGCATATATGGCTTCAAAGGCAATCTTTGCGATGAATGTGCGATCGGCAGATATGGTCAACAGTGCGACAAGCAATGTCCTACTATGTGCAAGGACAATGTCTGCACAAGAGACGCAGGGAACTGCTTGGAATGTAAATCAACCAATATTACAGGTGTTAAATGTGACCTTTGTATACTCGATACTTGGGGTACAATGTGTTCCTACGCTTGTCCAACCAATTTTCAAGGACATTGTGTTAGGAACATTGGATACTGCGCATCTTGTGAAGGGAATTTTCAAGGCAATACATGCTACCAATGTTTAGCTGGCTATTATGGCGAATTATGTGATGAGGAATGTCCAGAACAGTGTTACAGCTCGCTTTGTTATCGTTATAATGGAACGTGTGGATCATGCAACAAGAAATATGCCGGTTCTACTTGTGACGATTGTGTTGTCGGCTTTTATGGAGATACGTGTGATGCTCCTTGTCTCTCAACGAAATGTGCAAACAACATATACAATCGGGAAACTGGTGCTTGTATATCGTGCCAAAACGGATTATATGGACTAGAATGCGAAGATCACTGTTCGCGTGGTTGCAATGTCAATGTTTGCGATTTTGGTTCAGGCGCGTGCGAGTGTAAGGGTCTGTATACTGGGGACAAATGTTGTGTGAATGGTGGACATTGTCGGGACTGTTCTTCAAATACAGATTGTGAAACATGTGAAAATGGTTTCTTTGGGACAAACTGTAGTTTACCGTGTCCAAATACATGTGCTACCGATGGACAAAACTCTCAGTGTGAAAAGACAAATGGAAACTGTTTGAAATGTTTGGTTGGTTTTTACGGTGATCAATGCAAAAACACGTGCAATGATAAATGTGCAAACAACCGTTGTGCTAAGGACGATGGACATTGTACTGATGGCTGCACTGGTCACTTCGAAGGCCCTACATGCGCACAAGGTAATAAAATAGTTATTAATTTACTTCTAATGTACATACATGTTTACACACATAACATTGTAATACTTAAAACATAACATCATAGTGCAGACTTTTTTAATCTTTTAAATAATGTATATTTATAAATCCCTCAAAGTATATCACATAACAAACAGCTTACTATTCATTGTTTGCAATGTATATCATGATTGTTGTCATTCGATCAGGATCTTCCTTGTCCCAACATGTATTTCAGTTTTGAAGGTTGTTGAATTAATAAGATTACGTGTAAACAAACTTTGTATACTAGCGTTTGATATAACATGAATACAAAATTACCAGGCATCTTAAACACGTCAATAACGTTCAATGGTACATTACACCACTGTATATTGATGATCATATTTCAGTTGATGGCACTGCAGGTATTGTTGGTATTGCAGTTGGAGTCTCAGCTGCCACCATTGTGGTTGTGATCTTTATATTGTTAGCAATATTTTGTTTCATCCTTCGAAGAAGGTAAGCCGACTTAATAATACATTTATATATACAACATTGTCTATATAGGCAGCTCTAAGACAATGATTAAAACCAATTAGCTTAATGTCTATGACGGGTTATGTTAATTAACTTGTTGTCGATTTTGGCATTAATAAAGTGGCAACAGGTGGAATAGCTGGACACATAATATGTTGCTAATAATTCAAAATTTTCAAAATATTGCACAACGATACCGACTGATAGAAATGTGAAGAATCTATCACGACAATGACTATTAATTAATTTAATACTGATTCCCCAAACGAGCAATTGACCGTTGGCATTTGACAACGAGTGATAAAATCATTATATATTGCATGTCACTAAAACTAGTCGTTTATACGCATCGATTATTTGAACAACACGACCGTGTAGTACAACGTTTTATCACACACCTGTAGTATAGGAGTATACGTACTCGCTAACTAACCCGGATACAAGGAAATTGATTTGATATACGAATTCATAACATTGTTACAGGTTCAACATCAAAATACAATGTAACAGATTTGTTATTAACATTTCAGGAAACGAACGAACGAGCAGGGGAAAATGGTCGAAGCCAGTTATGTGAACACAGAATTCCAAGCATCTGAAACTCCTGATCAGCAGGAGGACACTCAGACACCACACGGTATGAATATTTATACCTGTAATTATTGATTTTAGTTATAAAATAAATTATGTGATGCATTAGGCAATGGCCAAAAGTCTGGCAAATAAACTGTTGACTGTAAAACTTCATGTATAAAACATTTATGGACAGTATTGTGATACTCGCTTAACTTTAATTATCATTCCAATGGACACACGAGGGAAATGTTTTTAAGGCTATGAAATATCAATGTTTCATAGTTAGTATTTATGTCTGCCATAATAGTTTTACTTGCTCTGTGTGTATGTACCGTTTGTGCAATGTTGTGTCTGTTGAGTGTCCTTTACATTGTGTACCCAGTTTTGTATGTTTATCGTTCACGTTTATCCTATTTCAATGTAACTTTGCAATATAATTATTACATGTATGTGTACTTCAGTAGCCAAGTGGTTAGTGCATTGGTCGTATAATCTGGCGACCAGGTTCAAATCCGGGTGAAGGCACATATATATATCGTCCTATATTTCAGTAAAAATAAAACAAATAAAGGCTATGCTCAGCATAATGTTGTTACTGTATATTTGTATACATATATATAAATGTACATAACCTTGAAACTTACTCATTCTGTTTGCATAGTTCCATGTATGGTTTGCATTGACTTTGTTTGTTATTATATGTGATATTGTACATTCAGTTTAATCAAATGAAATACTTATTTTCATATTTCAGAATATGAAGTATTAGGTGCAAGAATCCAAATGGACGAAACAGAGTATGATGAAATCAAATATCAACAAAACCGATAACATACGTGCTTATGATAACTACACAGCCGATAGTGCCATATACCCAATACGTATAATAGAATAGTGCATTACTTAACCCTGTTCAGAGCAGGCGTGAAACTTTGTCCATCAAGACTGTGACGCTTGAAATAGATCTGGGTGCTCATTGTCGGGGACGACTTCGGGCAATATCGCAATGAAAGTACTAACTAGTGCATTTACCGAAGAAAACAGAAGTCTCTCGAACAATAGTTACATTCTTTGAAAGGATAGTAACGCTACAAATAGATTTGTGCAGTATAAGCGGCATATTAGTAGCGCATTTACCCAAAGAAACAGAAGAGTATCCGATGCTGCCAAAACCATTGATTAATATGTCGAGACAGCTTTTGTATAATGTTACGTAAACAATGTGACCTTCCGGTCAGTAACAATGATTACAACAGGTGAATTGCCTGCTTATGAATTCTACCGATACGAGTGCTAAAGTGGGGATGTATTAACAGACTGCAGGAGCATTTATACATACAAAGATAGTTCCAGCTTGTCTATAAATAGTATCAGCAGTCCCTGTGATCATGGCAAACTATTTAAATACTGCATCAAATGTGGCGGGCGTGCTACAGGTTTTGCAACTGAAAATTTAATTGTCTGACCACAAGAACAAATCCTGTTCTTTCAGCACTATCGGCGCTTTGAAGTTTGAATGTAACCATAATTAATTGACATTGAGTAGTTTTTTTATCCCTTTGAATTTTTTGTTCTTCCATGTCTTTCACCAGTAAAATCGTATCCCGTTTCATTAATCAAGTAAAATATTATTCGATGATAAGTGTTAGTGTAGCATTTAAATAAATCATTGTCACGTTGGTCAACAAATTATGAATAACACGGATCAGAACAGAATGTCATCGGATGAAAATATCATATGCGTAGCAGTACTGCATGCTTTCTTTGTATGGAAATTTCAACATATCGCTTATTAAATTTCAAGCTGTTTTTTTGCCAGTTATCTCAAAATATCGATTTTGTACTGACGACCTTCTCATTCTATGCCAGCGATATGTATATATATTTTGTTACATATTTGCATTATGTATGTTAATTTTCAAAGTGCTTATTTGTCTATTAATATTATCAATAAAAAAAATGTAAATAAATGTAATGTTCATATTTATCACACTTGGTGTGTGTGTCTTCAATGTCTATTAATAATTAACACGATATTTAAATCATAAACCACAATGTTTTTGTCTTAAATACTCGGTTTCATAAAAGTTGACATGTTGGCCTTCAAAAATACCATTTTCGAAATGGTAGGCCACTTTGGTCACTTTTGTACATTTACAATTACGGTTATCAACTTTTGTTTTGAAAAAAAGGTATGAGGAAAGGAAGCACTCTAATGTACCAGCCGAGTACAGTAACACCCCAACAAACATCAGTGAGCAATGCCCGCACACAAGCCAAAGAGTCCCCACCAGCGCAAAAACGCAGAACGACAAAATCCCACAAAGAAACCACAGAATAACTATGATCTCAAGAGACCGAATGAAACACAGCCAATAGCCTTTCTGTTGCTAGTTTTTCTTGTTACAAAATGTAGTATGAAAGGCAAATAAAATAATATTTATACATGTACTTAAGCGTCAAAGTGTTAGGTCGCAGCAGCAGGCGGCAGTCATTCAATGCATCAACCGATTTTAATTACTGACGCAACAAGCATAGTCTGCTATACGTGCGCCTTCATGTTCGCGTCGCATCAGAAACGATATAAAAGGTAAAGGTAAAGTGTATTATAGTGTCACCCCTATTGAAAGGGCCAGCCAATTTGACTTATGGGACACCTATTTTTCGTGCGCACAGAACCTCCCGAATCCCTTCTCATATTGCCGGGCGCCTGGCAGAGATGGGCCTACGGTAACCATTCTTTAACTAGCTGGCGGCTCACCAACCGGTCGCATCAGTTCTAACACAGCTTCCGCCGGGATTCGAACCTTCGACCTTCCGCTCTGGAGGCGGACGCCCTAACCACTTGGCCACAGTGGCGGTATATGTGTCCAAAGGAATAGTAGTTTGAGTTCCAGATGCATGGCAAAGCGAGGCTAAACTATCGTTGGTGTAAGTTCAGTCTTACCAATATGCATTTACGATTTCAATACTTGATTGATAAATACCACTGAGTGTTCGAAAAAGCAGCTGAGTTTTAGATACGTGGTAAAACGAGACAAAAATGTCATAGGGGCTTGCTCTGCATAAGCAATATGCGCAACAAAGGAATTGCTGGTACTATTTTCATACCATATTTGGTATGATTCGACCTGGGGTCGAACCCTGGACCCATACACACGGTTTCGATGAGACGGTGGTTCAAAAGCTAAGCTAACTTTGGATTTAAAGCATCTTAGACCAAGGTTAGACTTTGCACTATCACACAATGTTAAAATGAAAGGGAAAACAGCCTGATACAATCTCATTACAATCAGATCATTATTAATGTATGCTGATTCAGGATCTGACGAAACTCCGGTTGGGGTCATGTCGATGTGAACTTACGTCATCCAATCAAAACGATTATTTAACAGATCTGTGCGGTGACAAAATGCAGCGTGTGGCGTAATTGTGCGCTAGAGAGGTCATTTGAAAGTTGAATGTTGTCATATCTCTAATAACGTAAAGGAATTGAGCAAATGTTAGGATATTTTATGAGAATAAGACTGACAGTAACACAAATATGCACACGACTTTGCCACTCATGTTTAAAAGACTAACTGAAACTACAATTAGGTGTATTGGAGAAACCATAACATCACGACGTGATCCAATAAGTTTCATTAGGCCGGTGCAAGTCTTATCAAGGTAATGAACTGGAACTCTTTGTTTAATGCGATGGGGAAGTTTGTTTTGGTGGATAAGAATTATTTATTTTTTGTCATTATTTAGCGTTGGCTGAGAGTTGCAATTGTATCTATAATTTGCGTGCATGTACTACGTATTACCATTATGACGTTATCCCAGGTTTAAAAATGAGTTGCAGTAACTGACTGTCATATTGTCGCATAAGTTTATTTGTTATAAAGTATGTATACATTAAATCAAGGAAGTTATAACATTTTCTCATCCGTGACATGTTTGTGAATATGTGACGGAGATGTATTGCGTTTCGGATAATTGTATCCTGATGTGTCCTTGATGTTATATCGTTGTGTAATTATTTAAAGTTAAAACGTATTATTAACTTACATAGTTTTGAAGGCATTTTACAGATCGAACATAAATTGATTAGTAGGATGTAAATATATGTTGAAATTGGAAATAAGATTGTAGGTGTGAGGTAAGACATCTTTTTAGTCACTTTATGGGATATTAATGCCATAATGATTATTAACCGTATGAACCTAGTTGTCATTTTTAATACCGATAACCGACAAAATGAAATACAAATACCGCATGTTTTTTAATAATTATGTTTTTCAACGTGCTGTCTGGTGATACCTATTGTGCTATATACGGGAAATTGTCTGATAAATAGGAATATAATGCACATAGATGTACTGAAAACATTGATTGTAAAACACGTACTGTAGAGATTCAAATCGGAATATTTGAAATATTCACATATCTGAAAACCTGACATTACAACCGAAGCCTGTATTGGTTTGACTTCCACAGGTGCTAAGTATGTAAATGTTATTATATATAGTTCAAATTTTACGCACGTTTATTATTATCAGAACGTTATTTGTCTTTTCAAATTATATTATTCAATGTACATGTTATATTATTATTATTATTACAATTATAAGTACGAGGGGTGATCAATATATTCGAGGACTTTTCATCTAGCAATTTCATATTAGCAACAAGGCTCAAATCCATTTAACATCATTCGGAGTACGATGTCTCCGACCGAAAGCACTAATAAAACTATTTGACTCATACAAAGGGCGAGTGACGTTGATCGTCACGCGACGTCATTCCAAGCGTCACCGTCGGAGTAGCACATAGCTCCTTTCTGGACCGATACCAGGTCACATGTATGAGACTGCTTTTCTTAAACTACTGACATAAGTAGTTAATAGTCAATTCTGGAATGTGAGGTGGCATAAAAAGAGTACAGATTCGTTATTGGGACCAAAACTCGGAAAACGGCGGTTGGTTGTACACAACCATATTATTCCAATTAAGAATGAAGCACGACCTATCAGGTTTAGGACGCAATATCGAAAAACCCCTTTTGATTTGGAATCAACGATTGTATATTTTGTAGCCTATACTAGTCTTTGTTTTCGCCAGTTACATTTGGTTGAGATATGTGCGTCCTATTTTGCAGAATTAAACGAAAAGTGTCCCTCACGCGGTGTTATTTTTGCTGCTTAGCATTATTTTATCGACTCAACCGTTTGACAGAGACTCAAAAATCACATAAACAACAGAATCATATGAAAATGACCAATTGAGAGCGCACAGAATCCGTGCACAATTTAGTTAAGTCATTTTGGAGATATCCCGAGGATTTTACAAGTTTCGCGTTAATTTCCATAGCATGTTGTTATTCAGAAGTAACGTAACGTCCGCGATGCTCGACGGTGCGTGCTTCACCATGGTTACAAAAAGTGACGTCATCAAATGAACAATGATGTTATCGTGACGTAAATTAAACAAATCACCCCTCGTATTTACAAGGAACACTGGGGACTGTGTATCGTTGTAGGGAATTTTACAGGTAATATATGCAACGAATATGTTCAGTTGGGTATTATGTCAGATGTGTGACAAGGACTGCCCTGAACAGTGTTACAACTTTCTATGTTATCGTTAACTATACGTATATTTCAAATTATGCCCACGTTTATAACGTTTACTATTATGAGCATATTATTATCTCTCTTTCCAAATTCATCATTAGTAATACAATTTGAAACTTCCGCTCATGAATGCGTTTAAACAAATCAATGTAGTTGGGGCGGTCCTCCATAAAACAAATTAAAACCAGTACATACTACTGATTGACGATCAAGATTGTTTAGAAAACTTTCATCTAGAGGGTGGACATACCACGTGGTGTGTGACGTAATTTTTTGCTAAGACGACAGGAAGAAAACTGTCAACAAAACGAGAAAAACAGCCGTAAGTATTTTATTCGTTGATCAATTTTCACGAGACTAGCCCCACGATCAAGCCCGGAAATAATAATATGCATGTCACTGAATGATTTGGCACAAAAACCAACGTTTTTTTTCCCGAAAGTGGCTCAACGGTTAGATATGGACACAATCTGAAAAGCAAAGTAAATATTTATTTTATCATTCATAGCTATTTTGAGCATAATAATGCAAAATGCGTACTGCCGACATGTATAACAGTGTATTAGAAACAACATGTTGACATAATTAAGCATTATATGGTCCATTTTATGAAATATTTTGTGAAATACATAATTTGTCTGAAAATGCTAAGACGACAAGAATGGAAAGAAGACAAGAAGATTTAAAACTAAGCATTTAAAACTGGTATAAACTATTTAATTCATTGTTTGATTAGTATAGTAAGTGAAGTGATTCCCGTTCATGGTCATTTAGGTCCAGAAGAATTCATCACGTGTTATATAACCTGCTTAATTTGCTGCTTTTGTTACGAAACCGCAATATCGCTGGCTTACAATGAGAAGGTACGACCTTTTATGATTAATGCATATTTCAAATCTACATTATGAGGCGCTTCTTATGAGCCTATTGCCATGAAAATCGGAACTTGTCATCTTGACCAAACTTATTTTGAAAAAGCTTGTTTTACCATAAGTAAAGAATGATTGTCAGACATATTTTCTTGTTTTCTCAAAAATTTGATTTTGTATAGCTAGTTTGCGATAGCAAAAAATCGTGTTATCTACCTTATACACACTGAAATTCAGCAACATAAGAATACAGTTAAAATGCTTTTGTTCATAAGTTCTATGTAACATATTTGTAGTTTTGTATGAAATATCAAGTTAGAAGTCTTCATACTTGCAACAGCCACTTTTACGGCCATGTAATACGCCTAACGGTATATTTACGTATTTGCAACCTACGTAATATAACACACTCGAGGCCCGTCTGTGAATCTGACGAAGCACATGCTATTGCTGTACATTGTTTACAAGCGACACACCTAAATACCCGGAATCACACGGACCTCTTAAGTCTCACGGAGTGTAACGGTGAAATAACTGATAATAAATCATCAATGGAATACCAGATTACCTCGGAGTCCCTACGTTAAACTGTCCATGTACATGTAATTTCAATATATTATAAAGAATACGTGTCTTCTAATAGGTGACTTAAATGGGGGGGGAGGTAAACAAATTATTTTGGTCGTTTCACTGGCAAAGTAACTTCATTATATGAAAATATCAACATATGTCATACCCGTTGCTTGCAAAAATACACTTGTTACATGAATTGTACTTTTAACGTTCCCACTTCTTACTATATCTATATATACTATCTGTGAGTTTATGGTTATGTTGCAGTTTGGTTGAGTAATTACGTGGTAACTGAAAGTTAACCAGTATAACCAAGTATAGGGGGTCCGGGTGCATGTTTCCCCGTAAACTTTTCTAAACAATGGATCAATCTGGTACATTCTGGGCCTTCTGAGATACCTTTTTTATTAAAGAAGGACCTGTTTTATTGTTAAATACAGGAAAGTTCTTAGATTAAACCAAATTAAGTGCTTGCACAAAATTTAAATCGCCTGATTTTGAAATTTAAGCATATTGTGAAAACGTTTGTTTCAAAGGCTTTACCGGTATATATACATTGTAATTGACAAACTCTCAAAGGCATGTAGGAGGGTTTAGGGACGTTAAGAGAAATATTTATGTCACGAGCGTATATTTGCCAACAATGGGTATTTAGGTACATTGTATTTTGATATAATGAAGTTACGTTGCGAGCGAAGCGAGCTATAAAAAAATATACGTTTTGACCAAGAACTGAAGGCAAATTGCCATTTACGAGATATATTAGGCCGTTAATTATACTTTTAGTCTGAATTATTGGGGGAGCCAAATGATATATTGCCCCCACCCCTGTCGAGACATTGGGGAGGCCTGCCCCCGGCTCCTACGCCCATGTGGAATTTGGAAAGTGAGTAGGTAGGAAGTTATTGTAGTTCTGTGTAATATTTTACCAAAATCTGATGAATAGATTTTCAGAAATGTTACAAAAACACGATTTTATCGCAAACTAGCTATATTACCTGAATAACCAATTACGCAAATCGAAAGTTGGATTTATAGGTTTTACAATACTTGTATTTAAAGCGACAGAAAGACACCAAGAAATGGACAGTATTTTCAAAGATAAACGAGGCGAGTTGAAAATATACTATCGTCCAGGAGATATACTTCGTTTATCTAGGTTTGACTAGGTATACCCGAGTTAACGGTATTCATTGCTATTCTTTCGAAAGGGATAGTTACCTCATTAACTTATCACTTATTGAATCGACTATATATTTTGTATGCAAATACTTCATCCTTTACGTCAGTGGATCGTTTAACTGCAGCAGAACAGTAAATTTTAGACTGTGTACATGCTATAACAAATAGCAAAATCACGCAGACATTTCAAGTTTTCTTATGTCAAGATTAAGATATAGATTTCCAATGCAAAAATACGTAAGAATAAAAATGTTCAGGTAGGCATAGTTTAACTTCATTGTGTGTTCTAATTATTTCAATACATGTATTGACAGTACTGTTAACTGAAGTAAGCCACCCATGGTATAGTTTTAGGGGTTAATATCAATTTAAAATTTTGAGTTTTTAATTCTTGTCGTCTTTCCATTCTTGTCGTCTTAGCATTTTCAGACTAATTATGTATTTCACAAAATATTTCATAAAATGGACCATGTAATGCTTAATTATGTTAACAGGTTGTTTCTAATACATTGTTATTCATGTCGGCAGTACGAATTTTGCATTATTATGCTCAAAAGAGCAATGAATAATAAAATAGATATTTTCTTGTCGTCTTTGCTTTTCAGATTTTGTCCATTTCTAACCGTTGAGCCACTTTCAGGAAAAAACTGTTGGTTTTGTGCCAAATCATTCAGTGGCATGCATATTATACTTTCTGGGCTAGAGCGTGGGGCTAGTCTCGTGAAAATTGATCAACGAATAAAATACTTACGGCTGTTTTTCTCGTTTTGTTGACAGTTTTCTTCTTGTCGTCTAAGCAAAAAATTACGTCACACACCACGTGGTATGTCCACCCTGATCTATACACTCAATAAAATTTCTAATTGGTCACTTTTTAAACTCACATATTTTTGTACATAACAATTGACAAATATATTTAGTGTACTTTACTCATTCGGCCTTATGTTCTTAAATAAATTCAGTTCGTGTTTCACATAGCCTCGTTACCTGTTCTGAGTTATGGCCAATTGTGTACGCAACAGTCTTTTAAGTTTAATGCAAAACATTTCAGTGGAAATGAGATAAACTGTAAAATATAAACCAATTTGTGTGATCGCCAAAACAGGAAAACAACCAATATTGCTAAAATAATTGGGCTTAAAAAGATATACAGCTTTTAAGTTGACAATTCTGAAATTACCTTCCGTTTAATTGAAAATAGAACAACATTAAATCCTCAAAATAATGATACCCACAATGGATAGATAAGTCGAATTTTGTACAGTCTTTCTTTCATTATTTTTCTTCTTTGTGCTTAAACTATGGCAAGTTATCAGTGTGTTTCAACTTCAGAGGCGATACTGATTACCTATGGCGAATTACGTGGTAACTGTCAGATATCAAAATCAATCTTAAAATTCGATGTTTTTCATTTCATTCCATCGCTCAACCATACAATATATTGGAGTATAACTGTGCCATATAAATTAATTACTGCCTACTCGTCCAAATGAGATGATTGTTTATTATGTTTTATGTTTAAAATTAAGGTTATTTATAATATCATTTATTCATATTTTATGTGATTTCCGGTTCTGACGGGTGTTGTTTAGTATCTCCAATAATTGAGAGTCAGAATAATAGCAAAATCTGCATCAAATAGTCATGTTTTTGTTGTTTACACATTTCTTTTAAATTTACTATCGACATAATTACTTTACATATTGCTGAAAACATTACATTTTTATAAACACCAATGGCACTGCAATGATGACAATTGATATGGGTATATCGATGGCTTTGAATGTGAAGGTCGCAAGTACAAAATTGACATTTTGAAAAAACAAGACAAAACTGTCTGAAATTTAGTCTTTGCTTATAGTAAAACACACTTTTACAACTTCATTTTGGTCAACATTACAAGTTCCGATTGTCATGAAAATAGCCTCATATGAAGCGCATTTTAATGCAGATTTTTAAAAATATATCAGTATTATAAGGTCGTATGTAGTAGTTACGACCTTCTCATACTAAGCCAGCGACATGTTTGTTAGCAAAGTCTGGATAATGGTTTACATAAAACTCGGTATGGTGAATGTATTTAGAAATTCTTAAACATTCTAATTAAATGTTTCAGAAAACTATAATGATACATGAAGTTGTTTGATTTTTAGGCTGGCGATGTCGCCAGACCTATTGCAATGCTAAAAACTGAATTCCACTAAGATGAATCTATACATTCCATGAAAATAGTTCCTCCTCGTTACGCAGTTTTGCAAGATTAGAACATTAAACTTTTCTTGTTTCATTTAATCTGTTCGATTGTAATATATTAGTTTCTTTTTATAATGGAAATAAACTGTATGAAATTAAAAGAAAAAGGTGTTTAAAGGCGTTGATAATTATTACTGCGCGTTACGAACGCGATACAGCGCGTGCATCAATGATTTTATGATGTTAAATTATTTAGTTCAATATTTTCTAACGAGATCGTGGCCGAGTGGTTAAGCATCTCGCTTAGTAATTTTCTGATGCTAAGGTCCAGCGATCGAATCACGGCGGCACCAATTTTTTTTAAATTTTAATTTTCTTCCAGCACTTACGTCTCTTTCGACTTAGAAAACCACTTATTATATTACTTGATAAGCTATTGTCCCTTTGCAGTTCGCCAGCCTGTTAGTAGTTCAATACTTTGATTTTCAGATGTAACCAGGTACTTGTAATATAATACTCAGAATGAATGCTCTAAGCCATGTTCTACTACTTGTATTGATGTGCCGTTGTCTCCTCCGTAAGTATTATAGTTATTGTTGACTTTAACCAAAGACTATTATTTACGCCAAATATAGTACATGTTTTAACTATTATGTAAATCCAATATCATAAAAAAATTAAGGAAAATAAAGACATTAGATTCAAGCAGTGTAACATTAATTCCATATGCTGATGCAACATTCTTAAGTTTACAAGCATTGTTTCACTGAGGCTCAGTTGTGTTAAGCAGTGTATTATTAATATTTTAATTGAGTGGTCAAGTAGAAATTCGTGAATTCATATTTCAGTTGTAACAGCAATAGAACCAGGTTGCGAGAACTGTGGATGTTGTGTAGATAAGGTGTGTGCCAGTAAATATGTCCAAGGCTATACTGTGCCCGATTACTGTACACACGGGTGTATTGATGGTATTGGAGGAAACAAATGCTACAACAAATGTCCGGATGATTGTGTCACATGTGAAAAGAAAAAGCCAAAAACTGTGCAACATGCGAGACCGGAATGTATATATCAACTGTTACAAGGGATACTAATAAGGGTCGAATGATATTTAATGGTTGCGTGGATTGTCCTGAAAATTGCACAACGTGTGTTTCAGAAAGTGATTGCCAGGCGTGCGTCGATAGGCACTACAACACTGGACAATATAACGACTGTTCCCATGAATGTCCTACCAATTGTAAGACATGTACATCATCAACCAACTGTCAGGAATGTTACACTCCGTTTTACAATCAAGGAACCACCTCAAACTGCTCACTGTCATGTCCAGGGAATTGTATTTGCACATCGCCCGGTAATTGCTCATCTTGTCTCGATGGTTTCTTCAACATACACGAACAATGTCTGATTGCCTGCCCAGGTACATGTAAGACATGTTCTGACCAGAGGCATTGTCAGTCGTGCAAAGATGGTTATTACAACAGAAATGATATTTCAACCAATAACGAAGTGAATGATTGCTCACAGCGATGCAGAGATACCTGTTCCCAGTGTACTTCGTATGATGTATGCACTACATGCAAGCAGGGACATTACGGATCGAACTGTCAGAACGATTGTTCCGTTGGGTGTACAAATGGTGAATGCAATGCAATCGATGGATCGTGTGAGTGCACGGAGGGATTTGCAGGCAGTCTTTGTTATGAATGTACGACTGGCAGATATGGTGAACTGTGTAACGTTCAGTGTGTCGGTGCATGTATGGACATGGTTTGTGACAGAATAACAGGACATTGTGTTAGTTGTAAAGCGGTTAATATAACAGGCGATTTGTGTGACAAATGCATACATGGTGTGTGGGGTACAAACTGTTCTTCAATATGTCCAAAATATTGCGACGGACAGTGTTTGAGAGACTCTGGCCACTGTGAATCATGTGAAGGGAAGTTTCAAGGCAATGCATGCAACCAATGTTCAGCTGGGTATTTTGGTGCATTATGTGATAAAAAATGTCCAAGACAGTGTTATAACTCGCTTTGCTATCGTTCTAATGGAACATGTGTATCATGCAATCAAAATTATGCCGGTTCTACTTGTGAAAACTGTGTTGGCGGATTGTATGGGGAGGCCTGCGACGTTACTTGTCTTTCAACGAAATGTGCAAACAACATGTGCACTAGGGAAACTGGCACTTGCATAGCATGTCAAAACGGATTATATGGACTAGAATGTGAATTGAACTGTTCGCGTGGTTGCAATGACAATGTTTGTGATTTTGGGTCTGGCATATGTGATTGTAAGGGTTCGTATTCTGGGGACAAATGTTGTGTAGATGGTGGACATTGTCGTGACTGTTCTTCAAATACAACTTGTGAAACATGTGAAAATGGTTACTATGGGACAATCTGCGATACATCTTGTCCAATCACATGTGCTGCGGGAGTTCAATACTCACAGTGTGAAAAGGCCGAGGGTAAATGTTTGGTATGTTCGGATGGTTTCCATGGTAATCATTGTAATAACACGTGTAATGATAGATGTGCAAACAATCGCTGTGACCAGGAAACTGGGCACTGTATCGATGGATGTGCTGGTGATTTCGAAGGTCCTACTTGCGATCAAGGTAAATGTTATTTGTTTATATTATATTTTATGTATCTTTATATTTCTGAACGGTAAATAAACATTGGTACTAGGCGAATTAAGCTATGGTGAAAACATAATAATAGCGACTCGTTTAAAATTGAAAACGTGGAGCTAAGCAAACAACTGGTATTTGATATTTGTTGATCACCTTGGGTATTATTCGAGCTTACATAAATACCTGTACGCGTACATGTAATGTGATGCCTCGAGCTCGAGATTATGAATAGCAAACATATTAGTCGCCTCGGTGACTTCCAAAACTTCCTGATTCACAATACTTTGATTCTTAATGTCCTGTTTATGGTAAAACAATATAAATAAACGTTTGCAAACAATATAGTTGAATAAACATGATTTTTATGAAATTAATACTTCAACAGATCTATATAGCATGTAACCATTGCGCAAATAATATGAAATGACAAAGCAATTGTTCAAATGCATAAAACATACTAGGAAGATAATAAAACAGACAGACGAGTGTCTGAATTGAGGTAAATATAGAAACTTGAGAATGAATTCACAAAAATAGGAAACAACTTGCATGAAACAATCTGTCAAAAAACGGAGAGTATGCAATTGCACTTTCATGGTAACCACGGGTATATGCTTGTAATGACTGTCACCCTTTAGTTAACGTAAAGATAACTATCCTGTTTATTATATTATTCAACGTTTCGAACGTTAGGTGAGTTAACAATTTTTTTTGAAGTTTTTTTTAATTCTCGAAAATTCTCAAGTCAACATATGTTTTATGTACAGTGAGAAATCTCGCCTTGTCCAGATGTGAGTGAGGGTAACCTAACTATAGAGACTGCACACACTTTGTGTTGATACTGAAATGTTCCGGCGGATGGCCTCTCTTCTCTCAGAGCGTGTTGTTACCTTAGAATCACATATAGATAGTGCTGGTCTAAAATGCATTATGCACACCGGGAAGAAATATGACTTAATATCTGGTTTTAATATTCTTTGAATTTTTGTTCAAAGTAAACGTATGTATCTTGTTCGTCTAAAGTATGCATGTGGATGTGTTATCATTAATTGTCTTTATAATGCATCTGATAGACTTAATGTAAATATAAACAATATTTACACTTCAGCTTTGATTGAACCTAAGCCAATTGTTCCGGCAGTTGCTGGAGGCGTATCAGCCGTTGTTGTCATAACAGCAATTGTTATCGTGGTGTTGATAGTCATCCGTAGACGGTGAGATATCTAACTTATGATTTGACTAACGCAGCGCTTTTATAATGTTTATGTGGAAATCTTAGCCTGACAAACACATAATTATATAACAAGCGATTCTTATTGGTTGTGTTTTTGAAATAATTCCTGGGGGATGTTGGTCCGTTGAAACGCTTTTTTCCTTTCGTATTTTGTATGTACTGTTTATCAGTAACAGAAAAAGAGTCATTGTTATTTTAACAATTCTATATTTTGCTAATGATAGAAAGCAATATTCATATATTTATACTTAAACATTAGATGGGTTTTACATATCGGATTTCGTGTTAAAGAGTTTTAATCTGTTTGAATGATCTTGATATTTGATATTGTGTTGTATATTTCATAAAAGGCGAACACATACGGGCAATCATAAAGATGATACAACAGATAAACAGAACAATGCACCAAAACTTCCTGGTAAGTCAATGCATCATTATCCTGTCGGTATATTTATGATAAATATTGACACGCGATATATCGCTTACTTATAAGTATGAGGTCGTAAGTCGTCCCTTTGGTGCAAAAAGGTTGCATCTCTCTATATAAGACAAAGCAAGATACTCGTTGCGCCAAAGGGACGAATAGTTACTTACTACCTTGTAATTTCAATGCACATTCTAGATATACATCACAAGAAGCATGCAATTAATTTATTGTCATCAAATCCGAAGAGCTCATGTTGCCCATACTGGAATTTCAAAAAATATATTAGATTCGTGTTCAGACAGTTGCTTCTTGTTTCTTGAAATACAGGTGTATACTAAATATGAACTATTCTTCTGAGTAAGAACATTGGTTTTGTCGTAAAATCATTCGACAGTCACTCAATACTGCTATAAATTCAACTTTCACGAAATGAATGAAGCACTACATGCATTATTCATTTCGAACTTCTTTTCTATTTGTTTATTTTGTTCTATAAGGTAGTTCTCTACGAATAGAGCTATTATGTTAGAGGACTAATATTGGCATGAGTTTAAATAGTGCGTGTTACATAAACTGTATACGACTTTAACGACGAGATATCATGGCTTCGAAGTAAACCCGATTCCGCGACCGGAATAACTCTATGGAAAGTTGCCCAAATGACGATGATATGGTTGTTCTCACTACAGTGCATGCCTTGTAAGACGAGTACATATTATTTCACATTTTATCATTTTAACTAGGTATTTGACTCGCAGACATACACACATCACTTGGCTTTAATGTTACTTATGTTTGTAACGCGAACAAGCGTGATGTTTAAATAAGTAAGGCTTCAAAAAGGCTGCATAATGACAACAAAGCAAATCCTGACCCTGAAATACCCCAAGCATCTTGAATAAGCACAATAAACATATCATGGTCAGCCTGGCTTTTGTATGATTAAGGTCCTTCAAATAACAACATACATATAATGCCAACAAAGCAATATATGCAAATGATATCACTGAATCATTTCGACTTGAACAATATCCAAGTAATTTATTTGTGTTTTGTAATGATTAAGGTCCTTCAAAAAGACGAAATCATGGCAAAATCCTACATTTGTAACTATGCAATAAGGGACCTGAAAATCTGAACTTGTTATACGTCTGAAAGCAAATTGTGACACTGAAACAACCCCGAGACTTAAATAAACACAATAAGCACATTAAACAAAACATGTTTAGTCTGACTTTTGTTATGCTTAAGGTTCTGAAATAGTGAACAAGCACACTTAACATAATAAAGTAAACATCACTGTGGTGATATTTAAGGTCCTTCAAAAAGACGACATGATGCCAACAAAGCAACTACTGGACCAGAAGTGGCCGAGCTTGAACCTGACATTGATGGTGTCGATGATGAGGAGATAGTGGTTGATATACCAGAAAGACAGAATGCTGTGTATGAGAATGTTCCTACAGCTCATGTAGCCGGACTTGATGCTTTTGTTAGAAGGAAGTCTGAAGATGACTATAAACAGGAATTTGAGGTATTTACTCACAATACTGGCACTAATCTACAACTGACTAGGTTTATTGATTACAGTAGTATAATGAAGAAATAAGAAATCAAACTTGATTTGTTTGTTATTTCTCCGTGCAATTGGGTATCCTGCATTTTTGTGGCGGTGTCTTGGTCTTGAATCATTCCGCTATGATGTGTGTGGGCATTGCTTCTTGTGATCGTGTTGTGTTTGGTTGACACTGTTTTCTGTGCTCGACTGGTTACGTTAGTTGCTGCCTTCCCTGTCACAGTTCTTCATATCTGTTTTTATTCTAAATAAAAATACTAGTATTTGCTTCTATTGTGATGAATCGAACACGGATAATATAGTTATGGCTGAAACGGTTCGAGTTGTTAAGTTCAATTTCAAGCGGATCGAAGTAATATGGATATTGAAAACTTCTGACACAAAGCTACAATCAAATCTACAATCAAAATATTAGTAAAACCTCTAGTAATCTGTATTTCGAAAGGTTCCTTCTTTGGTAACGTTATGGGATATTTATTATACGTGGTGATATGCTTTAACGTTGTAGTGTATGTATTGTATACGTTCGGCTTCTGTATGGTTTTGAAGTTGATGTGCATTTAAGTTCAATTGTACATTTTTTTGTGATGGCGATACATGTATGAATGTTATTGAGCATTTTGCAAATTTTGTGTAGATGCCCCAACGTTTATAAACAATACAAATGTATTCTATAGTTTCCGAGTGATTTCCAATCAGTATGAGACAAGGTTTCCCGTATTTTTGCTTTTCATATTAAGAACAAATTTTGACTACCTCTAGACGAATTTAACACATAAGCAATGTGTTTACAACATTTAACTTTCCAGCAACTACCAAAGGGACTTACACAGAGCCATAGCGATGCAAGGAAACCGGAAAATGTGGTTAAGAACAGATATAATGGAATATATCCTTGTAAGTCTATAAAAACATTATTTACCTGAAATTATTTACCTACTCCAAGGCTTCAATCGCTTTAGTGTATCTACTCTAAAGCCAACCCATTTCCTCATTAATTTTATGTACACTCGTCTCCTTCTACTCGTAGTGGGAAACAGTGCTTTTCAATACAGTTTTAGTTATCTTGTCTTGGAAAACATACATATCATAAACAGTATATGATATATTATTTTGCATTACAGATGATCACTCCAGGGTTAAATTAAAGAGCGATCCAAAGTTTTTCATCAATGCATGCTTCATAGATGTAAGTACTACATTTGGATAATAATACTCAATGTTTACATGGCTATGAAAGAGTAGCACGTAACATTTACTACAAAGCATATTATCTTGCAATTGCATATACATGTATTTAAAGCATCATGAACATACCTGCTTAAAAAACAACGGAAGCAGTGTGTGATCATTAACATGCAGGTAAGTTTTACAGCATAAATATCAATTTTAACCTGAATCGTAATTTAATGTCAACTTAAATAGTTTGTGAGAACATGTGGCAGTCTAGAAATTTCATGCAATAAAATTAAAAGTTTAACAATATGATCTTGGCCTAAACTGTATAATTGCCTTGTACTATGATATTTGTTTTGTTATGAGTTTGCGGTACATGCTTATATGTGTCATGATATTCATTGTAGATAATTGTATTTTTGCGGTTCATGCTTAAATACGACATGTTATTCATTGTAGGGCTTCCAACAGAAGAATAAGTACATTGCATCACTAGGTAGGTTTTGTATGTGTTTGCTTGCTTAGAATCCGTAACACATTAATTAACTATTTCACTGTCTCGTGAAAACAGCTCATGGCTTTTTGGAAACTTGAGTTGTGTCCTAGCTTTGGATACGACGCCTTGTATTCATATTTAGTTGTTCATTTTATTGCTTTTCACGTTAACTAGTATAAACATTTACATGCAGTTCCAAACATCATACGCGAAGGAAAATATCATCATACATTATCAAATCATGTTCTGGTAGGTGAAACATTATTGCTTGAAAGGCTGTTCATGTACAAAACAAGATATAAATGGAATTATCTTTCCAGGACCTACTGCGAAATCTACTCTGCAGTTTCATACATTCTGGACGATGGTATGGCATATGGACACGGACTTGATAGTGATGCTAACCAATCTCATCGAACCAAGTGTAAGCAGGATTTAAGTCAGATAATTGCACTTCACTACTTTACACTGATATAGGATCTGATCACACTTTGTTTGGATGCATCTCGATGTAAACTTTACATCGTTCAATCAAATCGCTACTTTAACAAATCCGGAAGTACAGAGAATATCTGATGTAGTTTACAGTGAGAGAGTTGTTTAAACTTTAAAGATAATTAAGTATAGAATGCTTTTAGACAGTCAGTATACTCTCTATTAATACAAATGAATAACCACAAACCAACATGCCAGAGATGTCATGTGAATGTGACCTCTCTTGTTGTGTAGTCAGATCTAACTAACTGCGTAAAGGAATGGAACAAATGTTCGGATCTGATTGTAATGCAATTGGATGTAAAGGAACATCATATTTCATTTTACCCTCAGCATTGATATATACGGACCAAATGAATTAGAATACTGCTCCAAATCAGTCGTAACTTTAAATATTGTAAAAAAGAAGACAATATTATGTTTCAGGGCAACAAATGCGAACAGTACTGGCCAGATCAAGACTGCACCAATGTACATCAAGAAATGACAGTTTCGTGTCAAAGTGAGGAAATATTTGCCGAGTATACAGTCAGGACATTTACTGTTGAAAAGGTAATTATGATGGCCGTTTATCTGATGGTATGACTTAAGTGGATGCTTGATAAGCTTGAAGCAATTGTTCTTGGTGATACGTTGGGAGGAGGAAGGAGATAAAATTTGTTCCATTTAAACACACAATCTTTATTTATTTTCCTTCATATTTATCGTACTCGAACACATGGCTTTTAGATTAATATCAATTGAAGGATATTCCTAGAATATATTGCACATTGCTTTCTAGTAAGTAAGTGCTTATATATATTGTGACTGATATCATGCACACTTTAAGTAGTCATTTCCACGAAAACCCATTTAGGATGTTATCTTAATTTAGACGGTTTCCGTCGTTTATCCGCTAGTATAGATATTTTCAAATACACTCGCAAATGTCAAATAATATTCGGTGTATACTGATGGTTTCAATATCCGTGTATCCTTTTACTTTCGTGGTGAAGATCAAGTTCAATCAGGTATGAGACGAGTCTGTTCCAATTCATGATTTATATTAGTACGATTGACCCATAATATTCACCTTACCCAATATGTACATGCGCCAGAGACGAACAAAATCTACTGTTTCGTTTCGTTACAGCCGACGACACATTGTGCAATAGCCGATTTAACACTTAAAAATCTTGGGGTGTATAGTCGGCCATATGGGTGCATGACTGAAATTAAATAAACATGTTCTTTAACTTATGGTATTACACGTACTACTGTATCAAATATTGAAAGTCATTTAATTTAGATGGGGCAAAATTTCGTCGTTTCGGTACAAAACACCCTTTCGATTAGACGTTAAATCGTGGATGTTGCATTTCATGTAATAAATGCAAGGTCACAAATATTGGTCCACGGGGTTGGATTTCTTGGTTGAATGTGAACCATGAAATCCACGAAATTTAATCCCCAAAGAAAATTAATTATTTTACAATAACTTTTAATACGGTGATGTACTTAATTGTTGCCTATTGTGTTATCAGAAATCAAAGAAGAGAACAGTCGTACAGTTTCATTACACAGCCTGGCCTGATAAAAGTATTCCGGATGAAATAACAAGCTTGGTAGAATTCCGTCAGAGGGTTAGAAGTGCTCCACGTGTACATCAAGGTCCGGTTATCATACACTGCAGGTTGGTTGACGTTGCCTGATATCTGCCTATAAAATTTCATTCTCAAATTGACTACACTGAAGTCGTATACAAACATCCGGTAAACTTTTTAAATAAAGGAAAAAGGTAAAAACATCATTCAAAACATAAGCATTGTGCGCTTCTTTATTCATTTCAGTTTCAGGACGTCTGACACATAAATTTAGCAGTTTAGTTTTAATTTCTGGTCGATGTTTCTGTTTGCCATTATGACGTTTGTGGTATGTGCGTTTGTTCTGTCTGAAATTGTGTGGTCCCTCTGTTTGCATGTTGAGTAAAATTGCCAAAAAAGAGACTGTCTAATACATGTAGATGTAAATGAAAGAGTGTCCATTTACAATTGCATGTGCGTTTTTTATTTTATTTTTGTCCTTATCTAGTGCTGGAATTGGTCGTACAGGAACATACATTGCTCTGGACAGGTTGACAGAGGCGGGGGAAGCTGGTGAGAGAATCAACGTATATGATTGTGTGTATGACATGCGACAACAACGTGTTAACATGGTACAGACACTGGTAAGTTACATATTGCTTAAATAAGTCAGTAAAATATCCTAGTTGTTTATATCGCTGTCTTAGAATGAGAGGGTCGTATTTGAAATATTAACGACCTTATAAGACACATATTTAAAATCATAAGCCGCTTCTTACAGTGGTAAGCTGGGCAATACATACAGCTATTGCTTATTATTTCAGGAACAATACAAATTTCTACATAAGGCTCTGGTACATACACTGACTTTTCAAAGCGGAGCAATTCAGTCGGAGGAGTTTGGGTCGTATATAAGAGCTACAGGTGTTTCGGAGTTCAACGCAAACTATGAAGTAAGCCATACAATTGGTTGAATTTGAATTATGATAATACATTAACATATTGACAAGGAAAATAAACTTTATCACCAACTAAAACATGTTTACCCGATGTATATATATGGGACAAAATGTTGAATGACTTGCGTGTTTGTTTTTGTTATCCATTATGTGTTATGTTGTGGGGAGCGGTGGCCTAGAGGTAGGGCGCGCGCGTCGGGATCGAGAGGTCCCGGGTTCGACCCCCCTCTGGACCACTGGTTAATTTCTCTGAACAAGACCCACAGCTCCACTCCACCATGTAGTAAAATGGTACCTGTGAGGGCAGAGTCTATTCCTGGGCGCCGCAGATCGATGTTGGCTGCC
This sequence comes from Spisula subtruncata, assembly GCA_963678985.1. Taxonomy (NCBI): domain Eukaryota; kingdom Metazoa; phylum Mollusca; class Bivalvia; order Venerida; family Mactridae; genus Spisula; species Spisula subtruncata. The sequence goes on along the minus strand of OY787677.1, from coordinate 10,826,842 downwards.
ACACCACATGAGAGAAATAGTCTTCCCAGGGAGACACGAGTTAAGGTTTCCATATGTAGCCCGATGACCAGGGGAAGTTGAAATGTCAAAGGGTGCTTGAGCGGCCTAACAGCTGAAAAGAGCCCTAGAAAATTGGTAACTTAACTTTTTTAAATTAAGTATTGTGTCTACGAATGTCGCAATGGAAATAAAATATGGAAGTCAATAACTTCTAGTTTTTGTTGTAAAAGTCTTTATCATTATTATCGTGATTATTATTTTAAATTGATGCGTTTAGTTATAGTTTATATCGTTCATATTACACTATTCAAGCTACTGCATACTGTAATAGAAGATGAACCCATTGAAGAAACACAGGCAAGGAATAAAAACGGTCGTCATAGAGATAAGAACAGAAAGCATAGTGACATACCAGGTACATGTTTTACCAGTCTTGAAAAGAAAGGAGATGGATATATATATGTGTCACATAACCTGCGGTCTGAGAGTGCAATGAAGCCGTGCCGGAAATATCGTAATGCACTCCCAGCCAATTAATTAAACATTTAAATTAGCTTGACGTTGATTGGTTGGTTGGTTCAGGGTGAGGTAACGTAAGCCAATCCGTGCCTTGAATAGACCCGTGACGTCAGTATAATACAAACGTCGGCATGGCGTCGCACGCATTGTAACGCTAGTTTTTTAATGGAACCTATGTAGCGTAGATCAGCTTTTGAACGTAAATAAGCGTTCTCTAAGATTATGTGATAAATAGAATCTTACATGCATGCTAATTACATACAAGTTTTATCAACTCTCGTGTCATATTGTTTTGTCAACTCGTTTAATAAAACTCGTATGCAATGAGCACTCATGCAAGATCCTCTATGTAACATATATGTTCCAAAACGACATAATTCTCTTTTTTATACAATAAACTTAACCATTGTACACGCCGACGCACACATGATCCCGTCACGCAATACCTTGACTTATTATTTTCGAAGAGTATCGCTTACAAAATATCAAAGTTCAGAATATTTTTCCAGAAATGACCAAAGAGAACATTTAAGTGTTTGAGTGTTCAATTACATAAAAACCGTGATGTACTATGTATCTATAAAGTATTATTCTACTCTGCAGTATAATCACTGAAACTATGACACGTTATCTCACTTCATACAGGTGAAAGACATAGGCCAAGGATTCACATTTGTCGAACATTTAACTCGTCTGACTACATCAATGCCATATATGTAAATGTAAGTAATATGTCTTCAATAAATCATATCTGCCAATTGGTTTATGTTTAAATTCACTGCGTAAAATTGATGCTAACACTTTTTCATGCCAGTGCCGCAGTCAAGTCGCCTAATTGCCTCATACATGATTGCACTTGGAGCATTTGTTAGCTGGGAAATGATCTGTCATACAAGAACTCGATACATTATCTGAATAGGATAAATAAGAATTATTAATATATCTTACAAAAATGATTCTTATTTATTCCTTACTCACCTTTCAGGGCTTCAATAAAAAGCATCAGTACATCATTGCCCAATCTCCACTTCTAGACACCGTCGTGGACTTTCTGTGTTTAATCTTCCAAGCGAATTGTTACTGCGTCGTATCAATGGAAGATGTGGAGTTAATTGGGATGGTAAGGTATTTGTATTGTCACTGTGTTCTATCAATAGAAAATGTGCAGTTGATTGGCACGGTAAAGTATTTGTATTGTTACTATGTTGTATCAATGGAAGATACGGAGTTAATTTGGATGGTAAGGTATTTGTATTGTCACTGTGTTGTTTCAATGTAAGATGCGGAGTTAATTGGGATAGTAAGGTGTTTGTATTGTCACTGTGTTGTATCAATGGAGGATGCAGAGTTAAATGGGACGGTAAGGTGTTTGTATTGCCACTGTGTTGTATCAATGGAGGATGCAGAGTTAATTGGGACGGTAAGATGTTTGTATTATCACTGTGTTGTAGTAGATCTTCACTTGGAACACATACGGTATAACATGAACTAATAACTGCATATCACCAACAGAATAGTTAATTGAAAAGTGTTGTAGATCGAGTCATTTCGGAGCTTAATTCACGCACGCGATATTTGAAAACTGATCAAAATGTTCTCCAATCACCTTTTCCACAATGTGACACAACAAATGTAATGCCATTAGTCAGTTCCGATATTTGACTTCATACCACATGTGTTGTAACTTTAGAGATAAGTGTTTTTATACATGATTATTAACGTTAATTATGTATTTCCATGTCCAGGAAATTGGTGATTATTTAGGAGGCGATAATCAAGTGTTGCAGTCAGGAACATTTACAGTGAAGACGTCAAGAGGTGAAACAGGGATAAACTACATAATGAGAAAACTGACAATCTCTAACAGTGATAAGGTAACACTCATTGTACCCACTACGCCGATCATTTCTCTGTGACGAAAAATACCCCATACTCAACAATATTATAGAACAGATCCGAACCTACAATTTATTAATTAAAATCGAAAATGCTAAGACATAAATACCCGATACTTAGACATAATACTGAACGAGAAATTGAAGCTTTAAAGTCCTAATAACAGGTGTATAATGTTTTTTTTTACAATAATGTCACTTAGTATGACGCTACTTCAAGCTACAAAAAATGTAACTGGTCAAAGTTTGGTAAGACCTTGTCGGAGTGTATGAATGCTACATTAAATTTGGAAATTCACTTTCACTCCTAAATTATTAAGGAACAACATGACTGATAATAATACGTTATACTGTTGCAAAGTGACGTTGACTAAGGTTAATAAATCTGTTTTCAGCACTCTAAGGGAGAAAAGGTAGTTTATCATTATCAATGAACATAAATGGGTAGTTTGATACATTTCAGTACTCTAAGGGAGAAAAGGTAGTGTACCATTACCAATTAACTAATTGGAGAAGAGACGATCGGGTTCCTACTGATGTTGGGGAGTTTACAAAATTTGTGAAAGATGTCAGTAACAAAGCTGGTGAAATGAAGAATGAGAATGCACCCGTTCTTGTACATTGTTTGTAAGTTGACATACATGTACTAGTAGTGTCATCATATTTAAATAAAGGCCATATCTATGCGACAGGTTTTGCAGTGTTTTGAGTACTAGGCAGAAAATAAAGTTATAGACTGTGGAGCAAATTGATTGATAAGTCATAAAGTTAAGATAATGTGATGTACTGTAGAAGATCATAATAAAATCAATGGTGAACACCCCTTGCAATACAAAAGTGCATTGCATAAAATTTGCATGGGCGTACTGGTTAAAAGCGATACGATTTGACAGCGCTAGCACGTATTTTAGAGTATTTTGTCATACGAGTGACTGTCGGTGGTGTATATAAGAAGTGTTATTCGGTCAAAACGTCATATAAATTAATTAATAATTATGGGACGTAGGTATTGCGTTTTTCGTTAGGTTATTTGTGGCTATTGTACCGCGTATAAGTGTTTATGTTTTCTGTTCTCGGTTGGTTGAGTTGTGTGCTGCCTTCCTTGCCCGACAAATTCCTGATGTAAAATAAATATATTAGTTAACCGAATCATTCCAGGGACGGAGCTAAGCGTAGTGGTTTGTTCTGTGCTGTTAGTGTACTGTTGGAGAAAATCGAAGCTGAAGGTCAAGTTAGCGTGCCCAACACATTGAGACAACTTCGTACTCGTAGGAAAATGGCTATTCCAAATAAGGTTGTATTTTATATATGTGGCCGCGACTGCAATTTTTGGGCTAGTGGGTAAAAAATCACATTTTCAGTTTTTAATGTCACAGCAAGCTTCTAAGCTTACAATTTCAAAATATGAAAATTTCAAGTCAATATCTTGAAAATTCAGTGATTTATGGCTATTTTGTTGCAACCTAGTGATAGTGCATTTCTTTAAAAGAACAGCTCGTTCGGATGCAAATGTTGAAACATATATGCCTATTACAAAGCACATTTAAGGAGTGAACACACAAGTAATACAATACATGGTTGGTTCATTTTGAATCACCAAAGTTTAAAGTTGCCGACAGTGCAAAATGGTGTCTTCTCCTTTTTTTGGTCGCTTAGCAACCAAGGAATATGTACAAAATACATCAATTGGCCAATGCAACTGCTATTGAGAGACTGGTTAAAGATGCACATGTGACGTTTTTCATGTCACAGCCACCTCTTATGTTAAATGTTGAATAACCTGAAAATTTCAAGCCAATATCTTGAAAATTCAGTGATTTATGGCTATTTTGTTGCAACCTAGTGATAGTGCATTTCTTTAGAAGAACAGCTCGTTCGGATGCAAATGTTGAAACATATATGCCTAATACAAAGCACATTTAAGGAGTGAACACACAAGTAATACAATACGTGGTTGGTTCATTTTGAATCACCAAGGTTTGAAGTTGCCGACAGTGCAAAATCGTGTCTTCGCCTTTTTTTTGTCGCTTAGCAACCAAGGAATATGTACAAAATACATCAATTGGTCAATGCAACTGCTTTTGAGAGACTGGTTAAAGATGCACATGTGACGTTTTTCATGTCACAGCCACCTCTTATGTTTAATGTTGAATAACCTGAAAATTTCAAGCCAATATCTTGAAAATTCAGAGATTTGTGGCTATTTTGTTACAACCTAGTGATAGTACATTTCTTTAAAAGAGCAGCTCGTTCGGATGCAAATATTGAAACATTTATGCCTAATACAAAGCACATTTAAGGAGTAAACACACAAGTTATACAACACATGGTTGGTTTATTTTTAGTCACTAAGGTTGGAAGTTACTGACAGTGCAAAATGTGTTATTTCCTTTTTTTTTGGTTGCCTAGCAACCAAAGAATATGTAGAGAATACATCAATTGGCGTATGCGGACGCTTTTGAGAGAGTGGGCAACTAAGCAATTTTGAGGTTTTTAATACCGCAGACACCTCTTATATTTAATGTTGAACAATGTACAAGATTCAAGCCAATATCTTGAAAATTAAATGTTTTATGGCTATTTTGTTGCAACCTAGTGATAGTGCATTTCTTTAAAAGAACAGCTCGTTTTGGATGCAAATGTTGAAACATATATGCCTAATACAAAGCACATTTAAGGAGTAAACACACAAGTAATACAACACATGGTTGGTTCATTTTGAATCACCAAGGTTTGAAGTTGCTGACAGTCCGATGGGGTATTTCCTTTTTTTGGTTGCCTAGCAACCAAAGAATATGTACAAAATACCTCAATTGGCGTGTGTAGATGCCATTGTGAGGGTGAACAGATGTAGAAGTACAGTTTTTCATGCAAAGGTCATCTCTAATAATTAAATATTCAAAGTGTTGGAATTCCAAGTCAATATCTTGAAAATTTGTATTTTATGACTTTATTTGCACTTAACAAATTTGCTGTACTTTAGCCTCTCTTCGTCATTTTAATCAAACATGCTATGAGCACATTTAAACAATTAACAAACAATGTATACCATGCATATTAAACAGTTTATTTGTCCTCATAATGAGTATTGATTTTTCAGTTAATTTCGGTTGCCTAACAAACATAATCTTTTTATAAAGATGCAACACATATAGCATATATCTATGACAGTCAAATGAAAATCTGGGTATAACGAAATTATGCATTGTATTACACTATTGTTTCAATTATGTGAATAAAAAGTACTATGAATATGTAGTATACACTTAATATAAGGTGAAAACCAACCTCGCACTGTTAGCATTAAGCGTTGTTTGTTTTTATACAAGGCTAGAGTTATTCCCAGCAATCATTTCCTACTCAAGTTTACTGTTTTATCACTATAAACAACTTTTCCAAATGCATGAAATTTCAATTAAAAAAGTCTGAAAGGTGCTTATGGGGTCTGAAAAGTTAGAAAAAACACAGTTATGTTCTAAAACAAATTTGTTGTTGAAACAAATTGTTTATTATTAATAGTATAGATAATGTTACAAGAGCTGCGACTATAGTACATGACTTTACAGCCCTTAGTGTGATGTAAAAAGTTTTCATAAATACTTTACGTTACTAAAAGGACCAAGTTAAGAAACTGACATAACTTGTTAGACAATAATCCTATCGTTATATGACTTATCTAGTAATGCTGATTATATGGGTAAGAATGAGGTACCAAGTTACATAACAATATCATTTAAAGTAACCCAAGTATTGAAACTTTATTACAAACTTTAACAACCAAAAGTTCTACATGAAAAAGTGTCATACCACCATAGTAGTTTGAATGAAAATGTTTAATAAACAAGATCGCTCACCTGTTGCACATTGGTCTTGGTATCTGTGCAACTCACATTCTGAGAGGGGTCTAAAAGTTTTACATAAGCGCTTGACCTAGTGACCTATTTTTTGACCCCACATGACCCAGTTTCGAACTTGGCCAATATTTCACGGAGAACGACATTCTGATCAAGTTTCATGAAGATTGGATCAAACAGTGACATCTGGAGTGAACACAAGGTTTTTCTGAGATTTGACCTTATGAACTAGTTTTAGATCCCCGCATGACCCAGTTTCGAATCAAAACTGTTACCTCTAGAGTGCGCACAAAACAGTTTTTGACAGACGGACAAAAAATGATCACAAAAGCTCACCTTGTCACTATGTGACAGGTGAGCTAAAACGATAAATTGCATAAACAGAGAAACAGCACTTGAACAACAACATTAAGTAATGAATAATGATGGTGAACAAGTTCAATAAGACACTTTACCATAACTAATAAGTAAGTTAGACAAAATCTCAATACAACTTGCATGTAAACCATGAACAAATAAAAATGCAAATTAAAAAGATATCTAATTGTACATGTTCATCAGAAGATACAATAAAAGTAACAACTATCTCTAACAAGAGGGCCATGATGTTCCTACATAACTCAACTCAGACACACAGGTACATATCAAATGCAGCAAATTTGCAAAGAATGATCTACATTGCTCCTAAACATTTATCTTACAAGTTAAGGTCTTATTGTGGCCTATAATGTGTTCACAAGCCTATCATAACCTTTGTCCTAGTCATAGTTGTTGACCCCCATAAACCAATTTAGAAATTGACCTATATATTGGGTGGTAATTGTGTCCTCTGTGACCACAAGCTTGTTCTCAGATTTTACCAAACATTACCTAGGTTTTAACCTATCATGACCTAGGTTTTAACCTAACATGACCTAGTTTTTAAGTTGGCCACCATTTCATAGAGACAAATGCACCGACAATGTTTTATAAAGATTGTGCAGGAATTGTGGCCTTCAATGCATTGACAAGTCTTTCTATACAGGTTTTTAGCCTTCTTTACACTATATGCTGTAAATGATAACCCGACAGTGGAACAGCAATCACAAAAGCTCATCTCGTCACTTATGAAAGGTGAACAAAATAAATAATTAAGTACAAACAAGATGCATGATCATGGTATTGTGAGTCATCAGCATACCAGTCAAAGTTCTACTTACAAATATTCAATCATGATATTCCTAAGTCAGAAATAAATGTGCCTCTATAAAATCATTAATGAATCCATAACAATAGATATAATTATGAAACTAAGAACAGCAACCTTAACACTCAGAAAACAGTAGTTCAGGTGATAATTAACTAAGAATTCACAACAAACTTGACATACTTTTTTCCTTGGTACAAAGCACAAATATTCATAGCATGAAGTACAGCTTCTTTTTACCAATTGAGAAGACCCAACTCTGATAAAATTAGTAATTTCATATAAATAACTATGTGTGTATAACGTTTTACATTGTACAATGTGCTATGGATGGATTAAGGATATTTTTCAGAGAAAATAGCATTCCTGCCAATTAGTTATCTTCACAGTTCAAGTTTAAAGTTTCACCAACATCACTGGGTGTCAAACTATACGTAATGCCATGATTGTCACACTGCTAATTACAGCATATTTGTCCAATTCATCCAATTATATGAGAAAATGCAGCAAGTTTATTAGACAGTATGGGTTCTAAGACAACACATGTTTTAGTTGCAGTCTAAGAAGTTAGGATGCCTTTTTAGTACTAGTGCAGACTTTCGGACACGACGGTTTAGGACATGCAATGTCCTTTGCATCTTCCCCACGAACGAACTCCCGAATACTATCATGTAGATACCACTGCCTGGCTGGGTCCAATTCAGGAGGAATAACCTCAAAGGGAAACCCTTGGACATCACCAGCAGGGCACTTTAGTAAGTTGAATTTCTTTTCAACAGACATTTCATTTTCTTTACAAGTAATGACTCCTGGTTCTTCAGCACTGACAAAATAATGATGATATTTGGTCAAATTGGTCAATGGTTTAAAAAACATTGCCAAAAATGTACGCCATGAAAAGAACTTGACAGGTTTAGTGGCATCTGAAATCAGCTGTGGAACATTGTGAGAGCTTTTTGAGGAGCAAGTGACAGTTCTGGCAACATCCTGCATAGTCTCGGCAGTAGAATGTCGCCACTTTATTTTCCACAGTCCGAAATGCCAGTCTGGCGAAAACTTTGTGTGACCCACTATCATTGTTGACAATTCCAAAGTTGTATGAAGGCCTGAAATAAGCAAGACACGAGTTCAATCTAAACTGCTCACCAGAGAACTTGAAGTACATATATACTATAACTTATTCTTTAACCCAAGAATCTAATTACATACAGTGTAGTAAGCTTTTATGAAGATAAGCTAAAGACTGGAGTAAGTAAGTAAGTAAGTAAGTAAGTATATTGTTTATTAAGGTGACATGTACATATTTAAAAACAAACATAATTACAATACAAAAATAAAGAATCACCCGGCCCAATGGGCCTATAAGTCACCATAGCATAGGTGAGTTCCGAATAAGAACATGAATTTTATTAAACAATAATGATGTAGTTGAGCATAGTTTCATGTGATACATACATTTAAATATTTTTTAATGTATTGCAAATTACATGTACAATAATCAATATCAAGAGTACTGCAATGCTGAACGATAAAGCAGAGGTAAAGGTAATATTCGATAGAAGGCAAGATACTGATGCATATGACTTGAGATAGCTGAGTAACATAACGTACAAAGTTGTACAAAAAAATTAAACATGTGAAGAGTAAATCCCTCTTTTTCACAACAACCATGGATGGTTTACGGTAACCATTACTATTATGTAATTTGAGAATAAGGATAGCCAATCACATCACCTGTTACTGACCAAGGGTATAATATGGTGTGATCTGAATGGTTGTCCAGAAGTCAACAGCCTGGAATACCACCCCAGATGTATTTTGAAAACTATTATTTAATATAATTGCACAAGAAAATATCTACGAAAAAGATTGGATTGTGATAAATTGGATGAAGAAATTACATGCATATAATCACATTACAATGTAACACATAACAAGACTAACATAATAATGTCTTCAAAATTATTGCACATGCTCGTTTGTAAACAGATTGTACTATTTCAATTATAGTTTATTTTAAATCAGCACCTATTCACCTTACAAGTTTTCCTGGGATTGATGCAAAAAGTCTTTCACAAGGAACCAGAAACTTCTTCACACGTGGAGCAAAATGGACAGTGTTACCACATATTGGAATGGGATAAAAAATATAATTGAAATTCAACTTGTGATAGAATGCATACCTGTTAGAACTCTCCATAAAGCATACCACAAAATGGTGTTGTTTTTATTTTGCCCACATGCATTGTCAAAGTGCACCTGAATAATAAAATAAATTAGATAGTACTTACATTGTTTAAGCAATAATATTCATGAAATTATAATTTCAGCCATTGTTAATTTTATAGGAATATCAAATTCAATCCTTTCTATACTATGAGATGAAATAAAGTTACACTATAATTGATCAATATAAAATTATGACAGTTGGGTTATCCCAAACTTCTAAGAACCTTTTTTGTTGCTACATTCTATAACAACATGTATATGGCATATTGGCCTGATGCATGCAAGACATCTGTATTGCATAATGGATAAACATGTATTGAGGAGTAAATAGTTTTAGTGATGATACCTGTCCATGCTTCTCTCCAACTCCATAAAACTGGAAATAATGGTGGGCCATACTGGCCACTGAATCGGCCCCCTTCCCAACACATTCAGCTTCATCTATCAGATAAAACACTTGCTTTCCTGTAAAAAAGAAACAATTTAAATGTGTATTATTGTAGGGTTAATGCATTCTTTTTCGTGCTATTACATCTGCAGAGTCCCGAGGGACGGTTGGTGCCCAAGCCCGCCTGAGGGCGAGGGTACCAACACTCCCGAGGGACTCTGCAGATGTAATAAAAAAAAGGATGCGTAAACGCTATTATAGCATAAAAACAACACTTTATTAGTATGTTTTTCAAAATTATGACATTTTGGCGGGACATTTTGGGCGACGTCGGGAAAACAAACAGGACGTTGCTTAGCAAACTTTACGTCACATACAAGTTTTTGTTATGAGCATCGACTTCCGGTATCAGCAAATACCAAGAAAACAGTTACATCGGGGGTTTGTTTACGTTTATTATTTTACTATTATAGAAAATTGATTAGCAGTTACAATTAGAATGTAAATTACAGTTCATATAACGCTGTAAATAATTTATTTTCGTCGGCTGGGTCCTGAAGTGAGCATACTTAAAACTGAACACCAACAGCGCGTGCCCGCGAGAATCTTTACAATAAAGTACCTTTTTTCCCCGTTTAAGTATGAGCAAAATCACCGTTTTTTGGCTATAATTATCATAGACACTAGTCTATTATGTCAAAGGAAAATTTGATGTGTAGATACAATCATCATCTACAGTTGCTTATCAAATGAAAGTTATCAAACAAATACTGGTGGCTGCCAATAAAGGGAGCTGTGAAGTTTAAATGCTCGCAATACATACCCAGTATGTACATAATTCCCTTGTAGTTTAAAGTAAGTTGTAAAAGGACAAGTTTGTATGACTAATATGCCTAATATTGGCATGTGCATATTTTTACATTTCATGAAAACATAAAGATTATAACCTGATCCCTCAGCACACATTCCAAATACATGGCACTTTCTTGGAGAACGAAAAAATATCGGTCCAACTTGTTGGGGGTGATGTGGGTAGTGGACATTCTGGGCAAAGTCCCATGAATAATGAAAGGAAACGTCACATGAGTTTGGCTCGCTTCCTGAAATGATATATACACATTTAGACACACACATAAATATGCACATGATTAAGTACCTGAAAGTTTGCAAAACAAATACGTTTGTATCACCGATTCAACAAAAGCTTCTGAATCTGAAGGGTCATTTTTATACTTTTGACCAGATTTTACCATGTTATAGGCAAAATACCCACGAGTGATAGAAAAAAATACACTTCAAAATAAAATAATGAGGGCCAAATTGCGTCTTGCTTGAAATTTTAAGGGTCATAACCCTTATACTCCCAAGTGAATGGAAAAACTGAACAAGAACAACCATGTTGACCTAAAGATACTCAAAATTCATGTTACATTATATCCAAGCTGGATATTGTTTTGATTGTACTGGAGTGCCTTCTAATATATTGTCTTCAACATATCATACAATTTCACATTTTGAAAATCTTAAAGACACATGTATAAGTAAATGCAGTGAATTAAGAAGGCTGCCTCATTTCATCTCATTAGGATGAGTCCCATAACAGTATAACACAATGCAGTTTATTGCCAAAATGACATGTTAATAATAATTTTAAAACATAATATACCAGCATACGTTTGAATCTCAATGTTGAAACATTTTCCCATTAAATGACTTTAATACTTTCATGAAACAGGTGCAAGCATTGTACAAATTAAAGCACTTTCACAAACCTTCCACTAAATCAGTTACATCAAATTGAACTTTACTCTCCTCTGTTTGACGTTTATAGTAGTCTCTAGCACTTTTAGCCAGTTGCACATGCTCAGTGTAAGCTGTCAGAATAAGTTGTTTTTCATTTTCCTCTAAATCACCAGAATTTATCACTTTGGTTGATAATAGTTGGCATTTGTGGCAGAGGTCTGTCTTCGGTCGAGCTATAGTAATATAGGGGCACAGTTCTGACCAGATCCTCTGAAAGGACCTCAGACTGACAGATCTCAAGCCTGATTCCATGGCTGATGCCGAATGAAATTGATGCACATCAGACATGCTCCTATCTGATGGCAAAAGAAGGACTGTATTACTTGGGAAATTTGGTAATCTCCCGGGCAATGGCAAAGCGTGAACGCTTGCATACTTATGAATAAAACACTTTATCTGTTCTTTATCTTCAATAGTAAGACTATTATGTGGCTGTCTTTTTGTGTTGCCATGAACACGTGGTTTGAGACCATCCTTGTCCAGTGAACAGGCAATAGCCTGCAAAGTGTTTCTACTTAAACAATGGGCGAAACAAAATGTCTCCCTACATATTTTTGTACCACGAAAAAAATATTCTTGTGTTGCTCTCCGTCTTATTGTGTTACTTTCACCCTTTTTGTTTTTACACAGTGCCTCAGCACCAACTGCTTTCCTATGACCTAGTAACAATACAATAAATGAGTTATGATATATATGCTTAATGTTGTATATGTCAGCTACACAAAATAACAAAATACAATATATGAACGCATTGGCATTAAATCCAACCAAGAAATATTGAAGGCCTAGATCTATTTGGGTTTTTTTACAACTTTTTAAATGTATAAATTTCTATCCCTTGTTCCGTGTATTATTCACCACCAGGTGGTTCTGATGTGTGATATACTTATAGGTGTTTACTAAATGAAATCAACACTAAAAAAATGGTTTGTCCCCACATTTTGACCCTCTCAACTACAAGAGAATTATCTCATGTTGGCATAGATTGTAAAAATTGTCTATCTTTGTTTACGATACACACAGACAACGAAATTGAAGCCTTTTAGTCAGTGGATTTCCAATTTAGTAAACCTCGCTGACTTCATTTATAATGAGTTCAGTGATGACGTTTTTGTCAATATTTAAGTCTCACTGAGATTGGTATGGATCCCTTATACCTGTTATTGAGCTAAACCTAAGCTTTGTTTGTTAAAGACTCTGGCAAACCAGTAGCAATTGATGAAATTATTTGATATATTGTGCATGATGCATAATTTACTGCTACATTTTTGTGCTTTTTGTATTTCTTGATACTTTCTATTTATTTGCATTAAAAGTGTACATTTTCTGACACATTCTTGTTGCTATGGTCTAGTTCTTTTATTATACTGTTCAGTGTTCACTTCAATTTAAGAACTACGCTGAATACAAATAATATTACATGTTGGATCCAGTAGACTCTATTTCATAAGTTTGTGCACACCTGCAAGTTTGTGCATTTCATTAAAACATTGATTACTCTGCTCAAACTCATTTTCGTGTCCAAATTCATTTTAAATCATTGAGAATACATTCAGCCAGCCGAATAATGCAAACAAATATTTTAAAAACAGGGTTTGTTGCGTTTGTGGTGATTTTTGTCCGAGCACCCATTTTACTGTTTACATATGTATACACCGCTTCCGGTTGCAAAAACCGGAGACCTTTGTTTTTCTTATTTTGTTCAATAGATACAATATATATTTACTATTGGAAAAGCTATACTGACCTACTGACAATAGATCAAAATTTATTTTATGGGACTTTTTATTGGCATAATTTTATCTTACGTGGGCGGTTGATAACGTCATCAATTAATGAGCAACAAAATCACAGGTCACGATGTTTATTTCACGACTGCAGGTAGCATTGAGGCTAATTTTTTAGCAGTTTGACATTCAATTTGTATTTGGATTTTGTCAAAAGATAGATAATTGATGTTGTTGATCATACAGATGGTTCCAATTAAATTGTTTTTGTGCAGATGTACCCATTTGAAATTTAGGTGCACAAACTTACAGGTGTTGTGGCTACTACGTGATGTTGTAAACTACTGGCCAGCCAGTAAGCCCAGTATCATAACATTTTTATCATTAAACCATAAGTAGATTTATAAGTAAAAATCAAAACATATACAACATAAAGCATATATTCTAACCAAACAACTCTGCCTTTACAGTTAAATCTAGTTCTTCCTTGGTCATTTCCAAGCATGTGCCTCGGAGGGCTGTTACTTGCTCAAGATCCACGACTTGACAACATGGCCTCTCATAAATTTTACAACCACAAGTGTCATTTATAAATCTATCAACAGAGACGGACTCCCGGTGGTCACTGGCACTTGGCTCAATAGGCACTGATACTTCCTCATCACCATCTGAGTTCAATTCAGACCCTGAAGAATCAACTTCAGAGTCACTTGATCTAGTATCAAGTAGACTCTCTTGGTGTATTTCAATGGGCGAGTTTGAGGGCTGAAAATACAGTCGCTCTACACACTGTAGTTCTTGGATGAAATCAGAGTCTGATGCCTGAGATAATGTATATAGTCCAGCAATAATGTCTCCAAAAATCGAGTAATCATTAATTTTTGGAGAAAGTTGCCAAACTTGGTATATACATTGGGGAAACAAATTGGAACATTTTTTTCATGAGACCCATCTCGAATCTGCCAGTATGGTTGCCATGGCAACCATTTTTAAAGATGGCCGCCAAAAACGAAAAATCTTCATATATCCTATATTACGCATGATAACAACGTTATTATGAGTATTTGTAAAGTATTTTTGTTAGAAACAACTTCATTAACATCTAACTTATATTTTTAACCAAAAAATGTTTTTGAAATATCCAAAATGGCCGACAAAATGGCCGCCAAATCAGAAATATTCGATATAATAGTCTTTAGGTATACTGATACTTTATTTTTAACATTTATACTGATAGTTCTAGAAAAAATCGGTAAAACGTATTCCAAATTAATTATTTATTAGTGGATAAAGCAAATATTTTATTCTAGGAACATAATTTTTAATACAAATGAGCCCAGATCTGAGAAAAGGGCCTTAAATGACATTGACATGAAATTGAAAAAAAATAAGTTTTTAAGTTACGTCACCATTTTCTGCGAATTTCAGAACAGGGCACCAAGTGCACATACATGTTTTATGTTATATCCTGCCACTTAATTGTTGCCTTGTAACATACTTAATGTGGAGTTCTATAATAACACTTGTGACCTATATTTTTGGGGTAAAACATGACAAACTGCAAACGAAAGTGAGGATTTTTGGAATTGGCAGACCACAATGTCATTTAAAGTAGTATTTTATTGAAAACCCCAGTGTAGTATCTTATAGTATTATATATTATAAGAAATTATCGGCTTTTGATCAAGATACAATATTTTGGGGTAAAATACTACAAATTGTAAACAAAAATGATGATTTTTGGAATCGGTTGACTGTAATGCCATCTATAATGTTATTTGATTATAAATCAATAAGATGTCTTCCTACTTATTATATTGCTAATCTGGTGTCTAAATGTTGTGTATTTCAAGACATTTATGGGGCAAAAACATTGGAAATATAAACAAAAGTGAGGATTTTAGGAATCGATTGACCACAAAGGCATTTATAATCGTATTATTTATAAAACAACTGCAATAAGTTTGTAGTAACTTAAAGTTTAATATATCAAATAATATATTATCGTTTATGATTACTGAATGATATTTTGGGGTAAAATCGTACAAAATATAAACTAAAATGTTGATTTTTGGAATCGGAATCACATTATTTAGTTATGAATCACTATGATTTTTCCTCTTAAGTTATTAATAATCTCGTTTCATAATTACAGGCGTCGTGGGATATATTTGGGATGAAACAGTCCAAAATATAAATAAAAGTGAGGGTTTTTGGAATCTTTTGATCACAATGTCATAACGCCACCAACTGTGTTATTTTATAATTAATCACTATGATACGCACATGTTGTATTTTCGCATAAGAAATTAATAATCTGTTCCAAAAAGTGTTCATATTGTTATCTTTTTGGGGTAAAAACACTACTAACTATAATCAGCAATTAAGTATTTTTGGAATCAGAAGACCCCACAATTATAATAATCGTATTCGTTAATAACTTGCCGCATTAGGTTGGTAGTAAAAATTCGCTTTATACATCAAAACATTTATGTATACAGCACCTTGTAAAAAATGCAATTCTTTTAAATACAGCACAAAAAAAATAAATGAAACACCCTACTCCATGCAATTATGTATCCGGCAATGATTTGTACCACAAAGATCCGTTATCTACCAAAAGCATTGCTAAGACAGGAATAAAACACAACGTGTCGCACAGAAATGAATTGCTGACGAGTAATTGCTGTGCCCGACTAAACTTGGTATCATTATTGTCAGGATAAAAAATGTTCAGTGGGACCTAGGCATAATGAGAAATACCACACATGCCTGGAATCGCTGCATATTGTATTTTGAGTAGATTATATTGTTAAAGATGACTTTTCCTGGTCATTCTTTCAAATACTAGTACCTGATGTGGACAGAATATTTTCGAAAATATACAGGGCTTCAAGTCTGCTAATCAAATGAGGTTAACACTACAAGTGGGCCCCATTTCCTTGATTACTATATAACAAAATGTGGTAATTTTTACACTCTAGCGTCGCCATCTCGATTATTTTTGTTAACGTTGCATTGTTTGAAATATTCGAAAAAAGAAACACTGAAGTTCCACAACAAGATGCTATGAAATTCCATGAAAAGTTTAAAACCATGCTTTCATGTCGGCTAAATAATCTGGCGCAACATACGCTATATATTCTTCAGACAATCTGCATTTACAGCAATTGCCATCATAATATCTCCTTCAAAGTAATGTGATAGTAAACTGATACTCTTTTAAAAGTAATTGTGACCTTGAACCCGAATGCTCCACTTATATATGAACCGTACTCCAGGAAAACCTGGTGACTTGGCATCATGTAATTACTGTATAAAACAAGGTTTTGAAAAGGCTCTAAAATAAGTAAAAACATGTATATATCTGTTGATTCTACTTTCTTAGCTTTAAATTTCCATAAAAAATATGTTGAAACTATATACTTTGTTGCCATGGTTACCAATTTCGGAAAAATACTTCAATTAAGAAAAACTGAGAGTAAGCTGTTTAAAACAACAGTAGCATTTCTTTAAATGCAACATGTTTCTATAATTATATATATTTTTAAAATCCGAACATATTTCTAAAATGTGACACTATTTTGAACATTTTATGGCAAGAATTGATCATATGGTGTAATTATGAAGTACTTTTACAGTCACGTCAAATGACGTTCTCGCAGTCAGGCAAACAACTCTGAATATGGATTTTACAAAAACAGCTGTAACTTCCTAAAAACTAAAAAAGATATTTACACACTTTCTTTTGAATTATGCTTCCTTAAAACTATGAAACATCTCAAAAATATGTTTCTTGTCAAAATAGCATGTTTTCCTGGAGACTGGCTTATTTATAAAACATACGTCTTCTTGAAAGCTACACATATATTAACTCAAGGTTTTGTCCGTTTATAAAATCTGGATCCGGTCTTAGCTTAAAAAGTTTTCAAGCTAGGTTAATTAAACTTGGTATGTGGATAGGGATTAATAAGCAAATTATACTTGTCAATTTGTGTTTTATTCAGACAACAATTGTGGTTGCCATGGTAACAAAAAAATAGAAAACCAGACAGGGGGCTTATATATTGCTTGTAATTCGTATTTAATTGTTATTATTAAACAGAAGCTGATTGTTTATTTTCTGAACGTTGACCTTGACCCCATTTATACCTATTTTGATGGAAAGTGTCTTCGCGAAAGCTATCTATAGACCAAGTTTCATTCATATATGTCATTCCGGACTAAAAAAAGTCAGCGGAAACCGATTTTCTATTTTTAGTAACAATGACCTTGACCCCAAATGTCCCATTTTTTATCACAACATGTATCATCATACAAGCAACATGTGTAGCAAATTTCATCCAAATATCTCATTCTTAAAGCAAGTTATTGAGCAAAAACCGATTTTCTATTTTTAGTAACAGTGACCTAGATATTGACCTTACCTATCCAACTGTTTTATTTTTGGTGGCGTATTGAGGCAAGCTACTTATACACCAAGTTTCATTACGAAATCGAATTCTCAACTGAAGTTATTGGCCGAAAACCACCATTTGATCATTTTGGCGGCCATTTTGAAAACCGTTGCTATGGCAACCAAACAAAATATTTTAAGTGGGTCTCATGAAAAAAATGTTTCAAATGGACCAAGGAACATTTGTACCAAGTTTGGTAACTTTCTCCAAAAATTAATGTTTATTGGACATTATTGCTGGACTAATAAGGGATCGTGCTCCCTTGGCTGCACTGACTCATTTCAAAATAACTTTTAAATTTGTGGCGGTCATAAATATGGTAACCAATGTAAACAAAAAAGCTAGGTCATACGTGGTGATCGAAGCACTTCCGGGTCAAAATAAAAATTAAAAATATCTAATATTTCATAAATAAAACAATTTGGACAAAGTTTCATGGTAAAATACTTACATTATATCGTTTGTTGATAGTATTATGTGTGTCTCAGCTGCTGTCATTGGTGATAATTTGCGGAATCAACGTTTTTGTCTGAGCGGTAAAAATATCCAATCAGACATTTTGCAGGGGAGGTAACCGTAAAAAATCATTTCCGTCGTATCTCACGAAACTATTTCACGAAACTATTGCTTTTTTAAGTTCGAAAGTTTTCGCTTGTCATAAATTAATTAAAAATTTGTGTTTTTTAGTTATACATAACGAGTTTGGTCCTAATTTTCGGCGATTTCAGCCGAAAAAATAGTCACGTTTTTCATTTCACGTTTACTCGACGACGTCATTTGCGCCATAAGCCCAAAAATCGCAGTCGCGGCCACATATGTCAATCATGTCTATACTTTATTGTGAACCCTAATCAAAATTGGTCTAGGATCAAATATGTCACCACATTAAATAAAGTCAATATTATTATTATTTTAGTATTATTATTTTTATAACATTTGTATTATTATTATTACATTTGTATTATTATTATTATTGTTATTATTATAGTCAAAGGAGGACCACCTGGTGTCATCTTATAAAGGTTAATGCGAGTGCAGAACAAATGTTATGTTAATCTGTACTCTACCTGTCCATGCATTGTTTGCTATCTTTTCGGTACGCATACACGCCTGTGTCACTCTCACCATATCCTCACTAGGCTGAACGTATAACACGGATGACGATTGAGATTATTATATTGTATACCTCATTGCAACTTCAAATCCAGTAAATATGTAGTGCTTGTGTTTGATGTATCAGTGATGTGTAGGTATATCCGTTCATTATATGTACCGTAATGTTATTCTTCTCGTTTTCAGGAACAGTTTGAGTTTTGTTTCCGCTGTGTGGATGCGCATGTTAACTCAAACAACGTTTACTCCAATTTTGCACGCTAGGGACTCTACAGCATGCTTCTTCCGTACTTGCATACATGAATGTGCCGCGGTATATCATTAGTTAGTGCGTTTGCTGTCTAATTTGGCGACCACACCGGGTCAAATATAGTTGAAGGCACTCGCATCGTTATATAAACTGACAGATAAATGCCATGATAGAATTTGAAAGAGCACTTGACGAGTTTGTTAAAGAAGCTATTTATGCAATGAGGATGTGTTTATAATTTGGTGTCGTACGATATTATCTTTGACGTTCGATAGTTCACGTTTGATTACAGTATTATACAATGTACTCTTGTGGACAGTATTTTGACACGTAATGCTTTATTTTATATTTTGTTGTTTTGATCCATATTGACATCTTGCCCATTTACTCACCTTGTCATGACTATTTGATGATGTTTCGGCTATAAGCATAACATAGCAAGTCGGAAGGCACATGGTTTTCTATTGTATAAGATTTTGCCTGCATTTGTTCGGCTACCTTTCGAATCTAACACTTAAATTAGCTTGGTCGCCATATTCTCAGGCAAGTGAATTGAAATTGTCACTAGTGACGGTCGTACCCAAACTACGCGTGTCGATACGAGTATGCACTGGGAACCAAAGTACCAATGTTGCTTGAGAAAATGAGAATTGACCGCTGAACTATTACTGGGTGTTAAATAAGGTAGTCGAAATGCTTATTCAAAATAATAAAATTTACAAAAATGTGTGCATTTGAGCCAGCCATTTAGTCAAAGTACATAGACACTGGTAATATACAAACATTTATCACTTGTAGGTTTTACGTTTAACGTTTTTAAATCGTAACATAATTTTGTTTTAATTTCTAATTATTCAAAATCAGATTTTTGTTTAGTATCATACCAATGTATTATTCAGATTTGAGCTACATGAATCATTTCGTATTAATTTCGTTTTTTAAAGTTTTACGACTTTAAATCGTAACATAATTTTGTTATTATGTCTTAACTATTTAAAATCAGATTTTTGTTTAGTATCATACCACTGTATTATTCAGATTTGAGCTATCATTTTGTATTAATTTCGTTTGCGTGTCCTGTTGTTTATGTTAATGGTTATCATTTCTTATAGATTAATAAATTATAATGATTAACTATGTACATATGAATAGTTGTATAATGCATTGAACCATTCAAAATAACTCCATTTCTTCTATCACCTGTAGAAATGCAGACTAAGACTTTACGGAAGGCAAAATGTAACGCCCAATATATAGCATATCGTATAAAATTTTATAGATATACTATAAGATACATTAATAATATCGCATTAATGAAAAGCAAAGTCTAAATGTTGAATGCCAGAACATTGTTTCAAACCAGTTCGTCTGTACAAATATTGCTTTCAAATTACTAAACACCATCACGGTATTATAACTACTTAAAAATTAGATCAATCATTTTTATTAGGAAGACTCTGCTCCAATATCAATTATTATCTCGGATGCTTAAAATAATAAAATCTAACTGAAGTTTAAGAAATGTATAGATATTTTAAGCCATTACCAATATACAGTTGTTTAACAATCCAATATTTCTAATTTTTTCACATTGTCAGCATACAAAAGCAATTCATAACGTTCACAGACTATCTTTTATATTCTATTATCCTTGTACGTGTACTTAAAATAAAATTTTAGAAGTCCACGTAAAACGTTAACTTTACAAATGTCCGTATCTCATTTTATTTCCTTGTTGCTGTTTTTCATGATCATTGGTTTCTGGCGAATGATGCTAGTATATTTTATAAGAAGTCAAATAATATTCATGAATGTTTTGGTTAAAATGATTTCACTGATATCTTATATGCCAATTAATTTTTCTTAAAGTCGACTGGTGGTCGTAAGTATAAATGATACGAGCCCCGTATCATAATTTCATATACAAACCAGTGTGGAATATTTTCATGTCAACAATAATAGTTGATTAGTTGACTTTTACATGTGTCAATTTGCATATCGCTGACTTAGAATGAGAAGGTCATAAGTACAATTTTGAAACCGCTAACTGCGATCTATATAATAAGTGCGTTGCATTTTAAAGCCGTGCCGAAATATCGTAATGCATTCCCGGACCATTTATTAAACATTTAAATTAGCTTGAAGTTGTTTGGTTGGTTGGTTGGTTGGTTGGTTGGTTCAGGATGACGTAACGTAAGCAAATCCGTGCCTTGAATCGAGCCGTGACGTCAGTATAATACAACCGTCGGCATTACGTTGCGCACATTGTAATTTTAAAACCTGTGTACATCAGCGCTTTAAACGTTAACGGGCCTTCTCTAAGGTTATGTGATACATAGAATCATACATCCGTGCTAATATTGTACGAGTTTTAATAAACTAGTCGACAAAACAATATGACGGTCGACAAAGCCTCCAGCTTTTCAGAAAGAAAACTCCAACTTCCGTTTGGTAAGCCTGACCAGTTCAGATTGTCATGAAATCTGATAAGAAAGATATTTCTCAAAAGCTCGTAGACACCCTTCTTAATATTACTACCAAATAATGCACGGTTTGGGTAACATAACCGAAAATAGAAAGTGTGTACTTTGTTCTGTGAATATTGTGGAAGACGAATACCATTTTGGCTTGGTTCTCACTATCGTCATTTACGAACTACTGTTTTACCAAATTATTATTTGGTAAGTCATGTGATGTAAGCCATCAAGATACATTATAGTAAGTTTGTAAGGTATGTAGACTTGTCCGCTTCACGAAAGTAGAAATCGTTGTTCTTCTCTGTACGTACGTAGCTATAATATGTCGCTACAACCCTCAGGCACAAACACCGTCCCCAAGAAAGGTTAATAACAGTGAACGCGTTGTGGTTTTCTAGACAATATTGTAAACAAACAATCTTGTTTGCATATGGCAACGTTCCCAATAATTGAGTGTCAGCTATATATACTGCATCGCTTGTCTTTAACATACATTCGGTGGAGTTTGTTCCGTTCTGCATTGTGTAATTAACACATGTTCCTGTAACAGATAAACGCGTATGAGGAGATTGGACAGGGAAGGCAGCAAATTACTTAACCAACCGAACACAGAAATAATAAACAGCATCACATTACACAAGTACACGCAACAATAGTGCCCACACATAACCTAACGAGTATATGAAATGTCACGATATTGTTCGTCTTATACACGAATGTGAATGTGGTAAGTAGAGAGATACTATTTTGAGAAAAAAGCTATCGGAAGATACAATGTTCTCCGAACTTGTCTCGGCGATGTACTTCCGATCTAACAAATGGGCATTAATAGGCATCGGGGAAAGGATCCTGTTTTCTTCGGGAAGCATCGGTGTCGTCTTTAGAAAAATTATGATATCCCTGTTTGCAACGTCTCTCGAAGCTAATTCATTTTAAAGTCAGGAGTACCAAGGCATTATTGAGAACCAAGCGGTTTAAACATAATGTCCAATATTCCTGAACATAGGTTCACTGGAAACATCTTGTGGTACAGATTTCACAAATGAATCAGTCTTATAAGTTCTAAGGTAGTACACATGACCTTCTCATTCTAAGCCAGCATTATTTTCTAGGTATATATCTACTGTCATTACTAAAATAAGCACATAATTCTAATATATGCATAATAATTATGTGCTTTGTGCTTATGCGGTAGAATAAAGTTAGGATATCAAACATTTTAAACCTGTTATTCGTCAGTATAAAACGGAATCAAACTGGTTAATCGGTCGAAAATGAGGATTCTTTCCAGGCGACCATATCAAAGTTCTTTCAACAGCTTTAAATTTTCATATATGACTTTTTATCCGACTTAACAAAAGTATTTTAACCTCTTCATGTTAAAGACGACCACAAGAAAATGTATGTATCATATGCTATCTGCTCACCCAGCATTTGCATATGTATGTATGTCGATAAACACATGCTAGTATGAAGCATCATTAATATCATTCATACATTCAAGAATATGCATTGTTTTAGAACGATTAACAGTTTTGCAAAATTGAAACCGGTTAAACCTTGTTATCGAATTGTGTCCGATAAACTGAGTTATTGTCTCGGTCCTAAGAAGAATTGCTAATAACTTGGTCTCACTGAGCACTTCTTTGGCTGCGACGATGTACTCCCAACAGTTTCACAAATTTTCTAATAGTGATTACCCTGAATCTACCCCTGGACAAGTGAACCCTTTTCCCGATGCATTCCGATGCCCATTTATTAAATCGGGAATACGCGCGGCGGCAAAACAATCCCAATGCGACCAAAGCATCACTTACTCTCTATACACATTTGTCTACCTTTCCATCTACCATTGGCTTCACAATGAATAAAATCTGGTCCAAATTTTAGGAAACCTTCATTACATGTCAGGGATAATGTTGAGTTTATGGTTGTATTGTAGTTCTCCCCATATGTACCACATTCTTCTACAGGTGGTTGGCCGCAATCTAGTGTCGAGAATAGCATAATATAATATTAAATATTGATTCGTTTCATTAGTTTAGTTAACAAAACAACATTAGTTACAAGGTTTTATCCCAAAACTTGTACGAGAAGTAAATTATTACTTAACTTACTTTAGCGGGAAGTTTTGTATACATTGAAATACACTAGATTGTCTATTTCAGGTACCTGGCATTGGACCTATTTTCCAAAGTTAAAACGATACAAACTGTTTTCCACATTTCGTTAATACTAATATTATAACACGGCACAAACAGTCAGGTCAAATTATGAAACAATATATATCAGTTTTCAATTACATTACTCGTATAGCTATTTTTTTTAATAAAATCAAAGCCAAAAAGTCACTAAATGATATTTTAAAATTACAACCTATCTGCAATTTCAAATGATTGACTATTTTTAATGGTGATTTTTAAAACTTCAATGGTCTGTTCGTACGTGTATATTGCTAATATTGTTTTTAAGTCCTCATAAACTGTAGAGAGAAGATTCTACAAACTTTCACATATTAACAACACTTTTGATGATGTTAAGGAGGGAGAATTGGCTGTGCCAACTTTTAACATACTTATGACCCTTTGTAACTTTTACTACGGGGGCACCCGTTTTCCATTGACACATTTCTAGTTTTAAGTAGTTACGTTTTCCTACCAACTAAATGACACTGTACATTGCCGCCAACCCAGCCGTTTTCACCATCACATCGCAGGTAGCGTGTTCGTTGTAGCCCTTGTAGCATGTAGTCTTGTTTACATGTTATCCTGATATTAGAGCCATGGCGGTATGTTATATTGGTACCATATTCCAAACTGTTAGGTACAGGAGGTGCTTGACAATCTACAAGTTCAAAGATATTTCGGATTTAATTCTACCAAATACAATTGTAGGCTGTACGAGTACACATGCAACAGTGGCAGCCTCATCGTCGCTTGCAAGACTCAAACCTTTAAAAATTGTACAAGGTAAGGCATTACACCGCCAAAACAACATAGCGTGTAACTTTGCACACAGTTGATAAATTCGCATTAATGCTCTAGCTGAGTGGACGCTTCGAACCTTAAAAACGATATTACCTAGCCAATCGTACAAGTGAAGGCATTACACCACCAAAGCAGCTGAACCGGTTACTTTGCACACAGTTGATAACTTCGCATGGATGCTCTATCAATTTAGCTAAAGGGATAGTTGATTGATTTTTAACGACAAAAATAGACACTATGCACACATACAGTCCTTTCAAAATCAGATGAGAATGGTTTGTAAACATTAGCTCGTCCATCAGGTACATTTTGTTTATCGAAGTTAGCTGTAATGCATATCTGAGTAAACGACAGTCCCCGATATACATTGGAATTGGATATTTCCTCATAAGCATTACTTATTGAATCAACAGTAAGCGGAATATACAATCAACAACAAAAAAGACACTATGCATACATACAGTCCTTTCAAAATCCAATGAGAATGGTTTTGTAAACATAAGCTCGTCCGTCAGGTAAATTTTGTTTGCCTATGTTAGTTGCTGTGTATTACCTGAGTTAATGGTAGTCCCCGCTATCCATTCGAACGGGATAGTTTCCTCATAAGCATTACTTCGACAGTCAGCAAAAAATTCATTCAACAACAAAAAAAGACAGTATGTATACATACTGTTTCATAAAAGAATAACGATAGTGTATGTTGCATCCATTGCGTAGTGACTTTAACAAGTCAAAGTTCTGTAAACTGTTAAGTCATACTTAGCTGGTTTGCATGTAGGCAAACTACCCAATTTGACATCAATGTTACACTTACCTGGTTTGCATGTAGGTAAACTACTCCATTTTTTATCAGTGTTACACTTACCTGGTTTGCATGTAGGTAAACTTCTCCATTTGCTATCAGTGTTACACTTACCTGGATTGCATGTAGGTAAACTATTCCATTTGCTATCAATGTTACACTTACCTGGTTTGCATGTAGGTAAACTACTCCAGTTTCTATCAGTGTTACACTTACCTGGTTTGCATGTAGGTAAGCTACTCCACTGTCTATCAATGTTACAAGTGATTTCCTGATAACCACTACGACTATAACCCTCATCGCACACTGCGTGTAAGACATCACGATAAAATGTTGATTTCCCTTCAAAATGTCCGTGAGGTAATTCTGGCCATCCACAATCTGCAGAAATATCAGATCTATATATAGTAGCAAATATAATAACTCCACTTTCAGTAACAGTTGCAATCGTTATGTTGTTGTATACAAGCATTAAACAGTGTCCCAGGCCTGTTGTTTTGATATGTTCCTCTAAACACCATCATCGTTTGGTAGAAACCTTCTAAAAGCACCGTTTTAACCTTGGCAATATCCTTATAAAATATCAGTATTTTATACCAATAATTCGTGACAACAACAAAAACCAAATGCATGCACAATATCGATGTTCATCACTACCAACATGGTCGAAAACGAAACATTCAAGATAACGTTTGACGACATATGGTGCAATACAC
Source organism: Spisula subtruncata (assembly GCA_963678985.1). Classification (NCBI taxonomy): domain Eukaryota; kingdom Metazoa; phylum Mollusca; class Bivalvia; order Venerida; family Mactridae; genus Spisula; species Spisula subtruncata. The sequence goes on along the minus strand of OY787677.1, from coordinate 10,800,439 downwards.
AGCGACACACATTTTTCAATTACTCTTGTATGCTATATTTTATGCGAATTTATGTAATATGTTTTGCTTACACGATAGCAGTTAATCGCCCATGTGTGGAAAAATGTTAAAGTAAATACTTACCATACACACTTTCAAGTCTACCTACACTTTCCACCAACTTGTCAATTTTTTCTGAAATAAGAATAGTACTGTACATAGCGCGCATACACCAGAAAGAAACACAGAAATGTAGTGTACATCAACATTTTGAACGATAACCAGCTTTATGTGAGGTTATAAGCTATATACAATCTTGCATGAATTCGTGCTAATAACAAACTAGTTTCATTAAACTCGTCGATAAAGCATAATGACACCAAGCAAGGTATCATATTATCCAGCGCTTAATTAATATAACTCTTTTATGATGAACACCGATGCAAAATCTTCAATTAGAGACACATTAATCATAAGTAACCACTACAAACAAGGCTTTACAATACCAACACAACCTCGTAGATGCAGATATGTTTGCCTCAAACTCAACACATAGCCACAACACGCTTAGTCAAATATTCAAATACATACCATTTGCGTAATCCAATTCATGTCTGAGTTCTTCACAACAATTGGTATGTTCTACAACAATAAAAACATAATTAATTTGAAACGTGTAGCGTATATTACTTTTAAACAAACTAGGGTGCATACAATAGCAGTCAACATTTAGTTATGTTATGTAATGCCGGGTTTTACCAGCGAAGCACGTATCTAAATAATATAAGAATATAGTTAAACAATCACTATTATGTAATTATGTAATTCATTCACGTTGGTGAACACGTAAGTGAAATACTAGAATTTACTTACAATATGGACATTGAAAATAAAACAATAACGAATTCTTATGAAATTAAATGGAATTTTTTTCAAGATTCTTTTAAGAATCTAAATGATATTTTTGTAGTTCTGATATAGCAAAAATCAGATAAAACGAACCAATTCTGAGGGTCCCCATGATTACAATACACGCTATAACCGAGTTCCACTGTATAAGATAATTTAAAATCAAGTCGCTAACACTCGTTTTTATAGACTCTCCCCATTGAAACCACACAATATACATGAAGCCATAATGAAAGGCTGCTAAAAAGATATCCACATATACGAGTGAGATTTCAATCCAACCATGTGATAAAAATTCTGTAAATGTAAACATTTCACAAAATGAAACACATAGTATCATATAACATACCATTTGTCCCATCTTGTTCGTGATTAAAGTATCCATAACCATTCACTTTTTCTAAAACAGTAAAACATGTATCACATTATTGATTTATTTGACAAAGGTTCAATCCTTAACACTTCATTTATGTTTCAGCATAAGTTTTTTTTATATTTTTCTGTTTTACTATTACACGGTGGGGAATCACGTGGTTTCGATGGTAGGAGTCACCACAAAAATGGCGGCCAAATAGCGTCGACTTAACCCATATTATGAGGTAAATATATAACATCGAGACTCGTTTATTTATGGACACCCCGGGCAGCACGCAATGGCTTCTCCTCTGAATCTTTTGGTACCCTACTTTCCACGATTGATCCCGTAGTTTCTTCAAACACTTCGATATTGTTCCGTAAATAACAACACTAGCGGGGTAGACCTCACGATAATGACGATTTTGAACATATTATGACCATATCTCCTTTATATCATCCTTATTTCAAGCGATTCCAATGTGCGAACATTTCTCCAACATTTTCCAACACAATTACCACCAGAATATCATGAGTTTTGGTTCACTGAAAAATTTAACAGTCAATTTGCATCAAAGATAGGATCCACGCTATGGGTAGGACACACGATTGAACCTAAGCAGAGCGCATCCATCATTGCGGTCGGTAGTTTTCTACAGTTCTATCGGTCGGAAAATGAGGAACGGACACAGAATGTTCATTTATACAAGTATGCTATTAGTGGACAGCTTTCTATGCTTCTATCGATCGCATGGAACGCTTACCGATCAGTTCACTTAGTTGACTGTAACCGTGACATGACGGCCTACTCGATCTGTACTAATTCATCTACAAACATGTCAGATTATAATTAATATATCTAATTAGGTATTACACGAAGAATTTCATAACGATGCGGACTAGACAAATAGCATAGACATTCATATATGTGGAATTGAACAGCTAGTCCAGTCGTAATTTATCGTTTGAGATATATCAATGTTCGCTGTGAGATATTTGGTAATAATTTATTATAATTGAAATATTATATTATATATTTATGGTACCATTATTTTAACCAAATAGTCTTTGCATTGCCGTTTGACGGCTAAAAGTTGGAATATGAGAAGTTATAATTTTGTAATGGTGGAATGTTGTGGAAAGCTGCTGCTAGCTGTGGGGAGCGGTGGTCTAGAGGTAGTGCGCGCGCTTCGGGATCGAGAGGTCCCGGGTTCGATCCCCTCTGGACCCCACTGGTTAAAATCTCTGAACAAGACCCACAGCTCCACTCCACCATGGTGTAAAAGGTCAGTGTCTATTCCTGGGCGCCGCAGATCGATGTTGGCTGCCACACCACAGGAGAGAAATAGTCTCCCCAGGGAGACACGAGGGTAGGTTTCCATATGTAGCCAAATGACCAGGGGAGTTAAAATGTCAAAGGGTGCTTGAGCGGCCTAACAGCTGAAAAGAGCCCTAGAAAATTGGTAACTTAACTTTTTTTTAGCTGTGCGATGTAGTTTGCTATAACTGACGCCTAGAATTCAGTCTTTTCCCTTTTAGCAACTTTTACCACTCGGAATCCCGGATTTAAAGAGTCTGTTACTGTTCAACCAATTAGAACTCATGAATAGTTACAAAGTGCGACACAGGACCCGAAGGGTTCTCGAAGCAGAAATTCACCGGATCGAGATGGTTCGGCATGCCATCATACCAATTAGATACCTATAACAACATGAGAGTGATGCGTCTGGTACACTTCGGGACCGAAAATCTTCGATTTAAAAAATGGACGCCGAAGGTCTTGCTTGGAAGTGCTTCGGGAGAGTTTCAGTAAACCATCGGCATTCACTCCGCATCTTCGGGACGCCTTCTGTGAGGTTTCGTATTCATTAGCCATCCCGAATGGTTCTGGATGGAAAGTCGAATCGATGCCGAACGCTTCCCGAAAACGGCGAAGTGATGAGATTAACACACGGAAACTATGCCGATCATGTTATGAACTTGACTGTGTGGTGCTGTGGTACAGTAGTTATCGCTTTCAACCGACTATTTTTTATTTCCAGTGTAAGTTCAAAATACCAGAATGGAAATCGAAACCATTCATTCAGTTCTAAAGAACTCGTATTCATAGTAGCTTAGCCAACTGCGCTATGCGCACTACATGATAAAACCATTTCTAAATGTATGTTTTATGCCTAAATACACACCTATAACCGGGATTACTCCAATGTTAAAAGTATATTTACGCCCGAATGATTGTGGTTTATCTATAGTTAAACTAACTTACGAATTTGCGTAAATATACCAGCGTAAATTTACGCGACATTATCCCAGTTGTATATCCCGAATGACAGCTGAAGCGATGGCGTCAGTATGCCTCTAGGTCGAGCTAGACAAGCTTTCGGCAACCTATCGGCATCGATTCGTAAACCCTTCCGCATATCACGCGGTCGGGGAAAACATTCGGGACTCACTCCTGAACTGACGGCATTTAGTCGCGATACCTTCGGCTACTTTGGATAGGCTTCGGCATTTATACTGCGTGTACATGAATACAGCAACCATTCTTACTCCGAACTGCGAATATCGTACTTCCCGAACAAGCACGATGACACGGCTCCGCATATTGTTATTGATACATGATCCCGAAGGGTTCCCGAAACGAGCACATTGTAACCGGCATCCCTTCTGTGTAGCTTCGGGGTCTAGTGGACGGGAGGCCTAACCGCAACCCTGCTTTCCGCACGATCGGATCTACCATTCGGCTATTTCGGATAGGCTATGGCATGCATACTGCGTGTATACCACAACAATACAATTTGTATACCGATCCGCGAATACTTGCCGAACAACCACAATGACAAAGCTCCGCCCATTTTATTAATAAATGATCCCGAATGTTTTCCGAAACGAGCAGTCTGTAATCGGCATCCCTTCCGCATAACATCAGGGTCTAAGTGGACGGCAGGTCTAAAACATTATTACATCTACACTTCAATTCTGTCTCAATATATTCATACTGTACATATATTATAACCTAATGGAAACAACTTAGCCTTCAATTCACCCGTGAAATAGTATACATATTACCACATACAATATAGTGCAATAGGATACCGGCGATTATTGATACCGGAGGATAACGGTATTTAGCTTTTAGTTACACGTGTATACTCGCATTAATTGGTCATCAATATATGCGTCCTCGATTTATAATGGAAATTTACGAACTGTCCTCGGAACGAACCGTCGATTTCAGATCGTAAACAACGGGGTATTTTGTTCACCACACAAACTACTAAATTGGCGACATGCGGAGAAAGGATGAAAGTAAAAATAGATCAAACATGGATGCTGACTATGCCATTTAGGGAGCTCTATAACTTGTCAATTTTCATGGTCTTATTAGGTAGTAAAATATTGCTGTTTCTGAAACTTTTTGGGACTTTAAGCTAAGGTGCGACTTTTTCAACGCATTGCTCTGAAAGAAGTGAAAGAAAAGAATCAACGTGATGACATATTACATAGAATATTAGACAATATGTGTTAAAATACAACCGATTCATATACGATTAACTGGAGAGTCAAGCTATTTCACACGGGCTTATTAACAACACCAAACAGTACTATCATTAAAAGCATATTTCTGCAACACATTGATCGACACACATACACAAAGTATGTGGGGAGCGGTGGCCTAGAGGTAGGGCGCGCGCTTCGGGATCGAGAGGTCCCGGGTTCTATCCCCCTCTGGACCACTGGTTAATATCTCTGAGCAAGACCCACATGCTCCACTCCACCATGGTGTAAAATGGTACCTGTAAGGGCAGTGTCTATTCCTGGGCGCCGCAGATCGATGTTGGCTGCCACACCACAGGAGAGAAATAGTCTCCCCATGGAGACACGAGTGTAGGTTTCCATATGTAGCACAATGACCAGGGGAAGTTGAATTGCCAAAGGGTGCTTGGGCGGCCTAACAGCTGAAAAGAGCCATAGAAAATTGGTAACTTAACTTAACGTGTATTGTTTATGCATCAACATTATTTGTTTAAAAAAATAGCTGTCAGACTAACATACCCTGTTGACAAAGGACCACATTACATTAAATTTGCAAAAATTAATCAATCCATCACTTATTATTTCTAAATGTCAAGAGAAAGTTTTGGGAAACGCCGGCAAGAACAGTTACTGTAGGTCGAGTTGTGTTCACTAGAATTCATCGTTCGAACAGACTGACTGAAGGACAGTCAATATACATACTACAACTGTGTTGTGTGAGCTTATAAAATTCAATTATAAACAAAATACTGCCAGAAAGCATACTAATTACATACATGCACTTGTACATGGACCGTATATACTGATATACTGATACATATATAGCTTCCTGTATAAATGAACACTATGTGCCCGTTCCGCATATGTCGATCGATAGAACCGTAGAAAACTGCCGACCGCACTGATAATGTGCAAAGCCCAGGTTCAATCGTGCGTCCTACCCTTAGCGTGGATCCTATCTTTCATGCAAATTGACTGTTTTATTTTTCAGAAAACCGAAGTATATGACATTCTGGTTGTAAGTTTGTTGGAAAATGTTGGCGAAATGTTCACACTTTGTAATCGCATGAAATACGGATAATATAAGGAGATAATAAAAATTATGGTCATATTATGGTCAAAATCATCATTATCGTGAGGTCTACCCCGCTAGTGTTTTGTTATTCACAAGTGTTTGATGAAAGTACGGGATCAATCGTGGAAAGTAGGGTACCAAAAGATTCAGTGGAGAAGCCATTGCGTGCTGGCCGGGGTGTCAATAAATAAACGAGTCTCGATGTTATATATTTACCTCAAAATATGGGTTAAGTCGACGCTATTTGGCCGCCATTTTTGTGGTGGCTCCTACCATCGAAACCACGTGATTCCCCACCGTGTATTACAATGACTTGAACACCAGATGTCCATGGTTTCTACACTATACACAATAATAAACATGTATTTGTGCGCTCTTAAAACGATATGAGGAAATTGGACAAAGAAGGAAACACCTAACTTAACCAGAAAATATGAACAAAATAGCATAATACAACTACATGTCAAAAATCCATACAGATAACCTAACATAAACTTATATTGGCATAGGCATATAAACCATTTGAATGAGCATCCACAGATCCATTCAATGTCGGCCCATGGTCGGGACATAATATACATTAATAATAGCTGTTTCACAACAATGGTTTTAGCCTTCTTAATAATAGCATTGAAGCATATGCATTAGCAACATGATAAACACTAAAATGTAAATCATAAATTTATTTGCGTACTCAATGTCCTTATTTGAAAAAACTATAAAACATATCTGAATTATAAACTATCACTAAATAGTCGGAGCACTAAAACCATTCATGAACACCTCATTAAAAATTTAACGATACTATACCCAAGACGCACATACATGAGAGAAAAAGGCATTTCCTGTTACTAGCATATTTTCTCTACTATCACGCTAAATGAGCTAAATGTACAAAGCACATTTAAGTAGCATAATTTGTCAGAAAAAAGTGTGCGCAAATGTGTCTCAATAATATTTAAATCACCAATAATAATTCATCGCTTCCAACGATTTATTGCTATGTGGTCAGAGGGAACCAGCTGGAGACTATTTTACTTGTTACGAAAATATGTTTTCACTCTTTTCTCTGATATTACAAACAAAGTAGGAGGTGCTTTTTGTTGGAAATTTGAGGAGTTTAGGCAATATTTTTCCATTTAAATGTAATTTATTCTTGAATCGATTTAAATGATCCAATAGTTATAGGGCACGCCTCTTTAAATACCACAATGGTCGAAGCTTTCCAAAATATCAAAAATAAAAATATCTTCCACCTAACATCATTTCACAATGTTCACCTGTATACAAACATATATAGATCGCCGGCGATAACTCTAGCTTTGTATACAAACAAAGAATGTCTAAAATCAACACTGCAAGGTCGAACTCCCGCTTGTTTTCAGTGTTAATTGAAAAATTATATGTATTTAAAGTAATTGAGGACAAGGTTGAACTAAAATGTTCCCCAAAAATGCATTTTATTTCCAATTATTATTGTAAAGATAGGCTAGCGTTACCATCGGTGGACTATATCAACAAATATTACAACCTGTGCCACAATAACACGGCAAGATGTAAATAATCATAACCGCCGAAATACCAAGTTTCTTCTGCCAACAAAGTCAAAATACCAAAATACCAAGCAAAATAATCCAAGTCACATCAATCTTCATCTGAGCATCGTTTCGTACGATTATACAACACGATACCATCAAATATTATACCAGTAAACCATATTATACAATACAGTATCATCAAATATTATACGACTGTGTCTATATTACCTACCTTCAATATTCAGCGTACGTCAAGATATCAGTTCCAATGTTCCGATAACATTTGCAAAAACTGTTTAATTTGTTGAATATGTTCCCACTGAGTAACAATGTTAAACCACGAACACAAGATATATACACTTTATCCTTAGTTTGCTTAAATACGAATAGAAAAATGCAGTAGAACTTAATTTAATATGCCCTGCAAATACACGTATATGTTGACTCAACTCTGAACTATTATTAACTATGTCAAACTTTAAAGCAATATTGTGAAAGCGTCCGGCGATTTCACTTGCCTGCTCTTAGACAAATGAATTACATAAAGGCCAATATTTTATTTCAAACCGTTGTAATACTTATGGTTACAATTCATAATTGGTCCAACGATAAAGACGCCGAGTATATTTATAGAACATACTAGAACCTTAAGTAAGTCAAATCAGCTTAAGTGTCACACTTCGAAAATCAGTTTTAATTGACGTAACACATATGTTGCCCTTTTAAGTAGTTCTTAGTGTTTTGCAGAGATTGACTTAAGAATTATTAAGATTAATTACTTTTGCATCCGGTGTCTTATATCCCGAAGTCCAAATACCAACGGATATAATAAAATAATCATGATATTTGCTTATCATACGGTTGGCCAATAATGAATGGTATGGTGTGTGGTTGTACAGACTAATGAAAATGGTCCAAATGATTTGCCTAATCCAATTAATGGGGTTGATAACTTTCAACAAGGAACATTCGACAAAATAATAGGTTTGCATGTAATAGGACCGATTAACAGGAATACAACAGACATGTGATGACTTGATACTTAGACTATAAGCGCCGTATCTGTTCACAGGCTGATTGAATACGAATTTTTTACCGGTTGCACAACATGCAACAACAAGTATGAGGTATCAAGTGACTGTTGATACAATGTGTTATTTTTGTAATTGTGTGCATGTTATGCAAAACAAACAACCTTATTATCTTAAAAACCTCTATTGTTCTTGTAGAAAAAGGTATGCAATATATGCAATGATAACTATCTTGTCAAACCGGGTAAGGAAGTTAACGTTTCTGCACTAGTGTACATATTCAGTTTGAACAGAACAAATGTCGTAAATTAGTGTTTTATGAGGCAGTTTTCACAACGCAAACACCTGTTCACTGTATGAGTTATTGGGATAAGCCCGAAGATGAGCCGTGTAAAACTTGGAAGACTATTTGTATTCCTTATTTGCTGGGGATTAAGTAAGTCATATTGTTTCCTATATTTATATACAGTGAATGTTGTATTTACAATGTCATGTATTTTAGATTAAGAAACTGAACACCGATTAGAAATATATATACATTAATCTACAATTAAGTCATTATAATATTTGTCTTGGTATATTTTAATTTTACTAAAATTCTTTACTGAACGATCGTATATCTTAAGGTTATTGTTTTCTTTTCGATTGCTTTGTACATTGTTTATTAAACCTGCTATATTTATGAAGAAGACACATTTAAGGCAGTCATTATGAAACTGTCCAGCTGTTTTGCTGGGCGACTTTTAAAGATATTCCAGTTAATTGTGTGTGTTTGTCTCCGGGCGTTTGCACATCCTGTCAGGATAGTCTTTATAACGTTAGCAAACAGTGTATGAGCCATAGTCCAGATTCGTGCATTGCCTGCTTAGACTGGAACACATGTCAGTCTTGCAAAGATGAATATTACAAAGGAAAGGACAAGACAACCGATAATAACGTTAATGATTGTTCACTACGACGCAGAGAGACTTGCTCACAGTGTCCTTTGTATGATGTATGCACTACTTGCAATCAGGGACCGCCTGGATCTTACTGTCAATACAATTGTTCCGTTGGGTGTACAAATGTTGAATACAATACAAATGATGGAACGTGCGAATGCAAAATTGGATTTGATGGTAGCCTTTGCGATAAATGTACTACGAGCAGACACGGTGAACAGTGCGATAAGCAATGCCCTACTACGTGCAAGGACAATGTCTGCAAAAGAGACACGGGTAATTGCCTGGAATGTGAGTCAACCAATATTACAGGCGTTGAATACGACGTTTGTATTCCTGATACTTGGGGGCAGCGTGTTCGAAAACCTGTCCAAGCACTTGTCAAGGACAATGTGAAAAGAACACTGGGTACTGCGTAACGTGTACAGAGAATTTTCACGGCAATGTATGAGACGAATGATCAGCGGGATATTACGGTCCGATATGTGAAGAACTTTGTTCAGAAAAGTGTTACATTCACTTTGTTATCGCACGAATGGAACGTGTGGATCATGCATCCAGAATTATGCCGGTCCAACGTGTGAGGACTGTATGGCCGGATTTCATGGACTGACCTGTGATGTCCTATGCCGATCAACGAAATGTTCTAACAACATATGTAATATGCAAACTGGCAATTGCGTATCATGTCCAAACGGATTCTATGGATTGCAGTGTAACTTAAGCTGCTCCCCGGGATGCAATGGTAATGTTTGCGATTATACATTTGGCGCTTGCTTTGAATGAAGACAACCATATAGTTGAGACAAGTGTTGTCTAGCGGGTGGTCATTGTCGTTACTGTTCTTCGAATAAAGTTTGCGAAACGTGTGATAATGGCTACTATGGAGATAAATGTGACACACCTTGCAAAACTTCATGTTATGCTGAAGGACTAAACACAGTGTGTCAAAAACATAATGGAATATGTTTGACATGCTCAATCGGCTTTCATGGCGATTATTGCAACATGACTTGCAGTGAAAGGTGCGCTAACAATCGTTGTGATAAGGACGATGGATAAGCGGCGCTCAGGAATAGACATTGTTCTCACAGGTACCAATTTACACCTTGGTGGAGTGGAGCATGTGGATATTGCTCAGAGTAATTCACCAGTGGTCCAGACGTGGATTGAAAACGGAACCTCTCGTTCTGGTGAATTGTAAAATCATGACACCACGACGTGATTCAACCAAGCGCCATCATGCCTATTCAAGCCTTATCAATCAAGGTAATGCAATAAAACTACTTGTTTGATGCGGTAGGGAAGTTGTTTTCTTGGTAGGTAAGGCTTACTTAATTTGCGCTACATGTACAATGCATTATTCAGCGTTGACTGGGAGATGCAAATGTTTCTCCAAGTTGCGTACATGTTTTAAAATTATGTCGTTATACCAGGGTTTACAAAAGCTGCAGTTATTGTCTGATAAGTTTACTTTGTTATACAGTATGTATACTTTAAAATAAGGAAGTAACTAAATTTCTCATCCGTGAAATACTCGTGAATACATCCAGAATCAGACGTAGATGTACTGCGTTTAAAGTATAGGTGACCGATCATTGTGTCCTGAATATTCGTTGCTATTATGTTATGATGCAAACTTAAAATGAACAATTAACTTCCATTTTTTTGAAGGCATTTCACGGATGGAACATTACTTGATAGTTAAATATAAATATTTATAGAAGTTTGGAATAAGATTGTAGATCTAAGGTAAGATATTTGAATGTATTAATACTATTAAAATGTAGTATCTGATGTATTGGTGTTTATTTATGCATTACGTCGATGATGAAATGATATTTCTTCGTCATGTTTAGGGATATTAACACTATAATGATTATTAACCGTATGAACCCATGTACATTTTAATACCGATAACCGACCAAAGGAAATACAAGTATGGTTTGTGATAATTATGTTTTTTAACTTATGGACAGGTGATACATATTGTGCTTTATACGGGTATACGTCCGATGAATACAACACACATAGATGTACGGACTGCATTGATTGTAAAACATGTAGAGATACAAAAATCGGAATATTTGAAATATTCGCATGTCAGAAAACCTGACATTTCAACCAAAGACTGCATTGGTTAGGCTTCCACATGTGCTAAGTATTTATAAGTTACTACATTTGAATTTCAATTTTTTAAATAAACACCAATAACTTGACAATTTACGTAGTACATGTTTGTTAGCAAAGTCTTGATAATGGTTTCCATACAAACGAGGTATGGTAAATGTATTTATTAATTCTTAAACAGAATTATTCAATTTTTCAGTACACTATGATAATAGCTGTTTGATTTTTTCAGATGTAACCAGATACCTGTAATATACTACAAAAATGAGTTACTCAAGCTATGTTCAACTACTGGTATTGGTGTGCCGTTTCCACTTCAGTAAGTAATTTGTATACTAAGATTATAGATAGTTGAACAACCTATACATGTTTGTATGTTTGTAGATCATATGAGTCAATTATTGCATGTAGTTGCAGACGGGTATATCTGTTACATACACTAACGCACTGCCAGTCAAAAATCTTAATCTATATTATAGTACGTTAATTTATTATTATGTAAATTCAATATTATTAAGTATTTGTTGGAAATAAAGACATTGATTTCAAACAGCTTAACATTAAGTACAACGTAGTCATGTACGTGTTAATTCCATTATGTTGATGTTGCATTCATAAATTCACTTTTTACAAGCATCGTTTCATTGAGATTTAGTTATGTTAAGAAGTACTATATTCATATTGTAGTTGTATTAGCAATAGAACCAGGATGTGAGAATTGTGGATGTTGTATTGATTGGGTGTGTGCCCGTGCATATGTCCAAGGTGGATATAAGGATGATGTTTGCACACTCGGATGCATTGATGGTATTGGGGGAAATAAGTGTTACAACAAATGCCCTGATGATTGTGTCACATGTGAACAAGCAATAAGTAAAAACTGTGCAACATGCGAGAACGGGAAGTATCTTACTACTATAACTAGATATGTAAATAATGTACCAAAGACATATAAGGGTTGCATAGATTGCCCAGGAACCTGCACTACCTGTACATCGGAAACTAGTTGTCAGGAGTGCGCTGATCGATATTACAATACTGAACTATATAACGACTGTTCCGAAGAATGCACTTCGAATTGTAAGAAATGTACATCATCTACCAACTGTCAGGAATGTAACACTCCGTTCTACAACCAAGGATCCACCACAAACTGTTCTCTGTCTTGTCCGGGTCATTGCGTTTGCTCAACGCCCGGTACTTGTTCATCATGTCAAGATGGTTTCTACAACGTAAACCAACAGTGTATGAATCCTTGTCCGGATTCATGCAATGCATGCACAGACCAGAACACTTGTCAATCATGCAAAGACGGTTACTATAACATAATAGAAATGTCGACTTATAACGAATTTGCTGATTGCTCACTTTCGTGCAGAGAGGCTTGCTTCCAATGTTCGTCATATGATGTATGTACTAAATGCAAATATGGACATTATGGTTCACACTGTCAACACAATTGTTCCGTTGGATGTACAAATGGTGAATGTGCTACAACCGATGGGTCGTGTGAGTGCAAGGAGGGATTTTCTGGCAGTCTTTGTGATGAATGCTCAGTCGGTAGACATGGTGAACTGTGTAACCTTCACTGTGTTGGGGCATGTAAGGGCATGTTATGTGACAGAATAACAGGACATTGTGTTAGTTGTAAAGCGGTTAATATAACAGGCGATTTATGTGATAAATGCATAAATGGTATGTGGGGTACATTCTGTTCTTCAATGTGTCCAAAACATTGTGACGGACAGTGTTTGAGAGGCTCTGGACACTGCAAGTCATGCGAAAGGAATTTTGTAGGCAATACATGTTACAAATGTTCAGCTGGCTATTATGGCGAATTATGTGATGTGAAATGTCCAGAGCAGTGTAACAACTCGCTTTGTTATCGTTCTAATGGAACGTGTGGATCATGTAACAAGAATTATGCCGGTTCTACTTGTGAAGACTGTGTTGTCGGCTTTTATGGAGAAACGTGTGATGCTCCTTGTCTCTCAACGATATGTGCAAGAAACATATGCAATCGGGAAACTGGTGCTTGTATGTCGTGTCAACACGGATTCCATGGACTAGAATGCAAAGTTAAATGTTCGCGTGGTTGCAATGGAAATGTTTGCGATTTTGGTTCAGGCGCGTGCGAGTGTAAGGGTCTGTATACTGGGGACAAATGTTGTGTGGATGGTGGACATTGTCGGGACTGTTCTTCAAATACAGATTGTGAAACATGTGAAAATGGTTTCTTTGGGACAAACTGTAGTTTACCGTGTCCAAATACATGTGCTACCGATGGACAAAACTCTCAGTGTGAAAAGACAAATGGAAACTGTCTGGAATGCTTGGTTGGTTTTTACGGTGATCAATGCAATAACACTTGCAATGATAAATGTGCAAACAACCGTTGTGCTAAGGACGATGGACATTGTACTGATGGCTGCACTGGTCACTTCGAGGGTCCTACATGCGCACAAGGTAATAAAATAGTTATTAATTTACTTCTAATGTACATACATGTTTACACACATAACATTGTAATACTGAAAACATAACATCATAGTGCAGACTTTTTTAATCTTTAAAATAATGTATAGCCTTGAACCTCATGTAGCCGGTGTATCAAACGAAATTGACAAAATAAATATAAATCACTCACTCCTCCACACATATTTTGTTGAAAACTGCTAAAATGACCTTTGATCTTTAATAAAACTGCAAAATCACATCAAATGACCTTAGGAATCGGAAAAAATACATGTAAACAAACGCCATGTAAAATTTCAGGAAAGGGAAATAACCTCATTTATCCGGTGCAACAATAACTTTTTCCAAGTAAATTTGGTTCAGTTTGTTGACAAGTTGATTTTTTCCCGCCAAAAGTTGCACACGACCCTTTTTATCAATGGATGACGTCATAGCTGTCAAAATTATGTTTGATATATAAACAAGCAAGCATTGAATACATGCATGTCAAACATTGCCGATTAAATAAGGATTTACTCGTAGTGAAGGCATGGTGTAAGTTTTTGTTGTGATTTCATTCAGAAATTGGTCCATTTCGTATTTATTTATTTAATTTACCCGTCAGTTATTGTAAACAATCCTGCAGGCAATGTCACGAGAAAAAAATCTACAATTTCATGAGAAAATTGCAAACACCGGTACCGTGGATACACCGGCTTCATGAGGTTTCACTATATATATAAATCCCTCAAAGTATATCACATAACAAACAGCTTACCATTCATTGTTTGCAATGTATATCATGATTGTTGTCATTCGATCAGGAGCTTCCTTGTCCAAACATGTATTTCAGTTTTGAAGGTTGTTGAATTAATAAGATTACGTGTAAACAAACTTTGTATCCTAGCGTTTGATATAACATGTATACAAAATTACCAGGCATCTTAAACACGTCAATAACGTTCAATGGTACATTACACCACTGTATATTGATGATCATATTTCAGTTGATGGCACTGCAGGTATTGTTGGTATTGCAGTTGGAGTCTCAGCTGCCACCATTGTGGTTGTGATCTTTATATTGTTAGCAATATTTTGTTTCATCCTTCGAAGAAGGTAAGCCGACTTAATAATACATTCATATATACAACATTGTCTATATAGGCAGCACTAAGACAATGATTAAAACCAAATAGCTTATTTTCTATGACGGGTTATGTTAATTAACTTGTTGTCGATTTTGGCTTTAATAAAGTGGCAACAGTTGGAACAGTTGGACACATAGCATGTTGCTAATAATTCAAAATTTTCAAAATATTGCACATCGATACCGACTGATAGAAATGTGAAGAATCTATCACGACAATGACAATTCATTAATTTAATACTGATTCCCCAAACGAGCAATTGACAGTTGGCATTTGACAACGCGTGATAAATTCATTATATATCGCATGTCACTAAAACGAGTCGTTTATACGCATCGATTATTTGAACAACACGACCGTGTAGTACAACGTTTTATCACACACATGTAGTATAGGAGTATACGTACTCGCTAACTAACCCGGATACAAGGAAATTGATTTGATATACGAATTAATAACATTGTTACAGGTTCAACATCAGAATACAATGTAACAGATTTGTTATTAACATTTCAGGAAACGAACGAACGAGCAGGGGAAAATGGTCGAAGCCAGTTATGTGAACACAGAATTCCAAGCATCTGAAACTCCTGATCAGCAGGTGGACACTCAGACACCACACGGTATGAATATTTATGCCTGTAATTATTGATTTTAGTTATAAAATAAATTATGTGATGCATTAGGCAATGGCCAAAAATCTTGCAAATAAACTGTAAGCTGTAAAACTGAATACAACACACTTCATGTATGAACAGTTATGGACAGTGTTGTGATACTCGCTTAACTTTAATTATCACCCCAATGGACACACGAGGGAAATTTTTAAGGCTGTGAAATATCTAGGTTTCATAGTTAGTATTTATGTCTGCCATAATAGTTTTACTTGTTCTGTGTGTATTTTGTGTCTGTTGAGTGCCCTCTCCATTGTGTACCCAGTCTGGTATGTTTATCGTTCACGTTTATCCTAATTCAATGTTACTTTGTAACATACTCATTGCCTGTATGTGTATCTCTGTAGCCCAGTGGTTTGTGTGTTGGTCGTATAATCTGGCGACCAGGTTCAAATCCGGGTGAAGGCACATATATATCCTCCTATATTTCAGTAAAAATAAACAAAAAAGGCTATGCTCAGCATAATGTCGTTCTTGTATATTTGTATACTTAAATATATAAATGTGAAATGTACCAAATCCTATTTTTATTGTTTTGCGTATTTTCTTATTAAATGTACATAGCCTTGAAACTTACTCATTCTGTTTGCATAGTTCCATGTACGGTTTGCATTGACTTTGTTTGTTATTATATTTGATATTGAACATTCAGTTTAATCAAATGAAAACAACTACTTTTTATATTTCAGAATATGAAGTATTGGGTGCAAGAATCCAAATGGACGAAACAGATTATGATGTGATCAAATATCAACAAAACAGATAACATCCGTGCTTATGATAACTACACAGCCGATAGTGCCATATACCAAATACGTTACAAATAGAATAGTACATTACTTAACCCTGTTCAGAGCAGGCGTGAAGTTGCAGTTATTGCATTGAATAAGACTTTAAAGAAAACGCTTCATTTGTGTATTTATGTTAGGGTAAGGTATAATTGGAAACACTTGTATGTAGTACATGTGTTGACTTAATTAATATGTTATGCACTAATAAAATGTTTCGTCTAATTTCGCAGAATTTAACGGAAAGTGTAGTTACCGCGGTGAGATTTTTGCTGTATATACTTATTTAATCGACTCGTCCGTTTGACAGAGACCCTACCATCACATAAACTATATAATCATACTATTCATAATCATATGAAAATGGCCAGTTTGGAACGCAAATAATCCATGCACTATTTAGTCAAGTCATATTGGAGATATCGCGAAGATTTTTCAAGTAACGCGTTAATTGTCATAGCATGTCGTTGTTCTGGGATAACGTTACGACCGAGCTGCTCGACGGTGAGTGCTTCACCACATGGTTACAAAAAGTGTTGTCATCAAGTGAATAGTGACGTTTCCATTAAGTACATAAGAAGAATCGAAAGCTTGTAATGTCATTACAGTAGTTGCAATATTTCAAAACTTACAAAGAAATTACACAATTATATTGATCACCTCTCGTAGCAGTTGGACGGCAATGCATTCAGCTGTCTTACGTCACTATAGCATTATTGTCTTTGTCTACTGTTATTGTGTACTTTTGTTCGTAGTTTTAGTTTCGCATACATTATCAAATATCATTAACATAAAACTAACCCTTTTTAAATTGTTCTATTTACACTGTACAAATGCTGAAAACGTTTATTTTTGTTTTGATGCATTTTCAACATGTATGAGTAAGTCAGGGGCGTGTGTTATTGTTACATTGAAGAAGTGTACTCGTTTGTTTTGTAATGAAAATATAAAGCATTTTCAGAACTTTATTTATAAAGAATTTGGCGTATGAATGTATCCATAATTAATTGACTTTGAGTGGTTGTTTTTATCCCTTTGTGTTTTTTGTTCTATCATGTCTTTCACCAGTAAAATCGTATCCCGTTTCATTAATCAAGTAAAATATTATTCGATGATAATTGTTAGTGTAGCATTTAAACAAATATTGTCACGTCGGTAAACAAAGTATGAATAACACGGATCAGAAAGTCATCGGATGAAATACCATATGCCTAGCAGTACTGCATGCTTTCTTTGTATGGAAATTTCAACATTTCGCTTACTTAGAATGATAATGATATATTTTCAAATTCTGCTGATATGCCTATTATAACGAAAACCAGAACTTGTCATTATGACCGCATTTCAAGCTGTTTTTTTGCCAGTTTTCCCAAAATATAAATTTTGTACTGACGACCTTCTCATTCTATGCCAGCGATATGTATATTTATTTTCTAACATATTTGCATTATGTATGTTATTGTTCAAAGTTCTTATTTATCTATTAATATTATCAATGAATAAATGTAAATAAATGTAATGTTCATGTTTATCAAACTTGGCGTGTGTGTCTTCAATGTCTATAATTTATTTACATGATATTTAAATCTTAAACCACAATGTTTTTGTCTTAAATACTCGGTTTCAAACAAAGTTGACATGTAGGCCTACAAAAATACCAGTATCGGAATAGTAAGTCACTTTGGTCACTTTCGTACGTTTACAATTAAGGTTATCGGACAGGGAAGGCAGCACTCTACTGTACCAGCCGTGTACAACAACATCACAACACAACATCAGTGAGCAATGCCCGCCTTCATGTTTCCGTCGCATCAGTAACGCTTTATGTGTCCAAAGGAATAGTAGCTTGAGTTGCAGATACATTGCAAAGTGAGGCGAAACTATCGTTGGTGTCAGTATCGTTGGTGTTACCAATATGCATTTACGATTTGTATTGTTATTGTGCATAAATACCACTTAGTATTCAGAGGTAGCAGCAAGTGGCATTAACGTTTAGCTTATTCAAGTTGAGTTTTAGACACGTGGTTAAACGAGACAAAAGTGTCATAGGCGTTTGCTGTGCATAAACAATATGCACAACGGTAAGAGTATTTTTATTGTGCCTCCAAATCCAAAAGGAATGCCATCTAGTGGTTAGTTAATACCTATTTATTTAAGGTCGAATGTGAAACAAGTATTTCCAACGTATATTAATTACTCACGACGCCTCATTCCTGATACATGTAGTCTACCGTAACGAGGATATGAGAGAAGAGAAGCGAGTTTCCTTTATATGCTTAGCGTCTAGCAAGGGAATTTGTTGTACTATTTTTATACCATCTTTAGTATGATTCGGCCTGGGGTCGAACCCAGGATCGCCGCACAAGGTTTCGAGGAGAAGGTGGTTCAAATCTAACCTAACTTTGGATTTACAGCATCTTAGACCAATGTTTGACTTCGCTCTATCACACAATGTGAACATGAAAGGGAAAGTAGGCTTATACAATCTGATTAAAATCATGGTATTTTTCAAATTTATTATTTTTTCAAAGTCACTAAACTTATAAGCAATCATTTATAAAATATTAATGAGGTATACCTGACAATTTTAATATTTTCTATAATTCAATATGTTTACATAGGTTTCAATCTAATAGTCCAACAATGCACAAGTGACATATTTATCTCATTCACTATACACTACTTAAACGTTCTAACCCGCCATCTTATAATTTTCGCCATAACTTTTTTCTTAAAGTATGTACCCTCATGAAAGTTTGCACACCAATACTTGAATACATGATCCAGTTAATTATACATTTATTTTGGACGACAAACGGTTATGTATGCTTTCACAGGCGTGTTACGTTATGAGGTATTTTATACTTATTCATAAAAATACCCAAATTATTGTGAAATCGTGCAGAAATCAACGCATGGAAAGCACGATTTCATAAACATTATGGCCTAACTGATCCGACGAAAACCAGGTTACATGCCGTGATTGACTCCAGACGGACTTGGTTGAAGAGTAACCAACTTCGAACAACATGAGAAAAAGGCCTTGTCAAAAAAGTTGATTTTGCAAAATCACGCTTGCTTCACTAATCGAAGTTTGCTGTTGATAAAAACAAAGGTAACCATCAAAACTACAAAAACAAACAGAACAAAAAAAAGTTAAATAAAAAAATAAGGGCCGCAACTCTACAGAGCTCATAACATTCCGACTAGTGTGTCGCCTTCTTTGTGTACCAAACTCAGCATGTAAAGTGTTTTCGCGTAGGAAATTTATGATTTTTTTCAAAAACTGTTCATAAAGACATGCTTTTCCTAATGCATTTCTTACACGTGTTAATGTGTTATATTACGTAACAGGTCTAACACGACGAATTCAACCGTAAATAGGCCAAACATCAACACATCACTGGCTTAAATACATCTTTATACGCCTGTATGTGAATTTTCATGCGAATAAATCTATTATTATAAAAGTATTTTAAATCAAAGTACTGAAGTACTGACAGGCTGTCGAACTGCAAGGGGACAATAGCTATTCAAGTAATATAACATCAAGTGGTTTTCTAAGTCGATAGAGAGGTAAGTGCTGGACGAAAAATAAAATTTTAAAAAATATAAAAACTTTGAGGCCGCCGTGATTCGATCGCTGGACCTTAGCACTACCTATGCACTATGTTAGCTACAATATCTCATACATAAATTAATGATCAGGTGTATTATCTACTCAACATGTATCGGTATGTGAAATTCCACAAGGATATAACTATTTTTGACATTACAGGACTGAAATATATTAGTTTCGGGTTAGCACTTTTGGGTAGTGTATGGTGAAAGCACCACGAGCACGAATGCACTTTAACATCCAGGCCTCATACATGATATAATATTTGTGATGTACGTATAGTTACAGTAGTCGGAACGTCCGAGTTGTCACACGATGCACACGATCGACGGACGATGCACGCACGATATACGGACGATACACGCACGGTTCCCGTTACAAAAATACACGATGGGCGATACGATACACGATCCGTACGTTATACACGGTATACACGGTCTGCACGATGGGCGAAACGATATGATACACGATCCGTACGTTATACACGGTATACACGATAGCGATATGGAACATGCGTTCTACACGATATGCACGATTCGCAAGAAGATTCCGAGTGTGAGAAAATTCACCTTAAAATTTCGTCCACTATCAAAATTGTGTGTAAATGAAGCAGTAATTAATACGACTAAAAATGTTGTTGTATCGTCGTCAAGACGTCGAGTCTGACCAAATACTGTTGCATTAAACAAAGACCTAAATTACAGGTCTTTGCATCAAATAAGTCGAGTAACGTACTTGCGACTGAACGTTTAGCCGATATTTATCAGTATTTGTCAAGTATTGATACAGGGTGGCCGAAGGCCGCTTATTTGCACCTATTATTATTAAAGCCTGGTCATTAACCGACTAGTTTTACCCACTTGAAGTATAGGCCTTCTTTAGGCGTGTCTGTAGGAAGGAAAAGGGAAATAACCGTTGGCGTTACTGATCATTGGTATCTTTCCGGCGGCACGAAATACCTTTCAAGAGTTTGTTGATCCAGATTTTTATGAAAAAGCAGAAAGATGGATTTTCGATTTATTTTTAGGTTTTTTAACTTATTTAAGTACTCGTTACTATAAACGAGGAATTAATGTGGTTATACAATGCATCCCAATGACAGAAATTTTATGTAAGTATCCTGTCATTCTCGATTCCATTTGTTAGCCTAATTTGGGAATGACCCTGAACACTTTTTACACTGTGACTTTTTTGTCAGTGGTTCAATTGCTCTTGAAATAGCATTGTTTATGAGATTATGCACCCACGACCCCCACCAACCACTGGGGATGTATGGGATAATGTTTTACTCACGAATAATGGCCCCCATGTGCTGTAAACCCAATAAAGATAGACTAAGTTTGCGATAAAGCATGGGTATGGTCAAATCTTGTCGTCGAGTGGCTACCATTAATATCCCTGTGTGTTTGCGGTCCTTAACCGTTCCAGAGACCTGTTATCGTTCAGGTAGCCTTACTATGATTGAAGGGTGGTAAACAAATAGCCCGATAACATCAGAAGAATCCGAACCCGTTTGGAGCAGCCCGACTGCTTCAAACCGTGAGTGTTCAGGCAAATATGGCATGTTTAATCTTCTTGTATATGTTTTTATTTTATGAGTTTTCTTAAGTGGTATAGCTACCCTGTAATTCGGCAATAGAAATGGTCCGCTTTGTGATTTCCCACATGCTCCATGTGCGAAACATTGGTTTTACACTAAACTGGCAAAAACCGGTTAAAACACATTTAAGTAGGTTGGCAAGTACTGAAATATCAAGGTTGTAACGTGTGTATCATTTACATTTAGCGAGAACCATATATCGCATTTATTTAGGACATTATTACCCCCGAAAACAAAGTTTTGTATTTCGTTTGTCCCTGAGTGTATTGTAGGGTATAATAACGTCACGACGTAATCCAACTAAGTGTCATTAGGCCACTTCAAGTAGTGTCAAGGTAATGGAATAAAACTTGTTGTTTGGTGCGGTAGGGAAGTTTTTGTAGGAAAGAATTACTTTGTTGTTGTTACAATTTATTATTAAGTGTTGACTGAGAGTTGCAATTGTATCTATCATTTGCGCACATGTGTAACAATCATTTCGTAATACCAGGGCTGAAAATATGCTGCAGTAATTGACTGTTCATATGATCGCAAAAGTTTACATTTTTATAAAGTATGTACTCGTTAAATCAAGGAAGTAACACAATTCCTCATCCGTGAAATGTTCGTGAATACATCCAAAATAAGACGTAGATGCATTGTGTTTAAAGTAAAAGTGTCCGATCATTGTATCCTGAATATTCATTGTTAATATATCGTTGTGTAATTATTTAAACTTAAACAAATAAAATTAAATACCAGTTGTGAAGGCATTTTATAGATCGAACATAAATTGATAAGTAGGATGTAAATATTTGTAGAAATTTGGAATAAGTTTGTAGGTGTGAGGTGAGGTATTTGAATGTATTAATACTGTTACAATGTAGTACAGTATCCCATTAATTAGTGTTTATTTATGCATTAAGTCGATAATGAAATAAAAAGAGGATCTATCACGAGTTGTCAATTGATATCCATTTATATTAAACGTGTTTTGAAAATTTTATCATGCGAGCCTCTGGCGAGCCTCTGGCGAGCTTAATACTATTTACTGAACGAGTTTAATACAAATACATAAATTGACAACGCGTGATAGATTTTTTTATATCATATGGCACTAAAACAAACAAACAAATACACATTGATTCATTGGACAAACTCACACATGTATTTAAAATTTAAACTACAAGTGTTACGTATAAGATTATATGTACTCGCTATACTAACCTGGATACGAGGCAAGTCATGTGATATTATATTTTCCGACCTCTTTCGTCACTTGTAGGGATATTAAGGTAATGATGATTATCTACGGTGTGAATCCAGCTGTCATTTTTAATACCGATACCCAACAAAGGAAATACAAATACCGGATGTTTTTTTTAATAATTATGTTTTTCAACTTTTGGGGAGCGGTGGCCTAGAGGTAGGGCGCGCGCTTCGGGATCGAGAGGTCCCGGGTTCGATCCTCATCTGGACCACTGGTTAAAATCTCTGAGCAAGACCCACAGCTCCACTCCACCATGGTGTAAAATGGTACCTGTAAGGGCAGTGTCTATTCCTGGGCGCCGCAGATCGATGTTGGCTGCCACACCACAGGAGAGAAATAGTCTCTCCAGGGAGACAGGAGTGTAGGTTTCCATATGTAGCCCAATGACCAGGGGAGTTAAAATGTCAAAGGGTGCTTGAGCGGCCTAACAGCTGAAAAGAGCCCTAGCAAATTGGTAACTTAACTTTTTTATGTATTGTGCTATATACAGGTATACGTCCGATAAAAAGGAATGCAACGCACATAGATGTACTGAGTACATTGATTGTAAAACACGTAGAGATACAAATTGGAATATGAGAAATATTCACATATCTGAAAACCTGACATTACAACCGAAGCCTGTATTGGCTAGGCTTCCACAGGTGCTAAGTATGTAAATGTTTTATATAGTTCAAATTTTGCGCACGTTTATTATTATCAGAACGTGAAATCTGTCTTTCCTAATTATATTATTTTAATGTACATACTATATTATTATTATTATTATTATAAATTTACAAGGAATACTGGGGACTGTGTATAGTATGTTGGGAATTTTCTATGTAATATATGTAACGAATATGTTCAGATAGGTATTATGGTCAGTGTGTGACAAGGACTGCCGTGAACAGTGTTTCAACTCTCTTTGTTATCGTTAACTATACGTTTATTTCATATTATGCCTATGTTTATTATTATGAGCATATTTTTATCTCTCTTTCCAAATTCATCATAAGTAGATACAATTTAGAAGTTCTGCTCATTAATGCGTCCAAACAAATCAATGTAGTTGGGGCGGTCCTCCATACAGCAAATTAAAACAAGTACATGCTAATGATTGACGATAAACGAAGTTTAGAAAACTTTCAACTATACACTCAGCGAAATTACTAATTGGCCACTTTTTAAACTCACAAATTTTTGTACATAACAATTGAGAAATATTTTAAGTGTACTTAACTCATTCGACCATATGTACTTAAATAAATTCAATTCGTGTTTCACATAGACTGGTTACCTGTTCTGAGTTATGGCCCAATGTGTACGAAACAATTTTTTTAAGTTTAATGCAAAACCTGTCAGTGGAAATGTGTAAAAATATAAACCAGTTTGAGATCGCCCAACTGTAAAAACAACCAATATTGCTAAAATAAGTGGGCGTTAAAAAAATTTACAGCTTTGAAGTTGAAAATTCTGAAATTACCTCCCTTTTAATTGAAAATAGAACAACTTAAATCCCCAACGAGTGATAGATAAGTAAAATTTTGTACATTCTTTCTTTCATTAGTTATCTTTTTTGTGCTTAAATTATGGCAAGTTATCAATGCGTTTCAACTTTAGAGGCGACATTGATTTCCTATGGCGAATTACGTGGTAACTGTCAGGAATTCAGATAAATCTTAAAAGTCGATGTTTTTTCATTTGCAACCTATTGGAGTATAACTTTTCCATATAAACTAATTACTGCCTACTCGTCCATATGAGATGATGGTGTATTATGTTAAGGTTATTCATAAATGCATTTATTCATATTTTATGTGATTTCTGGTTCTGAGGGTTCTTGTTTAGTATCTTCAATTATTTAGAGTGAGAATAATAGCAGAATCTTCATCAAAGTTTCATGTATATGTTTTTTACACACTTCTTGTACATTTACTAATGACAGAATATATTTTAAATAATCATTGACTGGAATTTTGTCAGTATATTAGGTGACCCATTAGAGATCTTGTTTAGTATATTTGTGTTTTGTATTGTGCATGGGCGAAGGAGCGTCTTCAACATTGGCGGGAGCAAACATTTGGCAACTTGGGGTAAATTTTTTTTTTGCTCGCTACGCTCCCAAAGTAACTTCCTTATGTCAATTAGTCAACACGCAATATTTGTACAAAACTATTCTAGACACAAACTGTACTCTTAAACGTCCAAAACACTCCTATATGTACGTGGGTGAATCAAAAAGTTCCTAGAAAAATATCATAACTCACAAACCACAGCTTCAAATATTTTCAAATTTTAATATAACGGGATCATAAGTATAACAAAATAATTTGTAAAATTTCATTGAATAAGTCAAAGCTACATGATTTTTACACCGAATCACGCACATACTGCATCAGTATACCGGAGCACGTCAGCGTCATTTGATGATCGACGTCAAACTTACGCCAAGATAATCAATACTTACGTTAACATTTTGACTCATTTTCGTTTTTCGAAGTGGCTTATATGTAGGAATTTTTTAATTACGATCGTGAACATAGTTTCCGCATTTTCAATTGTTTGTTTAATATAGTGTGCGTTGTCCCATAAAATTATTCTAAATGCTTGCTATATCCGCTATTACATGTATAGAGCACTGGTCCTCTTCGACGACGCTTTGAACCAACGTCAGCAAAATCGGGTGTATCTATTAATTTCAGGATATATACCTTCACGTTTTAAACGTTTGTATTGTTTCTGATACCGTACGTATATTTCAGTTTCACGCAGATTTTGATAGCAGCCCGTGATTCCGTAAATTCCGGTAGACCCGTTTTACGCCGATATTTCTATATAGTACGATTATGTAAATGTCGATTAAAACATAATTTATCGAATATGACGTCTGAAAGTTTAACAAACTTTATACATGATATCATGCAATCAATCATAACATTTTGACGGTGTTTGAAGGTCCTACAGTCGAGATATTTTAGGAAATTCAATAAAATGTGTTTCAAACTACATGTATCCGTGTGCTCCAGTATTAGTCCCGTATGTCGTTACGTTTTATCTTAAATATTTTTTTCAAGCTCAAGACTTATATATTTGGATAGAAGAGAGTCTGGGGATTTCATAAAACCATTTCTTGATTGTTGGCAACTTCGCGTTTTTTTAATATTTACTGTTGTTTCTGGTGTTTTTGTCAAAAATCGTGACCCAACGTTATTGATAAATCGTCATTTTTGGAATGGATAATCATTAGAAATCAAACATACACCTATGTACTTTTATAGTCAGTTACTTAAACTGCACGAAAAAGTTAAAGAGGTATCTGTGATTTTTTTCTATTATTCAATACAGGCCTGTATTTTACGTTACCAGCCATTTTCTACGCATTTGACCATCAATCAGTTAGTGCTAACAAAACATGCATTATGAATTCCGATCAATTTTCATATATTTTGACAAATTGTTATATTTTAAACATATAAAATGTTTTTTGGGTGGATATATTCATGTAAATGGTATTGATAGGGTACTTTAATACTGCATACATAATGCTAAAATTTGTTATAAACGGACAAAACACACACATCAACTATACATGTATACTGTCTGTAAAGATTTGCAAGACACCTGTACTCTTTTATTTAGTTGCTATTTGTTTTGTGTAATAACTTTTGTCTTTTGCAGTAAAATTTAATCCGTATGTCTTCATTATGTTGTAATTTACGTTACATAAGCGTATCCATAGATGACAACTTTATTGTGCTGCATGCTCATTTTAATATAGTACACACATTTATTTAAAAAGGGATATGTGTTTGATATTTCAACAAACTACAATAAATATTTATTCAATTTTCTAAAGTTACATTCTTGTAGAGCGTATAAGAAACACCATTCATAATAAGAAAACGTCACACATTCTCACAATTTGAGTCGAAATTGTATAATCGAAAAAAAGCTGACATTCAGATTCATCATAAACGTCCATAGGGCACGAAAGTCGATCCCCTATGTGAACATGTTTCAATAATTGGCACATCATAAAGCCTACCATTTTTATGCCGTTTTTAACCTCTGTTTTCACCAGTGTGATTAACGTTACGATAGAATGGGTATCATACTTCTTAACATAACGGACATAGGAAAGAAGTTCAATAATTGGGGTTTTTACATAATAAACTACATATCCTCTCATATTAACTCTACCAAAAGATCAACTTGTCAATATAATTATGCTAGTACTCATGATACCAGTATGTATATTATTACATGTACGTGTGTTTACCCTCTTTTTTATATACCTAATTCTCATATTATATGTGAATTTGAAGTACAAAAGTACAAATATAACTATTCAATGTTATATTCACTAATCTGACCTGGAACCAAATGCACTATCTGATAATATAGAAAAGTATGTAAACATAACCTGGCTAAAAATAAATATGTCAGTACATGATTTGTACTGAAATTTTCATCACGTAAACTACAAAATAAACTAATATAAATGTATCGATACAATAGTATAATGCTACAAGTTGTGTTAATGAGCAAGGCTTACCTGAACCAAATTTTGGGTAAAAACGAACTAAATAAATACAATCAACGTATATATTGTTTCTAGCGACATATTTAGGAGTAGTATGAAATATGGTCATGTGGAATTCTTATTTACTGTATGGAAAAACTTGCATAAACACTAAACTGGTACCAAACAGGTACACATTAAATATCTATGAAATGTCTAAACACGATTTCTCTTTAATACATCTTTGAGAGCGGTGGATAGTCGGATACATGCTTCGGTATCAAGATGTTTCACATGATATACTCCACCAAAGTGTATATTGGTACCTGCTACGACAGTGTATGTTCCTGGCCGTCGCAGATCGGAGTTGGCTTCACCACCCATAGGAGACAAAAGTCTCCACAGGGGGAGACGAATGCAGCCGTTCTGTAACATGTAAGGTCTATTTTACGTGACACTGTTTTGTGGGTGTGATAGCTATGTCCACATATTACTTCAATTAACTAAACTAGGTCGTTTACAAATATTTCCTAATGATAATTGCACATATTGTACAACAAAATATGCACAAGTCATTAATAATTCGTCTATTTCATGTCTGAACTATACCGAGTAATTCATGTTGTATTCTTCCGTGGCGCCCACAAATCGCTTATCTATTACGGAATATATAAACGTTAATAAATAGAGTATGAACCATATTAGTATTATGGAATTATCATTGTTTATTCCTGATTTCATTAATGACATCATCTGAATTATACTGTATGAAAAATTACATCTTCTGATAGCGACAATAGATAAAGAAACATGTTACAAAGACTACAAAACGTTTTACGTGACTATCTCTCTCTATATATGTATCCAGTTAAATGACTTTTTTATTTTTGTTAAAATAGTGTTAACAACGATATAAAAAGTAATACATGTAATGCTGTGCCATTTTGACGGATTTGGATTCTACAATTAATATGTATACAAAAATACTGCATAATAGGCATGTGTTTGAAATTTTATGGTACATATACCATGCATATTTTATTATTTGCTCGTCAACAGGCATGATTAATCGTTGACATATGGAGCATACTTTATTTTTATTCTTGACAGAAATTGGTAAATTGTCAATCATTGAGATAATTATTATGTGGCATACTTTATATTTATTCCTGAAAGACATTGGTTTTTATGCAGATAATGGATGGCTATGGCTTTGTCAGTACGATCTCATTCGTCACGTAAAATACAATTTATTGTCACCTAAATTTTAAGTGAAATACTTAATTGTATTTGGATTTCTTTATTGACCTATTTTTGCTTTTTTTATTGGGGATTTACATCACAATTTTAGAATATAATACGTTTCAATAACTATTATGTGTATAGTTGACATGTTAAACAAACAATATTAAAACATTTGATGTTGTGAGAGTAAAAAAGTATAAACTTATCGGTCCGTGCAGTTACATAAACTGTAACAAATTACTGCATTTAGCGATTTTGGTGAGAGGTAATGCTATCTGTATCATTTTTTATATATACTACTTGGAAAATTAGTGTATATTATGACAGCAATTCCGTGCATAATGACCGTATAATTTTCGTAACGTAGAATTCAAAATTATACCAGAGTTGTTTGCAGCAATATAACAATTATTTATTGTCATGTGTGCAATGGTTATTGTCGTACATGCTCATTTAATTGTTATTATACAATATTTCCTTTCATTTGATATAAAAAGAAACGAAAACTTCACACGTTTAAAGACCAATATGTATTTTAAAACAAATGCATGCTCTCAAAACTTCCATATGACTGAACAGGACTCACATCGAAGCAGTAAAGAAAAAAAACATGACATGTTACTGGAGATATTTCAGAAATAATATAATATTATGATATGACTAAGCACAGGGGTTTTGTTTGTTTGATAAAGGTTTAACGTTTGTTAATTGTTGTTGAAACGTTTAAGGACTTTGTATTTTACGTTACCGTAAAAACATATTCTATTTTAAAGCTCTAGACAATGCTTACCATTTTAAGCAGTAAGACGAGGGTTATTTTCAGCAGTTGTTCAACTGTTGCCATTTTAATAACCTCTGGACATTAGGCTACCTAAGGAAACATGCGCTCGAGTCTCCCTGATGACACTTATATCTTTCCTGAGGATGAGGCAGTGAATATCGATCTACGACGCCCAAAAATACGTAGACTTACCTAGCAGGTACCAATTTTTACATTGGTAAAGTAGAAAATGCGGGACCCCTGGATCCCAAAACGCGCACCCTACATCTAGACTGCCGCTCTCAAAGACGTCTTATAGGGAAATCGTGGTTAGACTTTCCATATACATTTAATTTGTTTTGTTTTGTTTTAGTTTTTGCATTATTCTAGTTTGTTGCTATTGTAGTATTATTCCTGACCCCATTTCATAATACTCGAAAACATACCGCAAAAGCAATGTATGCATTAATTTGATTTTTGGCACACTTTTACCATTTTATTTTACTTTTATTATGAGGCCGGAATTGTCTCTTAAGCATAACTTGTTTCATTCTATTCATTATCGATAGATAAGTTTATTTTGTATATTACGTGACGAAAACTTCGGTAAAATCATGTACCGGCACTTTATATTTAGCTGGTTTTGTTTTAAAAATCTGCCATATCATCAAGTAGTGCCATTTGTGCTGACTTTGATTTGTGAATAAAACATTGAATATCCGCACGCTTTTGCACTACTAATTCAAATACGATGTAAGATATATGTATGTAAAATAGAGTGTTAACAAAAGCGCATTTAATGATATACATACCGGTTTCATAAGTATATTGGCAATTTAATGTTTTCACAGAGTTAGTTTAAGAAGATATGTAGTATTTTTGATAACAAAAGTATTGAACTTCTTCCTTATGTCCTTTATGTTAATTAATAAATATGGTACATATACTATTGTAACGTAAATTACTCTGGTGAAAACAGTGATTAAAAACGGCATAGAAAATGCGTAGGATTTATGATGTGCCAATAATTGAAATATGTTCACATAGGGGATCGACTTTCATGCCCTACGAAAGTATGGACGTTTATGAAGAATTTAAATGTCAACTTTTTTCTATTCTTCCATATTGACTCACATTTTGAGAATGTGTGACATTCTCTTATTATTGGTGGCGGCTCTGAGACAATCTACAAGAATTAAATTAAGAAAAGTGAGTACATATCGATTGTAGTTTGTTGAACTATCACACACATATCTCTTTTAAAATAAAAGTGTGTACAATCAAATGATCATGCAACACGATAAAGTTGTCATCTATGGATACGCTTGTGTAACGTAAATTACAACATAATGAAGACATACGGAATGAATTTTACTGCAAAAGACAAAAGTTTTTACACAAAACAAATAGCAACTAAATAAAAGAGTACAGGTGTCTTGCAAATCTTTTCAGACAGTATACATGTATAGTTGATGTGTGTGTTTTGTCCGTTTATAACCAATTTTAGCATTATGTATGCAGTATTAAAGTACCCTATCAATACCATTTACATGAATATATCCACCCAAAAAACGTTTTATATGTTTAAAATATAATAATTTATCAAAATATATGAAAATTGATCGGAATTCATAATGCATGTTTTGTTAGCACTAACTGATTGATGGTCAAATGCGTAGAAAATGGCTGGTAACGTTAAATACAGGCCTGTATTGAATAATAGAAAAAAATCACAGATATCTCTTTAACTTTTTCGTGCAGTTTAAGTAACTGACTATAAAAGTACATAGGTGTATGTTTGATTTCTAATGATTATCCATCCTAAAAATGACGATTTCTCAATAACGTTGGGTCGCGATTTTTGACAAAAACACCAGAAACAACAGTAAATATTAAAAAAACGCGAAGTTGCCAACAATCAAGAAATGGTTTTATGAAATCCCCAGACTCTCTTCTATCCAAATATATAAGTCTTGAGCTTGAAAAAAATATTTAAGATAAAACGTTACGGCATCTCGGTCCATATACATTATCGCCCTTGTTCAAGATCTAAATATTTTTACAACGGTTATCATTAGGTCGCTATAAATCTGTGTATGTAAAGAAAATACCAATGCATGCATACAGTATAAATATGTCGACAGTAACTCTGAAAATAAAAAAGTTATGGCCAAATTCTACGAACTCTTTTATTCACCCACGTATATACTAACTGTGAGTTTATGGTTCTGTGGTCATTTGGTTAAGTAATTACCTCGTAACTGGAAGTTAATCCGTTCAAGTACACACGGGTCCGGGGCGTAGCCTTCCGGAAATTTTTCTAAATTATGGATCAATCTAGTACATTCTATGCGTTCTGAGAGAGTGTAGACAAAATCCCGGGTGGACAGAATACCGGCACGTCATTTTTGACAGGGTAGACATAATCCCGGCCATGTTTTTTACAGGGTGGACAAAATCCCCACCATAACGTGGTGTGACAAATGTATTTAGAAATGCTTAAACATACTTATTAAATGTTTCGGTAAACTATAATAATACATACATATAGTTGTTTAATTTTTTTCAGATGTAAACAGATACATGTAATATAATACACATGAGATTACATGTACTCAGAATGAATGCTCTAAGCTATGTTCTACTACATGTACTTGTATTGATGTGCCGTTGTCTCCTTCGTAAGTGATATACTTATTGTTGACTTGAACAAAAAACTACTATATATTTGCCAAATATAGTACATGTATTGACTATTATGTTAATCCAATATCATAAAAGGATACTATTTAGGATATAATTAGATTCAAGCAGCGTAACATTAATTTCATGTGTTCACTGTTTACAAGCATTGTTTCACTCAATTGTGTTAAGTAGTGTTTTTATTAATATTTTGATTCAGTGGTCAATTAGAAATAAGGGGTATTCATATTTTAGTTGTAACAGCAATAGAACCAGGTTGTGACAATTGTGGATGTTGTATCGATGGAGAGTGTGGCCGGGCATATGTCCAAGGTAAATGGAAGAATGATGTTTGCACACACGGATGCATTGATGGTATTGGAGGGAATAAATGTTACAACAAATGTCCTGATGATTGTGTCACATGTGAACAAACAATAGGTAAAAACTGTGCAACATGCGAGAGCGGAAAGTATCTGACTGATGTAACTAGATATGTAAATAATAGAGCAAAGACATATAAGGGTTGTGTAAATTGTTCAGAAACTTGCACAACGTGTACATCAGAAACTACTTGCCAGGCGTGCATCGATCGACACTACAATACTGGACAAGATGGCGACTGTTCCCAAACATGTCCTACTAATTGTAAGACATGTACATCATCCACCGACTGTCAGGAATGTTACACTCCGTTCTACAATCAAGGAACCACCACAGACTGCTCTCTGTCATGTCCAGGTAATTGCATTTGCGCATCGCCCGGTGTTTGTTCATCATGCAAAGACGGTTTCTTCAACCTAAATCAACAGTGTGTCAGTTTTTGTCCATATTCATGTGAGTCTTGCTCAGATGAAAACACATGCCAGTCTTGCAAAGATGGATATTACAACAGAAGAAGTAGTTCTTCCAATAACGATGTTACTAATTGCTCGCTATCGTGCAGAGAAACATGCATCCAATGTACGTCGTATGATGTATGCATTTCATGCAAAAAGGGACATTACGGATCGTACTGTCACAACAATTGTTCCATTGGCTGTACAAATAGTGAATGCAATTCAAATGATCGAACGTGTACCTGCAAAGAAGGTTTCACAGGCAGTGAGTGTAATGAATGTGCGCCTGGCAGACACGGCCAACAGTGCGATAAGCAATGCCCTACTACATGCAAGAACAACATGTGTAAGCGAGACACGGGGGACTGTCTAGAATGTAAGTCAGCCAATATTACTGGTGTTAAATGCGACCGTTGTGTGCTTCATACTTGGGATGCACTGTGTTCGCAACCATGTCCAATCAATTGTCAAGGACAATGCGTAAGGAACACTGGATACTGTGTATCGTGTGTTGGGAATTTTCAAGGTAGTTTATGTAACGAATGTTCAGCTGGGTATTTCGGTGAAGTGTGCGACAAGGTCTGCCCTGAACAGTGTTACGATTCCCTTTGTTATCGTTATAATGGAACGTGTGGATCATGCAACAAGAAATATGCCGGTTCTACTTGTGACGATTGTGTTGTCGGCTTTTATGGAGATACGTGTGATGCTCCTTGTCTCTCAACGAAATGTGCAAATAACATATGCAATCGGGAGGCTGGGGCTTGCTTATCGTGTCAAAACGGATTCTTTGGACTAGAATGTGAATTTATCTGTTCACAGGGTTGCAAAAGTAATATTTGCAATTTTGGTTCAGGCGCGTGTGAGTGTAAGGGTCTGTTTACTGGGGACAAATGCTGTGTGGATGGTGGACATTGCCGTAACTGCTCTTCAAATACAGATTGTAAAACATGTGAAAATGGTTTCTTTGGGACAAACTGTAGTTTACAGTGTTCAAGTTCGTGTGCTGCCGATGGACAAGACTCACTGTGTGAAAAGACTGAGGGTAAATGTTTCGCATGCTCGGATGGTTTTCATGGTGGTCATTGCAATAGCACGTGTAGTGATAGATGTGCAAACAATCGTTGCGACCAGGACAACGGACACTGTATCGATGGATGTGTTGGTGATTTCGAAGGTCCTACGTGCGCTCAAGGTAAATGGTACATATTTATTTTTAAATTTTAAACGATACACAAAGATTGAAACTATGCGAATAAAGCAATGATGGGAACTTAATTATTAAACCACTTTATTATCATTAAAAAAGATGGAGCCAAACAAATCACAGGTACTTGACATTTGTTTAACATCGTTGGTATTTTCTGTGCACACTTTTATATATGTGCATGTAATGTGACGGCTAAAAAATTTATCATTTGCAGCGGCACATACAATGTACGGAAGAGTTAAAACTCAACTTTAAAACCGATTATTTTTACTGTATCTATGCATTGCCAAAACATTCATCGCATCGGTAGTTTTCAAACTTCCTGATACACTATCCTTCGGTTGTTATTGTACTATTTAATAAATGCGAAAGTTAACACTATCCTAGCTCGTTTTCGACTGCAACAATATAAAAAACATGTTTGAAAACCATACGAATGAACAAACTCGTTTCATAATATAAATATCTAAACACGACTAGATCGCTTGCACCCATTGTGAAATTAATATGAAATGCAAAGCAATTGTTCAAAAGGATAAAACGTAGTAGGAAGAAAATCTTACTTTGAATAGAGTAGAGTGGAGTATGTGCATTGAGGCAAAAATAGTATAACATAAGAAACTTGAAAATGAATGCATAGACATAGGCGATAAATTGCGCGTATGACGACTTTAATAAAGGTGGGTATGAAATTGCACTTCCGATGTAACTGCATGTATGGGTACATTCATGCAATGAATATCGCCCTCAACGATAGTAAAGCTGCATATTATCTGATGTTTTAATTGCTGGAAGAGTTAACAGAATCTTTTAAACAAAAACTATCAAGCCAAATAACGTTTTATGAACGGTTAGGGAATTCAACTAGTCCAGATGTCAGAGAGGGTTCATGCGAGTAACCTAATTTTGGAGAACGCACATAATGTGTGAGTACAACATTGATCAGAAGGATGTTATCTATTCCCTTAGAACGTTTTGTCACATTTGAATCACATTGTGAGCGTACTCCATTGATAAATTTCAAATGCATTCTGCACACCGTGAAGATAACATAGCTTACACTCTCAACTCAAGTGTCAATATTGTTTCACTTCATTTTTATAGTAAACATATTTGTATGTGTCACCTATATTATGTGTAGAGAGCGGTTATACATGTAATAGATAATCTTTCAAATGCTTCTGATATACTTAATCTAAATATCAAACAATGTTTACACTTCAGCTTTGAATGAGCCTAAGCCAATTGTTCCTGCAGTTGCTGGGGGCGTATCAGCCGCTGTTGTCATCATAGCAATAATTATCATGATGTTGGTCGTCTTCCGTAGACGGTGAGTTAAATGTATTATCATTTGATTGATGAAGTTCCTTTGTAATTGCATATGTTGAGTATTATCTTGACTTACACAAAGAAATAATCATACCACAAGCGATTCATATTGATTGAGTTTTGTAAATCATTACTGAGTGATATTGGTCCGTCGAATCGTTTATTTTCATTCGTATTTTGTCTGTTCTGTTTATCTCTAACCATTTGGTGGATTTATTAACAAAACTGGCTTCGAGTATCGTCGGTACTCAGACACTTGTTGACGGTTTTAAGGATCGGGCTATTTCTTTTTCATTTATCATTTGCACCGACTAGAATGTTGGTCTTTCGTGTAAAATGCATCGAATGGGACCCTTGATGCCAAGTAAGAGTCTCAACCAGAGTATGAGTGATATTTAAATACAACCCATCATTTATATTACCACACATAATTTTGTACTACCTAGGACATATGCTCTGTTTAATTATCATATCTAACCTAATGCGTTTAAACCTTTTAATGATTTACATATTTGAACATACTATTATATCTTAAAACATTATTATAATATTAAGTACTTTGAGTGCTTCGGTTAACGTATCGTGTTTTGTGAGCAAGTGTGTTTTAATCTGTTTGGCTGATCTTGATATTTGATATTGTTTCATAAAAGGAGAAGACATACGAACAATCGTAAAGATGATACAACAGATAAACAAAACAATGCACCAAAACTTCCTGGTAAGTCAATGCATTATTATCCTGTCGGTATATTTATGATAAATAGTGACACGCGATATGTCGCTTACTTAGAAGTATAACGGCGTAAGCCGTCCCTTTGGTGCAACAAGGTTGTATCTCTCTATATAAGACAAAGCAAGATACTCGTTGCGCTAAAGGGACGAATAGTTACTTACTACCTTGTAATTTCATTGCACATTCTAGATATACATCACAAGAAGCATTATAATTAATTTATTTTCATCAAATCGGAACAGTAAATGTTGCCCATATTGAATTTTCAAAAAATATATTAGATTAGTGTTCAGACAGTTGTTTCTTGTTTCTTGAAACACGGATGTGTACTGAATATGACCATATTCTTCTAAACAAGAACATTCTTCTTTTACTAACTGTTTCATTTGTTTTCGTAAAAGCATGCAAGAGTCACTCCATATCGGTATAAATTCATCTTTTACGAAATGAATTAAGAACGATTATTCGGTTCAAGGTTCTTAAATCTTCAGTCTCAACGAATACTGATTTCATTATGGTAACGAACTAATATAATGTGAAGTGAACGCCGCTGCGCCACCGATATATATCCAAAACAGTTACCCAAATGACGCCGATATTGTCGTTGTCATTATGTACAGTGCATTGTAAGGCGGGACATATCAAATGATCTCGGATAATTATAACTACTTATTATCCTCACACACTCGTTTCTCTCTATAACACGAATAAGCACGACATGTTTCTTCTCATGACCCAAGGTCCTTCCAAAAGACGACATGACGACAACAAAGCAACTACTGGACCAGAAGTGGCCGAGCTTGAACCTGACGTCGATAATGTTGATGGTGAGGAGATAGTGGTTGATATACCAGAAGCACATAATGTTGTGTATGAGAATGTACCTACAGCACATGTAGCCGGACTTGATGCTTTTGTTAGAAGGAAGTCTGAAGATGACTATAAACAAGAATTTGAGGTATGAACTTGCATGGTTACATTTGTATCTACATGTAACCTATTGCTTTTTTTCAGAACAAATCTAATAGTAGAACAAATGTTTGAAAATCTGCTACAATGCCTTAACGGTGTCCGGGTGTAAAAACTTTTTTTTAAATGTTGACGACTGCATTTTAAACATTTTATTCTATTGTATACCCATTAAGACAACTGCATGTGAATTCTAAAACACTTTTATTGTCATTTAAGAGAGTAATTACTATTTACTATTTTTAGTTCCCTACACCTAGAGTAAGAACGTACTGCAAAAACATATGGAGTCAACTACATGATAAATAAAATAAGTCTCCAACAGATGACACAATAGAAACAATAATATGTTTAGATATTATGATAATGATAATTTCTTCAATCAAAAGTGAAAAAAGTATGTTAGTCTAATTATGAAGTAGATAAAAATAAAAATGTAACCCTACCCTCCCTAAAATTACGGCAATTTTTTCGCATATTGCCAATAACTACCCTATAGATAAATGGCAATAAAATATGATCTGAGCATTTGGCACAATTGATTTTTTTTTAGAAATGACTTCAATGTGTGTGTAATGTTTTAACAAAAGGTTTTACCGAGCGGTTTTGAAAATATACATTTGAGAATTTATAGTAACCAGATTTTCAATTATTTACCTCATATTAATTCCTATAAAATTAAAGATTTTTCTCCAAATTACACTTTAAAGTGATGTCACAAAGCAAAAACATTGTCTTATAACTAAAATTTAAAGAAAAAAAAGAATAAAAATAGTTTGGCTGTGGTGGGGGTTGAACCCA
Source organism: Spisula subtruncata (assembly GCA_963678985.1). Classification (NCBI taxonomy): domain Eukaryota; kingdom Metazoa; phylum Mollusca; class Bivalvia; order Venerida; family Mactridae; genus Spisula; species Spisula subtruncata. Next base: position 10,762,341 of record OY787677.1, on the reverse strand, counting down.
CGACCTATCGGAAATCAGTCAATTTGTCAAAAAATTATTGAACATGAGAACTCTTCAAGAGGAGATTCTTTATTACACCCAGATATCCTTAAGAAAAGTACATAATATGATATGTTATTCAAGTTTATGCAAGTTTTTTGCTGATATGATGACGAACTAAGCATACGTGATATTTAATTGTCTCAACTCAAGTGCTTATTTTTGAATAATTAATAATGAATAAGAGAGTTATAGTGGCTAAAAATGCGACAGCAATATATTTTAAATTGTGAAGTAAGTCATACGGAAATTGGCAATAGTAAAATAAAAATCTACATAGTTTACAAACAAATTAAGATTAATACTATTACGTTTCTTTCTTTGATAACTTTATGGGATATGTTTTACGTAGTGGATATACACGGGGCGATATAGTGTATATATTGTGTACAAGTGGCTTCTGTAATGTTTTGAATTGAATGTGCCTTAGAGCATTTAATTTAATTTGTTCATATATTGTGGTGTTGATATGAATGAGTATTTTGCAAACGTTGTGTAGTTGCACCAAATTGTATGAACGGTAAACATTTATTCTATAATTTCCGAGTGATTTCCTATCAATAAGACAAGTTTTCCCGTATTTTTACGTTTCATGTTAAAAATAACATGACAATTGTAACACATGATAAGCATAGCCTATACAACATTTATATTTCCAGCAACTACCAAAGGGACTTACACAGAGCCACAATGATGCAAGAAAACCCGAAAACGTGGTTAAGAACAGATATAATGGCATATATCCTTGTAAGTATGCTCAATATGTTTTTGGGTTCTATTTCTTTAACTGAAATAACCAACTGGCTGAAATTACAAACTGGCCAATTGTTTTAGATTTGTTTAGGTATCATTATGTACATTTTGTATCACATGGCTTTAAATGCTCTAATTTTTCCTCTCTTAAACCGATCTCTTTCCTCGTCAATTCTAAATTTTACGTACTACCGTCCCTTTCTATATGAAGAGTAAAACAGTGCTTATACACTATGGACTTCTTGTTTTTCTTATGTACAACTTACACAATATACATGTATAAACTATATGACATGCCATTTACATGTCATTGCAGATGATCATTCCAGGGTTAAATTAAAGGTTGATCCAAAGTTCTTCATCAATGCCTGTTTTATAGATGTAAGTATTGCATTTTGTATACTACTATAGTACATATGTATAAGACATTTTAAAAGAGTAACATTTACTTGAAATTTAATTGCGCTGTTTTTTTATCATTTATTTAGGTAGTCCTCTGTGGTACTAATTACTAAGCATATAATTTGTAGCAGAACTCAACCTGATTTGTGATAGTGTCAAGTTAAAAAGTTTGTGGGTAACTATCTGTAAAATACATTAAATATAATTTAAAGTTTAAAAATCTTATCTTTGCCCGAATTGTATGAGTGCCTTGTAATATGATATTTATAAATAGATAATTGTAGTTTGGCGGTATTTGCTCAATTGTGTTGTGTTATTCATTATAGGGCTTCCAACAGATGAACAAGTACATTGCATCACTTGGTAGGTTTTGTATGTTTTGCTTTTTTATAGTCCATTACTCAGTACTTATATGTTCATTGGTACTGCTACTGTCTAATAAAAACAGCTCGTGACTAGTTCGAAACTTGTTGCCAGTCGATGACAAAGAATCGCCACCTTCTGGAACTGACCTTAAATGAATGCGGCACTTGTTGTCTGAGTATAGCTATCTACATAATATGTCATTGGTTATTTTAATTCAATATTTATTTTATTTCCGAAGAAATAGGATTCGGCAAGAGGCATAGCCTATACTAGTCCTCATTAGTTATAACATTAAATGATTATAACTTTTAATTCAAATCATAAAATTCGAAGGCATATTTCAGCATACCATTGGATTATTTATTATTGAAATGCATTATACATGTACATTTACACAACAATAATCACACATGTATACATTAAATATGTTTATAGGACCTACAGCTAAAGCTACTCTGCAGTTTCATACATTCTGGACGATGGTATGGCATATGGACACGGACGTGATAGTGATGCTAACCAATCTCCTCGAACCAAGTGTAAGTAGGATAAAACGATATGCCTTACAACATGCACGGCCATTTATGAACGTTTGGTCAGTTTACTTAATACAATTTGTCATCATAAACTATTCATGGCCAAGAAGAACATAGTATGTGTTTGGGGTACCAAAATAAAGCATTCTTGTGACCCCCTCTAGTCCGAATTTTATTATATTATGTATGTAATATAACGCAACATTTTCTTTAAAACAGAATCTACCAATATTTTTAGTGTAACAATGAATGCAAGCCAGGATTGTGACTTTTCAATTTAAAATGTGCTTATTTCATACAAATGTTCAATGTAAAGGTTGAGTTAAGGAGATACGCGTATGCACATGAAAAGGCTGCAACACTTTTTTTATTATTCACATTTACATTCATTCATTCTGCTATAAAAGGTTGATAATATGGAATACAATATTAAATTCTACTGTCAGTATAGAAAAATACGGACCAACGGAATTAGGACTCTGTGACAAGTCGATACTCTAAATATTTCAGGGTAACAAATGCGAACAATACTGGCCAGATAAAGACTGCACAAACATACACCAAGATATAACAGTTTCATGTCAAAGCGAGGAAATATTTGCTGAGTATACAGTCAGGACATTAACCGTTGAAAAGGTACTTATGATACTTAGGGTTTGACTGATATGGATGCTTGATATGATTGAACACCACTGTTCCTAGTGTCAAAGTTGGATGATATGGAATTGATTGTTTAAAACTAACAATCGATATTTATTTTCCTTGATTTTTATCGCATTTGGCTACATTTATTTTTGATAGATATCTGTTAAATTATCTTCTTGGTGTAACTTGGTGATAAAATGGAATTATTGAGAGTAATAACTTAACATCGTTATTGATTTTTCTTGATATTAATCGTACTCGAACAAATCGACACAAGATAATATCAGTTGATGAATATTCTAGGAATTATAGTGGGATAGGATGAAAGTGATTGTTTAAAAGTTACAATCGTTTATTATTATCCTTGGTATTTATCGTACTCAAAATATTGATTTAAGAACTAACATTTAAGAAACCAACTTCTAGTAAACTCGTTTAGAATGTTATCTTCAATTGATTGGGTTCCATCGTTTATATGCTATCCTATATATTGTCAAATACACTTTCGAATGTTAACTAGATATTGGTGTAAATCAATGTTTCCATTACCCATATGTCCCTTTAACTTCGGGGTAACGACCAAGTGGTATCAGGTTTGAGACCGGTCTGTGCCATTTCTTGATTTGAATGAGTGTGATTAACCCAAGATATTCCCTTTAAACAGGTGTTTGCATGGGTACATGCGACTGAGACTACAATACTGCTTCGTTACTAGTACTACCGACGACACCTTACGCAAAAGCCGACTTTTGACAGAATAGCCTTTGAGGAATGTACAGTCGGTCTAAGGGGCGCATATCTGAAATTATATATATATATACTCAATTTGTGGTTAACCTTTGCATTTCACATACTTCTGTATCAAATACAGTAAAACCATTTTTTTTGATCGGACAAAATTTCGTGATTTTATTAAAAAAGACCCTTACGATTGGACCTTAATTCGTGGATGTTGTATTTCAGGTAATACATTCAAGGGTCATCACTATTGGTCGGTAGGATTTGATTTCTTGGTTAAAGTGGAATCACGAAATCCTCGAAATTTAATTCCCAACGAACATTAAAGATTTAACAGTAACTTTTAATACGATGATGTACTTAACTGTTGCCTTTTATGTTATCAGAAAACAAAGAAGAGAACAGTCGTACAGTTCCATTACACAGCCTGGCCAGATAAAAGTATTCCGGATGAAATAACAAGTTTGGTTGAATTCCGTCAGAGGGTTAGAAGTGCCCCACGTGTACACCATGGCCCGGTTATCATACACTGCAGGTTAGTAATCGTTGTTTTATATCCTATACTCTATCAAAACCCTAAGATAAAATGTCATTTCCTTTGGGACTACCATACATAGTTTACAATCTTACTTATATAAATGAAAACAATATATAACAAATAAGAAATTGAAAGAAGTTTTCAACACATACGCACTCTACACACATGCAATTGTATCATTGATACAATGAAACAAAAATGTAAACATTTACGCAAACTATCATTGTAGTCGTTATTAATGATACAGTTTCCTGTGAATTTACCCTTATATAAATACCCTTACTATTTGACCGCATTGTATAAGCTCATAACGAACCCAATGATCATACAAACAAGTAAGTCCTACTTAGGAAGTCTGGATAACCGCTACTTAACCACCAATACATTGTCATAAAATAAAGATCAAGTAAAATATTATGAACATAATCTGTTTCAATATAGTTACATACTTTGTGAAACTTGAACTTTTGTCTTTTTACAAAGTAACCAATACATTTTGCATGCTTTGCTTATGCTTGTTTTGTTTCCCTAAAATAGCACTAGGTGATATTTATTATTATTACCCCTCACTTTTTTCGTAATGTTAATTTCCCATGGACAATCAGGTAGTATTCTTACTGTTACGATCAAGCGGATCAATACACCACGTGATTGAACATTTTTTTACTGTCAGCAGGGTGATAGTACTTTTTTGACAGTACTTTTCATGTCACGTGGTATATTTATGGAAAAACAAACACGGCAGCGTATTTCACCCGCATAACCATCTTTCATGAAGATAGTTCAATCCGTGAAATAATCAGGTATTTAACTAATTACACACGATTTCAGTACTTGGGAACAAGGAACATAGTCTTTTACTCTTATAATTCAGGTATTATACCATGAAATCGACTGCTGTACAGTTCAAAGCTTGGAATTGAAAGAAAAATTATTCGTACCCGTAACGATTCGTACCCTGTAAATATATCTACCAAAATAGATTGTGGACGAAAAAAGTTCGGGGTAATAAAATAAATAACACATAGCTTTGAGGATGACAGTAAAAATGTCAGCCCTCGGATAGTACTGTTACCCGCGGGCTTCGCCCTTGGGTAACAGTACTTTCCTCAGGCTGACATTTTTACTGGCACCCTCAAAGCTATGTGTTATTTATATACTGTTGATATACATTTATTATGTGTTGTGCATAGGGTCCGACATTAGTTCAAATTACACATTAACGGTGAGTTGTTTGATGTCTTGCATGTTAGATCTCCTCATTCTTGTTTGTGGACATTCTTGATTACAATTAGACGCGTTAGTTGTATTGTCTTTTCTCCAGTGCTGGGATCGGGCGTACAGGAACATACATTGCTCTGGACAGGTTGACAGAGGCGGGGGAAGCTGGGGAGAGAATCAATGTATATAATTGTGTGTATGACATGCGACAACAGCGTGTTAACATGGTACAGACACTGGTAAGTTACTTATTGTTTAGGTGAGTTAGCATACTAACCTAAGTGTATATTGCTGGTTTAAAATGAGAAGGTCAGAAAGACCTTGTAAAATACTTTTATTAGTCCATTCGGTTGAAGATATCATTCTAGTTCCGAATGATATTAAAGAGCTTTAAGCCGTGCTTCCACTATTAAATAAATTGCTAGATGAAAAGTGTTCGAATATATTGATCACCACTAATAACAGTTGTTAGCTTGAAAACACATAAAGCAATTGCTTATTATTTCAGGAACAATACAAATTCCTACATAAGGCGTTAGTACACACACTGACTTTTCAAAGCGGACCTATTCGGTCGGATGAGTTTGGAGGTTACATACGAGCTACAAGTGATTCGGAGTTCAACGCAAACTTTGAAGTAAGTGCTATAGAGTATAACAGGTTGAATTTGAATTATGATACGTGTAATACATTTTCGCCCAAAGGATAAGTTCATTTAAGTAAGTAAGTAAAGTCTTTATTTGACGAGTCTAACACATTTACAATAAATCTTGGATATGGGATTGATACAAATGTATACATCGGTTCAAATGTTAAATAGTGCGTGTTTTAAGTTGATGTGTCTCATTTTATTGATATACCAAACATGTATCACTGTTCCAGTTACTGAAGACTGTAATTGAAGATGAAGCCATTGAAGAAACACAGGCAAGGATTAAAAACGGTCGTCATAGTGACAAGAACAGAAAACATAGTGACATACCAGGTACATCTTTTACCAGTATTGAAAACGAAGTTCATATATGTATTTGTTCCTTATGCCAATGGGTTAGAATGGGAATGCCGTGAGTACGAAAACGCAAATCAAAGAAAACACAGTCGTAAAATTACTATAAACAAGCTTTCAATTTCAGAAAATTACTGTGTGCTTTAGGAAAAATAGCTTTTCAAACACCGGTTTGGTCCACATGCGACGTTCAGAACTTCATGATTCAACTGTAATAGGCTCATAAAAAGGGCATTTTGATGTTTATCTCTAAGATGTTTTAGTCTGATATATAGTTATGACCTCCCCATTACAAGTGAGCGATGTTGTTGACCATATTGAAAATTGGTCTAGAAGCAAATATGTTATCCATAAAGTCGTTATTATCAGAATTATATGTTAAAAAGTCAGATTATATATCAACCGGTTTATGCATTTGCAAAAATTATCTGTCATACAAGCCTTTCTTGATATTTCTCAAATGCGAAAACTTGCAAAGGCATTCTTGATGTACCTCCGATTCATGTATATATTTAGATCGAGAACCTTTATTATAATAGCTAACTATATGTAAATTCAATGTTTTTAATTTGGCAGTATGTTAGTACGATAATCTTTGATGTTATTGAAAATCTAAATGTTTTCGAATTCAAAATTAACGAATTCATTAAATCTTCATATCTTATACATTGGTCGATTAAACAATACTCTAACAATATATGGACAAAAACAAGAAGTCTAAGCTCATGAAATAATGTTATAATGAAAACTCCGTCAATCTTGACCAGTTACGTAAAGTAAAACATTTGGATTTTGTATATTCTAATCAGTGTATATAAGACTTATTTCACTTGATACAGGTGACAGACATAGACCAAGGATTCACATTTGTCGAACATTCAACTCATCTGACTACATCAATGCCATCTATGTCAATGTAAGTACCATGCATACGTTCAATAATTAAAAGTTCAAATCAGCGTCCTGCTAAGTGGTTAATTTGTTCACTAGATGCATATCGGTCCTTTCTTATGTCATTGTTAGTTGACCTAAATTCCTATCCTGATATTATATGTGAACCAGTACACATCACTTGGAAACCAGTCAGCATTAAATGTAAAAAAATGTGTATCAATCGATCACTTAATAGGAAGGTTTTATTAACATGCTTATGGTCATTTATATATGATATATTTCATATAAGGCTTCTGGCACGATTGACCGTAAGTAAATAGTTACTCAAAGATGGACCGGGTGTCGATGATATTATCCAAAAGGGGAAATACGAATGTTGACAAGAATGACTGACTTTTACGAAAAATGGTTCGAAAGTATTGCATGTTCATTTTTCAGGGCTTTTATAAAAAGAATCAGAACATCATTGCTCAATCTCCACTTCCAGACACCGTCGTGGACTTACTGTGTTTAATCTTCCAAGCGAGTTGTTACTGCGTCGTATCGATGGAAGATGCAGAGCTAATTGGGAGGGTAAGGTATTTTTAATAGGAATGATATAGTAACTATAGTATATTTATATCGTATACATCGCTTGTCTAGAATGAGAATGTCTTAAGTTCAAAATCAATATTTTGAGAAAACAATAAACGAATGTCCGATAATTACTCTTTGCTGTATCATGGTTAAACTAGCTGTTGTCAACATGACAAGTTCTGACTTTTATTAAAACATGTTTATTAGACGCGCATTGTGAAGCAGAACGTAAAAATAAATAAACCAGTCTTATAAGGTCGTAACTATGCTTATAAGAGACATCTCTTATAATGTATTTCTTCATAAGTACTTTGCCTTTGACCGTGGACCATCAATTATAATCATGGTAAAATAAGATCTATCTAAGATAGGAAAATAGTTAAGATGTTTGAATGATAGAATATATTATCAAGTCGGTAACAAGACTAGTTTACACCCTGTACAAATTATGTATCGATAAAACAGTTGCACATACAATGGAAACATTATTTTAAAGGTATGGGAAAGCAACGCCTATAGACGTGTTTTACAATCACCCACAATTATGTACATAAAATACCACGGCAAACAGAAGGTTCATCGTTTAGTTTTTGTAGGGATTGGCAGCAATCGCCACTGAGTCAACATCAACGTACATTTCGGATGGACGTACACACCACAACTACACAAAAAACGAACATTTTGGAATTTAATTCACTCACAGGAGATTTGAACATGTTAAACATGTTCTTTACATCAGGTGTTTCTCTTGACATCTGGTGATAAAACAAAATGTAATGTTAATTATTGGTGTCAATATATTACTTGGTATCACATGTTTTTGATAAGAGACACGGGTTCAAATATGAATAGTTATTTAAGTTAATTATGTATTTCCATGTTCAGGAAATTGGTGATTATTTAGGAGCCGATAATCAAGTGTTACAGTCAGGAACCTTTACAGTGAAGACGTCAAGAGGTGAAACTGAACCAAACTATATAATGAGAAAACTGACAGTCTCTAACAGTGATAAGGTAACCACAATTGTAATAAGCTCAGAAATAACACAATTAATAATACAATCCTATTGAATGAAAAAATAATGCTTTAATACTAGAAGTTATAACGGCAGGTGTAAAAAATCGGAAAGGTGCAACAGTAATTTCACTTGGTATAGCGCTACTAATGCAAAACTGTAACTGATTAAAGTTTTAGGTGACTTTGTCGGCGGGTATGTATGCTGCATTGCATTTGGAAAGCCATTTTCACTGCTAAATGTTTTTAGTTACAGCTTTACCAACAATATCACGTTCTACAACTGTTGCAAAGAAAACTGTATGAACATAAAGGTATAGTTCGGTGATGTAGACACCATGAACTCTATTCAACATATTTCTTTTCAGCACTCTAAAGGTGAAAAGGTAGTTTACCATTACCAATTAACTAATTGGAGAAGAGACGAGCAGGTTCCTTCAGATGTAGGGGAGTTTACGCAATTTGTGAAAGATGTTAGTAACAAAGCTCGTGAAATGAAAGATGCCAATGCACCCGTTCTTGTACATTGTTTGTAAGTTGAGATATTTGTTACATATTTACAAATGTGCAAAAGTGAAAAGGGAAATACACGTGTGACAGACTTTGCGTGGTTTTGAGTAGTAAGTAAAATAATGTAGAACGAACTGATTGATAATTCAAATCGCTAAAGCTAGTTATGACCGCCGTATATAACTACCTAAATTATGTAAAAAAAACACTGTATAAGTTTCTATTCTACAACCAATGGTATACATCAGGTGACCCTTACTTAAGCAAAGCGCTACCGATCACCTCCATTCAGCTACCCCATGTTAAATTAAATTTAGAAGGCATGTTTTACCTCCCATGGAATGCGCTACGTAGCACTTTGTCTTGGTAACAGACACCACTTGTTATACAAAAGTGCATTATGGGCGTACTGGATAATAGCGATACATTCATTCAACGCATGCATGACTTTCAGAATATTTTGATATAAGACTGACTTATGATCATGTATGTACAATGTGTTATTCGGCCAAACACTTGCAGTAAAGTAATTATGGGACGTGTACATTTCATTTTTTCTTCAGTTAAGTGTGGATATTGAGCCGCGTATTTGTATTATGTGATATTGTTCATGTTTTCTGTTCTTGATTAATTAAGTTGTGTGCTGCCTTTCTTTCCCGATAAATTTATGGTGTAAACTAACTATATTAGTTAACCAAATCATTTCAGAGACGGAGCTAAGCGTAGTGGTCTGTTCTGTGCTGTTGGTGTACTGTTGGAGAAAATCGAAGCTGAAGGTCAAGTTAGCGTGCCCAACACATTGAGACAACTTCGTTCTCGTAGGAAAATGGCTGTTTCAAATAAGGTTGTATTTCATATACGTAAATCATGTCTATACTATATTGTGAACCCTATTCAAAATTGGTCTAGAATCAAACATGTTAACAACGATAAATAAGTCATTATTATTATAATTATTATTAAAGTCCAAAGAGGACTACCTGGTATCGTATTCTAGAATCTTTTTTTATTTATTTACTTATGAAGGCTAACACGAGTGCAAAATAAATGTAAATCTATACTCTACCTGTCCAGGCAATGTTTGCAATTTTTCGGTACACATAATCAGCAGTGTCACTCTCACCATATCCTCACTAGGCTGTACACATAACACACGTTACGATTGTGATTATTTTAGTGAATTCCTGATTTCGACTACAAATCCAGTAAACATGTAGTTCTTGAGTTTGATGAATCAGTTGATGTGTAGGTATTTCCGTTCATTATATAGAGGATATTTGTATTTTTCCGTGTATGATCGGCTGATAATTCACCGAGTGAGCAGCTTATGTAATATTTTCACGAGTGGCGTAGCCACGAGTGAAAATATAAGTCAGCTGCTTAAGAGGTGAATTATCAAACGATCATACACGGTAAAATACTAATATTCTATTTATTTCATGCTTCAAATTGCTTAAATGATGGAAATACTCCACTATATACCTCGAATGTTTTGCGTGACGTCGTTTTCCCGCCATTCACGCGTCGAGTTAAAATCAAATAGTTCTTCTGCAATGGCTTCAATTTCGTCCGTTTGTTTTACATAATATGTATATATTATACTGTGTTATTTGTTAAAGATTAAGAGAGCAAGTGAAAATGCTTATTTATTTTTTTGTGACGGCGAGGAAATTTGATTTTTAAAAGTAGTCCGTTTGCCGTGAAATTATGAACTGTGAAGTTATGAACAGTGAAATTATCGGGGAATAATCCACCGTTATTCCACCGTAAACCACCGGTAAGCATGAAATAAATGTACCCTAATATTATTTTTCTCGTTTTTAGGAACAGTTTGAATTTTGCTTCCGCTGTGTGGATGCTCATGTTAACTCTAACAACGTTTACTCCAATTTTGCACGCTAGAGACTCTACAGCATGTTTCTTCCGAACTTGCATACATGTATGTGCCTCAGTATATCATTGGTTAGTGCGCTTGCAGTCTAACCTGACGACCAACCGGGTTCAAATACAGTTGTAGGCACTCACATCGTTACTTCAACTGACAGCTAAAGGCTATGATTTAATTTTAAAAGAACATGTGACGTGTTTGTTTTTTAAGCTATTGATGCAATGATGATGTGTTTATAACTCGGTGTACAATATTATCTTTGATTTTAATTTGTGATTACTATATTATACAATGTACTCTTGTTGACAGTATTCCGATACGTCATGCTTTAGTTTTATATTTAGTTGTTTTTGATCCATATGGACATCTTGTCCATTCACCCACCTTGTCATGACTATTAGACGATGCTTCCTCTCTAAGCATTACAAAGCAAATCGGAAGGCATATGATTTTATTTTGTATATCATTTTGTATAAATTTGTTCGGCTACCTTCTTAATCAAACACCCAAAAGGTAACTCAGTCGCCATTTTCTCAGGCAATGGAAGTGAAACATTCACTGTTGACAGTGGTTTCGATAACTACGCGTGCCGATACGCATACGCGCTGGGGAAATAAAGTATTTCTGTTGCTTGAGAAAATGAGAAAATGTCTGTTGAACTATCGTTGGGTGTATAATAAGGAAGTCGAAATGCTCAATCAAGATGATAACATTTACGAAACTGTGTGTCTGTGAGCCAGCCGACTATTAATAGTACATGGTTACTGGTGGTATACAAACATATTGTTTATGACATGTAGGTTATTGGTGACATATTTTTATAATTTCTACTTTTTATAATCAGATTTTTGTTTATTATGATACCTATGTGTTATTCAGATCTGAGCTGTCATTTTGTATTAGTTTCGTTTGTGCGCCTTTCGTGTTCTGTTGTTAATGTTAATGGTTATCATTTCTGTCTTCATGTTTAAATTATAAATGTAAACTTACGTATAACGGAGAAATGTATAATACTAAATCTTGCACTGAACGATTCATAATACTTTCATTGATTATATCTGGAACGTTCAGACTTAGACATTACGGCAGGCAAAATGTAACGCCTACTATACAGCATATCGTGTAGTATTTTATAGATATACTATAAGACATAATAATAATATCATTTATAAATTTTAATGTGAAACTATGTACAACTGTAAAGCTGTATAATACATTGAACAATAAAAAATAACTCCATTTCTTCTATCACCTGGGAAAGCTCATACTTAGACATCACGTCTGGTGTACTTATAACATTTTACAAGGTTAATTAAAATTTAGATTTTTTTTATATCATACCAATGTATTATTCAGATCTGAGATATCATTTGGCATCATTTTCCTTTGTGTGCCATTCGCGTTCTATTGTTTATGTTAATGCTTATCATTTCTTCTAGATTTATAACTTTTGATGTGAAACTATGTACAAATGCATGTGTAATGTAAAATACATTGAACCATTCATAATAACTACATTTCTATCTGGAAATTGTTCAGACTTAGCCATCACGACAGGCACATATTGAACGACCAATATATAGCACACTGTATAGTATTTTGTAGATATACTATAATACTATAAGATATACTAAAAGACACATTAATACTATCGCATTAATGAAAAGCAAAGCCATAATGTCGAATATCAGAACATTGTATCAAACCTGTTCGTCTATACATTTCAAATTACTAAACACCATCATGGTTCTTTAACTTTTCAAATATTAGATCAACATGTTTTAATATGAAGGCTCTGCTCCAAAATCAATTATCCTGTCTTGTCCATCGTTCTCATTCTATTATCATTGTGTTTTAAATAAAATTTAAGTCCCCGTTTAACGTGAAATCAAGTTTAAATTCAGAGACAGGTTGTACTAATGTAATATACGACGATATGAACATGGAAAAAATAAATAAGAAATCAGCGAAACTTTCATAAGAGAAAATACCATATACACATGTATAGACATACACGGTATAGTAATTTAAGTATTGCATTGAATTTCACAAATGTATGTATTCAAAGGTGTTTCCTTGTTGGTGCATATCGTGCTTTGTAGTGCTGTCGTCATTATTTGATTTGTTCTTCTATTTTATTAGAAGTCTAAGCATATTGGTGAATATGTATATTACAATTATTTCACTGACATCTTACATGACGGTTTATCTTTCTTAACGTCAAATGATGATCGTAAGAAAAAAATTGAAAATAATATTCATAATATTTCAGTTTTTACTTAAGATGCTTCATAAATACCGACCTATTAAAGCACTTCTGATCATATGGGAAATATATTTCAATTTCGTTACATCAATTTAAACTGATTGTTCAAGTCTTACTCATTCGACAAACTGTGAAATGGAACAATACGTATTACAATAGTTTGTAATAAAAGAGATGTTTTGTAGTCCAGTTTTAAACCAAGCTAAGCCGGAATACATTTGTACATGTAACTGTAATAACTTTGTCAATAATTTCTACATGTATGATAGAAACTGTTATTTTAAAGCCAATAAGCCCACGATTTTATTGAATATGACTACAAAATGCATGTTATATGAAGGTGTTATCAAACACTTCCTCGGTGATGTTTTGATTCTTCTAATTTAAAAGAATGCTGTGAAATGTATGCTTGTCCATTAATGTTAGTTGATTTTCACTTTGGTATATGATGCCTTGGTACTACAGGTAACTAGTACAAGTTATACCCGTATATATTAGATCGCCTTTTTGCTCCTCTTTGCAAATGCAGCTGTGTGCACTTTTTGTAATTTAGGCAAAATGATGCTTTAAGCTTATTGTTTCAATAAATACCACCTTTGATACAAGTCATGATGTACAAGGAATTCTAAGAATGGTCAAACTCTTTACTGTGCTTTTTGACCGTATATTTATAGTCTTTGAAACAAAAATTCCCAGGACATTGAAATACAAGAATAGTTTTGCTTGTTAGAAAGTACACAATAAAAGCATGACATGGGTTTAGTTAAAACATAGGTCGGTGCCTTGCGTTGAAGCAATGACATGATTACATAACTTTATCACCAAAATCCGTCAGTTTATATTGCTTTTATTTACCATGGTAGAGGATATAAAACATACAATATGACTATTTAGATAGACGACGAAATGCCATTCTAGTTTCCTTCAGCGATTGGCCATAAATAAAACTGTTGTACCTAATTCCTTCATAACTATTGGTCGTACCCGGAGTCAAATACCGTCCATTCAGATTTGTTTCATAGCAATTATTATACCACCATGCGCCATGGGATTCGATGGCACAATTCAAGCTGGAACTATCGACATCATGATCGTTTGTTGAGAATGCGTGGTTAGTGTGGTATGGACCAAACTGGAAATCGTTGTCAACTGAAATTTAACATTGCGATCAATCAATTAACACGATTGTCGCTTAGACTTCACCAAAGAAAGTCGTACAATAATAAGAAAAGTATTGGTTATTTTTGAAACTGTATGTTAAAGTGACTGCTGTATACATAAAATCAATATTGTTACAAAGTATAGCTATTCAAAATGCCGGAAATTGAGTCATGACACCATGTACCTTCTTGAATTAGATTGTTCATGCATTAACTTGTTTTCAATTGAAATAAAATCTTATATTGAATTGTTTCTTTGCTTATGTCATTTTGTAGATACATTGAGTGCAAGTAAATTGTTTGTACATTGTATACTTACTACTCTTGGAAAATGTCGTGTTGCCGACATGAAGAGTGTATTCGGGCAACGACAGGGAGAATGAGTTGAATATTTCAATCGCTTTTGTACCATTATATGCCGTAATATCTATACGCAATTCATTTTCTGTCTGCGATGCAATTTCCTGTATATAGTCCAGTCCTATAGGAAACATAAACGAAATAAACTTGTGAAATCAACTGAAGACATTTAATCCACTAAATTACAAATATCTAAAGTTCAGGCGTTGAAGATAGAATTTCGAACATACAAATTTGTAAAAAAGCGATCTCGTCAATTTTTCGAAAATAAATAGTTTTCCAAGTGATGCCTACATATCAATGGTCAGTTGTAGAATTGTGACGTTCTTGTCATTATACAGAGGGAGATGCAATCATGTTGCAACAAGAGCAAGCACGTGTGAAAGCAGTATAAAATATGGTATGTTGATGATTGTTTATTCGTCAACATTGAAACTAACTATTTGGAACGTTTTTGACCAATGTCAGATAGTCATAGTCCAATATTTATTTAACCCTTTCATTAGCGTTGGTAAAATTGGCTGTTACACATTAACAGCGCGTCGTAATTTACCATAATTATATATCATTGTTTCTCATATTTCCGGCCTTTCTCATATTTCCGATTAACATAAAAGATTTACTAATGATTTATTGTTTTGGAGTGATTTGATAGATTTAATCGATATAAGTTGAATTCGACCAAAAATGCACAAGATTTGGGCAAAAAGCGAAAAGTGTCCAAGGCAAACAAAATTAGCGAGTTTTTAAAAAGGGAAACAACTCCTCTTCTCCTTGCTCAAACTCTTACTTAGGCCAGTTTGCAACCAATAATCAGAATTTCAAAATGTGACGGAATGATAAAACTACAAATTGGGCCCCATGTGAAGATTGTAAGAATACCAGCCAATGAAGAATACAAAAAGACCGGAAATAAGAGAAAGTGCTTGTAAATTCAGGTAATTAGGTTATGTAGGTCACATGATATGATGCTTAGAAAATAGACCATGAAAGTTAGATGTTTGTGTTTCGTTGAGTGCATGTTTTGAATAAATGGTAAACTCGTAGTCTCGATTACTACGCTCTTTGTTATAATCAATCAACAATTGATTACTGTTATGATACCTACCTAGCCAGTATTCTGTACGTAGATCACCAAATCCATACACATATTGCGTATGATTCCTATAGAACTCAACTGATCCGTCATATCTTTTCTGGAACACCTTAAAATGACCACAATCAAATACATGTATTGCTAGTCCGAACAAGGAAAGTCAAGCACGACACAGATTCAAAGCTTTTTTTAATTGCTCTAACGTATAACAATAATGTTTTAGATTACTCGTTCAAGCGCTAAATAAGTTGAAAAATGCATGATACCATTCAATCTTCGCTATCTATAACCAAGCCATTTGGGAACTAAACAAGTATAAGGTAACTGGTACCGCCGAAGCTCAGTTAGCCAAAACCAATTTATTTGTAAATTAAACAAGCTGGACAAAAGTGTTACCGTCCAGCCACCTCCAGACGTTGTCATGTCACAGTAGACCTGAACAGCACGATTGGTTTTCCACAACTTGATATCATAAACACCATCTGGAGCATTGACTTTTTCCTGTTTAATCTCCCAACAATCCGAAAATGCTGTAATTAGGATGTTTCAACGGGTTAATTGCGCGATTTATGTCCAGATATTGTAGATGTACATGTATCATTTAATCGTACAATAAGTTCTGTTTTTAATTACTTTTACATTGGTGTAACTGTTATAATACTATAGAAACATGCCAATCCCTTTATTATACGTTGTCGTCTGTGAATCAGAATGATGTATTTTTACAATATTGTTTTCATAATGTAGCTCACTTATATATCAGCGTAGTATGTTACAGTCGTCATAACATCTCCTCAACTTATTTATGGTTACGATAGTTAACACAGATCGAACAGACGAATCGCTCAAATATATAGAACACACTTTCAAATACTGAACATTGACAGCTTTATGCAGTGTGCCCAGGATAATGTGATATTTAACAAACATAGATAACTCCAGCTACCTTGATCTATTTTTTTCTACAACTAAATGTTCCCACCTTTCTCATTATCCTGAGCGCATTATAATTATGATGTATCGACTTACTGCAATGTTGATTAGAAACACACGTTTCTACGAGCGTCGGATCACCCATACAATATTGTCCGTTACGTGATGGTTCTGGATTGTTGCATGACCTTGACTTGGATTTTATTCCTACACCACAGGTCAAACTGCATGGACTCCAAGATGACCACAGGGACCAACCACCATCTGTAAAGTATATTAAGAAAACTCTAAATTACAAGTACTAAGTAGAATAGGCAGCACCCAACATTAACCATCTCCACTTACTTAATCACAGCTTATTCTAAAACAGGTAAACAAGGTCGTCGTTGTGTATCCGGAATGGCCCGATAGCACCGATATAAGTAATTAAATGCAAATTCCATTGTGAAATTGGATCATCCTGCATTTTTTCGGCTTTGCGGGGTATAGGATTTTTTAATTGTTTCTTTGGCTTATGTGTGGGCATTGTTCAGTGTAGTTGTGTTGTTTCTATTTCTGTGCTCGGCTGGGAAGTTGAGTGCTGCCTTCTTTGTCTGATTTCCTCATACCGTTTTTGCTACTTGACCTTGGACAATGTATGTTAAAGCATATAATAAGCTCCTTCCAAGATTTGGAACAAATTATATTGTATTAGTATATGTAATAAGAAAATCTAAGTTTACAAAGTAACATGTTTTACACGTTTCTTATAATGTTATATTACTGTTCGGAACGGAATCATATACATATATATATAATATTAATGTACAAATTATCTCATCAAAGTGTAATTACTTGCTGATGAACCATCAAAGTGTAATTACTTGCTGATGAACCAATTTACAACTTATTTCTGCGGCTACCATGCTTTGCGTCGTCGATGATAGCGGATAAAAACCTGTCATCTTCGTTTGATTCGTTCAACGGCCATTACTCGGATAAGTCCGTAACTGATAGGAAATTCACCGATTTGCATATACGTGACGTCATTGAGCGCTTTTTTAGCCTACTATGTTCGGCTCATCCGCCATATTAATAATTATGTCACATGTGATGCTTTAAATGTCTGATATAAGTTTTTCGACTAGTTTACACTTACGGACTTTGAAAACGCACCACTTATTCAAACCACGAAATTTAATAGTAAGCATTGTTTAATTGTATTAAAATTTTGTCTATAAGTAGCTCAATTTATGTTTTAACATCTAGCAAAATTTCAAAATGACAGATAACAATGTTACTAAGTCACGGGACATCCACGTGCTAAAGTCTCAAAACAGAATTCACATTTATGGAGAGTGCGTGTAAAGTTATGTTTTGGTGCGTTCACAACAGCGGGTACTCATTACAATTTCTATCCGGTTCTGGAGAATGTTCCTCTATTCATCAACAAAGGTTCGGACAATCTTGTGGGCAGATCGGGTCATGGAACTTATCCATGGACTCAGGTTTGAAAGAACATGTCATATGTTTTCGGTGGATTTCAAAATCACGGACATTCCATCACGCAGATATTGCTTTCTTCAAGAAAATTGACTGTTATTCGTTATTTATACGCATGGTTATATTCATACTGTCCAAGGTTAACACCCGTGTCATCCGGAAATAGTAATACAAGAAGGAAGTGATTGCATATTGATGCACGTGTTCAATGTTAGATGAAACAAAAATTGGCAGGGTACTAAGTGAAAATGTTGTATTTCATAAATAAACGTGTTTGATATTCTTATTTGATGATTTAGCATATCTATCGTCACAAAGCATTCTTTTGACAGACACGTTTGTTGACCGGAAGTCGTTTAATGGCGGAGCATGCGCATTAATTTATCCGAATTCGGTGGCTTTTTATGCCTTTAATCCCTATTTGAAGATCAACGGTGGTTTCAGTTTGCATAAAACGCTATTGTAGACGACTTTTTATCGTATCATTAAACTTTAATCGTGCAAAAACCACGCGGAGGCTACTTCCGGTTTGTAACATGTTTTTACCTGCAGAAATATCAGTTTTAGATTGGAATTAAATGTAACCTTAGGTTTTGAAAACTTAAAATGTGTTGTTTTTTTGGTATGCTAATGAATCGTTTACACATCGTCATTTTCACAGGTCGGATATTGTCATTCGCACGAGACTCACGCGCTAAAAATGGGATTTGGCCACGTGGTCACTACTAGCGATTCGGTTATTAAAAATGTATTAGAATATACTTTAGCGACAACGTTCTAACCCAGGAACATTATTCCATTGGTTTAAAATAATCCTAAATTGTTCATACAAAAAATACCGACCCCTAAAAAGTGGTGCGTTTTCAAAGTCCGTAAGTGTATGATGATTTTGAACTGTAAAAGAACTTGAAGAACATAGCGACTTTGATCAATGAAGACTAATAAATAGAGTATTGCATTTTTCTAACATGTTTTTATCGGACACAACTAATAGCAATGTAAACATACACTAATCGATCCTTCAATACGAGCAGCGTTGTTGACAACAACGGTATACAAGTTGAACATAATAATGAAAACGATTTTAGTTGAGTCCTATTAGACAACTGGTATTTACAGATTGGTGTGGGTTGGTATTGGTTTTTGTGTAACTACAAAGTTTGTTACGTTCTGTCGTCGAACGTCGAAACCGAATACATATACCAAATGTAGTACAGTGCATCCTCCAGGAAATAATCAAATTAATATCGTTTGCAGAAAAGGGGAAAATCACAACAATTCGTGGATAAAGAAACATAATTAAGTGATAAAAGAAACGGTACCGGCGCAAGGAGCTTCAGAACATAACAACGCCTCGACATTTTTACCAAAACAGTGGTCACCGTAAAACGCTGGTTTTGGATTTGTACAAGATCTTTCCCGTTCTCGTATACCGTGTCACATGACACAGATCACGTGCCCTAGTTATTGCAAGTTGCCCAGGTAAAGTGCTTTATATAAACCATGTGTTCGTTATCCTGATGCTCAACATGAAGGTGCAAATTCGACGTGACTTAAACATTTGCTCGACATAGACCAAGTGTTCGTATTATCGATGCTCGTCATAACGAAGTATTACTGTATATATTTATAGATCTGGATGCACCAAAAAGACCTTTGATAACCAAAACATGTTTATATCTTCAATGTTAAGTACTGCATTCTTATCGCATAAAACAATACGTATACATATACACTCTGTATTTACGGAATCCCGTTAGGGCCATGGCGACATATATGTAAACCCAAACACGAAAGTCGATAGCACGGTAGTGAAAAGTCGATAATGCGATTATGAAAACTCTAAAAGTCTAATTTTATCGAAATAGCAAGGTGGTGTGTGTTTTGAATAATCGCCGGTCTAATATCTGTTGAAAGGACTAGGGGTGTGATATTTTGATCGATGAGGCAATAATCGACGCGGCTTTTTTCAATACAATTTTTTCTTTGCCATGTATACTGCATTGGTTTAGTGACAAAAAGATTTGTTAAGACCTTACATTATTATATGTGGAAAAAATTAAGGATGGAATTAAAGATAAAAAAAGATATCCGATCTATAAGGATACATTTTGGAAGTGGTAGGAAAAGTACTGTATTGAAGAGACATAAATTGTTTGGATATAGTTTGGATATAGCTTTTCGATTTTGTCTTTATAAAAGTGTAGTGAAAAAATAAGTAAGAATCGGCAAAAAATATGAAGAAAAATACAGGTGATATAAAGATAGCACCGTTCGTCTTGACGTAAAGATATTTATTTTTCTATCAGTGTTGCACTTATCGGGTTTGCATGTAGGAAAACTACTCCATTTCCTATCAGTTTTACACTTACTTGGTTTGCATGTAGGTAAACTACTCCGTTCTATCCGTATTACACTTACCTGGTTTGCATGTAGTAAGCTACTCCATTTTCTATCACCGTTACACGTACCTTGATTGCATATAGGTAAACTACTCCATTTTCTATCAGTGTTACAAGTGATTTCCTGATATCCGCTTCGACTATAACCCTCGTCGCACACTGCTTGTAGGACATCACGATAAAATGTTGATTTGCCTTCAAAATGTCCATGAAGTAATTCTGGCCATCCACAATCTGTAGACAAAATAGCAGATATATATGTAGTAACACGTATCACTATGTATAGTAACAAAATCTATCTATAGTAACAAATATCTAAATATAGTTGTAGCTATATATATTAACATATCTTATTATTGATAAATCATCTATTTTGATAAAAGCAGCCACGTAAGGTGACGTCATATTATTAGTGACACCTTTTATCCCGAAGGTAAAGACCTACGAGGGGTGATCAATATATTCGAGGACTTTCCTTCTTAATTTTGAAATATTGGAACTACAGTAATAAAATAAAATAAAAAGCTGATGTAGATCAATCAATTATCTCGCGATTTTTCTAATTTACTTTATGACAACGTCATTATTTACTTGATGACGTCAGATTTTGTAACCATGGTGAAGCACGCAATGTCGAGCATCTCGGACGTAACGTTATTTCTGAGAAACGACATGCTATGACAATTAACGCGAAAGTTGTAAAATCTTCGCGATATTATCAAAATAACTTGACTAATTTGTGCTCGAATTATGTGCGCTCCCAATTGGCCATTTTCATATGGTTCCGTTGTTTATGTGATTTTAGAGTCTCTGTCAAACGGTTGAGTTGATAAAATAAGGATAAACAACAAAAGTAACACCCCGTTAGTGACACTTTCCGTTAAATTCTACGAAATAAGACGCACAGATCTTAACCAAATGTAACTGGCGAAAACGAAGACTAGCATAGGCTACAAAACATGAAATCGTTGACTCCAAATCAAAAGGGTTATTTTGATATTGCGTCCCAAATCTGAGAGATCGTGCTTTATTCTTCATTGGAATAATCTAATTTTGTAAAGCCAACCGTCTTTCTCCGAGTTTTGCTTCCCATAACGCATCGATACTCTTTTTATTCAATCTCAAATTCGTGAATTGGCTATTAATTATTTATTTCAGTAGCAAAAGGAAACAAGTCTCATACATTGGACCGGGTATCAGTCCAGAAAGGAGCTATGTGATGCTCCGACGGTGACGCTTGGAATGACGTCGCGTGACGTCCAACGTCACGAGCTCCCTGCATGAATCAAATGATTATATTAGTGCATTCGGTCGGAGACATCTTACTCCGAATGATGTTAATTGGCTGTGACCTTTGCTGCCAATATGGAAATGCTAGATGAAAAGTCCTCGAATATATTGATCACCCCTCGTATGAGGCATGGTATTGACTACAATGTTAGTAATAGTTGTATTTGTTATTTTACACTATTTCATTTCTTGTATACAATCATTAAAAATGTTCAAGGACTGTTGTGATATGTTCCCCTAAACACCATCCTCGTTTGGTAGGGACATTCCGTTTGAAGCTTCATTTTAACATTCGCGAAATCCTTAATCACTATCAGTGTTGTATACCAATGATTCGTTAATACAGAAACAACCAACTTGTACATTCAAATTATCACTGTTGATTAATGACGCGAAATTTAAAAACGTAACAATCTATGCTCTACCCCTTTGATAAAGTATGATTCAATACACTGCGACACCCATTCTTCAATTGCGATAGTATGCGATATTTTATGCGATTTTATGTAATATTTATCGTATGCTGACAATCAACGTCTGGATAAATGTAAAAGTAAATACATACCAAACACACTTTCAAGTCTACCTACACTTTCCACCAACTTGTCCAATTTTTCTGAAATAAAACATATAGTGTATAGTGTACATTTCAGTATGACGAAACCACTCGTATGTTAATTGCCATCTATGTTCCCTCAGAAATTTATTGGCTGAATAAACAATACAAACATTCGTTATCTCGAGGACTCAACGGGACAAGCTGAATGCTCGAGATAACCATGGTGCTCGACTTATCCGAATCTCATAATGTGTAGTGTAAGTGTGTTAACAATGAACAGGTGTCTGATATTACGTTGTTATTACGTTGTTTATCGTTTTCAGATACATATGAGCCGTTCCCCAGGAAAACCGGGCTTAGTGAAAAAATTGTGAAAATGTGGATAATATATGGTTAGAACGAGGAGACTCTTGTGATCAGTTTCTGAAAAATTGAACAAATTATTTCATACACTGGCAAAGTTATAGACGTTTTAAACCAACCACTACCGCCTACTTTTTGAGTGACGTCGCGAGAACGTCATTCTCTTCGTTTTTGACATAACATCAACTGGCATTTCAAAGTTCCAGTATCTGATAAATTTTTGACGTAAACTTTAAAATCGTGTCACATTCTAGAATAATATTCTTATTTTAATAAAATGTGTCCAATTTGTGAGTGTTTGCTTACAGTGAAAAATAGCAGGTGCTTTCAGCCACTTATCCCTTGTTTTCCTTAATCGGAGTACTTGTTAGAAACCGATTACCATAGCAACGACAGAAGTTATTTTAACACAATTTTCATGAAAACTTGAAGCTAATGGATAATAATAATTATAATATTCAATTACTTAAATTTGAAATCATAGGACATGATTTTTTTCTCATTTTAGACATTTTTCCAAATCTTACTGCATATTTGATAATAAATATCATTAAGCCAGGTTTTCTGGAGAACCGGAAACCCCCAGTTTGACATCGCCCCCCCCCCCCGCCCGCCAAATAGTCACAATCTAAAAACCGGGATATTTTGATTGAAAACCTGATTACAAAGACATTAGGGTGTTTCATTTTTTGAAAATTTTCTCCGATCAAAAACCTTTTTTGCCCAACTGTGACCCTCCTCAAACAATGCATATATACAAAATTTCAGCTATATTGGTCAATGGGAACACCTTGCCCTTCCGACTCGAACTTTTGACCCAAGAGGGTCTTAGATCCACTTTCCGATTATTTCATAATTTTCCAAACTTGTACAAACTATGTGATGTTGCATACCGTTTTGAAGGGAATGATCAGAGAAACAGTGCTGTAAAAGAATTCATAAGATTGAATACGTTTAAAAAAAGTTATGGCCCTTTGAAATTTGCCAAAAAATGGCCTTTTTACCAATTTTCCTTAAATATAATTATAGTTGAAGTAAATTGAAATACGGTAGATAAGCATGTCATTAGAAAGGTCTCAAGAAGGCACTTTCAATGGGACTAACAATACAACACATATTGTTCTGTGAAAAGTTATGATCACTTTTAATAATGATATAGTAATTTATAGATTTTCCTCCATTTTGATCAGTGACTGTCACTCTATGATAGCTCGCAATAATAATGATACACTTCCTCTCTGCAGTATTTGCATATTTGTTAATGTCCCCAGTTCCTCATAGGCATGAACCAACAGGCAGAGCGAATGTGAAACCAACAGAAAGAGCGAAGGTGAGGAGCAACTGCTATTTGAAAACCAAAGATTTTGCATCGGGAAAGAGCACTTTCCCCTGATGATAGATGGTCTTGCAATGGATTAGTTAGGACCAAGCTCATGGCAAACTCTTTCACCTGTTACAAAAATGAAGTGACTGTACAACAATGCCTTCTCAGCAATGGGATTTGGATAGGGTGTAACTTAAAACCCTTCTTCATCTTCTAGATAAAGATCAGAATAAGAGAGTCCTCAGAATCAAATGGACTGTGTAAAGCTCAGTGAAACATGTACACAAATGCCAGACAGAAATCAGTTTCAGATTTGCTTCTTGAAAAGGGATTAAGATCATATTCAGTAGATATTCAGGCTTTGAGAAGTGTGTTCAATATAGCAACCTTTGTTACAATCTTGTTCCAGCCTTCAGCTGGTCTAGGGGTGAATGAGGTTCCTACTCCTATGATCATGTTATGGAGGCGCTACCAGAAACATTTCTTGTGTGTCAATCTTCAGATTTCAGTAGCTAGCTTCACTGAATGTCAACAAGTCTTTAGTTAATATTAAAAATGATATGTTACCTGGCTTGTCTTCGACGACTCCAGAAATGCCCATCTGAGTGTCTTCTAGTATCGTCGTGGCGCATACAGGGGTCATTTCGTTGAATAGTCAATCGTGATAAAAGTTGCTTTGTGTGTTTGCATTTGTTAAAGGTCTCGGGTGTTGTTTTGGGTAGCAGCTAATGCTCTGTTGTGGGCATGGCTATTTTTTGTAAACAACTGTCTAGAATTCTGATGTTCACTTTGGCACGTTCCGACCAGGGAATCATATCCCGTAATTTGGTTGCCGTTGTCATAGGTGCCCAAGCTGCATTTATTTGAATGCTAGTGTCTTTCCTAGACACTTGAAGGCCTCACATTTAGTAACAATCTGGTTTCATCAAGATTGACTCTCGTAGATGTAATTATACACATTTTGTTGGATAGAAGCTCATTTTCCATCCTCTGTATCAGGATCACCAGGGCACTGTTTTATCAAAGCATTTACGCTAGCGTAAACCTAAGATTTCCTAAAATAATGCGTACGTCGATAATATTTGCGTAATTGCGTTTTACAAAGATGTTTTAGTTCACATTCTGTCGAAGTTTTAGCTTATTTCTACGCCAAGGCTTGGCAACCCTAAATGGCAAATATGAACGTAAGTGAAGAATTTTTAACACGCACTGATGATTTTTGACCGTCGCATGTTATTTTAGACCGTCATTTGTTGTTTTAGACCGTCACTTGATGTTTTAGGCCGTGATTAATCATCAAATCTTGACGTATATTTATTCATTCTGGTACCCGTTATATTTGTTATATTGGTTATATTGTGTCCCGTGTTACGTTCAATCTTCAATATTTTTTCGTAAATGTATACAAGTACTTGCGATCGTTTAGTAAAACACACTTACGAGTTTGCGTAAGGTAGATATCTATGCGTAAATTTACGCGACATTTAGTGTAACTTTGTAATGTCTCCTGGAGGAGATTGGTGTCGTCGTGGCTATGGATGTATATTATACTGTCATTGGCAACAGTTTGGAAGGTATCGTTTATAATGTAGACCAAAAATAGTTGTGTGCGTAAACAGACCCATGTGACACTCAGACATTTCAGATTTGCATTGTTGGACTATGCTCCATACATTGACCAGTAGTCATCACATGATTCTGATCAGTGTCTTGTTTCTGATATCATAGTGCTTCATCTGTAGAAGCAGACTATTATGTGGAACATTGTCAAACGCTAGGACAGATTCTAGCAGAATCTAAAAGACTCTGTTTATAGTGGACTTGAATTGTTTGTAAATGTCAATGCTGAAAGGGGATGGGTGTGAGTGGGTGATGGTAAAGAACATTCAGAACTATGCAAGTACTGCAACAAATGGGACCCACATTGGACGCATTTATCACAGTTTGTAACTGCTGTAAAGTGAAAATCACTGAATTTAGCAAGAACATAATGGAAGATATATGTACCCTAATATGATAAATAATTATACAAGTACTAGAGTGATTAAACAGTGGATACAACTTATAACTAAACAGTTTGTTTTATATCGGTATGTCCCATTAAATGTGTTTTCTTGCTCAATGGATATGCTAAAGAACATGTACTATATTTTAGTGTACTTCAAATCTAATGATATGTCGTGAAAATTGGTTAAAAAGCCGATTTTTTTTAATTTTCAAAGGGTCATAACTCTTTATAAATGTATTCAATCTTATGAATTCTTTTACAGCATTGTTTCTCTGATCATTCCCTTCAAAATGGTATGCAACATCACATAGTTTGTACAAGTTTGGAAAAATATGAAATAATCGTAAAGTGGATCTAAGACCCTCTTGGGTCAAAAGTTCGAGTCGGAAGGGCAAGGTGTTCCCATTGACCAATTTAGCTGAAATTTTGTATATATGCATTGTTTGAGGAGGGTCACAGTTGGGCAAAAAAGGTTTTTGATCGGAGAAAATTTTCAAAAAATGAAACACCCTAAAAGACATGTAGTAATATACCCAGGGATAAGGAACCCAATGCAAACGTACCAAGACGATAACAAATCATCGTCCGAGGGAAAGGCGAATTCACCAGACAGATACTGGAATTGTCGGGCTCATCCAACAGCTATTGAGAAGTCTGGCTATCCTAAGTACCTTTTTATACAGCTAAATATGCCCTCTATAACATGTGTCACATGTGTGCGGTGAACATGTATCAAATACGAAATGAATATACGGTGAATACATTCTTAACGCATCCATTTCATTTTAATATGTTCACTTTTTGAATGCTAGTTAGGTCTGCAACAAACAAGTGTGACAAATAGGCGGCGTACACTCGGTAAAAGATGGCTTTGAGTCTTTCTTTGCTTCCAAGTACTTTCATTGTGAAATCAGTTGTATACTTGTTGTTTGACGGCTATTGTGTCCGCTTCTTTATGCCTATCTTTTTAAGGAGATCTTCAGAAAAGAGTACAAGAGGGAGGAGTTAGATTGTTTTCCTACTTTGCAGCTGGCTTACAAATTTATAATCAACCAATCAAGACATGTCCTACAAAAAACACGCGGTCATGTACGATGATAAAAAGCGTATCATGACGGTTACGAGTCATCGGACAGGCGGTCCGGACGGAAAGGTTGGGTTCAACCAGATGGAGACAGAAATTTCCGAATTTGTCTGACGACTTTTGTGAAGTCTTATCGTGTAATGTCATTTAATTTATTGCTAATTGTCAACAATATGTAGCATTTATAAGGGATGTTTTTACAAAAACATTGCCTGGTGACATTGCAACATATACAGTGGTCAAATGTGAGACAACTGCTTGAGCACCATTAATTATGGGTTCAAGTGACAGATTTGATTAGATTATATAGTAGTTACATTGCCAAGCTAAAATTTAAAATATTTATGATTTTTGGACTAAAATACAGTACAGATTTTGCGACTTTTGCCAAAATCGCGATGCATCTGATAGACAAGTTTCCACTTGCGTGGACAATCGCCGCGATTTCAGCGCGATTGACCACTGTAAAACCACCGGCGAATCGCTGCAATCGCATTTTCTCATTTCACAGGTAAATCTATTGTAATGTATGTATAGCACTCAACTTCTCTGTATTATTATTAATATATGCATATTACGAATATGTATGTGTCCACTTTGAGGTAATAACATTTTAGACGAAATTACCTTGTTTTTACCGGGATCGATAATCTATGTAGAAGTGCTATAATTCCGTTCCCAACATCCTCGCTAATATTTGTCAGAACACAAATAAAATAAGACTGCTTGTTGTCCACTGTATTTTATTTTCTATACACGAAACTCTAACTTATTCACATATTTATTATATATAAAATATACGTCTATATGCTAAAACGTCCAGAATAACAATGCCTCGGACTTCGGAACGCGCCCCCGAAATCCAGGATACCACGTGATTCAACAGACTAATCAGAATGACCATCACCTAATATGGGAGACCATGTGATCCACGTGCTGATTATCATCGAAACTACGTGATTTTATCGATCATCATGTGACGCTATAACATATCGATTACAACCTCGATCGCCAAATACCACAGATCAAAGGTCATATATAATTACGATAACTGCGGCCTTCTGGGTAATCACTCAGGCCATCTATTAATAATAAATATGTATATACTATCTTACACACAATACACATGTGTCATAATCAAGCAAAATACTATGCTTACATCTCCCCCCCCCCCCCGATTTTATTTTAAAAGCCCTCTTTTAACATTTAAAAAAAAACATGTGGATTTTTTTTTTAAATTTCATTCCAAACAAAAACCATTATGAATAACACTCTTATCCTAATATATACTATACTGATGAATACATGATTATTAATAAACATGCTAACAACATGATAACATTTTAATGATATAGAGGATATTTGTTGATTTTGGTGTAAGATCGAATTTTATTTCACCGAGTGATCACAGAAAGAGAAAATATAGTTTTATGTGATCACGAGTGAAATAAAATTCAATCTTACACCAAAAAATCAACAAATTTTCTGTTTATTATATGCGTAATTAATCATATTATTAATATTTGACCATTCCCTCTTGGAACCTCACCCCGTGGGGAGCCCCAAATTCATTTCAACCTATTCACATTTTTTAACAGAAGTTCCGCTGAAAGTAGTGCAATTACTTGCTGTAGTATTTTTCGGCAAAAAGTAGAACGAGATATGTGTGACGTTTACAAATAAAACAAATATAATATTTGACAAACACAAAACTATTTTAATGTTTTATTGCAATCGAAATAACTGGCATTTATTTAATTTTATAGCGGAGTAATTTCATTGTCATCAAACAATTTTGCCATCCACCATTTTGAATTCATGTTACGATGCCGGGAATTTTTAATCATAATCACGTAATAGATTTATTTTTTCTTTGAAGCCAGACTGATTAGTAAGGGGAAATACTCGTACTGGCAGTTAAAAACGGGAATCGACGTACAGAGTGACTTTATCATGTGTTTTGACGTCATCACAACATCGGATTTCTAGGACATGTTGATTTTTTTGACGAGATGCGATTTTGAATCTCAAAATGCATAAACTGTACAGACAGTAGATTCTATATGCTTCGATAAATTGTAAGTTTGTGTTTATTGCTTATATTTGAATTGTTCAAAGCTCGTTCAGATGTCAGATTAGCCTTTTAAATACGGCACAATAGATTTTATTCTGAGACCTTGACGACATCATTTTTTCAGAACAGAAGAAGCCTTCTTCCAACTCATCCAATAAATTGAAGGATCTATTGTCTTTCTAAAGGCCCTTCCAAGAATTTAAGGAAAGCACCTACATAAATAGTGGTTCTTTCACCTGTCTCATTTCGAGGTTCTTGATTTGCAGTAGATTCTATGTTCATTTTATTCCTCACCATGATGAGGCCACAGGTAACTGTACAGTATCATTAGAACAAAAAAACAAGCATTTCGGAAAAAAAATTTTGAAAAAAAATATTTTTTTACCGTAGATCTAGATCTACGTATAAAAAAATACAAATAAAAAAAATATTTTTTTTTCGAGTTTTTTTCGTTTTCAACGATACAGTTACCTGTGAATGAGGCTCGAATACATGCCGAAAATGCTTCAAATTCAAAGCTATTGATATTAGATTCAGAAAAATACTCCCATTTTTGACAGCTGTCAAGTAGCAGACATAATCAAGGAGGTAAATATGTAATAAAACAAACAATACAGGGAGGTATTTTATTTTTTCATTGAAGAAAGTAGTTCCGTCAAAAACAGTGAATTATCAAAAATGTTATTTTCACTGTTATTTGTCATTGTTATTTTCACTGAAAAACGCCATAATCCATTGAAAGCATATAATAAATAATGATAATACAAGTCAAATTACACATAAAATCACTTCTAAATAATCTATCTACAAAAACAGCCGCTGAATATTGAAGCCTCCTAAACAATTTTTATAAATTTGAATTAATGTAATATTTCCTAAAATCGACGTTTGTCTTTTAATTATGTTTTTTTCTAATAATATTCCCTTTGTTTTCTATTCCATTTACATCGAATGTTGGTTCAGAATGTTGACCACAAATACTACATTTATTTATCTTTTTAATTTAAGACCTGAAACAATGTATTGTAGAATGACAACACTTAGTAATTTTAAAAATAGATCCAAAACTATAATATTGGAATTTGATGGTGTTCTTGCATGTCATGCATTGATCTTTAATTAATTCACTTTTGTATTGTTCTGTCCTTTTTGCACTTTTGATAATTATTTTTAATTTACGATTTGATATATCAATAAAAATCTCAATTGATTTTGAATACATGGATTGTGGTAGTTCAATACATTCTATAAATGCTTTAAAGAAAGGCTTTATCAATTCAGTGTTTTTGTAATAAAAATAGATATTTTTCAAAATGCTTAATTTTTTTTGGATTAATTTTGATCAAGTAAATTAATTGTTCTTCCAAAATAGGCACTTCATAGAATATAATAATATCCACTAAAAAATCAATAGGTATCTTTTCTAATAAGTCCTGAATGAAATAATCATCACAATCCATAAATTCTTCATCAAAATTGGTCAATTTGACAAAAAATTGTTCCAAATAATTGTTTGCCAAAGAAACAGAATAATTTCCCCTATACACGAAAGAAGTTGTCAGGTCTTCATTTAAATTTATATTGTCACATTTTTCTGGTTCATATAATCTTTTAAAAGCAGTAGTTAAATCATCATTACATTCTATATTGTTACACCATTCTGAACCAAATACTCGTTTAAAATACTTTCAATATTCAGCTAACCGCCTGGCTTCAATAATAATATCTTTTCCCATTGTATTTATTTCCAATAATATCAATATTCAATGGTTTTGATAAAACTCTATTTTAATAATATTTACAGCCAGTATGCATGCTAGATGCATCCATAAAGTTGTTGACAACTTTATAAAATAAAATTTATATTATATATTTCACACCAATATCACACATAATTAAGTAAATAAAGCATAATATCATACATAACTAACTACATAAAACACATCAAGACTATAATTTTATATACAAACCATGACTGAATATTCAAATGACGAAACCTCTATTTCTAACGTCATCATAATGTATGACAGAATTTTGTAAATTGAAATTTCCATATGTCAATTGCCTGTGCAATGCATTATTTGTAAACGTAGTAGCTCTTTCAATTATTTGTTTTGGATCACTTTGATAAACACTGTCTTTACAAATATTACAATAAAAACTATGATTTATACTATAACTAAAACAACTTTCGTGAACAGTGGAATTACAACAATATGTTATTTTAAAATAGCTATCAAATTCATCATAAAGGAATTCTTTTGATATATTGCATAAAAGGCATTTATCTACTACGAAATCGTTTGCCATTACATTTAATTGTTCTAATTTTTCTAAAAAATCTTCCATGACCGGTTCATGAAAATACTCTACCGGTCTACATAATTCAACTGGAAGTGCGTTTAAAAATACTTTGATGTATTTATCCATGAATGTTGAAGTTCCATAGAAAAAATGAATGTTTTTAAACACCATTAATTGCTTTTCTTGATCATGTTTTATTAAATGTATTAACTCATTTTCTAACAAACTAATTTGGTAGAACATGGTTATATCGACCACAAAATCCAGCGGAATTGTTTTTAAAATATTCTTTATTAAATAACCCTCAACATTCAAGGATTCATCAGTTGCACTATTAAACGTTTTAAAAAAACATTTTAAAAACTTTTCAGCCGTTTTCTTGTTGTAATCACCCCTGTAAACAACTGAAGTTGTTAGTTCTTCAAAAACAAAATACTGTTTATCACAATTTTGTAATAATAGGTTAAAATATTCTGAATATTCAGCCAATCGCCCGGCATCAATATATACTTTATTGTATCCCATTATGATAAAAGTAATAATGTATATTGTATTTTATAATAGAAATAACGATCGCACTCTAGCACAGATACTATGATCTAATATTCTAATCACTAAATAATAATAATTATAATAATAATATATACAGCCGGGATGCGTTATAATCTGGGATATTATATCACATCCATATTATATTTCAATAATATTATAACTTATAATCAATAAATGAATAACACATGTGACATAAACAATAATCAATGTTATAAAACAACGACTTAAGACAATAATAATTGACAAATCAGTCAGTATTACATGTATTACAATAATATTTTACACAATTAAATGTCAATTTTTAATTTGCAACCCAATATATATTACACAATGTAGCAAAAGTTTTTATAAGCAATTAACAACATACTATTAACAATAATTCATGTTAAAAAACAACAACATTTAACACAGTAACAATTGACAAATCCATCAATATAATCACAATAATTTATTATAGAGTTAAATGTCAATTAACATTTGCAACGCAATATATGATACACGATGTATCAAATGTTTTCTAAAAATAATTTATGAAACAATATTCATTTAAATGCAAATGTGAATAATATTTGCAATAAACAACAATTTAAATGCCTTGTACTGTATAACATGAACTCGTGGTTTTGTTCTTCCCGTCGTACAATGGAATTTACCAATACATGTTTTATATTATAATGTTATGCCTTGACATTTAAATTTATTTATTGTTTTATTCCATTATGTTCTACTTCTATTTGCGTAAAATATGTAGTATTCAATATCTTTTTCACATGAAAATAATTCATTACGTTTAACCTCACTAGGTTTGGAATTGGCAGTTTTACTTTAGTTACATGGTTGGTTACCGACATTTGTGAAGAATCCAACTTCAATTTAGGTTACCAACGTCCTTCTATTCCTTCAATTATCCTAGTTTTACTAGTTACCATGTCCCATTCAATTGGACATGATGGCAATGAAATCCATGGAATATTCAAACATTGTGTTCCATTGGATAAATGCACATTGATGTAACTATGTGAACTGTGTCTATAACTATATACTCGTCTTAGGATCCAAATTCCAATTCCTAAATGCAATATAACTATTACCAGAATAATATGTTCATATTGTATATTGGTTTTTATATCGTCAAATAATGAATCATATGGATTTGGTGTAGTAGTGGTGACATATTTCAATTCCATGCCATTTACCTGTCTTAACATGGTAGCTGTTAGAATTATTGAGTTTAATTTTCTATAGGTAAAGAACCACTAAATGCCTACGCGGACCAAGTGGTGATACACTCAAGTAGTCCTTAAAAAAACTTTGGTTTGCCTGTAAATGGAAATATTTCTTGACAAATGTGGAGTTGAATGATGAAATTGAGTTTAAATGGTTGGTAAATATGCATGTGGTGTAGTAAAACTGTAATATTTGTATTGTTCCGCTATTTTGTTCTTGATACCAAAGTGAAAGTAGACTAGGGTAAAACCCAGAACTTATAAATCCGGACATGCGTAAAAACGGATAGACCATGTTTGAAGGACAAAAACTTTCTTAGAAGATACATGACCCCCCTTTTTTATTGCATTATTTTAAAGCTTAACTGCCCCTCTTTACAATGATATATGTGGTCCAGGTGGCCATATACTAAAAAATGTTGAAAATTGGGGCCTACTATGGCCAATTTACATTGAGCTATAGAGCAAATCTATTTGGTGGTTTCTAACCTAAAGAAGGGCAAAATTCTATTAAATTCATGTTTTCATTTTTTTGCATTCAAATGTATGGAAATGCATCCCAGATAGGGTTTTGACCACTTTTATCTGTTAAAATTGCCTAAAAAAGTGAAAATTTGGATTTTTATCATGAAAATCTAGAAAATTTCAGATTTTTTTCTTCTAAAATTGACATTTTCATGCCAAAATTGACCTTATTTTAGTGTCAGACAGGGGTAATTGTGATTAAATATGAAGAATAGACACATTATTAGGCATCTAAAGCATAATTAGTGTTCAGTGAAACAGTTTTTCACAAATAAAACCCAATTTAAAATCACTATTCATAATATTTTGCAGGCGCTGGCCAAATTTCTCCTTAAAGGCGCATATGCGTGTTTGTCATTTTTTCTAGAATTCATGCACAATTTGTCTAGAATTGATTGTTGTGTGCTGCATATACATAGTATTATTGAAAAAAGTGCAAAAATCACTTTAATAAGTAAAACTAGGCTGTCTTAAGGTAAAGAACCACTAAATGCCTACGCGGACCAAGTGGTGATACACTCAAGTAGTCCTTAAAAAAACTTTGGTTTGCCTGTAAATGGAAATATTTCTTGACAAATGTGGAGTTGAATGATGAAATTGAGTTTAAATGGTTGGTAAATATGCATGTGGTGTAGTAAAACTGTAATATTTGTATTATTCCGCTATTTTGTTCTTGATACCAAAGTGAAAGTAGACTAGGGTAAAACCCAGAACTTATAAATCCGGACATGCGTAAAAACGGATAGACCATGTTTGAAGGACAAAAACTTTCTTAGAAGATACATGACCCCCCTTTTTTATTGCATTATTTTAAAGCTTAACTGCCCCTCTTTACAATGATATATGTGGTCCAGGTGGCCATATACTAAAAAATGTTGAAAATTGGGGCCTACTATGGCCAATTTACATTGAGCTATAGAGCAAATCTATTTGGTGGTTTCTAACCTATATATCAAAATTACACATATTGAGTTAATTATTGATATTATTATACTTCCTATCGTAAGCGCATTATAAAACGTAGTATCCGAAGTTCCTATATTCTCGTCCCATAACGATTCTGCTAAACTTGAATATGCAAGCTTATTTGTCTTAGCTTGCGTCGCCAAGTGTTTAAACGAAATTTCAACACGTTTCGTTTTTTTTATTATTTCTTTGGATTGGTGTTCGAATATTTTGTATTGAGGCAACTCAATATTACTTGGATGCATTTGGCTGGCATTCCTAATCAAATCATTCAAAATTGAGTCATTGAAAAAATATCTCAAATATTGCATATTAATAGGATGCTCAACCTCAATTGACCCGTTAAAATCTAACTCACATTTCGAAAAATACATGTTTGTACTATGTTATTGAGTAACAATTTTACACCCACACGGTACATTAAGAACGCAAAACTTACAATCTTTTATGATTGTACTATTTTGTCCTTTACATTCCAAGTTAATATCTCTTTGTTGAATAGCCAGAATTTTGTCTTTACTTAACCGTCTTAATTCTGGTTTAAGCTCATTTTTTTATCATTTTATGAGTACACAACTCATTTACCCTTGTAATATTATCATATTTAAACAACTCATTTAAACAACTGTCCTTATCCGCCTTACTAAATATCACATCACTGTAGCATAACATAACACTTGCATATTGTACGCATTCCCTGAAAAAATGATTGTTTACTCTCGAAAACGATAGATCTTCATCGTTTATTATAAAATACCATGGATTTTCTATAAGCATGCTTGCATCTGAATTATTAAAATCATTGTTTAAAGGAATGGGAAACAATTGTACCTTATACATTCTTAGTTCCCTTTTCTGTACAATAGGCAGACTTATGCTAATATAGATAACATTTTCTTGGCGCCCGCATATGAATTTAGCATTTTGAAAATATAATGCAGCATCATTCGAAATTAGCTGATACGAATCGAAATCTTTGGCTAAAATATTGGTAATATTGTCCAAAGCTAATTGTAGACGTTCAGCTGGTATAATATACGATGACAGTTTCCCTGCATTCAACATTTGCACCCCTCTTATTAAATTATTAAAATGAGCCCTTACTTTCGCAAATTTGTCTGTATATTCTAAAATTACAGCTTCTGCTATCTCCTGTTCTTTATCTTTTGATACGAACTTTTGTAATATATTCTGAATCATATCTTTTTCGTTTGCTACGAATTTATGAAACAACTCTAGTTCCTCATTTACATGATGTACGAAACTTGATAAACCATCCTCAGATTTACTAAAACTATGTGTTGCAGTGTTAACAACCTTTATTAACCTATTTATATGACTGCGTAAGGCATTAAGCTGACTAGTAGTAGCTATTCCGAAAGTGATGATGAAAGACTTCCAATAAAAGGAAGTAGACCATCCCGCTTGACATGTTTGTCAAACTTTATCATGGGAATAATTCCCTCCAGTGTCTTGAATATCATGCTAGTCTCAGCCTGTAAGTGTTTAATAAGTACATTTATCTCAATTGATAAAGGACATCCTTTCCTGGAATAAAGTCCTGATCCACACAACGTTACACCTCCACTGAAACTTATTTGTTCTGGTAACTTAAATCTGACTGTATGTACCCATTCGTTGTTAACTAAATATAAGTCTTTAGTTTTACCAAATTGTATGCCTTGGTTTAATCTCAGTATGTCTTGCGATGCATCACATTCACCTATAAACAGGATACTTAGAATGAGTAAGGTCGTTGCCATCTTTTTTAAAATGTAAAATTAAAATTAAAAAGTTAAATTAATTTTTTTTTTTTAATTGAAAAATTAAATTAAAGTTAAAATTAAAATTAAAAAGTTAAATTAAAATTGAAGTTAACACTTTATTATCGTTTTGCATTTTAACTTTCTTAATGTTTTTTCTTTTTCACGGATTTATTAATATAGAATTGCCTAATTAAAGCTTCGCTTACATCATCTTGCGGAATCCATGAATTTCGATAACGTTTATTTGACCATTTTATTAAATACATCTTCATTTTATTTTCTGTTTTTGCTTTAAGTATCTTTACTGCTCTGTACCAATTCTTTTTCTTGGTATCGCCTACTATCTGAGGTGATTGATTATCACTCACTGATTTGTTGTTATTTCCTAATTGATTAGTACACTCCGTGTTACCCTTTTGCCTTACCGTAACTGGCTTTGGTACAATATTCTCATTTTTACCTGTACTCTGAGTATACGATGACCTATAGTCAATTGGATCGTAATACTTTCTCAACCTATTGCAATTCACGGGTGATTTGATCTCTTTATTCGTTTTTATATCTCTCAATACGTAAGTACTATTAGAGAGAATTTTTGTAATGTAATATTGATTGTCTGAAAAATTTCTATATAACTTGCGGTAAGTATTGGGTGGTATGTGATCTTGTTTAACTAAAACAATATCTCCCAACTTAAATTGTTTATCTTCTGTCTTTTTATCATATTGTTTTTTCATTCTTTTCTTTTTTTTCTAAATTCTGTTTAGTTATATCCCATATAATTTTTAACCTGTCCGTTAATTCCTGCGCATAAAACTCTGGCTTAGTTTTGGGTTGGTTTTCTGTAATTAACTTATCTGTGGGCGGATTCACTTGTCTACCAAATAATATGTAATATGGCGCATACTGTGTTGAATCCGGACAGACCATTGAATTATAAGCTAAATGGACTGAGGATACTTTGGTTGGCCACTCATCCTCATTATTCAATATTGTATGCAAAACAGTAAATAGGGTACTGTAAATTCGCTCAATTTGCCCGTTTGAAATCGGGTGATAACTCGAGGTTCTGCAGCGGGTGATATTAAATGCCTCATATAATTTGTCCATTATTCCACTAAGAAAATTCATACCTCTGTCTGACATTAAAACCTTTGGTGGTCCAAAAATACTTATAACAGAATGATACAATTTTTCCGCTATTTCTTCCGCATTTTGAGTTTTTAATGGGAAAAATAATACAAATTTTGACAAAGCGTATATGACACTTAAAACATATTTGTAACCTTGACTTTCTTTTCCACACGTTACTATATCGATGTGTACTGTTTCAAACGGTTTCGATGGTATATCCATGGATTGTAGTGGATATGGCTTATGTGAATAATTTCTTTTATTGATTTGGCATGTATCACATGAAATGACATAATCCTTAATTTCTTGAAACTTTTTTGGAAAATAATAAAATTGTCTGATTGTCCAGAATAATTTTTCTGCTCCAAAATGTCCTGATTGATCATGATAAGTATGCAATACGTTATTCCTAAGAAGTTGTGGTAACGCAATCTGTTTTAACTGTCTCTGTTCTTTAGTTACATTTTTGTCCCTAGATTCGTAAAAATGGTATAAAATACCATCAATTATTTCATACTGTAAACTTGTGTATGGTATACTTCTTCGTTTATTTATGTCTGGCGGTAAAATACCATTCTCTAGATATTCAAATATGTGTTTAAAATCATTACATTCTCTTTGTAATTTTCCTATGTTTACTTCCTCCTTTGCAGTTTCGTTTTCAGGTTCTACTACATCCTGTTTTGAACTACTTTCGTTAGTTGTAATTGAATTATCCTTATCTGGTACGTCGCTTGTAACTTTTGGAATACTATTTTGTCTCGCTTGTGCTCTTGTCATAGCATTAATATTTTCATGTTCCTTATTTGTATATAAAGATTGGCAATTTTCAAAAATATCTTCAATTTGTTCACTTTGGTTATCTG
Organism: Spisula subtruncata; assembly: GCA_963678985.1. NCBI lineage: Eukaryota > Metazoa > Mollusca > Bivalvia > Venerida > Mactridae > Spisula > Spisula subtruncata. The sequence continues at coordinate 10,723,474 of OY787677.1, read as the reverse complement.
AACTATTGTGTTTAATTCTGCTTAAATAGTCACTCGGATTTAAACTTCCTTTTCTATATTCAATTTCATAATTAAAATTCTCCAGTTCAATCGCCCATTTGTATAATCTATTATTATTATGTTTTGCTGTGTGCAAGAATATTAAAGCTTTGTTATTAGTATATATTTTAATAGGAACATTTATTACATAATTCTTACATTGTCTTAATGCATAAATTATTGATAATAATTCAAGTTCACAACTTGAATATCTGGATTCATTGGGCCTCAATGTCCGTCCCCCAAATTCAATGATGGAAACTAATTGTCCTTCCTCATTGGGTTGACCCAAAATATATCCTACCGATACAGAACTAGCATCTGTGTACAAATTAAACGGTTTGTTAAATTGAGGTAGCTTGAAAATGGGTTGTGAAATAAGAGCTTGTTTAATTTGATAAAAACTATTTTGATGTTCATTTGTCAACTTTTATAATGTATCTTTTTTTCAACAGCGGAAATGCTATCTTAGAATAGTCCACAATAAATTTGCGCAAAAACGAAGTCATGCCTAAAAATCCCTTTAATGATCTTTGGTTATTTGGTCTAGGAAAATTCCTGATTACTTCTAACTTTTAAGGCTCTATTTGCAATGTGTCTTTCTCAAATACCATACCCAGAAATGATATTTTATTTTGCGCGAACTCACATTTCGGTAATTGTAACTTTAAATTTGCTTTATTTAATAATGTTAAAACCTGTTGGATATGATCAACATGTTCTTCTATTGAATTTGAAAATATTAATATGTCATCCATATAATTCAATGCGAATTTATACAACACGGGTTTTAATAATTTGTTTAAATAAATAGACCAATATGCCGGTGAATTGACGTAACCGAAAGGAAGCTTTTCAAATTGATAGGATTCGCCAGTGTCTAAACAAAAGGCCGTGTATGGTTTCGAATCTTCTGATAACGGTAGTGTGTGAAACGCACTTTTAATATCTAGCTTAGAAAATAATGTTGGTTGTTTGTCAGCGATAACATTTTTAATATCAACTAACGTTGGCAGTTGGAAAAACATCCGCTTTGCTATGTTATTTAAATGTCTGTAATCAACCACTAGTCTAAACTGAGGTTTGTAATTTACATTTACGCTTTTCTTTTTAACAAATAATATAGGGCTACTAAATATGGATGTAGACGGTTTTATAATACCTGCGTCCAATAATTTATTTATTTCCTCTTCTTGAATTGTACGCATACTAGGTTGTAAGTGATATGGCCGACTTCTAATTGGAAGTGCGTTTTGCATTAATTCAATATTTCATTCGAAATCCGTTACTTTACCTATATCTGAACTATTTTTACTTAACACCTCTGTGTATTGATTCAACATATTTAATAACCCTGGATGATGTTTAAATTCGTCATTCACATTAAATGCCAATGGTTCTTTTGCACTTGATAATTCATATAATTTTTCCTTGTTTAATTCATAAGGTACCAAAGTTTCATTTTTATCTATTTTTTCTATACTGGCTATCACTTCATTTTTCTGAATAATTTTTATATCGGTCGTAAATTTATGAAACGGAATTAAAATTGTGTTTTTATACTGATTTTTACGACACACTATATCACAAATCAATTCACATTTTGACTCTAAAATAAAGCCGTTGGACCATTTGCCACTATTAATAACTACAGGTATTTTCTTCATTGAATGCGGCGGTAGTTTAATTGATTTACCAGTTATAATTTCAGTTTTTCCATATGATTCAATATTAGCTAAAATATGTTGATTTATTTTTAACGTATTATTTTTAAAATTTAAAAATACACTATACTTTTTGAAGAAATCCATTCCTATAATTACGGATCTAAACAAATTATCTATTACATAAAAATCATGCTTGAATGATTAACCCCCAATTTGAATTATATTGAATGCAACTTATGGCACTACCTGTATCCAGTAATGCTTTAGACTCACAATGTCCTATTTTCACGGGAATGAAATTTTCCGTAATTTCGCTTATACAATTGATAGATTTTACTTTTTGCTTTTTCCTACTTGACAATATACGCGGACTACATGTATTGGTAAACCCACGTCACCTCTTAGCATTTTTACACATTAATCTATAATGACCGGTGCGTGAACATATGTGACACTTCCGGTTATACGCCAGACACGCTTTGCTGACAAAACAATTATTACCACAACATCTATTACAATATCTTGGCCTAACAGTTCTCGGATTGACTGAATACTGATTAATCTGCTTGGGTTTTTGATATGCAAATCTGTCATACTGCGATTGATCATTATCTGACATATGTTCATTTGGATGTTGTGGATATGAATAATTACCGCGATTATAATCATAATTTTGGTTATTTTGATAATAATTTCTATCCATATGCCTGCTTTCAAGAGAATTAATTACATTGCTTGACGCCATGCTTGATTTAATTTCTTTTAACTCCCCCATCAAATGATCAAATTTGGTTTCCAATGCATTTATTGTTAAAGACTGTGAAACTTCACAAAGCTTAATAAACTTACTTAATTCAGGAATTGACTTTGGTTGTTTCAATAAAACCTGTTTTTTAATTTCGCTGTTCAGTCCGTTAACTATTAACGATATCAAAATGGATTCATCTAATTTGAGATCTGTAGCATTTTTAAAGCTCTGGACATATACACCCTTTCAATTAAGACCGTAATTAAATTGTCTCCCTTTGATGACGTCAAACGAGGGCTCAAAGCGAATACACGAGCCGATTACCGTTAGCGTGTAAAGGAAATAAAAAATGTGTCAACTTTAAACCGCTGTAAATCACGTTTTACTCAGTCGATTTTTAAAAGATGAACACTTACGAAAACAAGATCGTATAGACTTTTTAATAATGTAACTTTTGTTAATGTATTTTCAATAATAAAACATAAAAATCCATGTTTTCGGAACAAAAATTTCAAGGGAAAGAAAATGTAAAAATAAAGAACTGAATTCAATACTCAACAATTGGCATTTAACTTGCTCAAAATGTTTATTATTTGCAGTTTTAAGAACTGTGTAGACTAAGCTTTCCAACAATTATATTATTAAAAGATATTATTAAAGTTTTAAAAGGAGAGCCATGCTTTTCGAACCTAAATACCATGCATCACGCGCGCACAATCCACTCATTGAAACCTGACTTACATTTTATACTAGCATAAATAAATTGTGTATTTTAATAATTTATCACACATCATAAAAGTATAGAATATTAGCTATATCATTTCAAAAGTACGACTATCCAGCCAGAAATTAAAACGTTAATTTACACAGGAGGAAATTTCTTTCTAGATATAGTTTGTACTAAAATCCGGGCGGCATGATTTTACATGTCCGCATGTGCTTACTTGTTTAGTGTTAACACGAGTACATTGATGTGTTGTTTACTACAATCAAAGAAAGTAAAGAATCACCGGAAAAGTTCACACAACGAATAACTTAAAATCAGAATCAATTCTATGTAAAATTTTGTTGTATGTAGGTAAAACTAAATTGTTTGGCAATACAATGTAGTCTGTTTCAAATCTTAGTCTTCCATCATGAAACCTTTGTTCATTTGAAATTCATATACAAGTAAATGAGAAAAGTGCTTTATTTATTTCAAATGGTGTCTACGTGTAAAAATATTGCAATAAATTATATTTAAAACATCAAAATGAGCATTGTAGCACAAGTCATACAGGTGCATGTCCATTAATTTACACTTTTTGTTCGGACACGGAATTAGAGAGACCTCCGTGGTTTGGATAAACAAAATTTATACTTTTTTATAAAAGTAATCCAAACGTTGATTTAAAAGTGTCAATCAATGTCAATCATTTAAGGTAAAACACTGATCAATATAATGTACATGTATATTAAGATGACAGATGGTGACAACATAGTACTGATTGGTTGTATATTAGTACCCTGCTGTGAGACTAATTTAGTGTATGGTCTTGGTGGCTTATCTTGATATTAGGGGATCTATGCCGTTTATTGTAAATCTTTATATAATGATACAGCACCTAGATTTATTTATGCGTTAGGGTTTTAGCACCTCATCATCTGACAAGATTTTATTTATGCATTAGGGTTTTAGCACCTTAACTTCTTAAGTATCTGTCTCACTTTAATTTGTTATGTTTTTCCCATCACTCGAATTGCAGTTCAGGTCACTTTTTGTGAATTAAGATTACAATTCTTATATTAAAAACAAAATATTGTTAATTGTGTTGTTAGTTTGAAGAGCAGTTGTATATAAATAATGTATTTTTTAAATTAATTTATAACAATCAACTGCTATCATAATCGTCATTTATACAGCTTTTTAAGCAGAATTTGCCCGAAATGGCACGTATGTAACCAGATAGGACATTCCAATAAATCGTTGTGGCTCTAATATACGTGTATTCAAAGGCCTAAATAATTATGTCTTTGTTTTATTACAATCCATAATAAACAACACATAACTTGTGAATTGTATTGGTAAAAAGAAATGAGACATTGCAATGATCCAGAGTTAACTAGGTCTAATGGCGGTAATGATGTAGTATTGAAAGAACCAGGTGAAAATACTTGCGCTTTATATTCCCGGCAAAATATGCATTTATCAAAGTACAAATATACACTGTATCTTGGCACTAACGCTCAATTTAATGTACGAAATGTGCATGACAATCAACCGAATTACAAAACAAAATTAATACAACTACAGATCTTTTTGGAAATTAACGCCCGATAATTGACCATTGTTGATAGAAAAAAATCCGAGAAATCACACGTTTCCTCCACATCCATAACATGTAACATACTATACATACATTGTTAGTACATTATAAACATCTTGTTTGAAAAAACAACAGCTACAAAACATGCAATTAACGAAAAAAGCGATTAAATAATCTCTTCGCTACTGCGTTTATAGTGTCGTTAATTTGTAGAGCCCTCGTTTGACGTCACATCCGGTTACGGGAGGTAACTCTGTACATACGATTATCGCTTAATTGAAAGGGTCTATAATCCTCCGTATTCTCATTAGTTTTCTGCTTAATTGATATCAAATTATAATCTAGCTCTTTACTCTGAAATCTATTTTCTAATGCCCTTTTTAATGCATTAAAATCTGATTTAACATTTGCCGACAAATTATCATAATAAACGCTAGCGTTTCCCTCAAGATAAAAATTAATAACATCAAATTTTTGATCATCTGCAACATTATTTAACAAGCAAAATTTATCAAATTTGGTCAAACATGCAGAAAAACTCTCAAAATCTTTACCAGTAAATGGAGACAATTTTATAATGGGTAAATTTGACATTTTACCCTGAAATGTAGAATCTGGTCTAAACGCCTTCTTTGATGTCTGTTGAAAATCACAAATGTTAGTGTTTTTGGATAATTCTCTCTCCTCTTCTGATAACAAATCGTTGATTAACTTAGAGTTTTTATTGTCAATTATCCTTTCTTTTGAAGGTTCTTCGTCGGGATTTGTTTCTTGACACGTTAAAGTTGGATATAACGTTGGTTTTCCTGGTGATGATGGAGCGAGCCGTCCTAATGGTTCGATATCGTTGTCCCTTTCTTCTGATCTTCTAATGTTAAAACATTGGGTTTCATCGTAATTAGGGGGTTAACTGCCATTATTTGAAACTTCATCGTCATTCCGTCCCAACGAACTGTAAAACTGTTTACGGGCTAATTTGTTTCTTTCGGTCGTAGATTTTAGAAATTCTTTTAAATTTCTACCGGAATTTGGCGGTGTTAAGTATCCCGCACGTTCATCTTTACTTCTTAAATTGTATTCTGACATTTCCCATTTCGCCACAATTTCTCCATTAAAACTCCAAATTATAACATGTCCATTATATTTTAATCAATCGATTAAAATTCGGATTCTCCACTAGCTATTGCACTCAACTTCTCTGTATTATTATTAATATTCGCATATTACGAATTTGTATGTGTCCACTTTGAGGTAATAACATTTCAGACGAAATTACTTTGTTTTTACCGGGATCGTTAATTTATGTAGAAGTGCTATAATTCCATTCCCAACATCCTCGCTAATATTTGTCAGAACACAAATAAAATAAGACTGCTTGTTGTCCACTGTATTTTATTTTCAATACATGAAACTCTAACTTATCCACATATTTATTATATATAAAATATACGTCTATATGCTAAAACGTCCAGAATAACAATGCCTCGGACTTCGGAACGCGCCCCCGAAATCAAGGATACCACGTGATTCAACAGACTAATCAGAATGACCATTAGGGTGTTTCATTTTTTGAAAATTTTCTCCGATCAAAAACCTTTTTTGCCCAACTGTGACCCTCCTCAAACAATGCATATATACAAAATTTCAGCTATATTGGTCAATGGGAACACCTTGCCCTTCCGACTCGAACTTTTGACCCAAGAGGGTCTTAGATCCACTTTCCGATTATTTCATAATTTTCCAAACTTGTACAAACTATGTGATGTTGCATACCGTTTTGAAGGGAATGATCAGAGAAACAGTGCTGTAAAAGAATTCATAAGATTGAATACGTTTAAAAAATGTTATGGCCCTTTGAAATTTGCCAAAAAATGGCCTTTTTACCAATTTTCCTTAAATATAATTATAGTTGAAGTAAATTGAAATACGGTAGATAAGCATGTCATTAGAAAGGTCTCAAGAAGGCACTTTCAATGGGACTAACAATACAACACATATTGTTCTGTGAAAAGTTATGATCACTTTTAATAATGATATAGTAATTTATAGATTTTCCTCCATTTTGATCAGTGACTGTCACTCTATGATAGCTCGCAATAATAATGATACACTTCCTCTCTGCAGTATTTGCATATTTGTTAATGTCCCCAGTTCCTCATAGGCATGAACCAACAGGCAGAGCGAATGTGAAACCAACAGAAAGAGCGAAGGTGAGGAGCAACTGCTATTTGAAAACCAAAGATTTTGCATCGGGAAAGAGCACTTTCCCCTGATGATAGATGGTCTTGCAATGGATTAGTTAGGACCAAGCTCATGGCAAACTCTTTCACCTGTTACAAAAATGAAGTGACTGTACAACAATGCCTTCTCAGCAATGGGATTTGGATAGGGTGTAACTTAAAACCCTTCTTCATCTTCTAGATAAAGATCAGAATAAGAGAGTCCTCAGAATCAAATGGACTGTGTAAAGCTCAGTGAAACATGTACACAAATGCCAGACAGAAATCAGTTTCAGATTTGCTTCTTGAAAAGGGATTAAGATCATATTCAGTAGATATTCAGGCTTTGAGAAGTGTGTTCAATATAGCAACCTTTGTTACAATCTTGTTCCAGCCTTCAGCTGGTCTAGGGGTGAATGAGGTTCCTACTCCTATGATCATGTTATGGAGGCGCTACCAGAAACATTTCTTGTGTGTCAATCTTCAGATTTCAGTAGCTAGCTTCACTGAATGTCAACAAGTCTTTAGTTAATATTAAAAATGATATGTTACCTGGCTTGTCTTCGACGACTCCAGAAATGCCCATCTGAGTGTCTTCTAGTATCGTCGTGGCGCATACAGGGGTCATTTCGTTGAATAGTCAATCGTGATAAAAGTTGCTTTGTGTGTTTGCATTTGTTAAAGGTCTCGGGTGTTGTTTTGGGTAGCAGCTAATGCTCTGTTGTGGGCATGGCTATTTTTTGTAAACAACTGTCTAGAATTCTGATGTTCACTTTGGCACGTTCCGACCAGGGAATCATATCCCGTAATTTGGTTGCCGTTGTCATAGGTGCCCAAGCTGCATTTATTTGAATGCTAGTGTCTTTCCTAGACACTTGAAGGCCTCACATTTAGTAACAATCTGGTTTCATCAAGATTGACTCTCGTAGATGTAATTATACACATTTTGTTGGATAGAAGCTCATTTTCCATCCTCTGTATCAGGATCACCAGGGCACTGTTTTATCAAAGCATTTACGCTAGCGTAAACCTAAGATTTCCTAAAATAATGCGTACGTCGATAATATTTGCGTAATTGCGTTTTACAAAGATGTTTTAGTTCACATTCTGTCGAAGTTTTAGCTTATTTCTACGCCAAGGCTGGGCAACCCTAAATGGCAAATATGAACGTAAGTGAAGAATTTTTAACACGCACTGATGATTTTTGACCGTCGCATGTTATTTTAGACCGTCATTTGTTGTTTTAGACCGTCACTTGATGTTTTAGGCCGTGATTAATCATCAAATCTTGACGTATATTTATTCATTCTGGTACCCGTTATATTTGTTATATTGGTTATATTGTGTCCCGTGTTACGTTCAATCTTCAATATTTTTTCGTAAATGTATACAAGTACTTGTGATCGTTTAGTAAAACACACTTACGAGTTTGCGTAAGGTAGATATCTATGCGTAAATTTACGCGACATTTAGTGTAACTTTGTAATGTCTCCTCGAGGAGATTGGTGTCGTCGTGGCTATGGATGTATATTATACTGTCATTGGCAACAGTTTGGAAGGTATCGTTTATAATGTAGACCAAAAATAGTTGTGTGCGTAAACAGACCCATGTGACACTCAGACATTTCAGATTTGCATTGTTGGACTATGCTCCATACATTGACCAGTAGTCATCACATGATTCTGATCAGTGTCTTGTTTCTGATATCATAGTGCTTCATCTGTAGAAGCAGACTATTATGTGGAACATTGTCAAACGCTAGGACAGATTCTAGCAGAATCTAAAAGACTCTGTTTATAGTGGACTTGAATTGTTTGTAAATGTCAATGCTGAAAGGGGATGGGTGTGAGTGGGTGATGGTAAAGAACATTCAGAACTATGCAAGTACTGCAACAAATGGGACCCACATTGGACGCATTTATCACAGTTTGTAACTGCTGTAAAGTGAAAATCACTGAATTTAGCAAGAACATAATGGAAGATATATGTACCCTAATATGATAAATAATTATACAAGTACTAGAGTGATTAAACAGTGGATACAACTTATAACTAAACAGTTTGTTTTATATCGGTATGTCCCATTAAATGTGTTTTCTTGCTCAATGGATATGCTAAAGAACATGTACTATATTTTAGTGTACTTCAAATCTAATGATATGTCGTGAAAATTGGTTAAAAAGCCGATTTTTTTTAATTTTCAAAGGGTCATAACTCTTTATAAATGTATTCAATCTTATGAATTCTTTTACAGCATTGTTTCTCTGATCATTCCCTTCAAAATGGTATGCAACATCACATAGTTTGTACAAGTTTGGAAAAATATGAAATAATCGTAAAGTGGATCTAAGACCCTCTTGGGTCAAAAGTTCGAGTCGGAAGGGCAAGGTGTTCCCATTGACCAATTTAGCTGAAATTTTGTATATATGCATTGTTTGAGGAGGGTCACAGTTGGGCAAAAAAGGTTTTTGATCGGAGAAAATTTTCAAAAAATGAAACACCCTAATGACCATCACCTAATATGAGAGACCATGTGATCCACGTGCTGATTATCATCGAAACCACGTGATTTTATCGATCATCATGTGACGCTATAACATATCGATTACAACCTCGATCGCCAAATACCACTGATCAAAGGTCATATATAATTACGATAACTGCGGCCTTCTGGTTAATCACTCAGGCCATCTATTAATAATAAATATGTATATACTATCTTACACACAAAACACATGTGTCATAATCAAGCAAAATACTATGCTTACATATGTATTTACAATAAACAACAATAAATTGGTTGTAAAATTCGCAAACTTTTATTAAAAGGTAATTAAGACCCTTTTCGCTTTCTTGGTTCTCTGGTTTCCGACGGTTTTCACCGTTTTTTTGGTTAATTCACTGTAATAACATATTCCGTAAGTTTTATTTAAAACGTGTCCGTTTTATTGTCGATGGTAATTCTTTGTCGCATTTAACGAAAACAGAAACGAAAGTATAACATTGCTGATTGTGAGAAAAATATATTCAGGTCTTTATCATAAATAGCGCAATGCTTTTATACTTTATACGTCAGAGACTCGTAGGGAAGATTGGACAAATGCCTAACTACGTTGCCTCTATAAATAAAGTCTTTATTATTATTATTATTATTATACTTTATGCTCAGTACATCTAGAAACGAAACGTCTTCACCCCTGTGTTTTTCTTGCTTTCGTTGTTAATACATCTTTTAATTTTGTGTAATAATATTGTATAACCGTGTAGAAACTTGATTATTGTACAAATTTTATTGATCGGGTTACGTAACTCCCGTGCGTCAAGAACATCACAAAACGCACGTACACCACGTGCACCATTAACGCATGATAACTTTTGGTGTAAATTGCTTTCAATAACAAAAGAAAAGTTCTAGTCTTTGGAATAAACATTGTAGGATATTCCGAACATGAGTGAAATCATTCAATTCGGATGCCTAGGACGGGGACGTCAAATGGAGGTTTCACTTCGGCTAAATTATCATCAACCGACAATGTTTCATCTGGAGACACTCTACTAGCAATTTGGCACCGTTTACAACCACCCGTGTCCAGGTCATCAATGTGATACAACTCTCCGACAGGACCAGTAACTCCACATGTACCATATCTATGCAAACTTCACAACTGATTTATGCACTTGTTGGACATCATTAATATGCAATCAATCAATAATTAATCAATATTCAAATGTATCACTTAGAACATCGATTCTGAAAAAAAACGGATTTTACCAATGTGTGTGTCGTTAATTTTTAGCCGCACCTAATACACAAGCACTGTTCACTCGCACTGATTGCACTTTATGAAAACAATATTACAGTTGAATTGTTCATGAAATAAGATATCATCAAGTAAAAACAGTTTGGTTGTTTATCAATCATACAAACTGGTAAAAGTGTTGACAGTAACACAGTAGATGTTCTCAGTATATATTGTACAATTAAGAAACGCGATTAGCGGCTTCAGTTTGCACTGAAAACATGGAGACAACAAAATTCTGAGGAATTAAGCGTAATAAAAGTTTATATATTACCTTCATTGTTTAAGGTCCGCCTTGAAATTAGTTCCAATGTTCCAAAAACATTTGCACAAACTGTCTCGTTAGCTGAATAGGTTCCAACTGAGTAACAATGTAACACCGCGAATAAAAGGTAACTTAAAATATACTTCATTCTAATGTTGCTTATGTACGAATATAAAAAATGCTATGAAACGGAAAATATATAATGCCCTGCGATTTCACGTTTGTGCTCATTCAACACTAAACATTTGTTAACGATGGCAAATTTTTAAAGCAAATTTTGAATGCTTCCGGCGGTTCCACTTGGCTGCTCTTAGATAAATGAACTACATTAAAGCAAATCTTTTATTTTAAACTGTTGTAATACTTATGGTAACATATTCATAATTGGTCTAACGAGTAAGACGCCGAGTATATTTATAAACAATACTAAAACCTTAAGTAAATCAAATTAGCTTAAGTATGGCACTTCATCCTCTCTTGAATAACCTGATTAAATTGACGTTACAATTATAGTTGCCCTTTTAAGTAGTTTTAAGTGTTTTGCAGAGCTTGACGTAAAGTGCTCTTAAGATTAATTACTTTTGCGTCCTGTGTCAAACTCTAGTTGAGTTTATGAACACTACTGTAACGCACTTATGTACTCATTAAATGGTAGAAAACTACATGCGGTCACATAAAAACTCCGTATATCCAAAAGTCACAATACCAACTGAGATAATAAAATAATCCTGGTACTCGCTTATCAAACGGTTGACTCATACGAAATGATATAATGTGTGGTTGTACCATTCTATGAAAGTGTTAACATGTTTTACCGATGAATTCGCTTGATAACTTCCAACAGTGAGCATTCGCCGAATAGAACAATTTAATAGCTATGCATGTACAGTGTAATATGATCGATTTAACATAAATACTACGAATTCATATTCACTGTGGTATTACGTACACCGAGTATTGCAAGGGGAGTGAGTAATTAAATAAATTTTGTGGACATGAAATTGAGACCAGGGTGAGTTTAGAGACGATATTTTCCAAATTATTGACTACTTATGCATATCTCATAGTTTATCAGATATGCATAGAAAGATACAAGTGATACAGTATAATGTCGCTACTCACTCGCAAATATTGACAGCAGTGTAGTACAAGTACAGATCAACATAATATAATTATTTTTACCAAATAAAATGTAACACTGATTATACCTCGCATTTGGTCAATTGTTGTGACAAATGATCACTGCACTTACAAGCAATACTCAGTACACTATACAGCAATACTCCACACACCAGTGGGCAACTATATAGCAATACTCTATACGCTCTATACAACAGAACCATGATCGTAATGATGTGTTTTAACAGCGCTTAGTTCTAATAAACATAAAAACGTATTTGGATAAGCCCGAAGATGAGCCGTTTGAATTTTGTAAGATTATTTGTATACCTTAGTTGCGGTGGATTTAGTAAGTGATAGTGTTTCATATATTTCTATATAAAATGAATGTAGCATTTACATGCATTATAAAGGAAAATGAATTTTCAAGCAGTTTTTGCTAGTTTTCTCAAAATTTTCGATTTTATACGAACGACCTACCCATTCTATGACAGCGATATGTATTTCTAATTTGTTACATGCTTGCATTATGAATGGTATTTTCAAAGTTATTATTTGTATATTAATACTATCAATAGATAAATAAAAGTAAATTATCTTGTTCATTACACTTGGCGTGTGTTTTCCTTGTCTTATATGTTCATAATTAATGTTCATACTTACATGTTTTTCAATATTAGATCACAGTGTCTTTGTTAATATTCGGATCCAAAAGAAACTGACATATTTGCCCCTAAGAATATCAGTTTCGGAATTGTATGCCACTTTGATCACGTTCGTATATTTACACATTCAATTACTATAAGTAGTCTGGTTCCCGGTACGTAAATCTTTCATTACATTGCAGTATAGGTCCGGCGTAATGTAACAAATATGGTCGCTTCCATGTTTAAAACAAGATGGCGGTTTAACATTAGCTTGTATAGGGAATTTTAGAATATCCCCCAAAAATATGTGTTATATATGTGTCATATCGATGAGATTTTGTTTATTAATGGTAAAATGTATGTTCTTTTCAATTAAACATGTTTCATTAAAATGACACAACTGATATGTACAAAAAAACGCAAAGTAAATTAAGAAAATTTCTGTACCAGTGTGTATACAGTGTATATAAATCGCAGCTGATATGAAATGCCCAGTTAGCTCAGTTGGTAAAGCGTCAAACCAGTAACATTGATGTTGGAGGTTCGATACCAGTATTGTCATTAATTTTTTTATTATTATTTTTTATAAGTAACGTAGTTCGCTATTAGTTTATACTTAAATAAGGAACATGATAAGAATATAAAGTTTTTGTATTACACAAATTAGGAAAAATATTAAAAAAGGAAAACTATTACTGGCCTGTACAGGGATCGAACCAGAGATCCCTTGATTACAAGCCAGTGGCTCTACCGATTGTGCTAACTTGGTCAATTGAATATTTATTAAATTAATGGACTATTAAAACCCTGCTACAAAAATATTTCAATCATTTTATAAACGTTATTTTGTAGATATTAGTGCTGTTGTAGCGAATAAACTTCTATCATTGCAAAGACCATTATTTTTTCTATTACTATGCAAAGTCACATCAAAATGACACATAAATAACATACACTTTAGGGGGATATTCTAAAATTGCCTATATAAACAAACGTACGTCCGCCATTTTGATTTGACCACCGTAGTTATCGATTATTGGTTGCTGCCTGACCTAAACCACTGTAAGATTTAGGACAGGGAACCAGACTATTACTATAAACAGCTAAGTATATAAAAACTGCGAAGTGTGTATTTCTATTTAAATAAGTGTTACAGTATCTAAATGGCGACGTCATCATAACGTCACAGTGCGACCCGCCTCGGTGGTACTTAGTATATTCAATGCATTATTTATTTTTTATTGTTCAACCAAATGCTTTGATATTACGCTTAATAATCAGTGAAAGATGGAAAATCATTTATAACAAACTAGTTTTCTAAATTTCTGATTTTCCGTACTGCTATGAAAAAGTCATATAAATTGTGGAACAGCCCACGTATTTCATGTAGTCCTGTTTAATTGATACACTTTAGGAAAAATTGAGACTTTAAGAAAATTCAGAGAAAGAAAGTTTTCACTTAAGATGCTTTATTGATACTGGCCCTGGTGACAATTGACATGGATACATGTGTGGTAGCAAAGTCTGGATAAATGATTGACATACAAACGTGGTATGGTAAATGTATGTATATATTCTAAAACATGGTTAATCAATATAAAAAAAATTGCTGAATTTTTTTTCAGATTTGATATACTACTCAGAATGAGTTCACTAAGCCAATGTATACGACTTGTATTGCTTTGTCGTTGTGATTTCAGTAAGTAACTTGTATACTGATATTATGCATGTACAACTGCTAAATGTTGGTTTGTTTATCATTCATGCAAGATAATCGTTACATGAAGTTTCAGAAGGACCACCCTAATACATAGCCCAACACGTTGCCAATCATAAGAAACAATCTATATCGTTCATAGTATAAATAACATTCAAGTGCATTAAAGTTAACATAAACGATGGTTATGTGCATAATTATTACGTTTTGCGACAAAATAAATAACATCTTTTAACCATAATATAAATTCAAAACAAAAATATATAATCGACATAATCACATAAAAAGCTAGACTGTAAGTACAACGTAGTTATTTACGTCTTAATTCCATCGGTGGATGTTGTATTAAAAAGTGCACATTTTACAAGCATTACTTCATTAAATTACCTACTATGTTTGTAAGTTATGTATTCAAATTCTAGTTGTAACAGCACCACCAACAGAATGTTTAAACTGTGGATATTGTGTAGATCAAGTGTGTGAAAATAAAACTGTTCCAAATTTTGGTTGGCGGGAGAATGTGTGTACACACGGCTGTAATCCTGGTTATGGCGGTTTCAAATGTTACGCCAAGTGTCTTGATGATTGTGTCACCTGTCAACACGCAGTACCGAAACATTGTAAAACATGCAAGATCGGGAAGTATCTTTCCAGTGTAACTAGATATGTTGATAATTTGCCAAAGGCATATCAGGGTTGTGTAGATTGTCAAGAAACTTGCACAAAGTGTACATCAGCAACTAGTTTCCAGGAGTGTGGACATCGATATTACAATACTGGAAAATATAACGACTGTTCCAAAGAATGCCCTGACAATTGTAAGATATGTACATCATCCACTAACTGTCAGGAATGTTACACTCCGTTCTACAATGAAGGTTCTACCACAGACTGCTCTCTGTCATGCGTAGGTAATTGCATGTGCTCATCGCCCGGTATGTGTTTAGCGTGTCAAGATGGTTTCTTCAACGTAAACGAAAAATGTCTGAGTGCTTGTCCAGAAACATGTAAGACATGTTCTGACCAGAGGCGTTGTCAGTCGTGCAAAGATGGATATTACAACGGAAAGGACGTGTCAACCAATAACGACTTTAATGATTGCTCGCTTTCTTGCAGAGACGCATGTTCCAAGTGCACGTCGTATGACGTATGCACAGCTTGTAAATATGGACATTACGGCTCATACTGTCAGAGCGATTGTTACGTCGGGTGTACAAACAGTGAATGCAATATAATCGATGGATCATGTGAATGCAAGGAGGGATTTGCTTACAGTCTTTGTGATGAATGTATAATCGGTAGACATGGTGATCTGTGTGACCTTCAGTGTATTGGAACATGTAAGGATATGGTATGTGACAGAATAACAGGACATTGTGTTAGTTGTAAAGCGGTGAATATAACAGGAGATTTGTGTGAAAAATGCATAAATGGTATGTGGGGTACATCCTAGTCTTCAATATGTCCAAACCATTGTGACGGATAGTGTTTGAGAATCTCTGGACACTGCAAGTCATGCGAAGGTAATTTTAAAGGCAATGTATGTAACGAATGTTCAGTTGGTTTTTATAGTGAATTTTGTGGTCAGAAATGCCCAGCACAGTGTTACAACTGGCTTTGTTATCGTTATAATGGAACATGTGGATCATGTAACGAGAATTTTGCCGGTTATACTTGTGCAGACTGTGTTGTCGGCTTCTATGGAGAGACGTGTTATGCTCCTTGTCTCTCAACGAAATGTGCAAGCAACATATGCAATCGGGAAACTGGAACTTGCCTGTCGTATCGAAACGGATTCTATGGACTAGAATGCGAAGTTAAATGTTCGCGTGGTTGCAATGGTAATGTATGCGATTTTGGTTCAGGTGCGTGCGAGTGTAAGGATATGTATACTGGGGATAAATGTTGTGTGGATGGTGGACATTGTCATGACTGTTCTTCAAATACAGATTGTGAAACATGTGAAAATGGTCACTTTGGGACAAACTGTAGTTTACCGTGTCCAAATACATGTGCTGCCGATGGACAAAACTCTCAGTGTGAAAATACCAATGGAAACTGTCTGAAATGTTTGGTTTGTTTTTACGGTGCTCAATGCAATAACACTTGCAATGATAAATGTGCAAACAACCGTTGTGCTAAGGACGATGTACATTGCACTGATGGCTGTACTGGTCACTTCGAGGGTCCTACATGCACACAAGGTAATACAATACTTATTTATTTACTACTGATGTACATACATGTTAACACACATAACATAGTAATTTACTTAAAACATAACGTTATAGTGCAGACTTGTTTTAATATCTTAAATGATGTATTGTTAGATATCCACCAATGTATTTCACTGAACAAAAAGCTAACCATTCATTGTTTGTCAAATAATGCACTTCGTCAATTGTGTCAGGTTAAGACATCTTGCAAGTCATTGTTGCTGTCATTTGATCGATCTGTATCTTCCTTGTCCAAAAGGTATTTGGGTTTCGAAGGTTATCGAATATATGAGAATTACATGCAAACTTGCTTACTAGTGTATAATTTATAAACACTGATCACGCAACTTGCACATGTCAAAATAATGCAAATGTACTAACATGGACATGTATATTCATGATCATATTTCAGTTGATGACACTGCACGTATTGTTGGTATTGCAGTTGGAGTTTCAACTGCCACCATTGTTGTTGTGATCATTATAGTGATATCAGCAGTTTGCTTCATCCTTCGAAGATGGTAAGCTGACTCAATATTATTATCATTACGCATTCATGTAAAAAAAACTCTGCCTATATAAAATATATGAAGAAATCGGACAGGGAAGGCAGTATTCGACTTACCAGCTCAACACCAAAATTAGTAACAGCACATCACAACTACAGAGAGCAATGAATTAAAAGTAATCAATTCACTTATAAAAAAGTTATGTTAATTATTTTCTATCATGGTATTCGGTACTCAATAACGTGCTGCGGTTGATTGCAAATAAAGTGAATATATACACATGTACGAGGGTATATCCAAAAGTAATGTCACTCCTCCCGTGGTTCAATTGTTTATAGGCCGATATGCATAAAAATGATATCAAAATGTTCCGCAATGCAATTCCGATTAATATAAAACGTGCTGCATTATTCGATTTTCATAATTGGATTATATGAACATTTAAAATATACCTATGACGTCATATCGCCGCACACGAAAATTACGATTGTTTCTCATTATCATAACACTTTTTATAAACAATAATTCTCGAAAGCAGACAATACTTTTGTGACGTGATGAAACAAACGTTTTGTGTCTGCTGCTAAAAATTCAATATTGTCACTCAACTTTGAAACTCGTAGTATATCTTCAACGCATTGATTACTTAGCGAAAACACGGCAGATTTGTGACAAAAAGACGCGGCGCGTAGTAATGCACTTTTCCTAAAAGTTTTGAAAGTCACCTACTGAAACTTTAGTTACACAAGGCGGCAACATAGGCTCATGTGTATGTAGTATTATCTTTTAAGGGGGCATATATCACCAAATCATTATCAATAGAGATTCATATGAACAGTTTTTAGTAGATCCGAAAAGAACACCAAGAGTATTTTTAACGCCGTCAATTCAATTCGACGTTCAAAACTGCAATCATTATGTGGTGAGCTAAATATTTTGCGGTGGGACAATCTAGAGGACACTGAAAATTAATTTGATTTCGCAGAGAGGAAGTGTCGGGTGGGTTACACATTTTTAAGGTCTTGGAAATGACTGCATGGTTTATGAGTCGTTAGAAATCACCAGGGATGAACTTTTGCTGGGTAAGTTGGTGTCAGCAAGTAACGTCATTGTGACGTCGTAAACGTCTGACATGCGGCGATGTTCGTAAGTATGTCTCATGAAAAAGTCAATATCTCCAGAACTATTAAGTGCATTGTTTTGAAATTTGGTCATCATATTCAAATTAGACTGAATTTACGGTGTGAAAAATTTCGTGGTTTTACTGACACTATATACGATTTTATAGCATCAGTGACATTACTTTGGATATACCCACGTATATACTAATGTAATGCGCTTAAAGTTCTTACGCGTTGAAACAGTTGGACAAATAACATTTTGTTCAGAACTCAAAACTTTCAGAAGCTTGCACGACAATACCGAGTAATAAGATGGTATATGCATTTACGTCGTAAGTAAAATTTCATGAAACAAAATAACAAGCATGGGAAAGTGGTAGAAGGAAGTTATGTGAACACATAATTCCAAAATGAAACTCCTGGTCAGCAGGAGGACGCATAGAATCAAAATGGTAAATACCTACATATCACGACTACGCGTACTTACATGTATATTGGAATACCGTCTATAGAGTTTGCTAACCTTCAATCAATAACAATCGGCTCATAAAGGCGCGACTTTGTTGCTGTTAAAATTCATCAGTTTCTAGTTCATGAATGTTTGTGGCAATATGGCTAGTATTTGTTCTTAGAGGGGATTAAAATAGCTATTGAAAATACACACACCAGTAAAACGGGTAACGTGCGTATCTTCGTTGAGTCTCTGCAGGTACTAATGCTTTCAACAAAAGTTATTTCCGGTCAAAAATTTCAGGCAGATTTCCGAGATGAATGGTCCTTGAAATATAGAAAAATAGAAAGCTGTAAACGGTTGAGCCTATCGTTCTCTTTCGATTAATTATCATTTTAAAAAAAATGTGTAATAAATAAAACAAACCATTTTTAAAAAACAAAGGGAAGTAAGAAATACGTTCTACTGTTCCATGTCACTAGCCAATTCATGCAAGCGTTTGCGAGATTTTCATGCACCCATTGGACATGGAAGATGTTCTAAGAATCATCAAAAATAAAGGTGAAATGTTCATTTAAATAGCCAATTTATCTTGACAGTACTCGATCTCCGAGGAAATTGGTCTTTAATAGACATTTTTGCGTAGTTTTACAATGATATCAACACTCAAATCATACCAGATGCTTGAACGTAAGTAGGCTACAATTCGTTCCATGTCAACAATGCAAATCAACAATTATATCATCTATGTCTCAATGTATAGCTTGTCAAAGCAATGTTAATGAGATTATTTTGTTACTGTCAGTGTGTATAAGACTTATGTACCAGTCAGTTTCATCCACAGCACTCCAGCCCCGGGGGAAGGGCGCTCCGGGATTTTGTGTTGCCAAAATTCAACAGCTCTTCCACGGCCTGTGGAGGAAGCTGATGGTAAAATCTCCGGTATTTTCCCTGACAACTACCGGTAAATATTGTCTCTAGGCTATTGGTTTTCGCAGAAAAAATCCTAAATTTCCCCTGCCTTGCGGGGGAAGCTGGAATGTAAAACATGGCCGTCTCCCTGGCTATCCCCCATGGTTCCCTGTGGTCGGGGGAAGTGTGAATGCTACTGATGCACTCATTATTTGTGGTGGACAAACTTGTGTACTAGGAGAATCCATGCACTTTTTCGTGATGCGAGGTAAATCCTGTTTGTATGCAGTGATTTAGTGTATGGTTGCACTAGCTGTTTATATTGTTAATGTTATTTCACTTGACTAACGTAGCCTAATGAACGACTTTGTTCCCTTTGCTCTAACATACTCCATCTATTTACATAGTTGCTTGTATGGTTTATCTTGTATTACTTAATTATTGTTTTTATTGAACATTCAGTTAAATCAAACGAAATTCGGAATTTATCTTCCAGAATATGAAGTTTTGGGTGCAAGAATTCAAATGGACGAAACAGAGTATGATGAGATCAAATTACAACACAACCGATAGCTTACATGCTTTTTACTCAATAAATGACAAATATATTAGTTGATTATGTTGCGGTTATACAACCGAATAAACATGTGCATTTAACACTGCATTCTTTTCAAAGAACACACTAAATACATTCCATGTATCCTATTTAGTGCCCTTGGATAGCAGGATCAGATTGTTTCTGGTCATCGATAACCACATTACTATTGCTACATGTATACTCAGTGCTTCAGTAACCATGTACTCGATCTCGTAAGCTATAAATAAAGAACTGCTCCACGACTTTGAGTAAATAACTGATCTATCTCCACAATCAGGAGATAGAGCAGTTCATCCCTAAGAAAAAATGAAAATTGTGACAAAATTGCCCTAAACACAAAAATCTGAATAAATAGAAATGTACAATGTTATAAGAATTAATAACTCGGGATTATAAATCTATTCCCAATGCCGATTATCTACGTATACGTTTGTCCCCATATGTTGAACAGTTACATAAATATGACAAAATGAAACCCCAAACTCGATTTTCTCAATATAGTGAAAATGGAAGATAGAGCAACGTTCCACTCAGGCTACGAAATGTACATTATATAATGTTTCTGAATGATAGCAGTTGGACTGCCATACATTCCGTTTCTTACCTCACTATAGCATTACTTCTTTATATACTGTGCTTGTTATGTGTACTTCTGTTCTTAGTTTTGGTTTCGCATAACATTTCATTAAATACAAATAACCTGTTTTTATATTGTTCCATTTTCAATGTACGTTTGTAACGTATGATTACTGGTCGAATTATTTGTGTTTTCTAATGTTGTAATCCCGTCTTGGGTTAGATGCATTTTACATCATGTAAGATGACGTCAGAGTTATGGGTTACTGCTACACAGTATGTGAACTATTTTATTTTATAGCGGGAAATGATCATATAGAAATATTTTTGAGAAGTTTATTTATGTACAATTAGGCATATAAATGTAACAATTATAATAATTGAAGAAGCAGGTTAAGTAGCCTTTGTTCCCTTTGTGGTATTTTAAAGTTAAAATATTACCAGTTTGTATGGCTCTTTTCAGCTCTTTTCAGCTGTTTCAGCTGTTAAGCCGATCAAGCAACATTTGACGTTTTAACTTCCCCTGGTCATTGGGCTACCTATGGAAACCTACGTTTATGTCTCACCGGGATGCTTTTTCTCTGAGTGTGGCAGCCAACATCAATCTGTGGCGCCCAGGAATAGAAACTGCCCCCATGGGTACATGTACCAATTTACACCTTGAGAAAATAACCAGTGGCCCCGAAGGGTTGAACCGGGACCTTTCGATTCCGAAACACGCATCATACCTTTAGGCCGCTGTTCCCTATTTGGTTCTGTCATGCCTGTCGTCTGTGAAATTGTATGAATTTAAAATATTATTTGATAATTAATTCAATTATTTATCTCAGAAATAATTGCTGTTATTTTATGAATATTTATGTTTGTAGTTTCTTCTTTCACTTTATCGTTAGTTTATGTACGCACCGCTTGAAATTATTATTTGCCACGCCCCCTCATTCGGAATCCTTTAACGGCTATATAAAGGCCTTGCACGAGGTCCTAAAACCTTTTCAAATGAGATTGTTGGAGTTGAAACACATGTCATGCAACTCGTAACCAGCGAAATGACGGACACAGAATACGAAGCTCGTATTTTGCGGCTATAAGCCTACTGGAGGCACTGCAGCCGAGACAACATTACAACGGAAATGGTGAGAATAAAATTACTGTACTGTATTGAATTGGAAACATTTTTACGTGAAGCACATGACGTGTCATCACCGAGTAGCTTATTCTGGCTTCTTTCGTAGGAACAGAGCGACGTTTTCTAATGAAACGCAGCTCCTAGTACTCTGCAATGAGTGTGTAACCAATTTGACCTCTGCGACAGTGCGTACAGCCGGGCATTACGCTAGAAATTCCGGTGCTGAATAGTCAGCGTGTCTACGTATATGAAGCTGGTTATAAGGTATGGCCACCTGGATTCAGTTAAGCAACAAAAATATTTCAGTTCAGCGTTAAAAGTAGGGTATAATATTGTAAGCAACGTAATAATTTAGCTCGTGTCACTTTCGATTTGTCAACATCCGGTCTAGAGGACAGGTCTAAAACGAGACATTTTGTCGTAAACTTAGCAAAATACAGGCACGGGAACGACGTGTTTCGAGGCTAGTAATTTAATAGGCCTATTACTTTATTACCTTATGCTTCGTTGTTTCACCAGGTTATGACACAGTTGAGTGGTATTCGGACATTTAAATTCAGGATATTCTTACATGTTCCCAATTAAGCAAGGGATTTTAAAAAGTATACACCTTATTTTTAGGAAAGGCATTGGTGGATTTTATATTCTGTAACTATAGCCAAGGTCAGGGTTGGAATAATTGCTATCATTCTCCAGAAGCGGAGTAGCAATAATAGTTGACAGGAATTCGGATACATAAATTCGGACATTCTTGTTATCTGAACAGATGCCTTATAGGCATGAGTAAAATTATTACTCTTTAGTTTTGAGAAAATTATGCACATATTTGTTATTGAGTCTTTTACCAGCAGGCAACCTCTTGTCTAACCTCAAGAACACTTAGTTAGGACTGCTCAATTGTAATACAAAGATTGGAAAGAAGGAAAGTGACATAAATTATTTTGTAAAACGCATTTAAGCAAATATTATCTATGAACACAATGTTTTGGGAAATCGTGGGGTTGTGCATGTGTACATGCTCTGATAAAACTGTACCCCTGGCCATATTACAGTAAACTTTTACCTAGTGATGTCGCAACTATTTGGATTTCTTTGCTCGTGTGTCTTTATTAATTATTAGGCTACAAGCATCCCATACTGTACCACTGAGGAGACATTAAGCAACAAATCCCAGGTCATTGCTCGATTGGTACTTGTACATTATAAGTGCGGTTTAATGTTCTTTTGGGTTTTCATTGCATATTGATTCTTTAAATTCAAGCACTATGATACCATTAGGATGTCATCATAAAGGTTTAGCGTAGCCCATCAACGATTAACATTATGTTAGCCTTCAGTTAGAAATTAAAATAAAACCGCATTTCTTATGTCTACATTGTTATAATGCATATACTGTTTCAAGCTATACTAAAAACAAGCGGCCAGTCTTCGGAGCAACGCATTTTGTATCCAAGGCTTAGATAGGCTAGCTATATATGGACTTTTAGATGATAGAAATATGTCTGAATTTTATATTGATATATTTAACCATATTTGTACAATATATGGCAATACAATTAATAACATGAACTGTTTTTGTTTTTTCTTTGAGCTAATGACTTGTTAAAATTTCTTTTGCTAACTCGTGTAACTTGTGCTGCAGCCTATCAAATACACTGCTCTGCAGGTAGCCTCTAACGAAATCGGTCTTTAATATACAACTGAATGACTAAGGTGTTGCACAATCGGGAGGCTGATCTATTACTCGGACACTAACGTCATCGAATAGGATTCTTAAAAACGCTTAAAGCCTGGTCAAAATCCAGTACAACATTTGCCATTTAAACTTGTTTATTATTAAACTGATACTAGTCAAAAGGGCCACAGCTGAATAAAATAACATAGGCTCAGGGACGCCAGGAATTTAAGCTTCACATGGGAATAGCGACTATCAAACAATGCCATTTTGTGCACTTTAAATTATGACCAGATTCTGCATTCAGTTTCTTAGGTTCAACTCAACCATGCCAGAGTTTTTAATTCATACCACTAGCAATTAAAAACTCGAAACCAAAATAGACCTATGGGGTTCTAAGTTCATTCATGTATTATCCCTCATTATGCATTTCGTATGTTTCGAACGCAGTAGCTGGGAGAAGCGCTAATAGCTGTAACAAATTAGTAAAACATTCAAGTGTTTCAGCCGTAAGGCATATCGAGTCATAAAGCTTTTAGTTACAACTGTACATATCATCTAAACTTAATTGACAGCCTGAAAATGCAAAATAGGCCACTATCATAACACATGGCCCACATTGGAAGGGCGCTGAATGTAAGAAGAGAAAGCAGATCACTAGATTTGTATTTAAATGTGCAACACATTTACAAATAATGACAAGTTTCTTAACGGTTTAAAATCCAGTCAAAGTAATTATTTGGTCCTAAAACCTTTTCAAATGAGATTGTTGGAGTTGAAACACATACCTACCCACCACACCCAGATTATTAATGGTTAATGGGTGATAGGTTGAGAACTTTTAATACAGGTTTTATTCAATAACGTAATATTTTGTTATTCTTTGCATTAATAATATTAGATGCTTTTACCTTAGGACTAAAACTTTTACCCATGCATACTAATTATATCTCTTGTCGATACCATTATGTTTCAAGATACTGCCAGAATTTCTGTTCTATTTTCAGGAGAAGTTGTCTTAATCTTATGAATATATACACAAGTAAGGGGAGCGGTACCCATCTTGGCATCAGATATCAGACTATCACACTTAGACAATCATACAAGTCATCGATTCAATGGCAGAACACGCGAGGCAACGATAAATCTACACGTGATTGACTCACTTGTGAAGTTGGATAGTGTTATACTTCAAAATTATACAATTTATCATTCATATGGTGGATTTCGCGATGTGCTCGATACTTGTTGGATTCTAACAGCTAGTCTACATTGGTGAACATTATATAGGTGCCAAGGTGGGATATAACGGTTCACAAAACGAACAGTTACTAACACTATAACGACGAATATTTAATCTATGATTGCTGCAAAACTTTAATAATCAAAGACTGTCGTGACAGAAGTGTCGTTATGAACTATTTTAAAATCTGTCGGAAAAATTCCTGCAGGGGACAGACATGCATGTAGTAATTATATAATCTTCCAAAAGGGAGTTAATTTAGGCCAACTTCGGGTCCTGCGAAAGATGGAACTAATATACTCTGCGCATGGACTCTAACTTCCATTTCACTTAGTATGGGATTTTAAGGGAACTCGGGGCTTTGTCCGTAATAAGCATTGCTTTGCTTGGCATGCCCCGGGGCGAAGCTAAATTCGGTCAGGGAGTACAGGAAGGGTATGGCTACCCAGATACATTTATGGGTTGGCTCCCCATGCAGCACTTACGGGTATGGCTACCCGCAGCATCTACTGGGAGCCACCCGAGAAATTTAGGACATTACTGTCCACGTACATTACATAATCCTCCCACTGACCAATATATCCTATAATTAAGCTGTCATGCATGTCTGTCCCCTTGTCTGACTTACCGCGGTTCAAATACCGGAAGTCTTAATTAGTCACGGCCAATATTCCCCAACACTTAACTTGCTCCCCTTACTTGATCGTATGCTACTATGTATGATGTAAAATAAACATAATTGTTGACAGTTAATCTTGTTAATTATACTTGAAAAGAATTGACCTTGTGGCGAAGGTATATAAACTATTGGAAAAAGTAATGCTTAGATCAGATTGCTTAGAATATCTCAGCTTCGCCATGGGGTCCGTTTGTTTCTGAAATGTTTTATTAAAATAATTATAAGTGTAGCATTTAAAAAAATCAGTGACACGACGGTAAACATAAAACATGTGTGAATAACAAAACACCATCGGATGAAAATATGATATATGTATCTCTACTGCATATCATTGCTTTTAATGCTTTCAATGAATGTTATGTATATTTCTTTAGCGACATTCCTCGTGTTACTTTTCAAACCTATTATTTCTTTATTAGTGTCAACATTAAATATATATACACTATTCTTGTTCATTATACTTGAAGTGTATTGTTTGCATGTCTTTCACGTTTTCGCTTGTCTTTGGTTTACTGGCCGATATGAACTGTAACTAAATTTTAATCGGTTCCTTAAGTAAATAAACGGATCGAAAAATGCCTGTTTTCGCTGAAAAATAAGTGGTCCCACCAGGCAGGTTTTGCCTTGACAAAATAATCCCGATTTAGATAAATTAGCTTCATCGAGAGCAGGGATTTCGAAATTGTCTAATGATTTTCCCGAAGCTTCCCCTAGACCACGATGACCCTTATACCGATGTGTTCCGTTACTTATTTATCTTTTTTTTGTAAAAATGCTCAATGGGACCTAGGCATTTGCTGTACTGTTGAGCATAATTATTATTCGTTTTAATCACGGTATTAGACAACTACTAGACACGGATCGAATGAGACAAGGCTGTATTATGTATTATTTTCAACCCATTAACTATCCAGGCCATGGAGTTTAGTTGTCATTTTAGAATAGAGAAAATATTTAGGTAAAAAATATTTCGTATTAACTTTCGTTTTGACAAACGCGTTGCACTCCTTTAAATATAATATTTCTTCTGTGTGTGTTTGGGCAAATGTATCTACATACTTAATCAACAAGGTCCTGTTGATTATATTACGGAAATGTAATGGAAACCTTTGTTTGTTGAGGTAGACAATTTTGTTGTTTCATGTAAGTATTACAACAACAGTGTTGATGCTTATGATAAGTAAATGTTAATATCTTTGTTTTATACTTTGACAGAGAGAATGCAACCAACGAATGTATTGTTTACACATTATGCCAAGGTTTAAATGCTACTATAATTTACTGGTAGTATGTTCTCATAGGTTTACTTTATTGTACAGTATGTACAATTGTATTCGTAAAATCAAGGAAGTAATTAAATTTCTCATCCGTGACATGCTCGTGAATACATTCAGAATAAGACTAGTTTAACATTTAAAGCAGCGGTGTCTGTCCGATTAATTCTATCCGGATTTTAGATGATATTGTGTTCTCGTGTACTTTTATAATTCATTCAATGAATGGAGTGCTTGAAGAGTTTTAGTAACGTCCATATGTATTTCAGTGACATAAGACAAATTGCTGCCTGCGAATGAGAAATAATAGGACTTATACATACCGGTATTTAAAATCAGGCGCTTCTGATTAGCATTTTATTCAGGAAAATCGGAACTCGTCTTGCTGGCCGAACTGAAGCTAAAACAGCTTGTTTACAACAGTGTTTTCTCAAAATATCGACTTGGTACTTTCGATCTTCTCATTCTAACCCAGCGTTATGGACGTAAGAGTAAAGAATCATCTTGGAATACTCATTGCATTAGTGATATTGGAAACAAGTAAGTTTCTTATCTTCAGGTACATTTTAACGATTTAAATAATTGTTTTATTGACACTTAAATAGTAATTGTATGCCCATGCCCACTATATTTGGGTGTAACTGTGAATGCTTCACAATAAATTGTATCATTATAGGCATACATGTATCAACATAATATTTAAACATAATAACTTTGTTTTCTATAGACCCTTTCAATTAAGCGATAATCGTATGTACAGAGTTACCTCCCGTAAACCGGATGTGACGTAAAGTGAGGGCTCTACAAATTAACGACACTATACACGCAGTAGCGAAGAGATTATTTAATCGCTTTTTTCGTTAATTTCATGTTTTGAAGCTGTTGTTTTTTTTCAATAAAGATGTTTATAATGTACTAACAATGTATGTATAATATGTTACATGTTTTGGATGTGGAGGAAACGTGTGATTTGTCGGACTTTTGTCCATCAACACTGGTCAATTACCGGGCGTTAATTTCCAAAAAGATCTGTAGTTGTATTAATGTTGTTTTGTAATTCGGTTGATTGTCATGCACATTTCGTACATTAAATTGAGCCTTAGTGCTAAGCTACAGTGTATATTTGTACTTTGATAAATGTATATTTTGCCGGGAATATAAAGCGCAAGTATTTTCACCTGGTTCTTTTAATACTACACCATTAGACCTAGTTAAATCTGGTTCATTGCTATGTCTCATTTCTTTTTACCAATACATTTCACAAGTTATGTGTTGTTTATTATGGATTGTAATAAAACAAAGACATAATTATTTAGGCCTTTGAATAAAACTACACGGATATTATAACCACAACGATTTATTGGAATGTCCTATCTGGTTACATACGTGCATTTCGGGCAAATTCGGCTTAAAAAGCTGTATAATTGACGATTATGATATTAGTTGATTGTTATAAAGTAATTAAAAAAAAAATATTCATATACAACTGCTCTTCAAACTAACATCACAATTAACAATATTTTGTTTTTAATATAAGAATTATCAATCTTAATTCACAAAAAGTGACATAACTGCAATTCGAGTGATGGGAAAAACATAACAAATTAAATTGAGACAGTTACTTCAGAAGTTAAGGTGCTAAAACCCTAATGCATAAATAAAATCTTGTCAGATGATAAGGTGCAAAAACCCTAACGCATCAATAAAATCTAGGTCAATATTATGCTGTATAAATATATAATGATTTACAATAAACAGCATAGATCCCCTAATATCAAGATAAGTCACCAAGACCATACTCTAAATTAGTTTCACAGCAGGGTACTAATATACAACCAATCAGTACTATATCTGTCATCTTAATATACATGTACAGTATATTGATCAGTGTTTTACTTTAAATGATTGACATTGATTGACACTTTTAAATCAACGTTTTGGTTACTTTTATAAAGAAGTATAAATTATATTTATCCAAACCACGGAGGTCTCTCTAATTCCGTGTCCGAACAAAAAGTGTAAATTAATGGACATGCACCTGTATGACTTGTGCTACAATGCTCATTTTGATGTTTCAAATATATTTTATTGCAATATTTTTTACACGTAGACACCATTTAAAATAAATTAAGCACTTTTCTCATTTACTTGTATATGAATTTCAAATGAACAAAGGTTTAATGATGGAAGAGTAAGATTTGGAACAGACTACATTGTATTGCCAAACAATTTAGTTTTACCTACATATAACAAAATTTTGCGTAGAATTGATTCTGATTTTAAGTTATTCGTCGTGTGAACTTTTCCGGTGATTCCTTACTTTCTTTGATTGCAGTAAACAACACAACAATGTACTCTTGTTAACACTTAATAACAAGTAAGCACATGCGGACATGTAAAATCATGCCGCCCGGATTTTAGTACAAACTATATCTAGAAAGAAATTTTCTCCTGTGTAAATTAACGTTTTAATTTCTGGCTGGATAGTCGTACTTTTGATATAGCTAATATTTTATACTTTTATGATGTGTGATGAATTATTAAAATACACAATTTCTTTATGCTAGTATAAATGTAAGTCAGGTTTCAATGAGTGGATTGTGCGCGCGTGATGCATGGTATTTAGGTTCTAAAAGCATGGCTCTCCTTTTAAAACTTTATTAATATCTTTTCTGCAATATAATTGTTGGAAAGCTTAGTCTACACAGTTTTTAAAACTGCAAATAATAAACATTTGAGCAAGTTAAATGCCAATTCTTGAGTATTGAATTTAGTTCTTTATTTTTTCCATTTTCTCGCCTTTGAAATTTTTGTTCCGAAAACATGGCTTTTTATGTTTTATTATTGAAAATACATTATTAAAAAGTCTATATGATCTTGTTTTCGTAAGTGTTCATCTTTTAAAAATCGACAGAGAAAAACGTGATTTACAGCGGTTTAAAGTTGACACCTATTTTATTTCCTTTACACGCTAACGGTAATCGGCTCGTGTATTCGCTTTGAGCCCTCGTATGACGTCATCAGAGGGAGACAATTTAATTACGGTCTTAATTGAAAGGGTGTATAACGATATGCTTATTAATTATACACAGGTAATGCTACGAGGGTCATTCAATAAATTCGTTTACTGGACACATCATTTTAATACATATTGACACAGAGAAAAATTAAGCATATTGCACCGAACTACAGCTTTCTGACACGTGTGCAACACATTTTGCTCGAAATGACGCGACGCATTTTTAAAGAAAATTTACTAAACAAAACTATCACTTTACCACAACCACCACTCAGCGTAATGATATTCTGAGTTCAGCGGCGTTATTGGTTACTTGCTATTCCTCAAGTGGTACACTCGAAATTAAGTTATGTCATTCAAATGGAATTAAACGTAAATGTTCTATTTGTATATAATTACACATATTTACCATGACATTATATAGTTAAACTTATGGATTAAACTAGACCAGCTGATTGTATGTTAAATCAAAACGCCTCGTATATTTTGACTGGCATTTCCTACAACTTCGCCACGTTTGCAAATTTCGTTCAATCCCTGTTTCGTTTTTAATACCATGCTGCTCTTCAGTGATTTGATTTTGCCGCTAAATCACTAAATACTTCATGTTAACCGTCTGCTCTCATTAGCAGTCTATGTGTGTTTGTTTTGTATTTCCAAGACAAGTGCACACTTTTAAAATAGTTGCTCGAATTTCCTTGCGTACTTTCATTGGAATATCGACATTAATGAAAATGTGACAGGCATATGTCAAATATTTTCTCAATTCAAACTCAAACGTCCAAATATGTTTATGATTTAAGGAAATATTATGATGCTGTTTCGCGATAATCTGGCAAACATATGGGACTGTAAATTAATTTGTTCGAAATTGTAATACAACTGCTGATGACATACTACTGTGTTTCATTATCAAATACTAGTATAAATATATGATAGGTAATAGATAAATGTTAATAATGGTATAATAACTCATTATTTAAACATAAATGTACTAAAATGAGAACGCTTGTCTTCGAAAATATTGAATGATACACGTTGTTTATTCTAATTAATCTCTCAAAAAGAAAAACGGTGTTATTGTCTTAAAGCTATGAAAATACGAATATATTTCCACGTCTTGTCCAAGGGATATATGCTTGTATTCTGGTAAGTAGACAGACAACACTACTATTATTTGACCATGGGGACAATTTATTAATACTTGCCTATTAATACGAATGAGACATTATGTTCTACAGGTAAAGCAGCACCATACCCGGGATGTGAAGATTGTGGGTGTTGTGTAGATAAGATGTGTGCCCAAGCGTATTTCCAAGGCAGATTACAGAATGATATATGTACATACGGATGCATTGATGGTATAGGCGGGAACAAATGCTACAGCAAATGCCCTGATGATTGCTTCACATGCGAGCAAGCAATAAGTAAAAACTGTGCAACATGCGAGAACGGGAAGTATCTTACAACTGTAACTAGATATGTAAATAATGTGCCAAAGACATTTAAGGGTTGCGAGGATTGTCCAGAAACTTGCACAACCTGTACATCAGAAACTAGTTGTCAGGAGTGTGCTGATCGATACTACAATACTGAACAATATAACGACTGTTCCGAAGAATGCACTTCGAATTGTAAGAAATGTACATCATCTAC
The DNA here is from genome assembly GCA_963678985.1 of Spisula subtruncata. NCBI lineage: Eukaryota > Metazoa > Mollusca > Bivalvia > Venerida > Mactridae > Spisula > Spisula subtruncata. The sequence goes on along the minus strand of OY787677.1, from coordinate 10,691,891 downwards.
TAACTGTCAGGAATGTTACACTCCGTTCTACAACCAAGGATCCACCACAAACTGTTCTCTGTCTTGTCCGGGTCATTGCGTTTGCTCATCGCCCGGTATTTGTTCATCATGTCAAGATGGTTTCTTCAACGTAAACCAACAGTGTATGAATCATTGTCCGGATTCATGCAATGCCTGCACAGACCAGAACATTTGCCAATCATGCAAAGACGGTTACTATAACAGAATAGAAATGTCGACTTATAACGAATTCGCTGATTGCTCACTTTCTTACAGAGAGGCTTGCTTCAAATGTACGTCGTATGATGTATGCACTAAATGCAAACAGGGACACTATGGCTCACACTGTCAACATAATTGTTCCGTTGGATGTACAAATGGTGAATGTGCTACAACCGATGGGGCGTGTGAGTGTAAGGAGGGATTTGCTGGCGGTCTTTGTGATGTATGTGCACCTGGTAGACATGGGGACCTTTGTAACCTTCAGTGTGTTGAGGCATGTAAAGGCATGGTATGTGACAGAATAACAGGACATTGTGTTAGTTGTAAAGCGCTTAATATAACGATTTGTGTGAAAAATGTATAAATGGTATGTGGGGAACAAGCTGTTCATCCATATGTCCAAAACATTGTGATGGACAGTGTGTGAGAATCTCTGGCCACTGCAAGTCATGCGAAGGGAAATTTGACGGCAATACATGCAACCAATGTTCAGCTGGGTATTATGGCGAATTATGTGATAAAGAATGTCCAGAACAGTGTTACAACTTGCTTTGTTATCGTTACAATGGAACGTGTGGATCTTGCAACCAGAAATATGCCGGCTCTACCTGTGAAGACTGTGTTGTCGGATTCTATGGAGAAACGTGTGATGCTCCTTGTCAATCAACGAAATGTGCAAGCAACATATGCAATCGAAAAACTGGCGCTTGCACGTCGTGTCAAAACGGATTCTATGGACAAGAATGTGAATTTAACTGTTCACAGGGTTGCAAAAGTAATGTATGCGATTTTGGTTCAGGCACATGTGTGTGTAAGGAACTTTATTCTGGGGACAAATGTTGTGTCGATGATGGACATTGCCGAGACTGTGTTTCAAGTACAGCTTGTAAAACATGTTTACATGGTTACTTTGGGACAAATTGCGATAAACTGTGCACAAGTACGTGTGCTGCCGATGGACAAAACTCACAGTGTGAAAAGACCGAGGGGAAATGTCTAAAATGTTGGGTTGGTTTTTATGGTGATCATTGCAACAACACTTGTAATGATAGATGTGCAAACAATCTTTGCGACCAGGATAACGGGCACTGTATCGATGGATATGTTGGTGATATCGAGGGTCCTACAGGCGCACAAGGTAATTCAATAATTATTAATTTACTTCTAATGACCATAAATGTTTACACCACATAGCATTGTAATATACTTAAACCATAACATTATAGTTCAGACTTGTTAAAATCTTTTAAATAATGTATTGTTATATCCCTCGATGTATTTCACTTAACAAACAACTTACCGTTTATGGTTTGTACAAATACAATACAAATCTTAAATTGTATAAAGTTAAAACATCGTCTATGTCATGGTTGTTGTCATTCGATCTGTATCTTCTTGGTCCAAAAGTTATTTCGGAATTGAAGGTTGTGGATTGTACTAAGATTACATGTAAACAAACTTTGTTTACTAGCGTTTAATATAACATATATAAAAATTGTCAGGAATCTAAAACATGTCAATGGTAAGCTTACCCAATATTTTTATAATAATGCATTCATATAAAAAAACTCTGCCTATATACAATATATGATGACATCAGACAGGGAAGGCAGCATTCGACTAACCATCCCAGCACAGAAAACAACAACAACACAATATATCACAACTACTCAGAGCAATGAATTATAAGTAATCAATTCAATTATAAGAAGTTATGTTAATTATTTTCTATCATGGTATTCAGTTATCTATAACGTGCTGCGGTCGATTGTGAATAAAATGAATATATACCCATGTATATACTAATGTAATGGGCTTAAAGTTCTTACGCGTTGAAACAGTTGGACAAATAACATTTTGTTCAGAACTCAGAGCTTTCGGAAGCTTGCACGGCGATACCGAGTTATAAGATTTGTTATGCATTAAAGTTGTCAGTACAATTTCAGGAAACGAAATAACAAGCAGGGGAAAGTGGTGGAAGCAAGTTATGTTAACACAGAATTCCAATCCGAAACTGATCATCAGGAGAACGTGCAAGCGCCTTGCGGTATGTACATATAAAACAAGACTACTTATATGCAAAATAATGATTTAGTGTTACATGTAAAGTACTCACTTAACTTTCTTTTATCCCCATGATCACCCGAAGGAAAAGACTTTATGGCCGATTCGTAGTTAAAATTTTTGTCTGTTATAATAGCCTTTTCTTGTGCAATGGTGTGTTTGTTGAGAGACAATTACACTTTATAGTTTAACGTTTATCCTATCTCAATGCAACTATGTAACAGTAGCTTAGTGGTTAGTGCGATTGTCGTCTAAACTGGCGACCTGGTACAAATCTGGCTATATGCCAGCTATATTTCAGTACAAATGAAGCAAATAAAGGCTAAGTCCTGTTGTTTTCATGTATATATGCATAGTTAAAGGTATGGTTTGTTTTTCGTTACTTTATTGTTATATGTATTGTTATTGAACATTCAGTTAAATCAAATGAAATGCGCAATTTATATCTTTCAGAATATGAAGCATTGGGTGCAAGAATCCAAATGGACGAAACAGAATATGATGAGATCAAATAATTGCAACAACCGATAATATACGTACTTTATAACAACTACACATCCGATAACATCCCTGCTTAATACTCAATGATGAAATCAAATAACTACCCATCCGGTAAGATACGTTTTTCATGATAGCTAAAGAGCCGATAAGATACGTGATTCATGATAGCTAAAGAGCTGATAAGATAAGTGCTTCATCATAGCTTAAGAGCCGATAAGATACGTGCTTCATGATAGCTAAAGAGCCGATAATATACGTGCTTCATAATTGCTAAAGAGCCGATAAGATACGTGCTTCATGATCACTTCACATCCGATACGATCCGTGCTTCATGATCACTTCACATCCGATAAGATACGTGCTTTATGATAACTTCTCATCCTATAAGATTCGTGCTTTATGATCACTTCACATCCGATAAGATACGTGCTTTATGATAACTTCACATCCGATAAGGTACGTACCTTATGATACCTTCACATCCGATAAGGTACGTGCTTTATGATAACTTCACATCCGATAAGATTCTTGCTTTATACTCAATAAGTGACAAATGGATTAGTTTATTATGTTGCAGTTGTAGCATTGAATAAATAAAACTTGCACATGAAACACTATAATGACACTACAAAGTCGATAAGATACAGTCCGGTTAGGGTATGAATAGAGTGACCAATTGCAAATGCCGATACAAACAAGAGTAATATAATTCCAATGCAAATCTTAACTCCTGTTCATGCTATGATTGCAATCTTATTGGTACAAATAATAGGCAACGTCGCTCGCAAAATATGCTTACTGGGCTATACGTGGCTTTAACTCAATAAGTGACAAATGAATTAGTTTATTTGTTTGCAGTTTTAGCATTGCATAAGCTTGCACATAAAACACTATATTGATTTTAGGGTAAAGTACGAGTATATTTTGAAAAGTATTTAGTAAATTAATACGTTATATATTTTATCATATCACATAACCCATTGATGATTGTATTGTATTGTGGACCGGAGGCCTTTCATAACATTGAAAAAAAACACCTGATTTTGAATCTTCAAAATGGTGCATATCACAATTTCTACGAACCCACGAATTAAACCCCATTTATCCTAATTAGTGTCGTAAGAAAGAAGGATTAGGCAATTGTTGATATTGTGTGTAAATTATTTTACAATATACAAATGTACATATTTGCTTATCGAGTGTTACCTGCAAGACTTGTGTATCATTCCTCCTTTAATATCACGCAATAACGAAACCTCAATTCATATAACGATTACACAAATGTACATTATATAATGTTTCTGAATGATAGCAGTTGGACGGCGATACATTCAGCTAAGTGGCTTTTGTCACTATAACATTATTGTCTTTATCTACTGTCCTTGTTATTGTGTTCTTCTGTTCGTAGTTTTGGTTCCGTATAAAATTTCATTCAGTACAAATCACGTGTTGTTTTACATTGTTCCATTTTCACTGGTCATTTATAACTATAAAGGTGAAGATGATTATTTTTGTTTTCTGATTTTGTAAATTTCGTCTTGGATTTTATGCATTTTACAACATGTACAGGAGGCGTGTGCTATTGCTACATGGTATATGTGTACTGGTTTATTTTATAGCCGGAAATGCAAATAGAAAACATTTTTATAGAAGTGTATCCATAAATAATTTGGCGTATGAATGTAATCATTATTATTTGATAAACAAATTGAGAAGTTTTTGTTCCCTTTGTAGTTTTGTGTTCTATTATATATCATGTCTTTTTCTAGAATTGTTTTATCCAGTTCATATACGTTGTTGAAAACAGTATTTAATAAGAAAATTAGAGTAACATTTAAATCGATCGTTGTCACATCGGTAAACAAATTATGAATATCACCGGATGAAAATATCATATGTGTAGCAGTACTACATGGCATTGCTTTGTTTAAATATATATGTCCATATATCGATGGCTTAGAATGATACATTTTCAAATTCTGCTGATGAGCATATTTTCATGATTATCATAACTTGTCATATTGACCAAAGTGAAGTTGGAACATCTTGTTTTGCCATAAGCAATAATACATTTTCAAGCTGTATTGCTAGTTTTCTCAAAATATCGATTTTGTACTTCCGACCTTCTCGTTCTATGCCAGCGATATGTATATTTGTTGGATACATTTTTGGATTTTTTTATGTTATTTTTCAAAGTTCTGATTTGTATATTAATATTATCAATACATGAATATAAATAAATATAATGTTCTTGTTTATTACCCTTGATGTTTGCTTTCCCCTGTCTCCAACGTCTATAATTAATTTACATGATAATTTAAATCTTATACCACAATGTTTTTGTTTTAAAAACTCTGTTTCAAACGAAATTGACATCCTGGCCTGCAAAATGCCAGTTTCGGAATTGCATGCCACTTTGGTCACTTTCGTACGCTTACAATTAATGTTATAAACTGTTGTTTTGAAATAAGGTACAGTTGTATGAGGAAATCGGACACGGAAGGCAGCACTCTACTTTACCAACGGAGTACAGTAACACCACAACACAACATCAGTGAGCAATGCCCGCGTACAAATCAAAGAAACGACCAAATCCCACAAATAAACCACAACATAACTGTGACCTATCAAGTTTTTGTGTTTCTTTTGCTAGTGTTTCTTGATACAAAAATGTAGTATGATTTGAATACAAAATAAACATAAACGCGAAAATGTTAAGTCGCAGCAGCAGAGTGAACTCACTCAATGCATCAACCGATTTTAATTACTGACGCAATAAGCAAAATCTGCTACACGTGCGCAATAATGTTTCCATCGCATCAGTAACGCTTTATGAGTCCGAAGGAATAGTAGCTTGAGTTAAGATACACGGCAAAGTGAGGCGAAATTAACGTTGGTGTGAATTCAGTTCTACCAATTTACATTTGCGATTTCAATACTTGTATTGTTATGGTGTTTTAATACCACAAAGTGTTAAGAAGCAGCGACGAGTGGCATCAACACATCGTTTATCCAAGTTGAGTTTTAGATACGCGGTAAAATGAGGCAAAAGTGTCATAGGCGTTTGCTCTGCAATAGCAATATGCAATACGCTCTGTTTTTCCAACCTTTATTAATCACTCACAATAACTCATTCATGAACTCCATCGCAACGAGGGGATTAGAGAAGAGATGTCAGTTTCCTCTATATGCCTAGCGTCTAACAAGGGAATTTGTGGTACTATTTTTATACCATCTTTGTTATGATTTGGCCTGGGGTCGAACCCTGGACCGCCGCACAAGGTTTCGAGGAGAAGGTGGTTCGAAAGCTACAGCATCTTAGACCAATGTTTGACTTCGCTCTATCATACCATGTGAAAATGAAAGGGAAAGTAGGCTTATACAATCTGATTAAAATCATGGTATTTTTCAAAGTTATTATTTTTTCAAATTCACTAAACTTATTAGCAATCATTTATAAAATATTAATGAGGAATACTTCACAATTTCATGCTTTTCTATAATTCAATAATATGTTTACATAGGTTTCAATCTAACAATCCAACAATGCACAAGTGGCATATTTACATCATTCACTATATGGTGTAAGCACCACGAACACGAATGCACTTTAAAATCCACGCCTTATACATGATATAATATTTGTGATGTACGTATAGTTATGGGATTATGTTTCACACACGAATAATGGCCCCATGTGCTGTAAAACCAATAAATATAGACTAAGTTTCAAGTCATTGTTAATATGAATTGATTGTTTATTACCTTCCGATTGCGAACTACTAAATTGTAGATGCATTTTAATGATTTCAGTAGTTGGAAAAATGCACTAGGAAACAGGTCCATATGTTGATGATAGATAATTGATGAATTTAGTCAGTGTTTATGATACTACTGGTAAACTATATATGAGGGGTGATGATAGATACTTGATGAATTTAATCAGTGTTTATGATACTACCGGTAAACTATATATGAGGGGTGACGTTTGTTGGCTAAATGTAAACGACTTTGAAGTGTATCGTTATCGTCTTCAATGTACAAGGAAAGAAAATGTATCAAAATGAACGTGCGATATTTTTAAAAAGGATCTTTATTTTTTCAAATAAGTTGTCTTTTTTACCTACCCATGGACTCCTGTGTATCCTAGCAGTAATTATTGCTGCGATAAAGCATGGATTACGGACCAATATTGTCGTCAAGTGGCTATCATTTTAATATCCCTGTGTGTTTGTGGTCCTTAATCGTTCCAAAAACCTGTTATCGTTCAGGTAGCCTTACTATGACTGAAGAGTGGTAAAGAAATTGCCCGATAATATCAGAAGGACTCGAGCCCATTTGGAGCAGCCCGACTGCTTCAGACCGTGAGTGTTCAGGCAAATATGGCATGTTTAATCTTCTTGTATATGTTTTTATTTGATGAGTTTTCATAAGTGGTACAGTTACCCTGTCGTTCGGCAATATAAATGGTCCGCTTTGTGATTTCCCAATGCTCCATGTGAGAAAGATTGGTTTTACACTAAACTGGTAAAAACCGGTTAAAACACATTTAAGTAGGTTGGCATGTGCTGAGATGTCAAGGTTGTAACGTATATATCATTTACATTAAGCGAAAACAATATATCGCATTTATTTAGGAAATTATTACCCCCGAAAACAAAGTTTTGCATTTCGTTTGTCATTGAGTGTATTGTAGGATATAATAACGTCACGTCGTAATCCAACCAAGTGTCATTAGGCCGATTCAAGTAGTGTCAAGGTAATGGAATGAAACTTGCTGTTTGGTGCGATAGGGAAGTTTGTTTTTTGTAGGTAAGAATTACTTTGTTGTTGTTACAATTTATTATTAAGCGTTGACTGAGAGTTTGTTGCAACTGTATCTATCATTTGCGCACATGTTTACAATTATTTCGTAATACCAGGGTTAAAAATATGCTGCAGTAATTGACTGTTCATATGGTCGCAAAGGTTATCATTTTTATAAAGTATGTACACGTTAAATCAAGGAAGTAACACAATTTCTCATCCGTGAAATGCTCGTGAATACATCAAGAATAAGACGTAGATGTATTGTGTTCAAAGTAAAGTGTCCGATCATTGTATCCTGAATATTCGTTAATATGATATCGTGGTGTAATTATTTAAACTTAAAATGTACAATTAACTTCCATAGTTGTGAAGGCATTTCACGGATGGAATTGATAATTAAATGTAAATATTTGTAGAAGTTTGGAAAAGGTTGTAGGTGTGAGGTAAGATATTTGAATGTATTAATTCTATAAGAATGTAGTATTTGATTTATTGGTGTTTATTTATGCATTACGTCGATAATGAAATGATATTTTTAGGGAAAGTAACGCCATAGTGATTATGAACCGTATGAACCCAGTTGCCATTTTTAATACCGATAACCGACCTAAGGAAATAAAAGTACTGGATGTTTTGTAATTATTATGCTTTTCAACGTGTGAATAGTGGTACATAATGGGGTATTACCCCTCACTTTTTTCGTAATGTTAATTTCCCATAGACTAACAGGTAGTATTCTTACTGTTACAATCAAGCGGATCATTACAGCACGTGGTTGAACATTTTTTTACTGTCAGCAGCGTGACCTTTTTGACAGTACTTTTCATGTCACGTGGTATATTTATGGAAAACAAACATGGCGGCGTATTTCTACCGCGAACCAATGTTTTTTAGTTCGAGTTCTTTTATCCAGCCTTGTATTTTGTGCCGACAAATATTCAAAGAGTTAGGTGTTTCATTGATACTTTTCGCTACAAAGTTTTTTTGGGTTGATTAGAGTTGTTTATTTTCTGGTCGACGTGCGTACATGATGAAAGTTGAATCCGTTAAATAATCAGTTAATTAATTAATTACACGCGATTTCAGTACTTGGAAACAAGGAAAATAGTCTTTAACTCTTATAATTCAGGTATTATACCATGAAATCGACTCCTGTTAAGTCAACACCATGATATGAAAGTAAGTTCATTCGTTCCCGTAACTATTTGTACTCTGTAAATACCTCTACCAAAAACAGACAGTGGACGAAAAAAGTTCGGGGTAAAATAAATAACACATAGCATTGAGGATATTATTTATATACTTTATACTGGTATACGTCCTATAATGCAATGCAAATAGATGTACTGATTGCAGTGATTTTAAAACACGTAGAGATATAAATCGGAATATTTGAAATATTAACATGTCAGAAAACTTGACATTACATCCAAAGCCTGTATTTGGTTAGGCTTCCACAGGTGCTAAGTATGTAAATGTTACAATACAAATTAAATATTTCTTATTTTGCGCACGTTTATTATTATCAGAACGTTATCTGTCTTTCCAAATTATATTATTCAAACGTAAATATTATATTATTATGGTTATTATATTGATGATAATTATGTACAAGGAACACGGGTTACTGTGTATCTTGTGTTGGGAATTTTCAAGGCAATACATGTAACAAATGTTCAGCTGGGTATTATGATCAGGTGGGTGATAAGGACTGCCCTGAAGAGTGTTACAACTTTCTTTGTTATCGTTAACTATACGTACATTTCAAATTATGCCCATGTTTATAACGTTTATTATTATGAGCATATTATTATCTCTCTTTCCAAATTCATTATTAGTAATACAATTTAAAACTTCCGCTCATGAATGCGTCCAAACCAATCAATGTAGTTGGGGCGGTCCTCCATAAAACAAATTAAAACCAGTACATGCTACCGATTGACGATCAAGGAATTTTTGAAAACTTTCATCTATATACCCAGCAATATTTCTAATTGGTCACTTTTTAAAATCATATATTTTTGTACATAACAATTGAGAAATATAATTAGTGTACTTAACTCATTCGGCCTTATGTTCTTAAATAAATTCAGATCTTGTTTCACATAGCCTCGTTACCTGTTCTAAATTATGGCCCATTGTGAACGAGGCAGTTTGTTTAACTTTAATGCAAAACCTGCTAGTGGAAATGTGATAAGCTAGCTATAAAAATATAAACCAATTTGTGATCGCCCGAACTGAAAAACCAATATTGCTAACATATTTGGGCGTTAAAAAGATATACAGCTTTGAAGTTGGAAAGCATGAAATTACCTCCCGTTTATTTGAAAACAGACCAACATTAAATCCTTAAAACAATGATACCCAAGAGTGATATATAAGTCAAAGTTTGTACAGTCGTTCTTTCATTAGTTATCTTCTTTGTGTTTAAATTATGGCAAGTTATCAGTGCGTTTCAACTTTAGAGGCGACAATGATTTCCTATGACGATTTACGTAGTAACTGTCAGATATCCAGATAAATCTTAATAGTCGATGTTTTTCATTTCATTCCACCGCCTCAACCATACAACCTATTGGAGTATAACTTTTCCATATAAATAAATTACTGCCTACTCGTCCAAATGAGATGATTGTTTATTATATTTTATGTTTAAACTTAAGGTTATTTATAATTTCATTTATTCATACTTTATGTGATTTCTGGCTCTGACGGGTGTTCTTTAATACCTCCAATAATTGAGCGTGGGAATAGCACAATCTCAGATATTCATGTTTATGTGGTGAATACATTTATTTAACATTTACTATCGACAGAATATTATTTAAATAATCATTGACTGAAATTTTGACAGTATGTTAGGTGACCAATTAGAAATTTTGTTCAGTGTATTAGTGGTTGGTATTGTGGGTATAAAATGAAAAGTTTTCTGGTCATTTTTTATTAAAGGAGATATGACTCTGTAGGAATTTCTTGTACAACAGGTATTAAAAGTGGTATTATTGGGAAAAGCAAGCTTTAAGCATCATTTTGCCAATATTAGAAGATGTTTTCACGGCTAGTTATGAAAATATTTGCATTTTTTTGGGGGAAAATGAACAAAAAAGTATTTCTAAATATTTTTTCAAGTTTGGCGATTTGAAATAGGTAAAATGGTATTAGTTTGTAGCCAGTCATAATAGACAGTAGTAAGAATCAACAAACATGAAATTCATGGACATAATATACATTTTATAACATTTTTAAATTTGAAAAAGTAAAATGTTTCACAAAAAGTTAATTTGTGAAAAAGGTTGTTGAACTTCGATATGTTACTTTGCCTTTAATTGATTACAAACATGTATGTTCGACTTTTTACAATCAAACTAATAACATTGCACGGCTGTATTTCGAGAAAGTTAGGTTTTTGTATTTTTTCATAGTGATTTAGGCACAAACACATACTTTCAGTGCTTTGCTTTTGTTGATAGGAAGATTAGACTTCCTTTTGGGAGGTTTCAGTACAACCTAAAACTCATTTATTATCCTTCACAGTGTTTCAAAATATTTGTAATTGCTATGTTACTAGATATTTGCATAATTACCTCTGTTGTATATTTTTCATTATTATCATTAATTTTGTATGCTACTATTAAAGTAGCCACATATGTCTTTTTATTTATTTAGTATTCTTCATATGATTATTCAATGCATGTACCGTATGAATAAAGCTAACATACGGCTATATTCTAAATAAAACTAAGTGCCTAAGTCTAGTTTTATAAATCATTCCAAAACATATATGATCTTAGTGTTGCATTTTCTTTTTAGTTGACGTATGTAAGATCTAACTATGATAGGCCCTCGGGTATGCTCTACCATTCAAACTACATTGACAAACCGGAAGTGTCTGAAACCTCCGTAAATATTCCAAGCTTTTAGATAAACCAGACTAAATCAAATCATTAAACGGCACTTATCCTTTACACAGGTAAAACACCTTAACTACGCGGGTTTATCAGAATAATACGAACGCAACGCTAGATGGAATACTTTACCGATTGCTGAAAACAAAATATTCTATAAACACCAATGGCACAGCAATGGTGACAATAGACATGGATACATCGATGGCTGAGAATGAGAAGGTCGTAAGTACAAAATTGATATTTTGAGAAAACAAGAAAAAACTGTCTGAAATTTAGTCTTTGCTTTAGGTAAAACACACTTTTACAACTTCATTTTGGTCAACATTACAAGATCCGATTGTCTTGAAAATAGCCTCATAAGAATTGACTTGAAATGCAAATTTCAAAATGTATCAGTATTATAAGGTCGTAAGTAGTAGTAACGACCTTCTCATACTAAGCCAGCGACATGTTTGTTAGCAAAGTGTGGATAATGCTTTACATAAAAACGTGGTATGGTAAATGTATTTAAAAATTCTTAAACATTCTTATCAAATGTTTCAGTAAAATATAATAATACATGAAGCTGTTTGATTTTTTTCAGATGTAACCAGATACATGTAAGATAATACTCAGAATGAATGCTCTTAGCCATCTTCTACTACATGTATTGATGTGCCGTTGTCTTCCCCGTAAGTATTATACTTATTGTTGACTTGAACCAAAGACTACTATTTGTGCCAAATATAATACATGTATTAACTATTATGTAAATGCAATGTCATAAAATGGCTAAGGAAAATTAAGACATTAAATTCAAGCAGCGTAACATTAATTCCTTATGCTGATGTAACATTCTTAAGTTTACAAGCATTGTTTCACTGAGACTCAGTTGTGTTAAGCAGTGCTTCTATTAATATTTTGATTTGGTGGTCAATTAGAAATTCGTGAATTCATATTTCAGTTGTAACAGCAATAGAACCAGGTTGTGAGAATTGTGGATGCTGTGTAGATGAGATATGTGCCAGTGAGTATGTCCAAGGCTTTATTGTGAACGATTTTTGTACACACGGGTGTATTGATGGTATTGGAGGGAACAAATGCTACATCAAATGTCCGGATGATTGTGTCACATGTGAACAAACTATAAGTAAAAATTGTGCAACGTGCGAAAGCGGAATGTATCTTACTACTGTCACTAGGAATACTATTAAGGGTCAAAAGGAATTCAATGGTTGCGTGGATTGTCCAACAACTTGCACAACATGTACATCAGAAACTAGTTGCCAGGAATGCACCGATCGACACTACAATACTGGACAATATAACGACTGTTCCGAAGAATGCCCTACTAATTGTAAGACATGTACATCATCAACAAATTGCCAAGAATGTATTGACCCATTCTACAATGAAGGAACCACCACAGATTGCTCTCTTTCATGTCCAGGTAATTGTGTTTGCTCATCGCCCGGTATTTGCTCATCATGTCAAGATGGTTTCTTCAACGTAAACCAACAGTGTATCAGTCCTTGTCCAGATTCGTGCAATGTCTGCTTAGATCAGAAAACCTGTCAGTCTTGCAAAGATGGATATTTCAACGGACGGAACTTGCTGTCCAATAACGATGTTAATGATTGCTCACTGCAATGCAGAGAGACTTGCTTCCAATGTACGTCGTATGACGTATGCACATCTTGTAAACATGGACATTACGGCTCGTACTGTCAGAACGATTGTTCCCTTGGATGTTCAAATGGTGAATGTGCTACAACAGATGGGTCGTGTGGGTGCAAGGAGGGATTTGATGGCAGTCTTTGTAATGAATGTGTAATCGGCAGACATGGTGAACTGTGTGATCTTAATTGTCCAGGGGCATGTAAGGACATGGTATGTGACAGAATAACAGGACATTGTTTTAATTGTAAAGCGATTAATGTAACTGGGAACCTGTGTGAAAAATGCATACATGGCATGTGGGGTACTTATTGTGCATCAATATGTCCAGAGCATTGTGACGGACATTGTTTGAAAAATTCTGGTAACTGTGAATCATGTGAAGGGAATTTTCAAGGCAATATATGCAACGAATGTTCAGCTGGGTTTTATGGTGAATTATGTGATGAGGAATGTCCAGAACAGTGTTACAACTTGTTTTGTTATCGTTACGATGGAACGTGTGGATCATGCAATCAGAAATATGCCGGATCTACATGTGAAGACTGTGTTGCCGGCTTCTATGGAGAGACGTGCGACGTTCCTTGTCTCTCAACGAAATGTGCAAACAACATATGCAATCGAAAAACTGGCGCTTGCACGTCGTGTCAAAACGGATTATATGGACAAGAATGTGAATTTAACTGTTCACAGGGTTGCAAAAGTAATGTATGCGATTTTGGTTCAGGCACATGTGTGTGTAGGGAACTTTATTCTGGGGACAAATGTTGTGTCGATGATGGACATTGCCGAGACTGTGCTTCAAGTACAGCTTGTGAAACATGTGAACATGGTTACTTTGGGACAAATTGCGATAAACTGTGCACAAGTACGTGTGCTGCCGATGGACAAAACTCACAGTGTGAAAAGACCGATGGGAAATGTCTAAAATGTTGGGTTGGTTTTTATGGTGATCATTGCAACAACACTTGTAATGATAGATGTGCAAACAATCTTTGCGACCAGGATAACGGGCACTGTATCGATGGATATGTTGGTGATATCGAGGGTCCTACAGGCGCACAAGGTAATTCAATAATTATAAATTTACTTCCAATGACCATACATGTTTACACCATATAGCATTGTAATATACTTAAACTATAACATTTTAGTTCAGACTTGTTAGAATCTTTTAAATAATGTATTGTTATATATCCCTCAATGTATTTCACTTAACAAACAACTTACCGTTTATGGTTTGTACAAATACAATACAAATCTTAAATTGTATAAAGTTTAAACATTGTCTATGTCATGGTTGCTGTCATTCGATCTGTATCTTCCTGGTCCAAAAGTTATTTCGGAATTGAAGGTTGTGGATTGTACTAAGATTACATGTAAACAAACTTTTTTACTATCGTTTAATATAATATAAATACATACTTATCAGGCATCTAACACATGTCAATGACATGCATTGGTACAATAATGTATATCCCTGATCATACTTCAGTTGATGACACGGCACGTATTGTTGGTATTGCGGTTGGAGTGTCAGCTGCCACCATTGTGGTTGTGATCGTTATAGTGATATCAGCAGTTTGCTTCATCCTTCGAAGATGGTAAGCTGACCCAATTTTTTTTATAATAATGCATTCATATAAAAAAAACTCTGCCTATATACAATATATGAAGACATCGGACAGGGAAGGCAGTATTCGACTTACAAGCTCAACACCAAAATCAGCAACTACACATCACAACTACACGGAGCAATGAAATAAAAGTAATCAATTCACTTATAAAGTTATGTTTATTATTGTTCTATCATAGTATTCAGTTATCTATATCGTGCTGCTAAAATGAATATATACCCATGTTTATACTAATGTAATGTGCTTAAAGTTATTACGCGTTGAAACAGTTGGACAAATAACATTTTGCTCAGAACTGAAATTTTTAGAAGCTTGCACGACGATACCGAGTGATAATATTTTTTATGCATTACAGTTGTCAGTACAATTTCAGGAAACGAAATAACAAGCAGGGGAAAGTGGTGGAAGCAAGTTATGTTAACACAGAATTCCAACCCGAAATTTCTGATCAACAGGAGAACGTGCAAACGCATAACGGTATGTACATATAAAACAAGACTACCTGTATGCAAAATAATGATTTAGTGTTACATGTAAAATACTCACTTAACTTTCTTTTATCCCCATGAACACCCGAAGGAAAAGACTTTATGGCTGTGAAATATCAACGCTTCGTAGTTCTAGTTTGTGTCTGTTATAATAGCCTTTTCTTGTTCAATGTTGTGTTTGTTGAGAGACAATTACACTTTATATTTTAACGTTTATCCTAACTCGATGCAACTTTGTAACAGTAGATCAGTGGTTAGTGCGATTGTCGTCTAAACTGGCGACCTGGTACAAATCCGGGAATATGCCTGCTATATTACAGTAGAAATAAAGCAAATAAAGGCTAAGTCCTGTTGTTTTCATTTATATATGCATAGTTAAAGGTATGGTTTGTTTTTCGTTACTTTATTGTTATATGTATTGTTATTGAACATTCAGTTAAATCAAATGAAATACGTAATTTTTATCTTTCAGAATATGAAGCATTGGGTGCAAGATTCCAAATGGACGAAACAGAATATGATGAGATTAAATAACTACAACAACCGATAACATACGTGCTTTATAACAACTACACATCCGATAACATCCCTGCTTAATACTCAATGATGAAATCAAATAACTACCCATCCGATAACATCCCTGCTTTATAGTCAATGATGAAATCAAATAACTACCCATCCGATAAGATACGTGCTTCATGATAACTAAAGAGCCGATAAGATACGTGCTTAATGATCACTTCACATCCGATAAGATACGTGCTTTATACTCAATAAGTGATAAATAGATTAGTTTATTATGTTGCAGTTGTAGCATTGAATAAATAAAACTTGCACATGAAGCATTATAATGACTCTTCACAGTCCAGTTAGGGTACGAATAGAGTGACCAATTACAAATGCCGATACAAACATGAGTAATATAATTCCAATGCAAATATAAACTCCTGTTCATGCTTTGAATGCAATCCTATTGGTACAAATAATCGGCTACGTCACTCTCAAAATATTCTTACTGGACTATACATGGCTTATACTCTATAAGTGACAAATGAATTTGTTTATTTGGTTGCAGTTTTAGCATTGTCACTATTGTTATAGAGGGTGTAAATTATTTCACAATATACAGTGTTACTTGAAAGACTGACGGAAGTTATGCTTTAATATCAATTTGTTACGACAGTCATGTTTGCAAAACCTCAATATATATAATGATTACACAAAGGTGTATTATATAATGTTTATGAATGATTGCAGTTGGACGGCGATACATTCAGTAAGTGACTTACGTCACTATAGCATTATTGTCTTTATCTACTGTGCTTGACATTGTGTACTTCTGTTCGTTTTTTTGATTTCGCATAACATTTCATTAAATACAAATAACCTGATTGTACATTATTCCATTTTCACCTTGTTTTTGTAACTTATGTGTACATGTCTGCTGAAGATGATTATGTTGTGTTTTGTCTTCAGTTGATGCATTTTACAACATGTACAAGAACGTCAGAGACGTGCGTAAAGTAGAAAACCTTTTTTAGAAGTTCATCCATGATGAATTTTTGTATGAATGTAACAATAATTATTTGATACATGTAAACAGATTGAGTAGTTTTTGTTCCCTGTGTGGTTTTCTGTTCTATCATGTCTTTTTCGAGACAAATTATATCCCGGTGCTATAATTTGTCGAAAAAGTATTTGATAATAATTATTAGTGTAACATTTAAATACATCGTTGACACGTCGGTCAACAAAATATGAATAACACGGATCAGAACTGAATGTTATTTGAGAATATGCTATGTGTAACATATCATTGATTTGTTTGAATGGAAATTTCCACATATCGCTTTCTTAGAATGATAATGATACATTTTCAAATTCTGCTAGTGAGCCTTTTTTCATGAAAACAAGAACTTGTCATATTGACCAAAGTAAAGTTGGAACATCTTGTTTTGCCGTAAGCAAAAATAAATTTCCAAGCTGTTTTTGCTAGATTTCTCAAAATATCTATTTTGTACTTACGACCTTCTCATTCTATGCCAGCGATATGTCTATTTATTTTATTACATATTTGCATTATGTATATTATTTTTCAAAGTTCTTATTTGTATATTAATATAATCAATAAATAAATACATATAAACACGTGTAATTTTATTGTTTATTACACTTGTTGTGTGTTTTTCTTCAACGTCTATAATTTAATTGTATGTTATCGGCTGTGTACTTGAATATTCGGTTTCAAACTAAATTGAAATGTTGGCCTGCAAAAATACTAGTTTCGGAATTGTATACCACTTTTTTCACTTTCGCGCGATTAGAATTAAGGTTATCAACTTTTGTTTTGAAAACAAGGTTTCAGGAAATCGGACAGGGAAGGCAGTACTCTACTTTACCAGTCGAGTACAGTAAAAGTGAGCAATGCCCGCACACAAGCCAAAGAAACGACCAAAACGCCCCCGCAAAAACGCAAAACGACAAATCCTACAAAAACAACAAAATAACTGTGATCCCAAGAGACCGAATGAAATACAGCCGGGACCCTATCAAGTTTTTGTGTTTCTGTTGCTAGTATATCTTGTTACAAAAATGTACTATGAGATGCAAATAAAATACACTTACGGACTTTGAAAACGCACCACTTATTCAAACCACGAAATTTAATAGTAAACATTGTTTAATTGTATTAAAATTTTGTCTATAAGTAGCTCAATTTATGTTTTAACATCTAGCAAAATTTCAAAATGACAGATAACAATGTTACTAAGTCACGGGACATCCACGTGCTAAAGTCTCAAAACAGAATTCACATTTATGGAGAGTGCGTGTAAAGTTATGTTTTGGTGCGTTCACAACAGCGGGTACTCATTACAATTTCTATCCGGTTCTGGAGAATGTTCCTCTATTCATCAACAAAGGTTCGGACAATCTTGTGGGCAGATCGGGTCATGGAACTTATCCATGGACTCAGGTTTGAAAGAACATGTCATATGTTTTCGGTGGATTTCAAAATCACGGACATTCCATCACGCAGATATTGCTTTCTTCAAGAAAATTGACTGTTATTCGTTATTTATACGCATGGTTATATTCATACTGTCCAAGGTTAACACCCGTGTCATCCGGAAATAGTAATACAAGAAGGAAGTGATTGCATATTGATGCACGTGTTCAATGTTAGATGAAACAAAAATTGGCAGGGTACTAAGTGAAAATGTTGTATTTCATAAATAAACGTGTTTGATATTCTTATTTGATGATTTAGCATATCTATCGTCACAAAGCATTCTTTTGACAGACACGTTTGTTGACCGGAAGTCGTTTAATGGCGGAGCATGCGCATTAATTTATCCGAATTCGGTGGCTTTTTATGCCTTTAATCCCTATTTGAAGATCAACGGTGGTTTCAGTTTGCATAAAACGCTATTGTAGACGACTTTTTATCGTATCATTAAACTTTAATCGTGCAAAAACCACGCGGAGGCTACTTCCGGTTTGTAACATGTTTTTACCTGCAGAAATATCAGTTTTAGATTGGAATTAAATGTAACCTTAGGTTTTGAAAACTTAAAATGTGTTGTTTTTTTGGTATGCTAATGAATCGTTTACACATCGTCATTTTCACAGGTCGGATATTGTCATTCGCACGAGACTCACGCGCTAAAAATGGGATTTGGCCACGTGGTCACTACTAGCGATTCGGTTATTAAAAATGTATTAGAATATACTTTAGCGACAACGTTCTAACCCAGGAACATTATTCCATTGGTTTAAAATAATCCTAAATTGTTCATACAAAAAATACCGACCCCTAAAAAGTGGTGCGTTTTCAAAGTCCGTAAGTGTATACTTAAACGCAAAATTGTTAAGTTGATGCAGCAGGCGACAGTCTTTCAATACATCAACCGATTGCAGTTACTGACGCAACAAGCATAATCTGCTACACGTACGAGAGGTGCCCTACTTATATTTGAACAGTATTGAACATCCGATATTTTCAACAGGGCATTGCATAGTCGAAAAGTCTTTATTCAATCGTTTACATCAATGTGTCAATTAACATATACACCTATTGTTTTTGTTTTTGTTATTAAATTAGAACGTCAATTGCACATGTGTGTACGGGCAACTTTTGGAGCTTTTTTATGACTGAAAAATTCCAACTAATGTTGTAAACATGTATCGAGTGCAATCAAAGTTGCTTTATCCTTAAGATTCCAATTATGTGGATGCAGCGTTGTTTGACTTTGGCCTTTACTATTCTTGTGCAATAAACTTGAAACACGTGTTCTTTAGGTACCAGATGGAGTTATTGTGTTGGTGTATGATGCTGGGCCTTGACCAGAACACCATGATTCGGAAATTGCCACCAGGAAAGCCATGTCGGAAACATTTTGTCCAAAAACTTTTTGAACATCAATGGTATACTACATGTATCATGCGCTAATTTGTCCATCTGTAGAATAAATATGAGTTATATTTGATTATTTATAACAAATAACAGCACATTACGTAATGCGACAGGCTGCTAACCCATGTAGATTAACAAATGTCAACTTTTTGGTAGGATCGTAGATATCTCTCATATAGCAGTCAGGTCGTGTACCGTAAATATCTTAATGGTAATGTATTGTCTTATCAGAAGTGACAAAGTGATCGATATAACTGTTCCGTTGTAGTACATATGGTAGTTAAAGGAGATTATCTCCCTTTGATTTTTATTTGTTTTTGCGCTTGTGAACACCGATATTTTGGCATGTAATATTTGCGAAATTTCTGTTTTGGTAGTTACAATGGATACTCCTAGCTTCGTTGAAAAACCACAGTTTAGTTATTTGGTTTGTCCCAGTCATCATACACCCAATTAGGACAATTATCAACCAAATAGTCACTTTGTTGCATTTTTTAATATTTTGTGTTATTTCATTTATTGGCGCAACATGTCAAAAACTACCCTTCTAGTTACGAGTACTACTGATTATCTTCACAAACATGCACACCGATGATACGTTCACTTCTTCTTGGTGATTCGTGATGAGTGTTTAGCCTTTAAAAGGCCAAAAGAAACATCATCTACAGAATTGACAATTTCGGTTGGAACCATATTGCAAATATCCAATATATCGTATATGATGCCTGACACATTACTTTCGTCGCATCAGTAACGCTGTATGTATCCAAAGGAATAGTAGCTTGAGTTCCAGACACATGGCAAAGCGAGGCGAAACTATCGTTGGTGTAAATTCAGTTTTACCAATGTACATTTACGATTTCAATACATGTATTGGTATGGTGCATAAATACCTCTTAGTGTTCAGAAGCAACAGCGAGTGGCATCAAAACTTCGTTTATCCAAGTTGTGTTTTAGATACGCGGTAAAACGAGACAAAAATGTCAGTATAAGCAATATGCACAACGGTCAGTTTTTGCAACTTATATTTATCACATTTAATTATAGTTATTATTTGGCGTTGGCAGAGAGATGAAATAGTATATATCATGTGCGTACATGTGTTACAAATTTGTCGTTATGACAGGGTTTAAAAAAACTGCTAAAATAGTTAACTGTTCATATTTTCGCATAAGTTTATTTGTTATACAGTATATATACGTTCAGTCAAGGAAGTAATTAAATTTCTCATCCGTGAATTGCTCGTGAATACATTTGCAAACGACTATTGCCTGTCGCGTTTAAAGCAGTGGTGTCCATCCGATTCATATAATCTGGATTTTTAGATGATATTACATCGTTGTGTAATTATTTAAATTTAAAAAGTACAATAATTACATTGAATTTCCATAGATTTGACGGCATTTCACGGATTGAACATAAATTGATACGTAAAAGTAAATATTTGTAGAAGTTTGGAATAAGATTGTACGTGTGAGGTAAGAAATGTCAATGTATTAATACTATTAGAATGTAGTATCCGATTGATTTATTAATGTTTATTTATGCATTAAGTCGAGAATGAAATAAATATGATTAAGAATAATTGGCATCTTTTGGCGAATTTTCATACAATGATTCATAGCGATGATATCATATTTGATGGGTTAATGAAGTAATATAGCAACGTTGTTAGCGTTACAATATAAAATAATCACGACTTCAGACGACGTTACGGAGTGACTGCCATTTCCTAAGCATTGTGTTATACCGTATATCACATCCGGGGGAAAGATAAATTATGTAAAATCCACAGTACAATACTTTAGGGTCATTCGACAGTTGGTCTTAAGATTCCAGACGTTTTGTTTGGCACAGAAAGGAAGCGGAACAAAAGTGATCAGACGGACCGATCAAAACAAAATCTTACGTCAGATCGCTTCCTACACTATCCGCACAGAATGTCAGCTCAAGCTGTTCATCTTGAAAAATATTTAATGAATTTTTGACAGTATGTAAAAAAATATATTTCTCAAGAGTTGATAACAATTTCGGCGTATAATTTTTAAAGAGTAATGCCCACGAATGGGAGTTCTTTGGAACACTAAGGTAGCGTGACGTCGTTGGCGTATGTTCACGTTGACGTTCTGAAGGCCGTAAAGCGTCACCTGGTACTCGTCAAATGCACACACTTTGTATGTTTTTGGAAGATATATCATGAAACTTGGCTAGGATGTAAAGAAATAATTTCTCAAAAAGACGATTATAATTTGGACATACAGTACTTGATAGTTATTAAGATATAACAGGATTATACGGTATTCTGGGACAACCCACGTATGTTCATGTAGCTCGCAACATAATCTGCGAAATTTGAAGACCATGAAATTCAAAATTGTACAGTAAGTTTCAATGGTCTATTCTCATAACAACATGTATACGTACACATTGTACAAAGTGTCTTATTCAGTAACGAGCTACGCCCTCAACCAAATCAGACTGCTGTGTACGTTCGTTTTATGTCCGTGACTAATAAACTTTCTCCTGTATAAGATGGTTTAACCAAAACTGATAGTTAGCAATGTTTATCATAATTCTGAAGCGCATTCCAAATTGTAAACATGGTTTTTGGAACAACTCTTGCCAGTGCTAATTTACCAGACGACACAAACTTACACCCATTTGTTGTTTTTCTAACCCGATGTCCAACATTTAGATTCAACCATTCTAGCTTTGCTCCCAACACATTATTGCACATAATTCCAGTGATAAATGCATCTTCAATGTTAACATATGGAAAATATTGCGCATAGTGTACAGTGGGTCCAATCAGGTGACCGGAAATGACATATGAAGTTCCGGCTAAGTACGGCGGATATGTTGGAAATGGATACGCTTCATGTGATAAACGCCATTTTCCGGTCCGAATAACTTTATTTTTCGGAGGTATCTTTCCAAATAATAGATCACATGACTTATTGTTGCTCGACTCTTTAACTGTGTTCAACAAAGGATGCACGTGGATAAATACGTCACCATCCGCTTTGATGACGTAAGAAACGTTGGTGCAAAACTCGTCTATCCAGCGGAATGTGTTGATCAATTTTCTGGTTAAGTTAATGTAACTATCAACACAATCTATTAATAGAACATCCTCGTGTAATACATGTTCCTTCTTAATGAGTTTCAAATCTTCGACTGATTTGGCTTGACCAAAAACAAACATGACACATACGTTGAATTTCATTTTGACATTACTGACGCCATACTTCTTATCACGTGACATTTGTCCGTATGTGTTCCGGATGGCGTTACGTTCTTCAGCATCGCTTGTTGTAATGGGCACTAAAATTATAACCTCAGCATTTGTACATAATGTTGGATTATAAATTAAAAACTTGTCATCATAGGTTGTTTTAATTGTGTCGAGGCTGTAATATCCCGTTACATTGTCATTGGGAATACTTGAAATATCACCATGAACACGTGGTATAGCTTGGCCACATTGACATGAGGCTGACCTATTGATAACCATAATTTAACAGTCGATTTATTGTCTGCGTTTACAACACCGAGTGTATGTTTTCATAATCGGGGAGTATAACGACGACGCTCGAGATGTAATTCAAACTCAAACCTGAAATGCCGAGATTGCACGATTCGCTTGCGGAAATAGATATATTCAAAGTAAGAACCTTGTATTATATTCTTGCATAAAGGTCAGTCTCAGGTCAAAATAGCCAAGCTATACTGTTTTGCTATGATCATTAGTGTTATCCGATATACGTTCACGTTTTGATTCATGCGAAATCATGACCTTTCCAAACGTATTAAGAAAATCCAGTTTTACGAAATTGGCCAATATTATTACTCATTGATGCAAAAATGAGCGCACAAAATAGAACCTTCAACACAAATTGCTTTGTTTTCAAATTCATGATCAATGATTGGTTTAATCACGTCTTAATAATAATAATATCTTTCGATTTAACTTAAACATGCTGTACATACTTCTGCTTTTCCTATAATCCACATGGTATTTTCTGTTCAAAAATAAGTGTTTTAGGTTAAGTTTATGTATATACTTCTTTTAACTGCGTTTTCTGAAATATTATACTACCAACTGATAAAATCAACACTTGTAATGTTTATAGCTGTTGTTCATCCGGTGTACATACCGTTATAAGTGTCTTTAAAGAGGCATTTCCTATAACTAGCATATTTTTCTCTACTATTACATTAAATCAGCTAAATGTACAAAACACTATAAATTACCATAATTTGTCAGAAGAAAGTGTACGCAAATATGTCTGTATAATGTCAAAATATATATTTAAATCACCAAAAATAATTTATCGCTTCCAGCGATTTATTATTATATGGTCAAAGGGAAACAACTCGTGACTATTTTGGCTCGTTACGGAAATACATTTTCATTCTTTTCACGGTAATTAATCGGAGCTTTTAGTTGAAAATTTGAGGAGCTTAAGCAATAATGATTCTCATTTAATGTATACTATTCTTGAATCGATTTAAACGATCCAAGTAATAGGGAATGCCTCTTTAAACGTTGATTTACTGAAAAACCAACTGGTTTCTGACCGATCCTTAGGCCATTTGACTTATTGAACTATCACTTTTGAACCAACCGATGGCTGTATCAACAAAGTTAACCTATTAAAAATATAGTATCATGTTTAGCATTACATGTACATGTTATATTATATAGAGGATATAGCATGAGTACTCATTACATGCGAGTTTTATTTAACGAGTAGACAAAACAATATGACACGAGGCTTTGCCGAACGGCACATTGTTTTTGTCGACGAGTTTAATAAAACTCAAATGCAATAAGCACGAAGGTAAGAATCTATGTATCACATAATCTTAGAGAAAGAGAAAACTCGTGAACGTTCCAAACGCTGATGTACGCTACGTTTCATTCAAAATTTACGTTATGCCGACGTTTGTATTATACTGACGTCACGGATCGATTCAAGGCACGGATTGGCATACGTTACGCCATCCTGAACCAACCAACCATTCAACGTCAAGCTAATTTAAATGTTTAATGAATGGGCTTGAATTGCATTGACGTCGCGCACGGTGTTGTGTCGTGAAAGCGTCACACGGAAAGCGTGAAATTTAACGTCAAAATATTCGAGCATATTCGTCATTTTCATCGCGTTTTCTTGACAAAACTACTAAAGTGATGTGTCTTAAATCCAATACATTGTTCAAGTATTACAAAGATAATAATACTGAAAAGACTACGAATATAACTTGTAATTTCATTAAATATTTTTTATAAAGAACGTCGGAAAAGTAGTGCGTATTTACAAAAAGAACGGTTTTAATAATGTTTTACGGTTCTTTCTTCAACAGTAAGATCTTTAATTTAGTAGTAATCTTTATCTCAAATTTAATTTCTTGTAAATAACCTCTATAGGTTTTATTACTCTATAGAGGAAACAATGAGCTGGCTTATGGCCTTTCTACACGATACATCTTGGTGTATAAGTTTCGACTTATGGGGTCAAAATGTATCGTGTAGATGTGAATAGTACATCACTACCACACAATTAATTTTTGAAGATGTACAGGATAGAACATGTTCTATATTCGTAAGTCTTGTGGTACAGACCGACCGTGAAGAAGTAATTTATTTTCCTGATAACAGCAGATAAGAATGAAATTCAAGCCAATTAGTGGATGTTCACACAATATTTACTCATTTCCCCTGTGACTTGAAATAATAATAATAATACAGAACTTTTGATCGAATCATTTGTTGCAGTATTATACTATACTATACTGAAAGTATGATTTTTTCATGAATTGTTATTGAAACAATACACTGTTGTTGAAAATAGATTTAGACAAAGTTATATAATGTTATTGACTACATGTATTTCAAATTATTCTATTTTGTTCAAAATCAGCACAAATTATCATTTAACACAGCCCTATCAATAAGTCATCTTCAAATGTCGCCATTGTTTGCAATTTATGAAGGGACATTGTGTTTATCTCATAGGTCATGACTTACCGTGTAGTAACGCAAGATGTACCAATTGTGTAACGTACATCTTAAGGTGTATACAGCAAGATGTATCGTGTAGAATGGCCACTAGAATGAGAAGGCCGTTAACTACAAAATCGATATTTAGAGAAATCAAGAAAAAATCTTTACTTATGATAAATCAAGCTGTTTCAACATCGGTTCGATCAAAATGACCATTTCCAATTATTATGGAAATAGGCTCATAAGAATCGTCTTGTAAAGTAGATTTCAAATATGAATCAGTCTTATAAGATCGCAAGTAATCGTTACGACCTTCTCATTCTAAGCTAGCGAAAGTCTTGAGCGACATGTAATTGATAACTAGATTATTTAAATAATTCAATATTTCTTTTATTATTGATGTGTAAGTATTAAATTTTGTCCCTTTGATAAGATTTCATTCACAAAACATAATGTTTAACATAAAATATGCATAAACTAGTTTGATATCATACACGTGTGTTTTCAGTGTGGTGTGTGATAAAATTATGTATCGTTGTGTCAATTATGCCCGACGTCATGTTTAGAGCGTAAATTTGTAAAAGTTTACAAGCTAAAATGTCGATGTAAAATATAGTACTTTCATATCATTTATGTTGGGAAAGTTATGAAATTTTACGTGATAAATCTGTCATGGAAACGGAATATGAATATAATAGTTTTGTTTCAGTATTCATTAAAATCTAATGACACCGTAGTTAAAATAATAATAAATAATTCTAGCCATGATTAGAATTTTAACATTTTAGAAAAAGTTTACAAAACGCCTTACATCCGAATATAACCTTTCAAGGTCAGAATTAATGACCCTAGCTATTTCAAATTGTGACGATTTTGATGAAGGTATAACACTCAATGAAACAGTATATTTTTATTTTATGACATTATGTTGCACCATCCAATATGAAATAACATTAACCACTCGGACGCTTAATACAAAAAATACGTCATTTTCTATTTTGTGACACGCCGGGTGGCAAACCAAGACTCATGCTTTTAAAATCATAAAAAATATAGTTCAGTTATTTTTAATTAGCGTATGCTTTGCATGATGATCATAAGTATACCGTGTGTATACCGAAAAAGAGAAAAGTGACTATCATAAAAACAGATATTTGCGTATAAAACCTTTTTGTGGATTTTACTGTCGCGTGAAAATAATTTGTGACACATTTTTGTATTTTTATGAAATTATCGTATTTTCTAAAATTGCGTTTTGTCAAACATTTTTTCACTACAAGTTCGATGTCATATTATTTCGCTTAAAGTGTACAAAATAGCAATAGTTTGCATGGAATATGAAAATAACTGGAGGAATTTTGATATAGAAGTTTTATATATTTTACGCAAAAAATGGCAAAGTTACAGAATTTAACAAACTATTTAACAATTACCAACAGTCATGTTTGACGTCTAACGTTCAAATGTAATATGCCATCTTGTTCGTTATTCATTTGCGAACACACATGGCATCTTGCCGTAAAAGTTGACCTTCAATTGACTTCTTTGAGGTGAAATATCGCACACTGCATCAAGACAAATGAGCCAGGCTCTGCGATTTTCTCCCTTATCACATATTTTTTCGATTTTTTTATTTTCGCATTTTCTGATATTTCAATCCTTCCTGATCATAGAAATGTAAATTATTTTAATGAGGGTTGACCAAAAAGTGGTAAAATATTGATTTTAAAATGTATGTACAAAACAAATTTTCACTAAAATGTATATCTGACGATATAAGTAAAACTGAACGTATTTAATAATCTTTCACGGGATTATGATTAACACAACATTAATCAATACTTAGTGCCCAGTGTTCACTTGAATAACTACATTATGCTCTTTCAGTTAAGAAATGGTCCGAAGTTTTGAAAGATTTCATTCTGTTGCCATGGAAACAAAAACTCAAATAGTGGGATTATTTGATATTTAAGCGGAAAATCTTTTTAATCGGCCAAATCTATACTTACATAATCTAACGATAGCAGTATTAGATTATATACATTTGAATAATTATTTTTCCAATGATGGTTGACCAAACAATGCTGAATTCGATAGGCAAACGTGCGTGTAGAAAACAATATGATCCTCCGACGAAATTTGTAGATCTCTATATTTAATGAAAGATGTTGATTGGAGTTTAAGTGATGTTGGTGTATTTGTTAAAGCATAACGTATAATAGTAAATATGTAATGTATATTCCATTGCTTTCCAAGTACAGATGCTATTAAAGTTAATCTTTAATTCCGTTGCCATGGAAACCAAAAAATAAGATCAATCGTAGAGTTGTTACTTATGCTCAACATTTTGAATATTGTCAAGTATAGTATAAAATTAAGCATGAAATAGCATTTACATAAGAAATTTTCTTCTATTTTAGGCTATTTGATATGTATACAATTATAGTAGACATAATTGGCATCGAACGCAGGAAAGCGTCCCTTACGACATCACGACACTAACGTCATAAAATGCGTCATAAAAAGCGTCACTAGACCGCGCGTACTAAACGTTATGTTATCTGCACTGAATCATAGTTTTACAAAAACTCGCTTTACAAAATTAATGATATTCAGGCTGCTTTTGTGAAAAACACTTTATGAATAGAAATATTGTGCAGGTTTGCTGTCATTTCTTTCAAAATGGAGACCATTACAGCGATGCTTAACAAAATAAAGATAGATCTTTGAATGCACAATGTTTAGTATACAAATTCACCAGACAAGTAATCGATTAAAAGGAGTATAATTGTAGGCCTAAGGTACAACATTTGTATGTACCGGGTATGCATGCTTTAGTCAAATAACAGTCTTTAACTGCATTGTCATTGACATGTCACTATGCAATTATTAAATGAAAAGATTTAAAAATTTGAAAATTTGAAAACCGATGAACAACAAGATTAAATCAATACACGTACCAGGCCTGCTTTTTAGTAATTTTGTGGTTTGAATAACAAGTAGAATATTTCATGTGAAATTGAAGTAGAGCTGGATCATATTACTTTATAATAATAAATTGTTTGACATTGATATAAATACCTTTATCTAGGCAGGTATATACCGGTAATCAGGTTTTTAAGTGCAGATATTTCAAAGTTTTGCTGCACAATAACATAATTCATACAGAATAATGACCGCTACACGTGTTGATCCATTAGGGAGTTTGTGTATGTCTCGGTTGCAAACAATACGAGACTCACTGACCATAATTCGATTCAGCGTGCATTTGGTCATTTTTCAACATACGAGGGTACACTAATTAGGCCAGAAACGTGTTCAATATTTGTAGCATAGATTGATAAATACAACATTGTTAGCCTAGATCTACTACGAATACTTTTTTCTAACCGCATTAACCTGAGAATCCGAGCTAACGCCCCGTTATCACTGCCCCGGTTCAGGTCCCGGTACATCCCGGTGAAGTAAAGCCAGTATACCGGGATGATCCGGGACGCTTTTGGTACAAAAATTAATTGCATTCCCATATACCAGATGTTACCCCGGTGTACCGCCGGTGTGAAAGGATATTCAATTAGACCGGAGTTGCTACGGTTATTCCCGGTTTCAGTACAGTGTCGTTACGGTGAAAGGCGGCAGCGCCCCGGAAAGGTCCGGTTTGATCCATGTTGATGCCGGTGATTTTATAGTGACAGCTGGAGGTGTCCCGGCGATCGTCGGAGTTGCCCCGTTATACCATGGCTGTGTCCCGGTGACACGCCGTTGTTACCTGGTTGTCACAGGAGATCATTTATAAACTAGGGAAAATGTGCAAACTGCATCAGTTCTCACTAGGTTGCCAATTACCTACGATAACGTCATGGTGATTAATTAATAAAACCTTAAAAAGCCAGCTAAGAAATGCGTGTCGGTAGAGCTTGAGAGGTCAGAATTCAACATGAACTTCGCCGTCCTTAACCGTGACGGAACTGGAAATCTGCCAGTCATAACCATGAAAGCGCCTCCATTGTCCGTGAACAGCTGGTGCTAATTCGGTCCATAACGTTGTGCGGACGGACGTAGGTTATGCACGCCGTTCATAACATGCACTCAGCTTGCATTCTAGTAGTCTATATCACACCGATACGTCACGGTTTATCACGGTAGACATACGGTAGAGATACGTTTGTTCCCGGTGGTGTCCCGAAAGCCTCAGTTGTGTCCCGTTTATCCCCGGGTTAAGCCGGTCCTCGTTATCTGCCCGGTGGTCCCGGTGACTCCCGGTTGTATTAAACATTTTAACACAACCGGTGCTGTCAAAGCGGAACAATAAGATTGGGGATTTAAAGGGTTAGCAATACTGCACATGAAACAATGTTTGAAAACTTAATAATATGTTATTAACTTATTATCAAACTTCTTCTTTATTTACACCAACGGTTCCAAATATATGTTTCAGATAAACTTTCTGAAATTCTTAGAAGCAGTATTTTCATACCTCGAGTAAATTTACAAACAGTGCATTCTAAGCAGTCTAGATGTTAATTTCGTAACAAATTGTTTAAAACTGATTTATCAGAAATAATATGAAAAGTTAAAACTCAATGTATCTTCAATAATACAGTATGTTAATAGCAATGTAAACAGCATAAATATAGTTACTATGACTGTTTTGCATCGGATTGGCGTATAATTTTGGTTAGATTTTTAAATCATACAATCTTGAGAGCATAGTGTATACTCTGCGGTTGCTAGGCAACGGAACTACATGGACGTGTCGAGAAATGCAGAGCTATGACGAAACCGTAACAATTATTTCAATCATCATAATATTTTCGTATTTATTTAAACGGACGTTTTTCGCTACAATGAAATGACGCTGTTAATATAACGTTGAGGTCGCGACGTTTTCAAGTGCAAAAAAGGACGCACTATGCATCATACATAAATAGAGAATAATAGTCATAACTAGAGAAATGGGCAATATATAGAGGATATTAGTATTTTACCGTGTATGATCGGCTGATAATTCACTGAGTGAGCAGCTGATGTAATATTTTCACGAGTGGCGTAGGTGAATTATCAAACGATCATACACGGTAAAATACTAATATTCTATTTATTTCATGCTATGGAAATACTCCACTATTTACCTGAAATGTTTTGTGTGACGTCGTTTTCCCGCCATGCACGCGTCGAGTTGCAATCAAATAGTTCTTCTGCAACGGCTTCAATTGCATCCATTTGTTTTACATTTATGTATATATAATGTTGTGTTATTTGTTAAAGATTAAGCTTATTATTTTATTTTTGACGGTGAGGAAATTTGATTTTTAAAAACTAGTCCATTTGCCGTGAAATTATGAACAGTGAAATTATCGGGGAATAATCCACCGTTATTCCGCCGTAAACCACCGGTAAGCATGAAATAAATAACCATCAAATAAAGTTCTTAACAAAGTAACATGTTATGTGCGTTAGATTATCTAAAAAATATTTTTGTATTTTTTTTTTGTCGTAAGGGACGTTTTCCTGCGCTCGACGCCAATTATATGTTATTGCTGTATTATTCAAAATTTCTAAAGATCTCTCATGTTTATTATAATGAAGAATAACATTTTCCTGCTAATGTACGCTGAACGCTGATTTCTGTCATTTGACCATTACCTCAGAATAATTAGTATATTGATCACTGAAACAATGGGTATACTAGAAATCATGCGTGCACATGTTAATGTTGAAATACAGTGTTTGTTAGCATGGTGACACTGGTGTTACATTACAGTTTATCTATACTGTGTCACGTACATTTTGATAAAGGTTTGGCTGTAAGTTTTTTCCGACCATGCAAATTTATTAATGCTGATTGTCTCTTGATGGCACTAACTGGTATGATATAATCATGCAAACTTTGAACAAAACAATTGAGCACATTTACCAATAGATTGCTAATAAACAATTTCAGTTGATTGCTGACATGACCGTTGATTTTGAACAAAACAAAGTCGAAATTGCCTAACAAATTGCTCTTCGTAACGCCTGCCATTGAATTAGCCCTTGGTACAATTGAAATCTTTAGACAATTTAATGTGACGCAGTTACACGACGTTTTTCAACGAAAATCTCAAGAAAAATGCCTATTATAAATTTTCAGGAAGATGATTATCTATTTCGCAATTATGGCCGAAAAATACATTTAAATAGCTACTCCCAGTACAAATTTGAAATTAAGCTCCTTACCAATTTTCTTCCTCTGTGTCTACCCTAAAAACGTAAAAAGACGGAATACCGTGCGCGACGTCATTAGGATATTTCCGGCACGGCTTTAACCCTTAGCCCTTAGACTGCCAGAGGGCCAATTATTTGGCCCCAATGGGGTACTCTAATTTGCCAAAGGGCCAATTATTTGGCCCATCTATATATCATTTATAGACATGTCATAAACGTTTCAAAGGTCATTTAACACCAACAGTGAGGGGTTTAATGATAAAAGGTATGTTTAATGTTGTTTATTCAGTGACGTCATTTCCGTTATATTAAATACGACGTGACGATTCCCGCTTAAACATGCGTTTATTTTCGCGCGTTATACGCTAAAATTAAAATTGCGTTAATTGCGCTACCGCTTAATTTTCATTCCATTTTCTTTCTCTCTTAAGGGTAACACATCTATTGTTGTATGCTATGTCTCCACGCGTGTCTTATGATAATGTAAAACAAACTTTTTACACGTGAAATGTCAATTAAATATATCTTTTGATATGAACACACCCACCTACAAGTGTTTATCATTAAAAACTTACAGTCAAGACTCTACTAGAAGTTCTGAGTTTGTATTGAGTTTAGACGTTGTCATCAGATGTTTTATCACATATGTCATGTGTCTCGTTTTATTATAGAATCTTTATTGCAAAATACTGATATGCAAATACAGTACGTTGTTTATGTAACACCAATTATACACGTTTTTTCAAATCACATCATTTGACGTGTGCCGACTGCTGACTGCGTTAAATGCGCCCGTTTTCTTTCTTCTATGCGCACTGTAGCGAAACAACTGTATGATCAATGTTGGTTTATTTGTCCTGTGATGAGCTATAAAGCGTATTGTTTATTAAGTGAAGAAACGGGGGAGGGTCGAGTCCTATCCTGCGATCTAGCAGTCTAAGTTACCTAGTTGGATTAAAAGCACTTATGAGAAAACACATAAAGTTGCGCTGATATTAATTCATTTTAGGGTGATTTGTATATTCTGTAGCTTCACTTGATGTTAAAGGGATATTTGTTGCTAAAACGAAATAACAAGATAAAGTGTATTTACACACATGCACAGGCACAGATCCAGGCACTGGGCACGAGGGCCCGCGTCCCCCCCCCAGTTGGCTGAGATTTTATATAAAAAAATGAATAAAGAATAAAACAGTTAATGGACAGGCACACTTTATTTTGTTCCTGAATGAAATGCAAGGAAATAACTTTTAATAAATATTACATTTACTCGTTTAACTAGCCTACAGAAAAGGAAGCAATTACTCCATATTCCCACCGTAATCAAAGTTTGCGAATGGTACTTCTTACGACGAGCCAAGATTGTTCCTTATTACCAAACATTCAGGTCACACGAGGCCCAAAGATAACGTTAGAAGGCGTGCAACAAACATCATTTACTATTCTTTGAAATGTGATATTTCAGTGCTCCCAGATAGTCTTAGAATGCACCAGATTCATCAATTGTTTTGAAATTTTTCCCGGAGTAATATGCCCCCGGACCCCCTACTTATATGACCATCTTCTAATTGCCACAAGTATGGCAGCCATCATCGACGAAAATAACATAAACCGTATAAATATGGGTTCCCCTACATCTAAAGAATGGACCCCTTCCTACGAATTTTCACACACATATTATCGGTTGCCCCGGGGAGTCCCCCGGATCCCCAAACAACAGTAGTAGATCCGACTCCCAGAAAATATCTCGTGCCACCCCCCAATCAGAAATTTCTGGATCTGGGCCTGATGCACCAGGTCTACAAAATGTACATTCATCCCGACCCAAGCGGGTTGTTATATTCATCGACCAAAACAAATTAGCGATTGGTCCTTCCAGATACCTATTCACGCGCCTGTGTAAAATTGAACGGGGATCTGGTGTAATATATTTTACTTGAAAACAAGAACAATGCGAATACATTTTGTACTATGTATGGGGTTACTATTTTTTAAAAATGCAGTCGAAGATTGTTAAATACTTATTAGGTGTCCCTCTGTAGAACATGTCACTAGACTAATTTTAATGCTAATGCCCGGAATTATAGCTATTCAGTTGATTGTTTGGTTGTGAGATTCGAACCTACCAGCCTAAAGAAAGACGTAGAAAGTAAAAAATTGTTTATATTTAAGTTTTGTTATTCTCGGGTAAGATAGAATACATTAAATTATTCAAGATATATAAAGTCGCGATTATAATGTTGACCTCGTAGAAACATCAAAGTTGTATTTCTGAACTAATTGAGCCAAGCAAGTGTCATGGTACAGATTTGTAGTTGGTTTGAGATCAGGTTGGCCCCTTAATTAAACTTCCGATACTTTTAAGATAAGTTTTGCTATTTTGTTGCAATTTGGCATAATTCACTTAATTAACTTAAACTGTGTTACTGGCTCATTTTTACGGAATCCTGTTAGGGACATCGCGTTTTCGCATCGCGCCTTTTGACAACCCCCGTAGAAAAAAACGCGAGATTCGTTAGTTACATTCTCGCAACTTTTTTATACCGAATTGAATGGTTTTACCACAGTATTTACATTGGGAAATCATTTTAGAAAGTGCGATATTTGTATTTTCCTTTGGCGCATTTTTCTCTTTGTTTAGAAACAACTTGGGTGATAGAAAAAATCGTGTTCTTTTTCGTATACCAGGGGTGTGTTCGTAAGTGCTGTGCAGAACACTGTTTTGACTGTTTCTGTTCCAAGTTAAAAACAAAATTAAGCTGTTTCGAACAGTGTTCCACTCCAAACGACTTACGAACTAAACGGAAAAGGAACAGAACAGGAAGTAACAACAATAAAAATAATGTAACAGAAATAATATTAAGAAATAAAACTTTTAAGGTGGTCGATATTGTTAGTTTCAGTCGTTATATTTGTGGAAGAAAAATACCACTAGAAAAAATTTCCCCTTGTAAAAATTCGGTCATTTCCGTTTTACCCCGTTGACATACTATTGTCAAGGTGATTAGAATAACACAGTTCGTGAGTTTCCGGTTGTCTTGTTGTAATCACGTTACCTGTTCTCGGGAACAGACGGAACATGTCCAGAACACTGTACCGGAGTGTTCGTAACGCTGTTCGGTGATCTGGAACAGAGAGAACAGCACTACGAACACACCCAGCAGTTGGAATTATAGTACTATATACTTCTATATGTAGCGTTACGAACACTCCGGTACAGTGTTCTGGACATGTTCCGTCTGTTCCAGTGAACGAAGTGGTGCAGGCAGAACAGGTCACGTGATTACAACAACAATATATGAAACTAACAATATCGGCCAACTTAAAAGTTTTATTTTTTTAATATTATTTCTTTTACATTATTTTTATTGTTGTTGCTTCCTGTTCTGTTCCTTTTCCGTTTTGTTCGTAAGTAGTTTGGAGTGGAACACTGTTCAGAACAGCTTCATTTTGTTCGTAAGTTCTTGGAACAGGAACAGTCAGAACAGTGTTCTGCACAGCACTTACGAACACACCCCTGGTATACGAAAAAAACCCACGACAAAGCAACGTCAAATCTCGCGGTTTTTTCATCACCCAAGTTGTTTCTAAACATAGAGAAAAATGCGCCAAAGGAAAATACAAATCTCGCCCTTTTTAAAAATGATTTCCCAATGGAAATACTGTGGTAAAACCATTGAATTCGGTATAAAAAAAGTTGCGAGAATGTAACCAACGAATCTCGCGGGTTTTTTCTACGGGGTTGTCAAAAGGCTCGATGCGAGAAGGCGATGTCCCTAACAGGATTCTGTACATTTTCCTATCGGGTGAAACGTTTTTCATCAACAAATCAACAAACGGACAGGACAGGGAGTTAGACTAATGGTAGGTACTATTGTAACAACTATAATGGTATGCATATAGTTATAAATTTGACTTACATTCAATCAATCATCAAGGCATACACAGCGGATGTCCACCTTATTGCAAAGGTTTTTACACTGTTATTCCAGTTATTGAAATAATCGACAATGGCATATAACATAAACTCATAAACGTTGATGTCTGGACCTCATTATATATTTGCATTGGTCACTGGTGTTAAAATTGATATGCTGTTTATCAACTTTGTGAGACTAATAATATTCTGTTGTGGCGGATATAAAATACGTACCCGACAACGGCATTTATTTTTTAGAATGCTTAAATTGAAAATGGCGCGCAGACGGACTCGAGAACATTCTAAGAATAGATTTCGTTAATTCGTAACAAAGAAAAAAGGAATGCCTTTGACGCCGTCCGCAAATATAATCTAACAGCCCACTAACATAAAGTTGCGTGGTTTTACCCCGACTGAGGTTGAAAATAGCGCAAAACGGGGGTAATAACACTTTTATCACGCTTTTGATTTCACTGAAATAAAAAAGGTATACAATATGATACGGACAAAACACTTGGAACGTCCTGTGTTCGGGCTAATTGCATATGAAGGAAAGATATGTAACAATTTGAGCCGTCATTACTTGTCATGCGAAGCAGTAATTGAAGCGTTACACACAACATAATTTACATTTCTTCCTATATATTGGACCAAAAGACACATCATTCATTTGTCTACATGAATATGTTGTTCACTCTTCAATGACGTTAAAATATGGACCTAAAATATTGATCAAATACGACGAAAATCACAAAAAACATCCGTCCCGCTAGCTGGCACTATTAATCGCTCGGAACGTTATATTTCTCCCTAAATCCAACGACATCCGAAAGCTTACACTTGATAATATATGTATGCAAAATATCATCAACATCCGACTTACGGGCGCTTTACTGTCGAAAATGGTCTATTCCATCTTAATTGGAAACTGATTGAAAATTCTCGCCGTCAAAGACGCGGCAAATAAACGTCATCACGTCGAAAAGTTGTTTATCGAACGACGTCATAAACGACGTTGGCAAACTTTCAGACCGCAGGTTATGTGATCAACGCTCTTATCAAAGGAGGAATATTCCTCTTTATGTATGCAACACCTACTCTACGAACAACTTGATGACAACAAATTTCGACATCATTCATACGTGATAAATCTTTGGAACAAACCACACGACCAGGTGACAAAGTAATCATATTTCTATAATTCTATCAATCTATGTATCTCTACACTCTTTCTTTAAATCTATCAAACTACTGTCCCTACATTTTTCTCTCCCTTAAATATCCCATAACTACGCCCCCCCCCCCTCTGTTTACAATTTCAGTCCATTAGCTAAAATGTACGGTGACCGATAATTGTTTTATTAGGTGTATTTTAAACAGTGTAAAATTCTCACCACACACTGGCCATTACTGGCGACACATGTGTGACAGGGTATTTACGGCATCGCTAAATTTCGACTCGCACAGAAAGGACCTTCAAATGTAAAAACGGTGACAAATGTGAAAATATTTTTTTGAATGTTCAATGTTGCGATGGATGATTTCTCATAACTACATTCAAACACTTTTTTTTTGAATGTCCAATGTTCAATTTTGCGATGGATGATTTCTCATAACTACATTAAAAAACGATTGATGATTTCTCATAACTACACTTTTTGAATGTCCAATGTTCAATGTTGAGATGGATAATATTTCATAACTACATTCGAATATTTTTTTTGAATGTCCGATGTTCAATGTTGCGATGGATGATTTCTCATAACTACATTCAATGTCCAATGTCGTATGTTGTGCCAACTTCACGCAACCGAATATTTTAATTATTTTAGCAATCATGCAGAAGGGCTGTCACTTTACCACCGAAGTAAATAGTTTATTTTAACGTAACTCTATATTAATGACATAATAAAGCAATATTCCGATGGTCACTTTTTATATGCGATCGGCGAAATGGCGCCAAACGTAACGTCGTCAGATGTATGACGTCATGTCCGAATTCAACCGGAAATGACGTCACAAAGTTTTGACCCTTACTTGATTACATCTTGGCCCTAATGATGCTAACATGTAATGATGCCAGGTTCCTTATGGCCATACAAAATAGGCCCAAAATAGGCCCGTAGCACTCAACGTAGTATAACAAAATAGGCCGTCATTTTGGTACCAAGATAATAAAATCAGATGAATATTAAGAAATTTATTGAACAATTGGTACGTCCATCCAGAAAACGAAAGTCGCATTCTGACCAATTGGCAGTACGTGTAAATAAGGCCGATTGGTGAATTCAAATTGCGCTGTTCCCAGACACAATTTTATTTAATTTCTATTCATTTCATGCATATCTGGGTTACAGTTATTTAAATGTAGTTATTGGACAACTGGCCGGTTTAACCCAATTAAAAAAAGGGACTATCTAAAGCAACACTGGATCTTCACGTTGTACTGCAAGCAGATTGGTTTCCTCGGGCATTTTAGAATATTAATGCAGTTCTATGCAACAGCGATGTGTTGCTGTTAGGAATGCTCGAGATGAAAACTGCAACACTGTGATGGACTGCATAAATAGCCAAGTGTCATATAAAGTGATATTTAGTTTCTGGTACATTTCATCATACTGGGCTAAAATACATTATCATAATTTGTCATCTAAGATATTCAATTTAATTTAAAATATGTGAATAGCAGGTAGGCTACCCATACGTATGCATTCGACCTTGTTATACACACAGGTGGCAGTATCAGTGTTTCGTCCGCAAACGATTAAACAAAATAATAAAAAAATCTAAAAAAAAATCCGTACAGAGCTATATACTATTAAGGTATAAAGCGTACTATATGTCTATATGCCAAAGATTGTGGAACATTGCATCTCATTGTTTCAACATAAAATACAGTCGCTGAAGAAAATTCGCTGTACAACTCATTCAAATGAACTATAAGATATTCATTCTAACCGAAAATCTCGTTCAATTGTATCTTATAACTGCGAAACATCAAAACAGTGTTACTTTCGTTATTTAACTTCGCCCAAGGTCATTTTATTTATGCACTGGTTACCCGCTGCGTTCACAGTATCGTAATTATTGTTTGAAACGAAGCCTATGCGATGTTCCACAATCTTTGGACGTAGACATATACTACGCTTTATACCTTCATAGTGTACAGGGAGTTAGATAGACAATCGATGTATAATTATACGGTCCATGTAGTGTATTAGCTCAGTGACGGATTTTTTTCTTTTCCATACACTGATACTGCCACCTATGGTTATACAGGCTAGTTATCATCAATGCTGAAATCATTAAGTCGATGAATATGTTACTTTGGTATTTTAATATAGCTTGGCTGTTTTCACCTGACCCTGACCTTTATGCAATAATGTATTACAAGGTTTTTGCTTTGAATAATTATATCAATTTCCGCAAGCAAATCGGCATTTAAGATTTGTTTTAGTATTACATCTCGAGCGTCATCGTGAAAACATATAATCGGTGTTGTAAACGTAGACAATATATCGACTGTTAAATTATGCTATTCAAAAGGTCCGGCTCATGTCAATGTGGCCAAGCTATATAAACATTAAATTTAAACCATCACGAGCACTTACTTATGGTGTTTCGAATCTAGTGAATGGTTTTATGACGTTGAATGAACCGATCTAACACAGGTGGATTTGTTAAAACTTAACAAAAACTGTTTAGACAATAAAGTTTTGTCCGGCAATTATTTAGTTTGTGTGTGGTTACGACAGCAGTTTTCATTATTTGAAACTGGATCCTTCATGGAGACCTTAGATCGGGTACGCATGTTGTTTAACTGTTATATTGATTAATGTTCAATTTTCAAACTTGATCTTTCATAATTTTTGCAAAAAGACGCGTTTTAAATGAGATTTGATGGGTTTTGATTGAATACAGTTGTATTTAAGTTGGACTTTTATTATTGTAGATGGTCTTTGAGCTCATTAAGATTCAGACATTACTCAGATTTTCGTAAAATATGCTGAAACACGAAACTAGGGTCATTACTCAATGGAAACATCAGTACACGAAAGGGTACAGAAGACCACATGAAAGGAGTTACAAATACCAAGTACATGTCAGAAGGACACTTACACTAACCCGTCAGTTTTCGAAATGTCATCTGATTGTACAGGGTGTCCAAAAAGAGGCACTTATGAACTTAAATAAAATGTTTAAAACGGAAATATTGGTTACAGCCTACCACTGAATAATAAAACCTACCTTTGGTTCATGATTTATGCTAATTAAATGTTTTTATCGGGCAAAACATAAACACAATTAAGTTTTTCCATAACCTACTTCTTTCTACACTTGTAGAGCGGGTACCCCTATTTCCAAGGTATCCAATGTAAGTTCTTAGTGTCGCCTACAAGACACGCACCGGTCGGAAACTCAGTAAGCATGTTGAGACATATATAGCAAACTGTAGCAGACAAGTGAACATAAGCTGTTATGTATAATGAAGATGCGAATATATCCAACCAAAGTATTACAAACGAGTATCCATGCCAACATTCAGTATACTAATGAGCAGCAACAATAAAACCGTTATAAAAAATCTTGCTGTTGAAAGAAAACGCAGTTTTCTTCAGCAAATTGCAATATTGAACATTAAGTAAATGCACGTATGACAGAAATAATTTAGAACATATTGCTGTAGATTTAATATATTTGTGAATTGTGTTATGCATGCGAATTATGTTGCATTTCTGTTGATCTCATATTATATATTTCATACATTTGCATTTGTATATTATGTGTGTATGTCAAATAATGCATGTTGATCTTGATCTTGATCTTAGGCCGATGGTCATTATATCAAATAACTATTGTCATTGGCATTGTATACTTGTGTTGCTAGAGGTTTAGCATGTAATCTACTCTAAAAACACTAGAAAATGTACTCTTTCGATGAAAACGGTAAACAGAGAATTGGCCTTAATTATCTTAGATAATTTACAGCTGTATCAGAAAAAAAATTATGTAAACATGTTGATTATAATATCCATAATCTGTTCAACCTATGTGTGATCCAATGATGATTCCTTCGGTGAAACTTACTTTGTATGGGTTTTTCAACAAGAACAAATTTAGTTATTATTGAATTTTATTTTCAGGAAGTGGTGAATATGGAGCAACCAGTAAGCTTACATCATTGAATGCAAATTCACCACATCACAGGGTATGTACTACAGTTGTGAGCAAGAGAAACAAAATCAATTATAATTTAATTAAACTTGGACACCCTGTATACACGAGCTCCCCACTAACTATGAGTGTTACATACATTTCAAAGCCCGATATGTTTTATTGTCAAAATATTAATTCATCGATGCATTCTAACATCATTGACAAATCAGGATATTCAACCTGTGTTATACACTGATTTGTCATGGATGTTTGGATGCATCGATGAATTAAGATTTTTACATCAAAACATAGACAAAGTTCTTTTAAGAAATACAACAGTTTATAGTTCAATTTTGAACCCTGAGCCATGACCTTTTAGACGAGTCTATTTGTGCGGGTAACACGTGATTTATTGATTTCAATAATCAAGATAGGCTACTTACTAATGTGTGTATACATATCTGAATAGTCAATCCCGCATCAATCTTTATCGGCGAATGGATTAAACTTGAAAAGTGCAGTCACGACTCAATGCTCGAAATCGAACTATAATAGGACAGTGAATACTGCATGTATGAGAAACAAAACAAAATGACATAATGAAGAGCTATAGCAAAACCACGACTGACCCCACCTCAATCAGTCAAACAGATTACGAGGTGCAAAATTACGCCGATAAGACCATGTCAACATGGAATACCATTCTCCACAAGTTTGATATACAAACAATACTCAATAGATAAAATGTTCACCAAATAACCCTCATGTCTGTCAAAAATCTAAACCAGGCAACTGACGATTTCTCAATATACATGACTTGAATAAAAGTGTACATTATTGTCCTAGCTAATTCGAAGGCAATTAATAGATTTCCATTGCAATTATGTACATCCCATAGATGGATATCAATACTAAGTATGCTTTTGCACATTCTACAGACAACATATTTTTTCCGTTGAATGAATTTCGAACATAAGCGATAATTGAATGACCTAGTTTAATACCGGATTTGCAGTATAAGGCATTGGTTTGATGGACACGTAAGTATTTATTTTTTAATAATGTATTAGTGGTAGTTGCTTAACACTTTAAATATTTAGTAATACATTGTATATGTTTTTCTTTAAAAGTGTGCACGTTATTGAGAATAAAACATTTTACACAAACTTCTTTTGTCCCCGTAAGAAAAGTTTACAAGTGATATGTATCTTCTCTTATCGGATAAGGAAGTTAACGCGTGGTGATTGTCTTGGGATTCAGTGTGTCCAGGACCATTAAGGTGCGTAATATGACGGTTGTGAGATATGATTAAGTGTTCAGTCCGCGACGTTTAGAAATCGTATCTAACTGAGGACTTAAATGGACACACGGACATCAGGTAATCCAAATTAAAAATATCAAACTACAAAACATGAAATTGACATTTATTTCGAATAATTTATAAAAGTTTCTAAATGTACACAATACTTTAAACTCGAACAAACTGACATAGCAATGTGTTTATGTGTATTGAATGTGCATCTAGTTGACCATAAACTGTGGGTGCAGTATAACTAGTCAAAGACATATTGAGTTCTTTGTTCGGTTAGCTTGTATATGGTTATATAGAGGACGTGTACACTAAATTCAAAGTATCAGAAGAAGTCTTTAAAAAATTAATTTGCATAAACATAAGTTTACATTCATTTTGGACATTAGTATTGTATGCGATTAAGTAATTGATTGGAACATAACATTGTAGTAGCAACATGTTGAAAATATATACATGTACTTACTGGGACATGCTGTATTTCATTCATTGTTTCCGTTTTATATCCACCATAATAAAATATGTATAAGTAATTCATTTTTAATGATTTGACAGGTTACACGAGGTTCTGAGATATAGATAACTACGATTACAAGTGGTCATGATGAGCCGTATGCGACTTGTGAAACTTTTTGTATTAATCATTTGCTGGAGATTAAGTAAATGGCATATTTTTCTGTTTTTGTGTAAATGTTTGTACCGTTAATACAATATAATAGTTATAAACTTTAATATTATGCTATAACGGCTTTATCATAAGTTTTGATATGACATGATTCAATTTTACTTGTGTTACTGAATAACCGTACGGCTGACAAAACAGATATGCATGTCTTTTCTAAACTAGCCGTGCAAATAAAATGTAGTGTTTAAAATTGTTAACTCTGTTGAAAACTACTGCCCAACAATTCTCACTGGTGTTATGCATTACAACTTCTTGCTTCAATAAGGTCAAGGTCTAGTTGAACTAGTGAAATTCATTAAACATTTATAACTATGTTAATAATTTCGTTACATATAT
Organism: Spisula subtruncata; assembly: GCA_963678985.1. Lineage (NCBI taxonomy): Eukaryota > Metazoa > Mollusca > Bivalvia > Venerida > Mactridae > Spisula > Spisula subtruncata. The sequence continues at coordinate 10,648,572 of OY787677.1, read as the reverse complement.
GTATATTTAAATGCTATATCCCTTTATAGAACGTCGGCATATAATATAAAATTCCATATTCCATTTAAGATAAAGCAGCCCCCGTTCCAGGATGTGAAAATTGCGGATGCTGTGTAGATGAAGTGTGCGCAGATGTTAAGGTTAAAGGCAATTTGGTTGAAGATTACTGTACCAAAGGATGCAATCCTGGTATTGGAGGGTACAAATGTTACAACAAATGTCGAGACGATTGTGTAACATGTGAACAGGCCACACATAATAATTGTACAACTTGCGAAAACGGAAAGTATCTTTCAACTGTCACTAGAGCTACTAATAGTGGTAAACATAAATATCAAGGTTGTGTTGATTGTCCAGTCACATGCACACACTGTACTTCAAATATAACTTGTCAAACGTGCTCAAATGGTTACTTCAACACGAACGAAAAATGTATGAGTCCATGTCCAGACACTTGTAAGACGTGTTCCAGCTTGAACTCTTGTCAGTCTTGCAAAGATGGATATTTCAACGGAAAAGTGATTGCAAGTAGTAACGAGGTTACCAATTGCTCGTTGCGCTGCAGAGATACCTGTTTGCTGTGTACCTTATATGATAACTGCACATCTTGCAAACCTGGACATTATGGATCTTACTGTCAACACAATTGTTCCTTTGGGTGTAACAAAAGTGAATGTGCTTCATCTGATGGATCGTGTGAGTGCAAAGATGGCTTTGATGGCAGTCTCTGCAATGAATGTACTGCAGGCGTATATGGACAAACATGTGACGTCCCTTGTCTATCAAGAAAATGTCCTAACAACATTTGCAATAGGGACACTGGTAACTGCATATCATGTCCAGACGGATTCTACGGACTTCGGTGTAACATCAGCTGTTCCCTGGGATGCAGTAGTAATGTTTGCGATTATGAATCTGGCGCTTGCATTGAATGTAGAAAACCATACAGTGGAGACAAATGTTGTCTAGCGGGTGGTCATTGTCGTTACTGTGCTTCAAACAAAGTTTGCGAAACGTGTGATAATAGATATTATGGAGAAGAGTGCGACGAACCGTGCCCAACGTCGTGTTATACCGACGGACAAAACTTGCAGTGTCACAAAGATAATGGAAAATGTTTAACTTGTTTAAATGGTTACCATGGCGAGTTTTGCAACATGACTTGCAGTGAAGGGTGCGCTAACAATCGTTGTAATAAGGACGGTGGACATTGCACTGATGGGTGCACTGATGACTACATGGGTCCTACATGCGCACAAGGTACATTTTGTAGTACAAAATATAAGTATTAGTTACTCCTAAATGTGCATAAATCAGCGCCCTCTTAAAGTCGCATAAGGTTAGAAACCACCAAATAAATTTGCTCTATAGCTCAATGTAAAGTGCCCGTATTAGGCCCAAATTTTAAACAGTTTTAGTCTATGGCCACCTAGACCACATATATCATTGTTAAGAGGGGCATTTAAGCTTCAAAATAATGCAATAAAAAAGGGGGGTCATGTATCTTCTAAGAAAGTTTTTGTCCTTCAAACATGGTTTATCCGTTTACACATGTCCGGATTTAGAAGTTCCGGGTTTTACCCTAGTCTACTTTCACTTTGGTATCAAGACCAAAATAGTGGAATAATACAAATATTACAGTTTTACTACATCACATTCTTATTTACCAACCATTAAAGCTCAATTTCATCATTCAAATCCACAATTCTCAAGAAATATCACCATTTACAGGCGAACCAAAGTTTTTTTAAGGACTACTTGAGTGTATCACCACTTGGTCCGCGGAGGCATTTAGTGGTTCTTTACCATAATCATATTCAATATTACGCAACTATTTCTCGAGACTATTTAACTAAATTCAATGGAATATGTTTACACGTTATAGTCATGCTCATATTTCAGTTGATGACAATGCAAGTATTGTTGGTATTGCGGTTGGTATTTCAACTTCCACCATTGTGGTTGTGATCGTAATAGTGATATCAGCTGTATGTTTTATCTTTCGAAGATGGTAAATAACTTAATACGCTAACAATTTGTTACACAGTAATTCACAGATGTTTTACCAAGAAAAGTTAGTGGTTACTTTTGTTGTATTGTTATACGCCGAACATAGCTTTATTTGTAGGTCGCTGCTTCCTGCTGAATTATGATAGGCAAATGAGTGCCCTAGTGGTATATGAACTAGGCTTGCAAGATTAGCTAACAAGCGCACTGAGCTACGGGGTGATGGTCACATAAGTCAAACAACAATCTGTTTATTAAAGATGACGTCTGAAATGCTTATCTAGTTGTAAATGGTTTACATATCAATTACGTCTATATTCTGAACAATACTTGCTACATTGTATAAACATCATTATTTATAGTAACAATCGTTATATTATTTATGAGAGATTCTATTTTGTGCTTATTTCCATCATTTACATAAAATATAATTGGTAAGTAAAGAAAATATGCTAATGGGTGACTGTATTTAAAGCTATGTGCGTAAGCCTTTGTAACAATTCAAAGCATTATTTTTCGGAATGCTTCAATTTCCATTGTATACATGTTAACTTTCAGGAAACAAAATATTCAGCCGGGAAAAGTGGTCGAAGCAAGTTATGAAAACTCGGAATTCCAACCCGAAACTGCCATATGTAATCTAGAAGAAAATGCATTGACTCCAAAAGGCAAGTTTATTTAAAATATATATCTAACAGTTGTAGTATACCCACATAAATGTTCATCTATCCATACCGAATGCTTCATGTTAATACATTTGTTTTCCCTTATTACAATCGGATATCCATTATTTAACTTGAGCATTACTATATTGTTTTTGTTGGGTGCCAGTTACTCTATATATATATGCGTATACCTCTTTCTCAACCGGACAATGTGAAATTAGTTGCTTTATTAATTTTCTTCCAGAATATGAGTTGGGCGCAAGATTCCAAACGGACGACAAAGTGTATGACGAATTAAAGTGATTAGAAAGAAAAAAAAACCGTTTCATGACGTTGGATAAATGGTTGTAGCATGGTTGTAGTTCCCTTACACTTCACAGTACTGATAGATGACATCAATATCGTTCTCAATGAATGTAAAAGGTGTAATATTTACATAGAATATGAAGTTTTATTACTAGTTTTGGTTTCTTTAATGTAATGTTTGGACTCGCAGTCAGTATTATATCTCCATATTAACACATTGCTTGTTTTAGATATGTATCAATGTATTAATGTATCTTCATAATATAATCATACCTAGAGGATCTTACATGAGTGACTTTTCATATTGAATTTATTAAACGAGTTGGATAAAAGTTATAAAATACGAGGCTCTGCCGAGTATTTTATTACTTTTATCCAACGAGTTTGATAAATTTAATATGGAAAGACACGAATGTAAGATTCTTTTTATCACATCAACAAAATAAACCATTTAAATGTAGAAAAATAAAAATAGTAGACCCGCTTCCCCTTTAGAGAGAATAAGATTGAGGTGAGTAATGCGGTTAACAATAAATGAGCATCTAAACATAGTGCAACACAGGGACTGTATTTCAATTATATTTAATTCAATGTTGAAAACGAAAATGAGCCGAGACGGGTATATTTGAATGGCAATAACGTCACGAACCTTTTTAGTAGGCCCTATCCACTCTTGAAATTAGTTTGGTAAGGGGAACATACTCGTACTAAAGAACGGGAAACGTCACGTGCATTGTGACGTCATGTTTATGTTTTGACGTCATCACTACTTGGAATTTCCGGAAAAAGATTGATGAATTTTAAAGAGATGCGATTTTGAAACTCAAAATGCATTAAATTTTGCAGGAAGTGTTAGCCTATGCTGTGTTCAATAAATAAATATAGGTTTGTGTTTATTTATTATATTTGAATTGAACTGCCTTTGTAAATATTCGTTGATTTTCAGATTCGCCTTGTCTATCGATCTGACCTGCACCGATGACGATAAGATCACGGTCGGCCATATTTGTTTATTTTTTTGACAGCGCGTATGAATACATAAAAATAGTGATTAACCCCCCTCATTTGCATACTTATAATTAATTATTCAGTAGTGTAATATCGTTTTTATGTAATGGGCTTTATTACACTCCCACACCGTGGTTTATGTGATAAAGTGAATTATCTCTGACAGAAAGGTGCTGTATACATACAATGGCACAGACTTGACGGATAATTTACATACTACAGCACTGTAAACTAACTTAATGTAGTTGTCAATGAACATAGCATGTGTAGTGTTAACATAGCATATGTTCATAATCTCCACAGTAGTGTATTGTTTTGTGCAATTCATGAATGCTAAGCATTCCTGTTAATGCTCTCATTCGGTGTGTTCCGTCTTTGGTATCATCAATAAACAGTTGTACTGCGTTAAAACAACCATCCACCGTATACCATAGACGATCTTTGTTGCATCTTTGTAAATTAAGACACCGACACATGTTCAAATGCATTTACAACTAGTTGAAAATTCACTAAATACAACTTCTTATTGCAATATCAGGAGAGTTACAAAATCGGACGTGTAGGGATATCTATGCATGTAACCTACTGTACATATATAAGTGTAGGTTACAATGTATACTGTTTGAAATTGCCAGTGAAACAGAGGGTTTTATTTTGTTCACCGTACATACATGTGCTATTTAAATCACATTTACATCACATTTTACTTTCGTCTATCACACTTATTTGGTATCTGGTAAAACAACCCAATATATATATGAAGTTTATCATTATAATTTATGTATAATCACTATAAAAATAAAATGATACTTATATTGCATTGATGTAGTCCATCTTCAGCTTATATCGTTGGCCTAGATTGAGAAGGTCTATTTATTATATTTTAAGACTCACTTCATGTATGAAAAATGTGCACTACATGGCGCTTCTTATCCTCTTGTTTCATGCAATTTGAAATTGTCAGGTTTACCAAACTGAGGTTGAAATAAACTTGCTTCTCAAAAAGTGTTCTACACTATTGTACTGCATTCAAAACATAGCGGAAATTGTATTTATGACCTTCACATTGCAATTAAGCGATGGGTTATTTTTCATACATGTAAATGTCTACTAATCGAGTGTCAATGTAGGCATGGATATTAAAAATATATATATTTCGACACTAGTCTGTATTTGTTATTATGTTAAACATGTAGTCATATTTACGACCACCAGTCGACGTTAACAAAATTTAATCGACATATAAGATATCAGTGAAATAATTGTAACCTAAACTTTCAGGAACTTTATTTGACTTCTATTAAAATATGTGAACAAATTATGCAATAATGGCAGCATCACTTGCCAGAAACCACACATTATAAAAGACAACAATAAGGAAACATAATGAAATATGTACATTTGTAAAGTTAAATGTGATCATTTACCAAATGTCTATATAATAAAGTATCGTCTGTCTTTATATGGCCATTATTTTGCCGGATTCCAATTATATGTGATCTATGTCCATCGCAGTTTATGACATTATTATAATCTGTCTATGAATTCGAATTTGATTTCAAATTTTACGTGAACATCTTAAATTATATTTTAAATACACGTACAAGGCTAATTGATTGAAAACGATAGTCTGTGAACATTATGAATTGCTCTTGTACGTTGACAATGTGCAATAGTTAGTCATATTGGATTGTAAAACAACTGTATATTGGTAATGGGTTAAAATCTCGATAGATTTCTTAAATTTAAGATAGATTTTATAATTTTAAGCATCCAAGACAATAATTGATGTTGGAGCAGAGTCTTTATAATAAAACTGGTTGATCTAATTTTTGAACAGTTAAAGTACCGTGATGGTGTTTAGTAATTTGAAATCGACATTTGAATAGACGAACAGGTTTGAAACAATGTTCTGGTATTCGACATTATGACTTTGCTTTTCATTAATGCGATAGTATTAATGTGTCTTTAAGTATATCTTACAGTCTTATAGTATATCTACAAAATACTGTACAATGTGCTATATATTGGTCGTTAAATATGTGCCTACTATGATGTCTAAGTCTGAACAATTTCCAGATAGAAATGTAGTTATTATGAATGGTTCAATGTATTTCAAAGCTACAGTTTCACACAAAAATTTAAAAATCAAGACAGAAATGATAACCATTAACATAAACAACATAACACAACATTAATACAAAATAATAGCTCAGATTTGCTAAACATATTGGTATGATACTAAAAAATATGATTTTTTATAATCAGAAATTATAAAATATGTTATGATTTAAAGTCGTAAAACTTATAACCTACAAGTCATGAATATATCACCAGTAACCAATGGCATGTAATATTACTATATATAAGTTGGCTGGCTCACAGACACAACGTTTCGTAAATTTTATCATCTTCAATGAGCATTTCGACTACCTTATTACACACCCAACAATAATTCAACGGCCATTTTCTCATTCGTTCAAGCAACATTAGTACTTTGGTACCCAGCACATACTCGAATCGGCATGCGTGGTTTGGGTACCAGTATATCGATACCACAGCCAATAATGACAGTTCCACTTGGTTGGAAAATGGCGACTGACCTACCTATAAGTTTTTTATTAAGAAGGTAGCCGAACAAATGCATACAGAATGTTATACAATAGAAAACCATGTGCTTTCCGACTTGCTATGTAATGCTTAGAGCGGAAACATCATTAAATAGTCATGACAAGGTAGATAAATGGGCAAGATGTCCATATGGATCAAAACAACAAAATATAAACCTGAAAAAGCATGACGTATCAAAATACTGTCAACAAGAGTACCGAGTATAAAACTTGTGAACTATCGAACGTCAAAGATAATATCGCATGTCACCAAGTTATAAACACATCCTCACTGAATCAATAGCTTCATTAACAAGCACGTCAAATGTTATTTTTAAATTATATGATAGTCTTTAGCTGTCAGTTGTCCAGAGAAATAACGATGCGAGTGCCTCGAACTGTATTTGAACCCGGTGATCGCCAGATTAGACTGCAAGCGCACTAACTAATGATATTCCGTGGCACATATGCAAGTACGGGTACATGTGAAGCATGCTGTAGAGTCCCTAGCGTGCAAAATTGGAGTAAACGTTGTTTGAGTTAACATGAGCATCCACACAGCGGAAACAAAATTCAAACTGTTCCTGAAAACGAGAAACATAATATTAGGGTACATATTATGAACGGATATACCTACACATCAGCTGAAACATAAAACTCAAGCAATACATGTTTACTGGATTTATAGTTGAAATGAGGTATACACTATAATAATCTCAGCTGTTTATGTGTACCGAAAATATGGCAAACGTGTTAACCTTCATAAGTAAGTAAATAAAATATGATTCTAGAATATGACACCAGGTAGTCCTCGTTTGACTTTAATAATAATAATAATATAAGTAATAATGAATTTATTTATCGTGGGTGACATATTTGATTCTAGACGAATTTTGATTGGTCACAATATATTATCTAATTATAGACATGATTGACGTATATAAAATACAACCTTATTTGGAATAGCAATTTTCCTACGAGTACGAAGTTGTCTCAATGTGTTTGGCACGCTAACTTGACCTTCAGCTTCGATTTTCTCCATCAGTAAACCAACAGCACAGAATAGACCACTACGCTTAGCTCCGTCCTTAAAACCATTCGGTGAACTGAACAACTATTTTACATAGAAAGATACGAGAACATGGGCAAAGTAAGCATTCAACTTTACAAACCGAAAGCAGAAAAACATAAACAATATCATATAACATAAAAGCACGCGGCACTAAATAACCTAACGAAAAAACGCTGTACCTACGTCCCATAATTAATTTACATGACGTTTTTGACCGAAGAACAATTATTATATACACCACCGACAGTCTCTCATATGACAAAATAATCTATAATACGTGCTAAGACTGTCAAATCGTTTCGGTCCTAAGCCGTACGGTACGCCCATGTAAATATTGTGCAATGCACTTTTGTTTACAAGTTGTGTACACCATTGATTATAGTATGATCTTCTACAGTACATCACATTATCTTAACTTTAGGACTTATCAATCAGTTTGTTCCCCAGTCTTGATTTTCTGCCTACTACTCAAAACACTGCAAAACCTGCCGCATAGATATGGCCTATTTTTTAAATATGATGACACTACTAGTACATGTACGTCAACTTACAAACAATGTACAAGAACGGGTGCATTCTCATTCTCATTCTTCATTTCACGAGCTTTGTTACTGACATCTTTCACAAATTGTGTAAACTCCACTACATCAGTAGGTATATCTTCGTCTCTTCTCCAATTAGTTAATTGGTAATGGTAAACTACCTTTTCTCCCTTAGAGTGCTACATGTACAAAGAAAGATGGTATATATAAAAATGTAGCTTATTATGTGAACATTACCAAACTACACATTTATGTTCAACAATACTTCTTTGCAACAGTTGTAGAACGTATTACATTTTGTAAAGTTGTACATATAATCATGTAGGAGTGGAGGTAAATTTCCTAATTTAATGAAGCGTACATAACCGCCGACGATGTCACCTAAAACTATAATCAGTTGCAGTTTTGCGTTAGTAGCGCTATATCAAGTGACATTACTGTTAAACATTTCCGATATTTTACACATGTCGTTAGAAGTTGTAGTGTTAAAACTTAATTGTCTCATTCAAATAATCTTAGTATGTTGTTTCTGTACGATTCGTAATAGTATTTTAATATTAATTGTCTTAATACGTGTGGTTATTTGGATATTTCTGAGTTAAGCGGAAACGGTTGATATGTTACAATTTTGATTACCTTATCACTGTTAGAGAGAGTCAGTTTTCTCATTATGTAGTTTGGACCTGTTTCACCCCTTGACGCCTTAACTGTAAATGTTCCTGACTGTAACACTTGATTATCGGCTCCTAAATAATCACCTATTTCCTGAATATGGAAATATATAATAAACGTTAAAAGCATACATATTTAAACACTAGTCTCTAACGAAACCATGCGATATTAAATCATACTAGTATATTGAAACTACAAGAAGTGACTTATGAAAATATGTTTTGATGTAGCACATTTTGCCGAGACGATAAGGCTCAAATATTACTAAATGTACGTTAATAAAAGGAACAGTAAAACGTTCCCTACTTTGCGTTTTCCAACTTGCAATACATGTAATGTTGAATAACATTTTAGGTGAACGTGTGTATTTGATATTATATTAGCTATTGATTGCTGTGTTACAATTCTCCCCTCATGTGATATATATTAAAAAAATGAAATGCCAATATTCCGTCACTTTCCTAATATGTAAACATAACTAACGATGCTTAGTGACTACTGGTTTTATTGAAAATTGTCATTTTGCGTTTTTAGTAAACAAAAAATAATAAGTTAACGATGCATTCTCTGCTTTGTCTGTGGTTTATGTGTGTTCCGTTTTTATTGTCCACGTACACTAATTGTAGTTGATTGTTGAACTCGTCCATAAGCATTGCTTTCCCTTACATTGTTTCCCTTTGTTTCAATTGTACATGTATATACATGTACGTACAGGTATTCAGTGCATGTAAGAAATCGTACCATATGTCATTCTGATCACGGTTTTTGAATCGATAATATATTTTACCGTTATAACTTTGTATAGTTTTTGCTATATCTTATTTTTGGTTTGATCATAGGTGATGGTCAAGTGCCAAATGAAAAATACTCAGGAAAAATTGAGACTATGATGTGTCCACGCCTGCAAACATAGGGGTAGTAGAGTGACTCGGTACAGACAAACTAGTTCAAATATACATTGTATGTGTATACATCTATTTGATTAATTGTATCTTCTCAATTACAATACCAATAACTTACCGTCCCAATTAACTCGGCATCTTCCATTGATACGACGCAGTAACAATTCTCTTGGAAAATTAAACACAAGAAGTCCACGACAGTGCCTATAAGCGGAGATTGTGCAATGATGTACTGATCCTTTTTATTGAGGCCCTGAAAGGTGAGTATGGAATAATTGAGATCCATTTTTAGTAAGAAATATTAATAATTCTTATTTAAATTTCGTGGATTTCATGGTTCACATTCAACCAAGAAATCCAACCCCGTGGACCAATATGTGTGACCTTGCATTTATTACCTGAAATGCAACATCCACGATTCAACGTTTAATCGAAAGGGTGTTTTGTACCGAAACCACGAAATTTTGCCACATTTAAATGACTTTCAATATTTGATACAGTAGTACGATTAATACGATAAGCTAAAGTACATGTATATTAAATTTCAGTCATGCACCCATTAGGCTGACTATACACCCCCGAGATTTTTAAATGTTTAATCGGCTATTGCACAATGTGTCGTCGGCTGTAACGAAAAGGAACAGTAGATTTTGTTAGTCTCTGGCGCATGTACATATTAAAGATCAGCACCTGGGTTAGGTGAATATTATGGGTCAATCGTACTAATATAAATCATGAATTGGAACAGACTGGTCTCATACCTGATTGAACTTGATCTTCACCACGAAGGTAAAAGAATACACGGATATTGAAACCATTAGTATACACCGAATATAATTTGACATTTGCGAGTGTATTTGACAATATCTATTCTAACGGATAAAAGACGGAACCCGTCTTAATGTAGATAACATCATAAATGGGTTTTCGTGGAAATGACTACTTAAAGTGTGTATGATATCAGTCACAATATATATACAAACACTTACTTACTAGAAAGCAATGTGCAATATAATCTAGGAATATCCTTCAATTGATATTAATCTAAAAGCCATGTGTTCGAGTACGATAAATATCAAGGAAAATAAATAACGATTGTGTGTTTAAATCAACCAAATTTCATCTCCTCCCTCCTCCCAACGTATCACCGAGAACAATTGCTTCAATCTTGTCAAGCATCCACTTAAGTCATACCATCAGATAAACGGCCATCATAATTACCTTTTCAACAGTTAATGTCCTGACTGTATACTCGGCAAATATTTCCTCACTTTGACAAGAAACTGTCATTTCTTGATGTACATTTGTGCCATCTTGATCTGGCCAGTACTGTTCGCATTTGTTGCCCTGAAACATAATTGAACTCTTTCTTAGAATATTTAGAGTTACGACTGATTTGAAGCAGTGTTCTAATTCAATTGATCCGTGTATATCAATGCTGAGGGTAAAATGAAATATGATGTTCCTTGACATCCAATCACATTACAATCAGATCCGAACATTTGTTCCATTCCTTTACGCTGTTAGTTAGATCTGACTGCACTACAAGATAGGTCACATTCAAATGACCCCTTAGTGCATGTTGCTTTATGCAAAGAGCATGTACAGGCTACAATCATGATATGCTTAATTCGCTTTAAGGTTTAAGCGTCTCCCATCCAGTCAACTACATCAGAGAGTCTCTGCACTTCCGGATTTGTAAAAGTAGCGATTTAATTGGATGATGTAAATATAAAGTTTACATCGACATGACCCCATACGGAGTGTGATCAAATCATATGTATATGTAAAGTAATAGAAACTAATGGTCTGCTTTAAATCCTACTTACACTTGGTTCGATGAGATTGGTTAGCATCACTATCACATCCGTGTCCATATGCCATACCATCGTCCAGAATGTATGAAACTCCAAAGTAGCTTTTGCTGTAGGACCTGAAAACAATCATTTAATGTATATCATATGTCGTACATGAACAGCCTTTCAAGCAATAATGTATCACCTATCAGAACACAATTCGCGTATCATGTTTATACTATTCAACGTGAAAATAATGAAATGAACAACTTAATATTTATAAAAAAACATGACATCGTATTCAAAGCGAGGACTCAACTCAAGTAAACACATGCAATACCTACCTAGTGATGCAATGTACTTATTCTTCTGTTGGAAGCCCTATAATATATAACATGATACAATTAAGCATGTGTCACAAATTACATACACTTATCTGTTGATATAATAGTACAGGACAGTCTCCTGGCTAAGAATATGACGGGCGTACAAAATCGATAATTTGAGAAAACAAGAGAAGACTTTCTGAAAACTAATCTTGACTTACGATAAAACAACTTTTGGAGTTCAGTTTGGTTAAAACGAAAAGTTCCGGTTTTCATGAAATAGGATCATAAGTAGCCTTAAGTACATAATGCATTCATCAAGGAAGACATTATCATTCTAAGCCAGCGAATTATACAATTAAGGCAATGATCAAATTTCAAATGTAAACTTAAAATTGCATTATTTATCATTGTAAATTTTGGGTTTACTTTCTACTGCTAAATGAATGCTTTGCGAATACTAATTACCACACCGAACTATCTAAATAAATAAAATAACAAACAACACAATTTGATTGAGTGTACATATTGAATATACAAATGTAATACTTACATCTATGAAGCAAGCATTGATAAAGAACTTTGGGTCACCCTTTATTTTTACCCTGGAGTGATTATCTGCAATGTAAAATGATATACCATATACTTTATGTAATGTTATAAACAGACAAGAAAACTACAAAACAATAATTATATTATATAAGCACTGTTTTTCTCTACATGTAGAATGTGAGAATTATACATAAAATGCAGGATTGACGAGAAAGGCGTCGGCTTTAGAGAGGACACACTAGATCGTTTGAAGCTTTGTGATACAAAATTATACCTAAACAAATCTAAAACACATTGCCAGTTGGTAATTGCAGCCATTTGTCAATTTCAGTTAAAGAATTTGAACCCAAAAACATATTGAACATACTTACAAGGATATATGCCATTATATCTGTTCTTAACCACGTTTTCGGGTTTTCGTGCATCAGTATGGCTCTGTGTAAGCCCCTTTGGTAGTTGCTGAAAAGATAAATGATGTATAGGCTATGCTTATGTGTTACAATTGTCATGTTATTCTTAACATGAAACGTAAAAATACGGAAAAACCTGTCTTATATTGATAGGAAGTAAATCGGACATTATCGAATAAACATGTACCGTTCATAAAATTTGGGTAATCTATATCGACGTTTGCAAAATACTCCTTCACATCAACAACACAATAAATGAACAAATTAAATTAATTGCTCTAAGGCACATTCATTTCAAAACCTTACAGAAGCCACTTAAACACAATATATACTCTATATCGTCCCATGCATATCCCTTACGTAACACATATCCCATAAAGTTATCAAAGAAAGAAACTTAATAGTATTAATCTTAATTTGTTTGTAAACTATGAAGATTTTTACTTCATATTTGCCAATTTCCGTATGACTTACTTCACAATTTAAAATATATTTCTGTAGCATTTTTAGTCATTACTATCTCATTCGTTATTGATTCATCACAAATAAGCACTTGGGTTGAGACAATTAAATATCACATATGCTTAGTTCGTCATCATATCAGCAAAATACTTGCATAAACTTGAATAACATATCATATAATGTACTTTTCTTAAAGCATTGTAGCAGATTATCAAACATTTGTTCTACTATTAGGCTTGTTCTGAACAAAAAACATAATAGGTTAGATACAAATGTAACCATGCAAGTTCAAACCTCAAATATCTGTTTATAGTCATCTTCAGACTTCCTTCTAACAAAAGCATCAAGTCCGGCTACATGTGCCGTAGGTACATTCTCATACACAACATTCTGTGTTTCTGGTATATCAACCACTATCTCGTCACCATCAACACAATCGATGTCAGGTTCAAGCTCGGCCACTTCTGGTCCAGTAGTTGCTTTGTTGTCGTCATGTCGTCTTTTGGAAGGACCTTGGGTCATGAGAAGAAACATGTTGTGCTTATTCGTGTTATAGAGAGAAACGATAATTTGATATGTCACGCCTTAAAATGCATGCAATGTACATAATTACAACGATCATATCGGCGTCATTTGGGCAACGTTTTGGAGTTATTTCGGTGGCGCAGTGGCGTTCACTTTAAAGCACAGTCAATCAGTCCGTTAACATAATGAGGTTTGTATTCTTTGAGACTGAGCTAATACAACAAACAAACAAATAACAACATCGAAACGAATAATCGTTCTTCATTCATTTCGTAAAAGCTGAATTTATAGCGATATGGAGTGACTCATGCTTGCTTTTACAAAAACAAATGAAACAGTTAGTAAAAGAACAATGTTCTTGCTCTGAAGAATATGGTCATACAGTAGACTCCCTGAATACCGGAATCCCCATCGGACGATTTCTTAGGTCCTATAGTTTCTTCTTATCAAAAAGCTTCCGTAATACCGGACTCTCTAATTTCCGGATACCGGACGGTATATACATGGCAAAATATTCAACCATAATTTCTATAGGAAAACTGGACGCATGCTTTTATCTCTGTGCAAGTGTCACCTTTTTACTGTTAGGTAGGTAAAAATGAGTAAGTAGAGTAATCATCTAAGTAAGAAATAAGATTAAAACATTTATAAACTGATTTACATTAACACAGTCATAAAATATAATTAAAGTTTTAAAACTACATTTGTATGTTACACAGTTTATCCTATCGTTTTATCAAAGTGAACATTGTTTACAGCTCTCATAAAACCGGACCTCCCAGAAAACCGGACTTTTGATCTGGTCCGAAAGTGGTCAGGTTTTGAGGGCGTCTACTGTATTCAGTACACACCTGTGTTTCAAGAAACAAGAAACAACTGTCTGAACACGAATCTTATATATTTTTGGAAAATCCAGTATGGGCAACATGAACTCTTCCGATTTGATGCAGATAAATTATTATAAGCTTTTTGTGATGTATATCTCGAATATGCATTGGTATTACAAGGTAGTAAGTAACACTTCGTGCCTTTGGCGTAAAGAAGTTGTATCTTACTATGTCTTATATAGAGAGATACAACATTGTTGCACCAAAGGGACGACTTATGCCCTTATACTTCTAAGTAAGCGACATATCGCGTTCTCAATTTTATCATAAATATACCGACAGGATAATATGGTATTGACTTACCAGGAAGTTTTGGTGCATTGTTTTGTTTATCTGTTGTATCATCTTTACGATTGTTCGTATGTCTTCTCCTTTTATGAAACAATATCAAATATCAAGATCAGCCAAACAGATTAAAACACACTTGATCACAAACCCGATATGTTAACCAAAGCACTCAAAGTACTTAATATCACAATAATATTTTAAGACATAATAGTTTGTTCAAATATGTAAACCATTAAAAGGTTTAAACGCATTAGGTTAGATATGATAATTAAACAGAGCATATGTCCTAGGTAGTACAAAATTATGTGTGGTAATATAAATGATGGGTCGTATTTAAATATCACTCATACTCTGGTTGAGACTCTTACTTGGCATCAAGGGTCCCAATCGATGTATTTTACACGAAAGACCAACATTCTAGTCGGTGCAAATGATAAATGAAAAAGAAAAAGCCCGATCCTTAAAACCGTGAGCAAGTGTCTGAGTAACGACGATACTCGAAGCCAGTTTTGTTAATAAAATCCACCAAACGGTTACAGATAAACAGAACAGACAAAATACGAATGAAAATAAACGATTCGACGGACCAATATCACTCAGTAATGATTTACAAAACTCAATCAATATGAATCGCTTGTGGTATGATTATTTCTATGTGTAAGTCAAGATAATACTCAACATATGCAATTACAAAGGAACTTCATCAATCAAATGATGATACATTTAACTCACCGTCTACGGAAGACAACCAACATCACGATAATTATTGCTATGATGACAACAGCGGCTGATACGCCCCCAGCAACTGCAGGAACAATTGGCTTAGGCTCAATCAAAGCTGAAGTGTAAAAATTGTTTTATATTTAGATTAAGTCTATAAGAAGCATTTGAAAGATCATCGATAATAACCGCTGTCTACACATAATCTACCAATACAAATATGTTTACTATAAAAATAAAGTGATACAATATTGACACTTGAGATGAAAGTGTAAGCTATGTTATCTTCACGATGTGCATAATGCATTTAAAACCTATCAATGGAGTTCGCTCACAATGTGATTCAAAGGTGACAAAACGTTCTAAGGGAATAGATGACATCCTCCTGAACAATGTTATACTAGCACATTAAAGTGTATAGAGCTATATTGGACGATATTTTTTAAAAACAGTTTCAAGAACTAAAAAACAATTATGCATTCATATCCATTAGATCATTTTTCGCTTAAGTTTTAACAGAAACTCTCACTGTGATTTATTGGTCATGCAAACTGTCCATTTTCATACGAAAGTGTTCTAGAACACCCTATGAAATTATAAGAATCGTCTATTTTTCGAAAATTGAATCAAAGATCGCGGAACACAAACAAAGTTTTAATTTGCAATTAAGGTAGTCTAGTATCATACTCAAAACGATGCAAGTAATATTTTTGACATTAAATGACTGTTAGAATATAGCTCTATACATTTTAAGTGCGTTCCCCAAAGTTAGGTTACTCGCATGTACCCTCTCTGACATCTGGACTAGTTGAATTCCCTAACTGTTCATAAAACGTTATTTGACTTGAGAGTTTTTGTTTTCCATACGTTTAAAAGATTCTGTTAACTTTTCCAGCAATCGAAACATCAGATAATAAGCAGTTTTACTTTCATTGAGTTAAATAAAGGGCGATATGCATTGTTGCAAGAATGTACCCATACATGTAGTTACATTGGAAGTGCAATTTCATACCCTCCCTTTTTAAAGTCGTCATACGCGCAATTTGTCTCCTATGTCTATGCATTCATTCTCAAGTTTCTTATGTAATACTATTTTTGCCTCAATTCAGTCACTCTATCTAAAGTAATATTTTCTTCCTAGTACGTTTTATCCTTTTGAACAATTGCCTTGCATTTCATTTTAGTTTCACAATAGGTGCATGTGATATAACCGTGTTTAGATATTTATGTTATTATACGTGTTTATTTATTCGTATGGTTCTCAAATTATTTCAACAGTTTTGCATTTGTAAAGGAGACAGCGTAGTGTTTACCTTCCCATAAATTGTACAATAACAACCGGAGGATGGTGTATCAGGAAGTTTGAAAACTACGGATGCAAGGAATTTGTTGGCAATGCATAGATACTGTACTAATAATCGGTTGAGTTGAGTAAAGTTTTAACTATTTCCTACAGTTTATGAGCCGCTGCATATTTTTTAGCAACTAGTTTCTGAATCACATGTCTTGCAAGTGTTTGGACAATCCACGCAACCCTGATATGTCTTCGGACCATTATCAGTATCCCTAGTGACAGTAGTAAGATATTTCCCGTTCTCGCATGTTGCGCAATTATTTTTTATAGTTTTATAGTGACACAATCATCAGGACATTTGTTGTAACATTTGTTCCCTCCAATACCATCAATACATCCGCGCGTACAGAAATCGGTCACATAATAACCTTGGACATATTCACGGGCACACACCTTATCTATACAACATCCACAATTCTCACAACCTTGTTCTATTGCTGTTACAACTGAAATATGAATTTCCGAATAACTAAATGACTACTCAATCAAAATATTAATAAAAACACTGCTGCTAACACAACTGAGTCGCAGTGAAACAAATGCTCATAAAAAGTGAGCATAGGGAATTAATGTTATGCTGCTTGAATCTAATGTCTTTATTTTTCTATTGGATTTACATAATAGTTAATACATGTACTTTATATGGCATAAGTAGTCATTGGTTCAAGTCAGCAATAAGTTTAATACTTACGGAGGAGACAACGCCACATCAATACAAGTAGTAGAACATGGCTAAGAGCATTCATTCTGAGTAGTATATTACATGTATCTGGTTACATCTGACAAAAGTAAAACAACTTTTATTATAGTGTAATAAAAATTTAATAACTATGTGTGTGATTACATTTACCATACAGAACCTCTTTTGTATGCAATCATTTATCCAGACTTTGCTATCAAACATGTATCCATGTCAATTGTCACCTCTGTTGTATCATTGTTGTTGATAAAATATAATGTTTTCGGCAATATGTAAAGTATTCCATCTAGTGTTTACCAGGGTGAATACAAAAGTACGTAGAAAAATATCATAACTCATAAACCACAGCTTCAAATGCTTTAAATTTTTTATATAACATGATCATAAGTATAACAAAACAATTTGTCAAATTTCAATGAATAAGTCACAACTATATGAGTTTAACATTAAAACGTACACACGCTGTAACAGCATACCGGAGCACGTATGTGTCATTAGATGAACGACGTCAAACTTTCGCCACGTTTGTCAATACTTACGTTAACGTTTTGACTCATTTTCGCTTCTCGAGTGACTAATATGTAGCTATTTTTGAATAACCATCGTGATAACAGTTTCTGCATTTTCAATTGTTTTTTAATATCGTGTGCACTCTCCGATATGATAAATCGACGTAGTTCATATTATTCTGATAAACTCGCGTAATTAAATCAAATATCACCAGTGATTGTTTCCTTTTATATCCACTATAACAACCACTATTAAAGATGAAAGTTTACTTAACTTCCTTGGTCGTGAATGAGTATTATGTACAGGTTTTAATTTGTTTGATGGGGGACCGCCCCACCTACATTTATTTGTTTGTACGCACTCATTAGAGGAAATTATTTTAAACTGTATTTAATAATGTTAAATTTGGATAGACAGATAACAACGTTCTTATAATAATAAACGTGCGTAAAATTTGAAATTAACATATATTTACATACATGTACTAAGTACCTGAGGAAGCATGGCTTTGGTTGTAATGTCAGGTTTTCTGACATATGAATATTTCAAATATGCCGATTTGTATCTCTACGTATTTTACAATCAATGCAATCGGTGTATCTATGTGCATTGTATTCCTAATTATCTAACGAATACCCGTATATAGCACAATATGTGTCACCAGTCCACACCTTGAAAAGCATAGTTTTACAAAACTTCCAGTACTTGTATTTTTTGTCGGTAATCGGTATTAAAAATGACAACTTGGTTCATACGGTTAATAACCATTATGGCGTTAATACATGCATCCCTAAAAGTGACTAAATAGGTCGGAAAATATATTATTTCATTATCGACTTATTGCATAGATAAACACTAATTAATGGGATACAACATTGTAATACTCTTAATATATTCAAATTTCTTACCTAAAACCGACAATTTTATTCCAAACGTCTACAAAACTTCACATTTACTTATCAATTTATTTTCGATCTGTTAAATCCTTAAAAGCTATGGAAGTTAATTGTACTTTTAAAGTTTAGAACATTACGCAACGATATAATGATACAATGATCGGAAGTCCCTGTTTTAAAAGTTGCAGAAAAAATGTCCTAGTGTATTCATGAGCATGTCACGGATGAGAAATTTTTGAACTTCCTTGATAAAACGTATACATATCTTATTTGCGACAATATGAGCAGTTAATTATTGAAGCAGTATTTTAAACCCTGGCAATATACTTGTAACACATGTACGCAAATGATTTATACAATTGCAACTCCCAGTCAACGCCAAATATTAACAACAATAAAATATGTCAAAAACATACATCCCTACCGCATTAAACAAAGAGTTCAATTCCATTACCTCGAAAAGACTTAAATCGGCCTAATGATGCTTGGATGAATCGCATCTTCACGTGGTGTTTTAAACAATACACCCGGTGACAGTTCAATTAGTCTTTTCACACAGGAATTGCAAAGTCGTGTGCATATTTGTGTTACTATCAGCCTCAATCTCATACAAGATCCTAACATTTGCTCTAGTTCTTTACTTTATTACAGATATGACAAAATTCAACTTTCAAATAACCTCACTAGTGCACAATTACGCCACATGCCGCGTTTTCCTGCCGCAATCTCAGATTTGTTAAATAAATGTTTCGATGGATGACGACATTATCATGACCCCATGTCGTCAGATCATGTAGCAGCATACAGTAATGAAACATAATAATGGTCTGATTTAAATAAGATTGCTTCTGTCTGACTTTCATTTTGACATTTTTTGATAGTGAAAAGTCAGAAAATAATTTAGTGCATGCACAACAAGAAATACTATCCAACTGTAGCTTATCCATGTTGCGTCAGTAGTTTTATTATGTATTTGGTTGATCTGTCTGCAACCTGCTGCTGCGACTAAACATGGTGGGGAAGCCTAGAGGTAGGTTGCGCGCTTCCGGATCGAGATGTCCCAGGATCCCACCCGTCTGGATCGCTGGTCAATTATTCTGAGCAAGACGCACATGCTCCTATCCACCAAGGTGTAAATTGTTACCTTTGAGGACAAAGTCTATTCTTGGGCGCTGCGGATAGATGCAACATCCACATAAATTATATACCACTGGAATATGACTTACAAACCATATCTGATAATATTAATTGTGTAACCAAATTGGCATATTATTTTGAAACTTGCATTCTTGTAGGCCAATATATTAGTTTAAATGTGAACTAATATGTTTTGTTGATTCAAAATGTGAAATTGTTCGCAATTTTCTCTTTGACTGCAATTTATCATGTTTATGATTGACGGTATGTATAGGCTTTCATATTTAGGCTCATGTATCTACCGATTACAAAATGTACACACATTATTTTTCTTGTGTTAAATTCTAAATAGATCTACAACATAACGAACAACTGTCTAGGTTATGGTTATTGAATATTCTCAGAAAGTTTTGTTTGTATTTTCAGAACTGTCAGTCGACCAATCAGTTGATGATACCAATGCTTCTTACTGAATGAGGTTGTACCACTACTCTTTGAATGGTTAGGCTAATGAACGCACACCTACAAAATGTATTCAATGTTAGAACCTAAAATTAACAATGATTCAACTATTGACAATGACACGGATAATGGAAAGGTGGGTGTAAGCAGAAATATAGTTGTTTTTAAATCCCCAAGCTTATATTATAAGAAGATCTACTGCTCACATTATCCGCAGTTAAATCACGAAAAATAATTCAGTTGCAGCAGTGACTTCATGAAGTTAAGTTGGCAGTATACTGCAATAGTGGGTCTTTTAGTTAGGCATTATGCTAAAGGTTAATTTTATGGACATTGAAGACAAGGAAAAACAAACTTAATGAACAAGAACATTACTTATATTTATTTATTGATAACATTAATACATAGACAAGAACTTTGAAAAATAACGTATATAATGCATATATGTAACACAATAAATATATATAGCGCTGGCATTAAATGATAAGGTTGTTGGAACGAACTCGATATTTTTTAGAAAACTAGCAAAAACTGTCTGGAAATTAGTTTTTGGTTACGGTAAAACAATATGTTTAAACTTCATTTCAACCCATGCAATTCTGTTCTGATCCGTGTAATTCATAAATTATTTTCCGGCGGGGACTTGGATTTTAATTGTTTCTTTGGCTTATGTGGGGCATTGCTCAGTAAAGTTGTGTTGTGGTGTGTCTCTATTTCTGTGCTCGGCTGGTTTAATTAAATGATGCCTTCCCTGTCTGATTTCCTCACATTCTGTCACTTTGGTCAACATGATAAGTTTTGGTTTTCTTGAAAATAGGCTCATCAGAAGCACATTGTGAAGCAGAATTTGACAACGTATCATTCTAAACCAGCGATTTGTGGAAATATCCAATCAAACAAAGCAATGATATGGAGAACGCTACACATTTCATATTTTCAACCTATGGCATTCTGATTTGATATGTGTTATTCATATTTTGTTTACCGACTTGTCGCTAATTTATTTAAATGCTACACCAACAATTATTATAAAATCATAGTTTTACTTGATAAATGGAACGGGATATGATTTTACTGGTGAAAGACGTGGCGAAACAAAATACCGCAAAGGGTATAAAAAGCACTCAATTTGTTGATGAAATAGTTATGGTTACATTCATATGCTATTTATTCATAAAAATGTTTTCTATTTTCATTTCCCGCTATAAAATAAACGAGTACATATCTACAATGTTGCAATAACACATGCCTCTGACTTACTCATACATGTTGTAAAATACATCAAATCCAAGGCGACTTTTACAAAATATGAAAACAAAAACAGCAGACAGACACGTGAACCATAAGTTACAAATACACATTGAAAATGGAACAATGTACATAATGTAAATAAACGGGTTATTTATATTTAATGAAATGTTATGCGAAACCAAAAATACGAACAGAAGTACACAATAACAAGCACAGTAGATAAAGATAATAATGTGATAGTGACATAAGAAACTCAGCTGAATGTATCGACGTCCAAATGCTATCATTCATAACATTGAAACATAATATGATGCACATTTGTGTAATCATTATATATTTTGAGGTTTTGAAAACAAGACTGTCGTAACTGCTTGATTGTAAAGAAGGACATACGCTAGTATTTCAGACAACACTCGATATGCAAATATGTGTACACATGTATTGTAAAATAATGTAAACACACTATAACAATAGTGACTAGGTTATCAATGGTCACCAACTGTCTAATCCTGCTATCTTAGGACACTAAATAGGATACATGGAACGTAATTTGTGAGTTTTATTTCTAAGCAAATGTGGTATGCGACGCTTCCAAGTTTCAAGATTCGAGATCCAAGACGTATTCAATGTCATGAAAGGCATCCGGCACACAATACAATACAATCATAAATGGGTTAATAAATGTGATATGATAAAATATGAAACATATTAATTAAGTCAATACTACATTCTATTGCTTCCAAAATATACCTTACCCTAAAATCAATATACAAATGTAGTGTTTCATTTACAGTTTTATTTAACGACAACAAAACACATTTATACTATTAATCCATGTGTCACTTATTGGGTATAGGGCACTATCTGCTGTGCAGTTATTATAAAGTACGTATGTTATCGGTTGTGTTGTTATTTTATCACATCATACTCTGTTTCGTTCATTTGAATTCTTGCACCCAATACTTCATATTCTGGAATATAAAAATCCGTATTTCATTTGATTTAACTGAATGCTCACTAAAATACAATAATACAGTAATAGAATAATACAGTAATAAAAAAACATAACTTTAATAATGCAACTGTACATGACAACAACGAGGCCTAGCCTTTATTTGCTTTATTTCTACTGAAATATAACATTCATATATGCATGTATGTGCCTCCACCCGGATTTGAACATGTTTGCCCGTTTAGACAGCATTTGTACTAACCACTGAGCTTCTGTTACACAGTTACATTGAGTTAGGAAAAATGGTAACATATAAAAAACAAATACATGTATATTTGTAAGACATGTGTCGCCGTGCAGCGGGGCCTTGGGAAACTTGTTCGGGTCGTGACTGCGTTTCATTTGATCTCATGCAATAACCGCTATTATATAAATTCCTGCGAAATTGGGTCATCCTGCATTTTTTTCGGTGGGTACTTGGACTTTTAATTGTTTCTTTGGCTAATGTGTGGGCATAGTTCAGTGTAGCTGTGCTGTGGTGTTTCTGATTTCTGTGCTCAGCTGGTTAAGTTGAGTGCTAACTTCCCTTTCTGATTTGCTCATACAGTACGATTGCCGCGATTCGCCCACAAATTTGCCCACAGAAGCATCGCGATTTTGGCAAAAGGCGCGAGAGCTGCACTGTACCTTTAATGGTACATAATGTAGATAACACCCAACAAACACAACATGGCACAAACGGTACAGAAATGAACACACTCAAGGAATCAGTAAAGTCTGTTTTAACAAATGTGAGTTTCCCTCATCGCATTTCCATTGCGATCAGTTAAAGTTCAGAAATGGGTACGCCACTTCATGATTATTGTTTATACATGTACATTTAGTTTTGTTTTATATATACATACCGTGAGGCGTCTGTGCGTCCTCTTGTAGATCAGAAGTTTCTGGTTGGAATTCTGTGTTAACATAATTTGTTTCCACCACCTTATCCTGCTTGTTCTTTCGTTTCCTGAAATTTTACTGACGACTTTAATGCATAAAAATCGTATCACTCGGTATCGTCGTGCACATTTCTGAATTTTTGAGTTGTGGACAAAACGTTATGTGTGTCCAACTGTTGCAACGCGAAAGATCTTTAAGCGCGTTAGTGTATACAAGGATATATTTTCAACGTTATTGATTACTGAATATAATGCTACAAAATAAGTTAAGTAACATTACCTATCATAAAACGTAAATTGATTACTTTTAGTGCATTTCTCCGTGTAGTTATGATGTGTTATAGTTTCTGTCTTGGCCAGGTTAGTCGAATGCTGTCTTCCCTGTCCGATTTCTTCATATCATGACATATAGATAGAGTTGTTTATACATGAATCCATTATTATATATAAATAACAATGAGTCAGCTTACCATCTCCGAAGGATGAAACAAAATACTGCTATCAATATGATGATAACAACCACAATGGTGGCAGCTGAAACTCCAACAGCAATACCAACAATACGTGCAGGGTCATCAACTGAAATATGATCATGGATATACAGTGTTGTACCATTGCATGTTATTGACGTGTGTAAGATGCGTTACCAGTGTTTATATATTATACGCCAGTAAACAAAGTTTGTTTACATGTAAATATTAGCACAGTCCACGACCTTGAAAATGGAAATACCTTTTGGACAAGGAAGATACAGATCGAATAACAACTACCATAACATAAACGATGTTTAACTTTAAAGAATTCACGATTTGCATTGTTTATCTAACAATGAACGGAAAGCTACCTGTTAAGTTAATACATTAAGGGATATATAACAATATATCATTCAAACATTGTAAATATTTAAACAAGGCTGCGCTATTACGTTATGTCTACAATTATTACAATTGTATGTGTGTAAATATGTATGTACATTAGTCGTAAATAAATCACTTTCATATTACCTTGTGCGCATGAAGGACCCTCATAGTCACCAGTGCAACCATCAGTACAGTATCCATCGCCCTTATCACAACGGTTATTTGTGCATCTTTCACTGCAAGTCATGTTGCAGTAATCGCCATGGAAACCGTTTGGGCATGTTAAACATATTCCAATATCTTTTTGACACTGTGTGTCTTCATCGTCGATATAACATGAAGTTGGGCAAGGTGTGTCGCATTTATCTCCATAAAAACCATTTTCACACATTTCACATACTGAATGTGAAGAACAGTCACGGCAATTTCCTCCAGCAAGACAGCATTTGTCCCCAGTATATGGCTTTCTACAGTCAAAGCAAGCGCCCGATGCATAATCGCAAACATTACCATTGCACCCCGGGGAGCAGCTTAAGTGACACTGCAATCCATAGAATCCGTCTGGACACGATAAGCAATTACCAGTTTCCCTATTACATAAGTTGTTAGAACAATTGTTGGTCAAACATGGAACATCACAGGTCAGCCCATGAAATCCGGCAATACAGTCCTCGCACGTTGGACCGGCATAATTGTGGTTGCATGATCCACATGTGCCGTTAGAGCGATAACAATGCGAGTTGTAACACTGTTCTGGACATGCGTCTTCACACATCGTACCGTTATACCCAGCAGAACATTCGTCACATATATAACCGTGAAAATTTTCTGTACACGATATACAGTACCCGGTGTTCCTTTCGCATTGTCCTTGACAATTCGTTGGACAGGTTTTCGCACAGGCTGTACCCCAATTATCAAGCGTACATATGTCACATTTAACACCTGCAATATTGGTTGATTTACATTCCAGACAGTCCCTCGTATCTCGTGTGCACACATTGTCCTTGCACGTAGTAGGGCATTGCTTGTCGCACTGTTTACCGTGTCTGTCAGGCGTACATTCATTACAATCACTGCCTGTGAAACCGTCTTTGCATCCACACGTTCCATCATGTGTATTACATTCGCCATTTGTACATCCAACGGAACAATTATGTTGGCAGTAAGTTCCATAATGTCTATGTTTGCATGTTATGCATACATCATACGACGTACATTGGAGGCAAGTCCCTCTGCACGTTAGCGAGCAATTAGTAACGTCGTTATTACTACTTCTCCCGTTGTAATAGCCGTCTTTGCAAGACTGACACGTGTCTTGGTCTAAGCAAGACGTGCATAAATAGGGACAAGAACTGACGCACTGTTGATTTACGTTGAAGAATCCGATTTTGCATCCTGCACAAACGCCGGGGGTAAAACAAACACAATTCCCTGGACATGACAACGAACAGTCTGTTACGGTACCTTCATTGTAGTATGAGTCATAACATTCCTGACAAATTGTTGATGATGTACATGTCTTACAATTCGCAGGGCATTCTTTGGAACAGTCGTTATATTGTCCAGTATTGTAATATCGATCGGTGCATTCCTGGCAACTAGTTTCTGATGTACACGTTGTACAAGTTTCTGGACAATCCACACACCCCTGAAATGTATTTGTATTCCTAGTGACGGTAGTAAGATATTTTCCACTTTCGCATGTTTCACAATTTTTTACTTTATTGCATTGAAAGTTAAAGGATTGATAATAATACAGCATACTTATTCGATTCGTTTTATAAGTTGTTTAATATATTTGTCTTATACCGGTTTTCAAGGCGAATTTACATGCAGCTTTTTCAATCGTCTTCAAGGGAGGAGTTAACACGTTTTGAAGGGGGGGGATAAACGTCTTATAATTAACAAAACTTCATTTACGAAAGCGTTGGTTATATAAATTCAATAAATAAGTTTATGTTTCGCTTGAAATTTGGTTATTGCGTGGTGACTGGAAGCCAATGAGTTCAAGTAGGGGATGTTCCCCCGGGAAATGTTTCTTAACAATGGACCAATCTGGTGCATTTTGGGGTTCTGAGATACCTTATTTGGAATTATAAAGGACATTGCATTGTTTTATTACTAAATAGTAAATACAGAAAATACAAGCTCTTATGTTAATCCTAGTTAAATGCTTGCACAATTCAATTTTCAATTTTAAAATTGAAGCTAATTGTGAAGACATTTGTTTTATGTTTTGTATATATAATTGACAACCTCAAGTCATATTGGTGGGTGGTATCTTTATATCACAATTTATTCCAAGACTATTTTGCAAACAATGTGTGTTGACAGATTGTCATAGAATTAAGTAATTTTGCGAGCGAAAAGAGCGACAAAAAAGTTTATACGCTTTCACCAAGGACTGAAGACAAAATACATATTACGAGATATATTAGGCCGTAAATATATGATATGTTGTCCCCCTGTCCAGGCATTGGGGGAGCTGCCCCCTGGCTCCCGGCTTTTTCGTCAATTTTCATGTAAGAATACTTTGTGTTTTCTATCGTTTTGACAGACCCGTTGCACTCCTTTAAATGTAATCAAATCGATTCGATAAATAAGTAATGTAAGGCATCGGTAAAAGGGTCATCATGGTCTAGGGGAAGCTTCAGGAAATTAATGAGTCGATTGTGAAATCCGTGTTCTTGATGCCTCCCGAAGCTTATTCATCTAAATCGGGATT
The DNA here is from genome assembly GCA_963678985.1 of Spisula subtruncata. Taxonomy (NCBI): domain Eukaryota; kingdom Metazoa; phylum Mollusca; class Bivalvia; order Venerida; family Mactridae; genus Spisula; species Spisula subtruncata. The sequence continues at coordinate 10,621,032 of OY787677.1, read as the reverse complement.
TTTTCGCCAAGGCAAAGCATGCCCAGTGGGACGATTAAGGCTACAGCGACAACCAGAATCATTACTCTTGTATTTGGAGACGCAAAAACAACTTGCGGTTATTTAAACACATTCAAGCCGGTGATAGAGAGGCAACACCAATAGTATTGTTGACTCGTTATGCCATGTTTCTCTAACTGTAGCTACTAGTACCATTGTTTCGGTCAAGAGAGGTGTTGATGCAATCTCCTGGTGCGATGGAACAATACATATTTTATACAGTTTATTCTTGCAACAATAAAAACTTTACTAGACAGGACTGCTGATTATTGAAATTGTGTCAACACACAAAAACGACCAAGCTGCCATAAGTATGATTCCAAAACAGACCTTCGTGGGTCCATTTACGAGGGATGTTCGAAAAGTTATGCGACTTGCTCTCTAACTTTTTATTGACTGGACCGATTTCCATGAAACTCACAAAAAATCTTCATTGAAATCTACGCTTCAAGCTGTTTTTATTATTAAAAATATGATTAACATAATGTTTAAGCGTATGCAAACGCTACTGATATTGGTGCACTGAAATATGGTTGACCACATAGGCTTCCTCGAAAACGTGACTTCGCTATAGTGAATGCGATTTAAGTCAAGGAAGTAAAAACTAGTTGCAGGGGACTTGCTCTATATAATAGAGTTGTTGATTAAGCATATTTACCCGTGTTTTGCTAAAAGAAACGACTATTCGGTAGATGCCTATTGCAAAGAGGCGTTTTCATGTGAAAGGGACATAATGCTCAGTTTCATTAACAAATCGACGCTATATGATTATTTCTTACATTTTCCTGCACAAACTATCTGTAGAACCTACAAGTTACAAAATTGCTCACTGATTCGGGTATTTGAATAGAAGGACTTTTGTTGGTGAACAAAATCAAATGCATCACCTTGGTCACTGACCGAGTGTAATTTACAAATACGGGCTACTTAGAATGCCAGGAATCATATACATAATCCTTCTGTTTCATTCTTCGTAAGTGTTAGAGAGGCTATGTTTGACCATCTGTTAGCTACGTAAAAACATATTTTGAGGGTGTTTGGGGTATACATTAAACATATTCAAAACAAGATGACGTTTTAGACACCATGCAGTGAGCATGGTATCCACGGGCTACACATGTTGTTAACTTTGACAATTTTTTTCCAAATGATGTAAAAATGTGATAACATCGGGCATGTGTGATCAGCTAACTGTCCAACGGTCAATATTGCAGCTGTGGCACCAAATGTTTATTTTTAATCAACATCATGTTTGCTTGTTGTTGTTTTCTCGACTGATCACTTTTGTTGTTGTGTTCCAGCTGCTGTTGGTCTGCTTTGAAACATGGTAAACGCATAAAACGTTGCTAAAATACATACAATGATGTTTGTTAATCTTAAAATGTTCCTCGTGTATTAATTTGCAACTTTATGTTAGTTGAGTCCTTTCTTTGATATTAAACATACTTTCAGTCATTTTTGCCACACGTTATTCGAACGCTTTTAAGCTTAGTGTACATAAGTAGGTGTATTTTAAACTTTCTGTCACTGTTCACATCGGCCAGTAAACCAATACAGAACGTGGGAGACAAAAATACAACACACACCAAGTGTAATAAAGAAGAACATAACAACATTATTTATATTTATTTATTGTTGACACTTGTATACAAATAAAACGTTTGAAAAGTAGCCTGAGGAATGCACATATGTAACAAAATAAATATACATATTGCTGGCATAGAATGAGAAAGTCGTTAGTACAAAACCGATATTTTAAAAATACTATCAAACCCAGTCTGAAAATTACTTTTTGCTTACGGTTTAACTACACTTCGGTCAGTACTGTATGACAGGTTTCGGTTTTCATTAAAATATACTCACTGGAAGCGCATTGTTGAGCAGAATTTGAAAATGCATCATTCTAAGCAAGCGATATGTGGAAATATCAATTCAAACAAAGCAATGATATCCAGTACCGCTACACATAACTTATTCTCAACCGATGACATTCTGGTCCGTGTTATTCATAATGTGTTTACCGACGTGACAATGGTCTATTTAAATGCTACACTAATAATTATTACCAAATAGTATTTTGCTTGTATAATGGAACAGGATGCGATTTTACTGATGAAAGCCGTGATAGAACCAATTACCACAAAGGTAATAAAAACTACTCACTTTGTTTATCACATAACTATGTTTACATTCATACGCCAAATTCTTCATGAAATGTTTCTATTTTTATGTCCCACTATAAAACAAACGAATGCACATATACAATGTAACAATACCACACACCCCTGAATTACTCGTACATGTTGTAAAATGCATCAAACCAAAGACGAAATTACAAAATCAGAAAATAAAAATAATCATCTTCATCAGACACGTACACATCAGTTTTAAATGCACAGTGAACATCGAACAATGTAAAAAACAGGCTATTTGTATTTAACAAAATGTTATGCGAAACCAAAACCACGAACAGATAAACACAATGTCACAGTAGATAATAAAGATGCTAATTCTATAGTAACGTAAGAAAATTTGCTGAATGTTTCACCGCCCAATTGTCAGAAACGTTTTATTATGCAGATTTCTTTAATCATTATACATGTTTACATTGAAGTTTTGCAAAAAAGACTGTCGTGTCTGCCTGCTATCAAAGCAGGACATGTACATGTACGCTGGTCTTGTAGGCAACAACACTCGATATGCAAATATGTATATAGTAAATTTATTTACACACACTATAGCAATAGTGATCTAGGTTATCAATGATCAGCAATTATCTAATCCTGTCATCATAAGACAGTAGATAGGATACAAGGTATGTAATTAACGTGATCATTGAAGAAAATGTAACATGTACAAGATTCAAGATATATTCGATGTAATGAAAGGCCTCCGGTCCACAATATAATACAACCATCAATGGGTAATTTTTATATGATAAAATACATAACATATTAATTAAGTCAACACATGTACTACATACTAGTGTTTCCAATTATACCTTACACTAATAGCAATACACAAATGAAGCGTTTTGTTAACAGTTTTATTCAATGCTGCAACTGCATCTTCAAAGCTCCGATAGCGCTGAAAGAACAGGGTTTCTTCTTGTGGTCAGACAATTAAATTGTCAGTTGCAAAACCTGTAGCACGCCCGCCACATTTATTGCTGTATTTAAATAGTTTTCCATGATCTAAACAGGGACTCCTGATACTATTTATCGACAAGCTGGAACTATCTATGTATGTATAAATGCTCCTGCAGTCGGTTAATTCATGCCCACTTTAGCACTTGTACCGGTAGAATTCATAAGCAGGCAATTCACCTGTTGTAATCTTTGTTACTGACCGGATGGTAACCTTGTTTACGTAACATTATGCTACAAATCGCTGTCTCGACATATTAATCAATGGTTTTGGCAGCATCGGTTCGCTTCTGTTTCTTTGGGTAAATGCGCTACTACTATCCCGCTTATACTGCACGATTCTATTTGTAGCGTTACTATCCTTTCAGAGCATGTAACTATTGTTCGAGAGACTTCTGTTTTCTTCGGTAAATGCACTAGTTAGTACTTTCATTGTGATATTGCCCGAAGTCGTCCCCGACAATGACCACCCAGATCTATTTCAATCGTCACAGTCTTGATGGACAAAGTCCTGCTCTGAACAGAGTTAAGTAATGTACTATTCTATTTGTCACGTATTTGGTATATGGCACTATTGGCTGTGTAGTATTCATAAGCACGTATGTTATCGGTTTTGTTGATATTTGATCACATCATACTCCGTTTTGTCAATTTGGATTCTTGCACCCAATACTTCATATTCTGAAATATAAAAATAAGTTTTTTCATTTGATTAAACTGAATGTTCAATATCAAATATAATAACAAACAAAGTCAATGCAAACCATACATGGAACTATGCAAACAGAATGAGTAAGTTTCAAGTTATGTACATTTAATTAGAAAATACGCAAAACAATAAAAATAGGATTTGGTACATTTCACATTTATATCTTTAAGTATACAAATATACAGGAACAACATTATGCTGAGCATAGCCTTTTTTGTTGTTTTTTTACTGAAATATAGGAGGATATATATGTGCCTTCACCCGGATTTGAACCAGGTCGCCAGATTATACGACCAACGCACAAACCACTGGGCTACTGAGATACACATATATGCAATGTGTATGTTACAAAGTTACATTGAATTAGGATAAACGTGAACGATAAACATACCAGACTGGGTACACAATGGAGAGGGCACTCAACAGACACAAAATACACACAGAACAAGTGAAACTATTATGGCAGACATAAATACTAACTATGAAACATTGGTATTTCACAGCCTTAAAACTTTCCCTCGTGTGTCCATTGGGATGATAATTAAAGTTAAGCGAGTATCACAACACTGACCATAACTGCTTATACATGAAGTGTTGTTTTATTCAGTTTTACAGTTTATTCGCAAGACTTTTGGCCATTGCCAAATGCATCGCATAATTTATTTTATAACTAAAATCAATAATTACAAGTATAAATATTCATACCGTGTGGTGTCTGAGTGTCCTCCTGCTGATCAGGAGTTTCAGCTGCTTGGAATTCTGTGTTCACATAACTGGCTTCCACCATTTGCCCCTGCTCGTTCGTTCGTTTCCTGAAATGTTAATAACAAATCTGTTACATTGTATTCTGATGTTAAACCTGAAACAATGTTATGAATTCGTATATCAAATCAATTTCCTTGTATCCGGGTTAGTTAGCGAGTACGTATACTCCTATACTACAGGTGTGTGATAAAACGTTGTACTACACGGTCGTGTTGTTCAAATAATCGATGCGTATAAACGATTAGTTTTAGTGACATGCGATATATAAAGAATAAATCACTCGTTGTCAAATGCCAACAGTCAATTGCTCGTTTGGGGAATCAGTATTAAATTAAGTAATTGTCATTGTCGTGATAGATTCTTCACATTTCTATCAGTCGGTATCGTTGTGCAATATTTTGAAAATTTTGAATTATTAGCAACATGCTATGTGTCCAACTGTTCCAAATGTTGCATTTTATTAATGCCAAAATCGACAACAAGTTAATTAACATAACCCGTCATAGAAAATAAGCTAATTGGTTTTAATCATTGTCTTAGTGCTGCCTATATAGACAATGTTGTATATATGAATGTATTATTAAGTCGGCTCACCTTCTCCGAAGGATAAAACAAAATATTGCTAACAATATAAAGATCACAACCACAATGGTGGCAGCTGAGACTCCAACTGCAATACCAACAATACCTGCAGTGCCATCAACTGAAATATGATCATCAATAAACAGTGGTGTAATGTACCATTGAACGTTATTGACGTGTTTAAGATGCCTGGTAATTTTGTATACATGTTATATCAAACGCTAGTATACAAAGTTTGTTTACACGTAATCTTATTAATTCAACAACCTTCAAAACTGAAATACATGTTTGGACAAGGAAGCTCCTGATCGAATGACAACAATCATGATATACATTGCAAACAATGAATGGTAAGCTGTTTGTTATGTGATATACTTTGAGGGATTTATATATATACATTATTTTAAAGATTAAAAAGTCTGCACTATGTAATTATGTTTTAAGTATTACAATGTTATGTATGTAAACATGTATGTACATTAGAAGTAAATTAATAACTATTTTATTACCTTGTGCGCATGTAGGACCCTCGAAGTGACCAGTGCAGCCATCAGTACAATGTCCATCGTCCTTAGCACAACGGTTGTTTGCACATTTATCATTGCACGTGTTATTGCATTGATCACCGTAAAAACCAACCAAACATTTCAAACAGTTTCCATTGGTATTTTCACACTGAGAGTTTTGTCCATCGGCAGCACATGTATTAGGACACGGTAAACTACAGTTTGTCCCAAAGAAACCATTTTCACATGTTTCACAATCTGTATTTGAAGAACAGTCCCGACAATGTCCACCATCCACACAACATTTGTCCCCAGTATACAGACCCTTACACTCGCACGCGCCTGAACCAAAATCGCAAACATTTCCATTGCAACCACGCGAACATTTAACTTTGCATTCTAGTCCATATAATCCGTTTTGACACAACATACAAGCGCCAGTTTCCCGATTGCATATGTTGTTTGCACATTTCGTTGAGAGACAAGGGGAATCACACGTCTCTCCATAGAATCCGACAACACAATCTTCACAAGTAGAGCCGGCATATTTATCGTTGCATGATCCACACGTTCCATTATATCGATAACAAAGAGACTCATAACACTGATCTGGACATTTCACATCACATAACTCGCCATAATACCCAGCTGAACATTCGTTACATGTATTGCCTTCAAAATTCCTTTCGCATGACTTGCAGTGACCAGAGCTTCTCAAACACTGTCCATCACAATGTTTTGGACATATGGATGAACAGCTTGTTCCCCACATACCATTTATACATTTTTCACACAAATCGCCTGTTATATTAAGCGCTTTACAACTAACACAATGTCCTGTTATTCTGTCACATACCATGCCCTTACATGCCTCAACACACTGAAGGTCACACAGTTCGCCATGTCTGCCAGGCACACATTCATCACAAAGACTGCCAGCAAATTCCTCCTTGCACTCACATGACCCATTGGTTGTAGCACATTCACCATTTGTACATCCAACGGAACAATTGTTGTGACAGTACGAGCCATAATGTCCAGGTTTGCATGTAGTGCAAACATCATACGACGTACATTGGATGCAAGTCCCTCTGCACGAAAGCGAGCAATTAGTAACGGTATTTGATGCACTACTTATTTGATTGTAATATCCATCTTTGCAAGACTGACACGTTTTCGGATCTAAGCAGACAGTGCACGAATCTGGACAAGGACTGATACATTGTTGGTTTATGTTGAAGAAACCATCCTGACAGGATGAGCACATACCGGGCGACGAGCAAATGCAATTACCTGGACATGACAGGGAGCAGTATGTGGTGGTTCCTTGGTTGTAGAACGGAGTGTAACATTCCTGACAGTTGGTGGATGATGTACATGTCTTACAATTAGTAGGACATATTTGGGAACAGTCGCCATCTTGTCCAGTATTGTAGTGTCGATCGATGCACGCCTGGCAACTCGTTTCTGATGTACACGTTGTGCAACTGACTGGGCAATCCACACAACCCGTATATGACGTTGGTACATTATTTACATATCTAGTTACAGTGGACAGATGCATTCCACTCTCGCACGTTACACAGTTTATAGGTATATTTTGCTCACATGTGACACAATCATCCGGACATTTGTTGTAACATTTGTTCCCCCCAGTACCATCAATACACCCTTTTGTACAAAATCCCGTACGGGCACACACCTTATCTACACAACATCCACAATTTTCACATCCTTGTTCTATTGCAGTTACAACTAAAATATTAACAGAACACTTCTTTTACAACTCTCAATGAAACAATGCTTGTATATAGCGCACATTTACATACTGGATGTACATAATAGTTAATACACGTACAATATTTTGGCATAAATAGTAGTCTTTGTTTCACGTCAACATAAAATGAATCTTTGGCACCGTTGTACAAGAGCGAATTATGACTTATGCTCTATGACTGACAGCGCTTTGGGACTTATCCGACTTATCCTTTTGCAATTACACGTAACGGTGGACTCGCATAAATAACCAACAAACTAGCATTTTGAAACATTTCATATGGTAGCGTATTTAGTGCAAGTATACACAGTTATTACATAAATAACGTAATATTACATGTGCGAATAAATTATAGAACAACTTTATCCAACGTGTGCAAATTATTGATGTAAAAAGCTTATCGGTCCAAAAACGTAACGTCATCGGCTTAAAATCGTTATTTCTGATATTTTGACTCGGAAACTACGTTAATATGCTAAAAAGGACCCGTCATTTATTACCAATGATATCAATATTTCTTAAACTTGTCACGTTGATGTTGATCTCCAAAGACGACCCATGATGGATCCTATATTACTTACGGAGGAGACAACGGCACACCAATACAAGTAGTCGAAAGTGGCTTAGAGCATTCATTCTAAGTAGTATATTACATGTATCTGGTTACATCTGAAATAATCAAACAACTATTATTATAGTGTTCAGATAAATTGAGTAACTATTTTAAGAATTTCTAAATACATTTACAATATAACGTTTGTATGACAACCAGTATGCAGACTTTGGTACCAAACATGTTTCTATATAATTGTCACCAGTGCTGTATCATTGGTGTTTACAAAAGTAAAAAATGGTCAAAGGCATTTCACATGCCGATTATACCAATAAAACTGTAAAACTGGTGTTTATGATAATGGTATTATAATCGGAAATATGTATAATATAGTTGTGTTGAGTTCGTATAATGCTCATAAACTCGCGTAATTGAATCAAATATCAACTATGATGGTTTCATGTTATATCCACTATGACAACCACTAGTATAGATAAAAGTTTTTTATGATCGTGAATGAGTATCATGCACTGGTTTTAATTTGTTTTATGGAGGACTGTCCCACCTACATTGAATTGTTTGGACCCATTCATGAGCGGACATTCTATAATTGTATTTACTAATGAAGAATTTGGAAAGACATATAGTAACGTACTGATAATAATAAACATGCACGAAACTTGAAATTTACATGTAGTAACACTTACATACATAGCACATGTGGAAGCATAACCAATACAGGCTTTGGTTTTAATGTCAGGTTTTCTGACGTGTGAACATTTCAAATATTCCGATTTGTATATCTACGTGTTTTATAATCAATGTTATCAGTACATCTATGTGCATTGCATTCTTATTTATCGGACGTATACCTGTGTATAGCACAATAGCCCACAATTATCATCAGTCTACAAGTTGAAAAGCATAATTATTACAAACCAAACATGTATTTCCTTTGGTCGGTTATCGGTATTAAAAAAATCATTATTATTTTATTATTATACCATATTTATATAGCCCTTTTTTCATGTATACACACGTTCAAAAGTGCTGTGCAGTCCCGACTAATACATGTTTAAAACAATATACAATGTACATAAAATATACAAAAACATTTTTATCAACGCTATTTAGTCTCCCATCATATCGTATCATATTGCCGAAACGAAATGCAATATTAAACTTAGGAGACATGGTATATAGAAATACTTTGCTACAATAAGATAGTGGTGTACAACGATTTGATTATCTGTAGGGGTATTAACTGAATGTAAACCTCAACTAGGACAAGGATAACGTCAAGTACCATTACCACATGTCCTTAACCCTTAAAGGAATAGTGATACTTCCTTTAAAAGGGGGGTGACTCACAGATGACATAAAGTTACTATCATCATATGAGTTACAAAGGTCGAAGAAATAACATACTTTCTTCAAGACCTTACCATAAAGGTCGAAGAAATAACATACTTTCTTCTAGACCTTACCATAAAGGTCGAAGAAATAACATACTTTCTTCTAGACCTTACCACACTTTGAAACGGGGCTCTACTTAACCCAGTAGACGGGTGTCTACTTAAGCATGAACTTCAGCATGAATAAGCTATAGTAAAATAATGCGTTTTCAGGGCTTTCTTGAAGGACGGGAGTGTTTTACTGTCTCTGAGCGCTGTTGGCAGTGCATTCCAGAGTTTCGGTGCAGCAGCTGTGAAACATCGGTCACCGTAGGTCACAGTCCTCGTCCTTGGCACAACTAGAAGGACAGAATCATTTTGAGACCTTAGCTGTCTTTGTGGAGTATATACTTCCAACATACTTCTGATGTAGCCAGGCGATTTTCCATGTAGTGCTTTGAAAACATGAGTCAAAACCTTGTACTCTACTCTGTACTGTACAGGCAGCCAGTGAAGATCCTTTAGTACAGGAGTGATGTGATTGTAACGCGGTGTCCGTGTGATGAGGCGGGCAGCTGTATTTTGAATAATTTGTAGTTTATTCAGAATGATTTTCGGGGTGCCACATAATAATGAATTGCAGTAATCTAGTCTCGATGTTACTAAAGAATTAATCAGGGATTTTGTTGCATCAACAGTCAAATATTAATATCATACGATTAATACTCATTATGGTGTTAATAACCATAAACATGACGAAAGACGTCGGGGAAAATATCATTTCATTATCGAATTAATGCATAAATTAAACCAATAAATCAGACACTGCATTCTAATAGTATTAATACATTCAAATGTCTTACCTCATAACTACAATCTTTTTCCAAACTTCTACAAAAATTTACATTTAACTATCAAGTAATGTTCCATCCGTGAAATCCCTTCACAACTATGGAAGTTAAATATTGTACTTTTAAAGTTTGAATAATTATACAACGATATAATATCATCTAAAATTCAAATATGATGAATCGGGTGGACGCCACTGCTTTAAACCCAAAAGACAATAGTCTTATTGTAAATGTATTCACGACTATGTGACGGATGAGAAATTGTATAACTTCCTTGATTCCACGTATACAAACTGTATAACAAATAAACTTATGGGAAAATGGGAACAGTTAACTATTTTAGCAGTATTTTAAACCCTGTCATAACGACATATTTGTAACACATGTACGCAAATGGTAGAAATTATTGTAACTCTCAGTCAACGCCAAATAATACATTGTAACAAGAATAAATGGATTCTTACTCACCAAAAACAAACTTCCCTACCGCATCAAACAAAGCGTTCCATTTCATTACCATGTTAAGACGTGAAAAGCCTAATGACACTTGGTGGAATCACATCTTGACGTTATATGTTCTACAATACACCTGGTACATTTTTGTAATAGCTTCAGTTGGTATTTTTAGACATGAGTGACAAAAGCTTGTGCATATTTTTATTACTGTCAATCTCATAAAAGAGCCTTACATTTGCTTTATTCCTTTATGTTATTAGAGATATGACACCATTCAACTTTCAAATAACCTCTCTAGCGCACAATTACGCCACACACCGCAGTTTATCGCCGCACTTTCATATTAGTTAAATAATCGTTTTGATTGGATGACGAAAGTTCTCATCGACATGATCCCATACGTAGTGTCGTAAGATCATGTACGGTATCAGCATATAGTAGTGGAACATGTTAACGGTATGATTTCAATGAGAGTTAATCAGCCTCTTTTCAATTTTATTTGCCCGATGTATGCTAGTGCAAAGTCATGAAATAGTGTTATGCATGCACAACAAGAATTGCTATAAAACTGTAGCAGACCATCCATGGTGTGTCAGTAATTTTATTACGTATTTGGTTGATCTGTCTGCAACTTGCTTATGCGACTAAACAATGATGAGTAAGCCAACAATACATTCTATACGGAACGTACCCTTTTGACTAGTTTATATTGTTTTTAATTCCGAATCAATTTATTTCCATTCCCATATCTTTGCTAGATTATTGCAAGATTCTATCATAAAATTTTGTGAAATTATTAAGTTGTTTGGACGTTGAAGTTTGAATTGACAAGTATTTGATCTATGCCTGTCGTGTACGTGACTTGAAAATACATACAATCTGCTAATAAGATCACACGGAGAACGTGCATTTTTCAGTGTCCCTGAGTTTTTGTGTCTATTAATACATACATGTAAATAAGAACTTTGAAAAATATCATAATGCACATTTGTGCCAAAATGATATACATACAATGTATCGCTGGCTTAGAAAGAAAAGAATGTACAAAATCGTTATTTTGAGAAAACTAGCAGAAACTGTCTGGAAATTACTTTTTGCTTACAGTAAAACAAGATGTTTCAACTCAACGTTGGACAATATGACAAGTTCTGGTTTTCATGAAAATAGGCTCATCAGAAGCGCATTGTCAAGTAGAATTTGAAAATGTTTCATTCTAAGCCAGTATGTGGAAATATCCAATCAAACAAAGAAATTCTACATGCAGCACTGCTACACTTACAATATTTTCCACCGATGACATTCTGTTCTGATCTGTATTATTAATAGTTTGCTTTCCGACGTGTCAATGTTTTATTTTAATGCTACACTATTAAGTATTATCAAATAATATTTCAACCGCTGTTCTATGGTTTCTTTGTAAAATTGGGTCGTCCTGCGTTTATCGGTGGGTGCTTGGATTTTCGATTGTTTCTTTGGCTTTTGAGTGGGCGTTTCTCGGTGTGGTGGTATTGTGGTGTTTCTGATTTCTGTGCTCGTCTTGTTGGGTTGGGTGCTGCCTTCCTTGACTCATGTTCTCATACCTATTTTACTTGATTGATGAAAGGGATATGATTTTACAGGTACATTTGTGTAAATGCCGTTGAAAAACGAAATAACACAAAGGGAACAAAAACTACTCAATTTGTTATCAAATCATTATTGTTACAAATGTTCTCGTAAATGTTATCAAACCAAAGACGAAATTACAAATTCAGAAAACAAAAATTATCATCTCCATCAGACATGTACACAAATGTTATAAATGCACAGTGAAAATTGAACAATGTAAAAAACAGGTTATTTATACATGTATTTGATGAAATTTGATATTTCATGCGAAACCAAAAATACGAACAAAAGTTCACAATAACAAGCACATGATATAAAGACAATAATGATATATTGAGGTAAGAAACTTGACGGAATGTATCGCCGTTCAACTGCTATCATTCAGAAACATTATATAATGCACATTTGTTTTTGTAAACAAGACTGTCGTTACTGTTTGATATTAAAGATGGACAGATGCAAGTCTTGCAGGCAACACTCGATATGCAAATATGTATATAGTAAATAAATGTACACACACTATAGCAAGTGTGACCAGGTTATCAATTCGATGGCTTAGAATGAGAAGGTCGTAACTACAAAATCAATTTTTTGAGGAAACAAGAAAACACAGTCGGAAAATTATTCTTTACCTATGGTAAAAAAGCAGTTTCAACTTCAGTTTGGTCAACATGACAAGTTCAGATTTGCATGAAATTAGACTCATACGAAACGTCTTGTGATGGTGAATTGAAATATGTATCCGTCTGAAAAGGTCGTAAATAGTAGTTACGACCTTCTCATTCTAAGCCAGCGAATTGTATAATCCTGCTATTTTAGGACACTAGACAGGATACATGGAATGTAATTAGTGTGTTCTTTGAAGAAAAGGTGGTATGTACCGCGTTCAAGTTTCAAGATTAAAGATATATTCAATTTCATGAAATGTCTCCGGTCAACAATACAATACAATCATAAAATTAATGGAAAATGTGATATAATAAAATATATAACATATTACTTAAGTCAATGCTACATACTATTGTTTCAAAAATATACCTTACCCTAAAATCAATATACAAATGTAGTGTTTCATTTACAATTTTATTTAACGACAACTAAAGACATTTATACTATAAATTCATCTGTCACTTATTGGGTGTAAGGTACTATCCGCTGGGTAGTTATTATAATGTTATCGGTTGTGTTGTTATTTGATCGCATCATACTCTGTTTCGTCCATTTGAATTCTTGCACCCAATACTTCATATTCTGGAATATAAAAATCCGCATTTCACTTAATTTAACTTAAATACAATAATGCAGTAGAAAAAAACATACCTTTAGTTATGCAACTCTACATGACAACAACGAGGCCTAGCCTTTATTTGCTTCATTTCTACTGAAATATAGCAGTCATATATGTGCACCCGGATTTGAACCTGTTCGCTAGTTTAGACAGCATTTGTACTGAGCTTCTGTTACACAGTTACATTTTGTTAGAAAAAACGGTAACATATAAAAAAATAAATACATGTATATTTGTAAGACACGTTTCGCCGTGCAGCACACACAAACATTAACAATAAAGCAATGATAATTCACAGCTACACTTATTCACAGTACATGTACACTGTGTTTCCCTTATTGCGTTTCCATTGTGAACAGTTAGAGTTCAGAATTGAGTACACCACTTCATGATTATTGTTTATATATTTAGTTGTGTTTAATATATACATACCGTTAGGCGTCTGTGCGTCCTCTTGTAGATCAGGAGTTTCTGGTTGGAATTCTGTGTTAACATAACTTGTTTCCACCACCTTATCCTGATTGTTCTTTCGTTTCCTGAAATTTTACTGACGACTTTAATGCATAAAAATCGTATCACTCGGTATTGTCGTGCACATTTCTGAAATTTTTGAGTTCTGGACAAAACGTTATGTGTGTCCAACTGTTGCAACGCGTAAGATCTTTAAGCGCGTTAGTGTATACATGGTTATATTTTCACTTTATTCGCAACAACGTTATTGATTACTGAATATTATGTTACAAAATACCTATCATTAAACGTAAATTGATTACTTTTAATTCCTTGTTCCGTGTAGTTGTAATGTGTTATAGTGTTATAGTTTCTGTCTTGGCCAGGTAAGTCGAATGCTGTCTTCCCTGTCCGATTTCTTCATATCATGTCATATAGACAGAGTTGTTTATACATGAATCCATTATTATATATAAAGAACAATGAATCAGCTTACCATCTCCGAAGGATGAAACAAAATACTGCTAGCAATATGATGATAACAACCACAATGGAGGCAGCTGAAACTCCAACCGCAATACCAACAATACGTGCAGTGTCATCAACTGAAATATGATCATGGATATACAGTGTTGTACCATTGCATGTTATTGACATGTGCAGGTTGCATGATCAGTGTTTATACTGTATATATACATAGTTTGTTAACATGTCGTTTTCATACATTCCATAACCTTCAAAACCGAATACCTTTGGACCAGGAAGATAAAGATCGAATGACAACAGCCATGACATACACGGTGTGTAACCTTTACACAATTCACGATTTGCATTATCTAACAAAGAATAAACGGTAAACTGTATAAACCAGGACGTCCTTCTAGCATGGTTCTTAGGAGTGGTACTCCATAAATAAAGTCATCTACGCTTTATTTAGTGGAAATCGTGCAATTGATGCACAAAACCACCACGATTCGATTGTGTGATCACTGGCACGTGACAGTTAAATATCTCGTCATGCAACAACTACGACCGTAAGACAATAAGCTCGATGACAAACTTGTCGTTTGCAAGAGTTCATGCAATTTTGAAGAAACACCTAAAATTTAGAAAGATAAATGCAAGATGGATACCCCATTGGTTAACGAATGAGCAAAATAAGACGAGTGTAACAATTGCAAAACAACTTCTCAAAATGTACCCAAAATATAGTGAAAAGGCTTTTGATATTATAGTCACTGGTGATGAGACCTGGGTGTATTATTTTGAACCAAAGCGGAAGGTTGCCAACCGAATATTGGCCACTAAAAATGCCAGACGCCCAAGTATTGCAAAACAAATTCGAACGGTAAAGAATGTTTTGTATGCTATTTGTTCACTAATAAGGGTCAGCAATTCAAATCCTTGTGTCAAAAGGCAGAACGGTCACAGGCACGTTCTATAAATACAATGTTCTCAGAAAATAAAAACAAATTCTACAAAAGTCGCCGCCCAAAACAGGACTTAAGTATGTTCGACTTTAGCATGATAATGCAATTGCTCGCACGGCACGAATTGAGACTGACTTTTTTGGAGTCAGAGAAGGTTACCATCCTTCCGCACCCTCCGTATTCGCCAAACTGCCCACCCCCTGTGGCTATTTTCTCTTTCCAAAACTTAAATGTCATTTATCTGGAAGGAGATACAATTCGAGAAATGCCCTTGAATCTGCTGTTTATCAGTGTCTGATGGGTGTCCCCATTGAAGTGTATGAAAAATGCTTCTAAAAAGGGATTGACCGGCTTAAAAGGTGTGTTCTGGCTGGCCGAGAGGATTTTGAATGGCAGAGCAATTTTAAAATGAACAAATGAACTTCCGCTATATGAGCACCGATGCAAGTGACATTATTTTTGGAACACTTTTCGTTAGTCATGTCTAAAATTACATAAAACTAAATAAACAAAACATTTCCGTACTATTGTATACTGTTTAAATGTATTGCAACTTAAAGTGTGTACAGATTCATGAAATAGTTGATTATTATTGTATTACCATGTGTGCATGTAGGTCCCACGTAGTTACAAGTGCATCCATCAGTACAATGTCCATCGTCCTTATCACAACGATTGTTAGCGCACCTTTCACTGCAAGTCATGTTGCAATAATCGCCATGGAAATTGTTTCGGCATGTCAAACATATTCCATTATCTTTTTGACACTGTGTGTCCAGTCTGTCAGTATAACATGTAGTTGGGCAAGGTATGTCGCATTTATCTCCAAAGTAGCCATTATCACACGTTTCACAATCTGTATTTGAAGAACAGTCCCGACAATGTCCACCATCTGCACAACATTTGTCCCCAGTATACGGACCCTGACACTCGCACGCGCCTGATCGAAAATCGCATACATTACCATTGCAACCATGCGAACAGTGCAATTCGCATTCTATTCCATACA
Source organism: Spisula subtruncata (assembly GCA_963678985.1). Classification (NCBI taxonomy): domain Eukaryota; kingdom Metazoa; phylum Mollusca; class Bivalvia; order Venerida; family Mactridae; genus Spisula; species Spisula subtruncata. The sequence continues at coordinate 10,604,469 of OY787677.1, read as the reverse complement.
ATCCATTTCGACACGATATGCAAGCCCCAGTTTCCCGATAGCATATGTTGTTGGCACATCTCGTTGAAAGACAAGGAACGTCGCACGTCTCTCCATAGAAGCCGACAACACAGTCTTCACAAGTAGAACCGGCATAATTCTTGTTGCATGATCCACACGTTCCATTGGAACGATAACAAAGCGAGTGGTAACACTGTTCTGGACATTCCTCATCACACAACGCACAATAATACCCAGCTGAACATTCGTTGCATGTATTGCCTTCAAAATTCCCTTCGCATGACATGCAGTGTCCAGAGATTCTCAAACACTGTCCGTCACAATGTTTTGGACATTTGGATGAACAGCTTGTTCCCCACATACCATTTATACATTTTTCACACAAATCGCCTGTTATATTAAGCGCTTTACAACTAACACAATGTCCTGTTATTCTGTCACATACCATGCCCTTACATGTCCCAACACACTGAAAGTTACACAGGTCCCCATGTCTACCATACATCACAAGGGCCGCCAGCAAATCCCTCCTTGCACTCACACGACCCATCGGTTGTAGCACATTCACCATTTGTACATCCAACGGAACAATTATGTTGACAGTATGACCCATAGTGTCCATGTTTGCATTTAGTGCATACATCATATGACGTACATTGGAAGCAAGCCTCTCTGCACGAATGTGAGCAATCGGTGACTTCGTTATTGGTCGAAATTTCTATTCTGTTATAGTAACCGTCTTTGCATGATTGACAAGTGTTCTGGTCTGTGCAGGCATTGCATGAATCCGGACAAGGATTCATACACTGTTGGTTTACGTTGAAGAAACCGTCCTGACAGGATGAGCACGTACCGGGCAATGAGCAGACGCAATCTCCTGGACATGACAGGGAACAGTCTGTGGTGGTTCCTTGGTTGTAGAACGGAGTGTAACATTCCTGACAGTTGGTAGATGATGTACATGTCTTACAATTGTTAGGGCATTCTTGGGAACAGTCGTTATATTGTCCAGTATTGTAGTATCGATGTTCGCACTCTTGGCAACTAGTTTCTGTTGTACATGATTTACATGTGGTTGGACAATCCACACAACCCTGAAATGTCTTTAGACCCTGATTAGTATTCCTAGCGACGGTAGTAAGATACTTCCCGTTCTCGCAGGTTGCGCAATTATTTTCTATAGTTTGTTCACATGTGACACAATCATCAGGACATTTGTTGTAACATTTATTCCCTCCAATACCATCAATACATCCGTGTGTGCAAACATCATCCCTCCATGCACCCTGAACTATCGCACGGGCACACACCTCATCAATACAACATCCACAATTCTCACATCCTGGTTCTATTGCTAATACAACTAAAATATGAATTTAGTACTTCTTAACATAACTAAATCTCAATAAAACGATGCTTGTAAAAAGTGAATTTATGAATGCAACATCAAAATAATGGAATTAAGACGTAAATGAATACGTTGTACTTAATGTTAAGCTATTTGAAATCAATGTTTTTATTTTCAACAAATACTTGATAATATTGAATTTACATAATGATAAATTAACGTACTATTATATAGAATAAGATTTATTACAAGCAGTGCGTTGGTGTATGTAACAGATCTACACTTCTGCAACTACGTGTAATAATTGACTAATGATCTACAAGCATATAGGTTGCAACATGAAACAATTATGTATAATCTTAGTATACAAATTCCTTACTGAAGTGGAAACAGCACACCAACACAAGTAGTTGAACATAGCTTAGGTTACTCATTTTTGTAGTAAATTACAGGTATCTTGTTACATCTGAAAAAAATCAAACAACTTTTATTATTATAGTGTACTGAACAATTAAATTACTATGTTTTCTACATAAATTCACCACACCACATTTGTATGTCAATCATTTATCCTGACTTTGTTATCATACTTATATCTCAGTCAATTGTTATTGGTGTTTATAAAATATTATGTTTTCGGTAATATGTATAGTATAACCTCTAGTGTTGAGTTCGTATAATGCCCATAACTTCTCGAATGAAATCAAATATCACCAGTGATATTTTTCAATTTATACCCACTATTACAACCACTATTATAAATGAAAGTGTTCTAAACTTCCTTAATCGTGAATGGGTAGCATGTACTGGTTTAAATTTGTTTTATAGAGGATAGCCCCAGCTGCATTTATTTGTTTGGACGCGTTCATGAGCGGATTATATATATGATAATGATAATATTGTAATATGTACATTGAACTAATATAATTTGGAAAGACAGATTACGTTCTGATAATAATAAACGTTCGCAAAATATGAAATTTACATATAGTTACATTTATATACTTAGCACCTGCGGAAGCCTAACCAATACAGGCTTTGGTTGTAATGCCAGGTTTTCTTACATGTGAATATTTCAAATCTTCCGATTTGTATCTCTACGTGTTTTATAACCAATGCAATCAGTACATTTATGTGCATTGTATTCCTATTGACCTAACAAAAACAGCATAATAGGTATCACCAGTACACACGTTGACAAGCATAATTAATAATTAACATCCGGCATTTGTATTTCCTTTTGTCGCTTATCGGTATTAAAAATGACAACTGGATTCACACCGTTAATAATCATTATTGCCTTAATATCCCTACAAGTGACGAAACAGGTCGCAGAATAAAATATTACATGACTTGCATTGTATCCAGGTTAATAAAGCGAGTACGTATAATCTTATCCGTAACACGTGTAGTTTAAATTTGAAATACATGTGTGAGTTTTTCCAATGAATCAGTGTGTATTTGTTGTTTTGGTGCTATATAATATAAAAAAATATATCACGCGTTGTCAATTGATGTATTTGTATTAAACTCGTTAAGGAAACATTATTAAGCTCACCAGAGTTTCGCTTGATAAAATTTCCATAACTCGTTTAATATAAATTTATATCAATTGACAACTCGTGATAGATCCTCTATTTTTTTATTATCGACTTGATGCATAAATATACACTAATTAAGGATATCCGGGTCTAAAAAAGAATATCCTTTTGAAGAGTTCTCAAGTTCAGTAATTTTATGACAAATTGACTGATTTCCTATAGGTCGTGGGTTCAACCCCCACTAGAGCCAAAATATTTGTATTCTTTTTTTTCTTTATTTTTTAGTTACAAGACAATGTTTTGGCTTCGTGACATCACTTTAAAGAGTAATTTGGAGAAAAAAAATGTTTTTCTTTTTTTTCTTTAATTTTTTAGGAATTAATATGTGGTAAATAGATAAAAAAAAACGGGTTACTATGGATTTCTGAAATGCATATTTTCAAAACCGCTCTGTAAAACTTTTCAAAATTTTGTTAAAACATTACGCACATATTGAAGTTATTTTTGAAAAAAAATCAATGGTACCAATTGTTTAGTTCATATTTTATTGCCATTTATCTATAGGGTACTTATCGACGATATGCCAAAAAATGCCTTAATTTCAAGGAGGGTAGGGTTACATTTTTATTTTTATCTACTTTTTAATTTGACCTAACATCATTTTTACACATTTGATTGAAGACATAATCATTATCCTTAGATTTAAACACTATCCGGTTTTTATTGTGTCATCTGTTGGGGACTTATTTTATTTATCATGCAGTTGACTCCATTTGTTTGTGCAGTACGTTCTTACGCTGGGTGTAGGGAAATAAAAATAGTAATTACTCTCTTAAATGACTATAAAAATGTTTTAAACTTCACATACAGTTGTCTTAATGGGTATACAATAGAATATAAATGATTTAAATGCAGTCCTCAACATTTAAAAAATGTTTTTACACCCGGACATCGTTAATGGGATACTACATTGTAACAGTATTAATACATACAAATATCTCACCTCACACCTACAAACTTATTCCAAATTTCTACAAATATTTACATCCTACTTATCACTTTATGTTCGATCTGTAAAATGCCTTCACAACTATGGAAGTTAATTGTACATTTTAAGTTTAAATAATTACACCACGATATAATAACAACGAATATTCAGGATACAATGATCGGACACTTTTACTTCGAGCACAATGCATCTACGTTTTATTTTGGATGTATTCACGAGCATTTCACGGATGAGAAATTGTGTTACTTCCTTGATTTAACGTGTACATACTTTATAACAATGTAAACTTATGCGACCATATGAACAGTCAATTACTGAAGCATATTTTTAACCCTGGTATTACGAAATAATTGTTTCACATGTGCGCAAATGATAGATACAATTGCAACTCTCAGTCAACGCTTAATAATAAATTGTAACAACAACAAAGTAATTCTTCCCAAGAAAAGCAAACTTTCCTACCTCACCAAACAACAAGTTTCATTCCATAACATTGACACTACTTGAATCGGCCTAATGACACTTGGTTGGATTACGTCGTGACGTTTTTATATCTTACAATACTCTCAGGGACAAACGAAATGCAAAACTTTTTTACGGGGGTAATAATTTCCTAAGTAAATGCGATATATGGTTTTCACTTAATGTAAATGATACATACGTTACAACATTGACATCTCAGCACTTGCCAACATACTTAAATGTGTTTTAACCGGTTTTTGCCAGTTTAGTGTAAAACCAATCTTTCGCACATGGAGCACGTGGGAAATCACAAAGCGGACCATATCTATTGCCGAACGAACGACAGGGTGGCTGTACCACTTATGAAAACTCATCAAATAAAACATATACAAGAAGATTAAACATGCCATTTTTTCCTGAACACTCACGGTCTGAAGCAGTCGGGCTGCTCCAAATGGGTTACAGTCCTTCTGACGTTATCGGGCAATTTCTTTACCACCCTTCAATCATAGTAAGGCTACCTGAACGATAACAGGTCTCTGGAACGGTTAAGGACCGCAAACACACAGGGATATTAATGGTAGCCACTCGATGACAAGATTTGCTATACCCATGCTTAATCGCAGCCAGAATTACTGCTAGGTTACACAGGAGTCCATGAGTAGGTAAAAAAGACAACTTATTTGAAAAAATAAAGGTCCTTTTTTAAAATATCGCACGTTGATTTTGATACATTTTCTTTCCTTGTACATTGAATACGATAACGATACACTTCAAAGTCATTTAAATTTAGCCAATAAACGTCACCCCTCATATATAGTTTACCGGTAGTATCATAAACACTGACTAAATTCATCAATTGTCTATCATCAACATATGGACCTGTTTCCTAGTGCATTTTTCAAACTGCTGAAATCATTAAAATGCATGTACTATTTAGCAGTTCGCAATTGGAAAGTAATAAACAATCAATTTATATTAACAATGACCTGAAACTTAGACTATTTTTGTTGGTTTTACAGCACATGGGGCCATTATTCGTGAGTGAAACATTATCCCATAACTATACGTACATCACAAATATTATATCATGTATAAGGCGTGGATGTTAAAGTGCATTCGTGTTCGTGGTGCTTACACCATATAGTGAATGAGATAAATATGTGACTTGTGCATTGTTGGACTGTTAGATTGAAACCTATGTACACATATTATTGAATTATAGAAAAGCATGAAATTGTGAAGTATACCTCATTAATATTTTATGACTGATTGCTCATAAGTTTAGTGAATTTGAAAAAATAATAACTTTGAAAAATACCATGATTTTAATCAGATTGAATAAGCCTACTTTCCCTTTCATTTTCACATTGTGTGATAGAGCGAAGTCAAACATTGGTCTAAGATGCTAAATGTAAATTCAAAGTTAAGTTAGCTTTTCAACCACTTTCACCTCGAAACCTTGTGCGGCGGTCCTGGATTCGACCCCAGGCCGAATCATACCAATTGGGTGTTACTGTACTCGGCTTGTAAAGTAAAATGATGATTTCCCTGTCCGATTGTTTTCCTATCTTGTTTTCAAAACAAAAGATGAGTATCTTTATTGTGAAAAATTCAACGTACAAAAGTGACCGAAGTGGAATTCCGAAATGAGCATTTATACAGGCCAATATCTTAATTGGGTTTGGAACCGAATATTTAAAACAAAACATTGTGGTCTAAGATTTAAATTATCATGTTAATTAAAAACGGAAATTGACGACAGGGAAAAAACAAACCAAGTGTACTTTACATAATGCAAATATATAAATAAATCAATATACATATCGCTGGCATAGAATGAGAAGGTCGTAAGTACAAAATCGATATTCGGAGAAAACTAGCAAAAACAGCTTGAAAATTTCTTTTTGTTTACGGCAAAACAAGATGTTCCAACTTCACTTTGGACAATATGACAAGTTCTGGTTTTCATGAAAATAGGCTCATCAGTAGAATTTGAAAATATATCATTCTAAGCCATCGATATATGGAAATATATATTCAAACAAAGCAATGCCACGTAGTACTGCTACACATATGATATTTTCGTTCGATGACATTCTATTCTGATCCGTGCTATTCATAATTTGTTTACCGATGTGACAATGATCGATTTAAATGTTACACTAATTCTTTTATTACATACTGTTTTCAACAACGTATATGAACTGGATAAAACAATTCTAGAAAAAGACATGATATATAATCGAACACAAAACTACAAAGGGGACAAAAACTACTCAATTTGTTTATCAAATAATTATGCTTACATTCAGACGCCAAATTCTTTATGGATAAACTTCTATAAAATGTTTTCTACTTGCATTTCCGGCTATAAAATAAACCAGTACACATATACCATGTAGCAACAGAACATGCGTCACTTGTACATGTTGTAAAATGCATCAAACCCAAGACGAAATTTACAAAATCAGAAAACACAAATAATCATCTTCACCTTTATAAGTTATAAATGACCAGTGAAAATGGAACAAAGTAAAAAACACGTGATTTATATTAAATGAAATGTTAAACGGAACCAAAACTACGAACAGAAGAACACAATAACAAGCACAGTAGATAAAGACAACAATGTTGTAGTGACAAAAGCCACTTAGCTGAATGTATCGCCGTCCAACTGCTATCATTCAGAAACTTTATATAATGTACATTTGTATTATCGTTATATGAATTTAGGTTTCGTTATTGCGTGATATTAAAGGAGGAATGATACACCAGTCTTGCAGGTAACACCCGATAAGCAAATATGTACATTTGTATATTGTAAAATAATTTACACACAATATGAACAATTGCCTAATCCTTCTATCTTACGACACTAATTAGGATAAATGGAGTGTAATTCGTGGGTTCGTAGAAATTGTGATATGCACCATTTTGAAGATTCAAGATCAGGTGGGTTTTTTTCAATGTTATGAAAGGCCTCCGGTCCACAATACAATACAATCATAAATGGGTTATGTGATATGATAAAATATATAACATATTAATTAACTAAATACTTTTCAAAATATACTCGTACTTTAACCTAAAATCAATATAGTGTTTTATGTGCAAGCTTATGCAATGCTAAAACTGCAACCAAATAAACTAATTCATTTGTCACTTATTGGGTAAAAGCCACGTATAGCCCAGTAAGCATATTTTGCGAGTGACGATGGCGATTATTTGTACCAATAAGATTGCAATCATAGCATGAACAGGAGTTAAGATTTCCATTGGAATTATATTACTCATGTTTGTATCGGCATTTGTAATTGGTCACTCAATTCATACCCTAACTGGCTGTGAAGAGTCATTATAGGGTTTCATGCGCAACTGCAACATAATAAACGAATCTATTTGTCACTTATTGAGTATAAAGCGCGTATCTTATCGAATTTGAAGTGATCATAAAGCACGAATCTTATCGGATGTGAAGTTATCATGAAGCACGTATCTTATTGGATGAGAAGTGATCATGAAGCACGTATCTTATCGGATGTGAAGTGATCATTAAGCACGTATCTTATCGGATGTGAAGTTATCATAAGGTACGTATCTTATTGGCTGTGAAGTTATAATAAAGCATGTATCTTATCGGATGCGAAGTTATCATGAAGCACGTATCTTATTGGCTGTGAAGTTATCTTAAAGCACGTATCTTATCGGATGCGAAGTTATCATAAAGCACGTATCTTATCGGATGTGAAGTGATCATGAAGCACGTATCTTATCAGATGTGGAGTAATCATGAAGCACGTATCTTATCGGATGTGGAGTTATCATGAAGCACGTATCTTATCGGCTCTTTAGTTATCAGGAAGCACGTATCTTATTGGACGGGTAGTTATTTGATTTCATCATTGAGTATTTAGCAGGGATGTTATCGGATGTGTAGTAGTTATAAAACACGTATGTTATCGGTTGTTGTAATTATTTGATCTCATCATATTCTGTTTCGTCCATTTGGGTTCTTGCACCCAATGCTTTATATTCTGAAAGATAAAAATTTCAATAACAATACATATAACAATAAAGTAACGAAAAACAAACCATACCTTTAACTATGCATATATACATGAAAACAACAGGACTTAGCCTTTCTTTGCTTTATTTGTACTGAAATATAGCAGGCATATACCCTGATTTATACTAGGTCACCAGTTTAGACGGCAATAACACTAACCACTGAGCTACTGTAACAAAGGTACATTGAGTTAGGATAAACGTTAAGAAATAAAAACAAATACATGTAAGACTGGGTACAACATGTTATTATCTCTCAACAGACACAACATTACACAAACGATACAAAAAGGACAAAAAAATGCTATTGTAACAGACACAAACATTAACTACGAATCATTGATAACCGTAAAGTATTTTCCCTCGGGTGTTCATGGGGATAAAATAAAGTTGAGTACTATACATGTAACACTAAATCAATATTGTGCATATAAGTAGTCTTGCTTTATATGTACATACCGTTAAGCGTTTGCACGTTCTCCTGTTGATCAGTTTCGGGTTGGCATTCTGTGTTAACATAACTTGCTTCCACCATCTTCCCTTGCTCGTTCCTTCGTTTCCTGAAAATTTACTGACGACTTTAATGCATAAAACTCGTATCACTCGGTATCGTCGTGCACATTTCTGAAATGTTTTAGTTCTGGACAAAAGGTTATGTGTGTCCAACTGTTGCAACGCGTAAGATCTTTAAGCGCGTTAGTGTATACATGGGTATATTTTCACAACAACGTTTATTGATTATTGAATATTATTTAATATAATGCTAGAAAATAAGTTAAGTAAAATTACCTATCATAAAACGTAAATTGATTACTTTTAATGCCATGCTCCGTGTAGTTGTGATGTGTTATAGTGTTATAGTTTCTGTCTTGGCCAGGTAAGTCGAATGCTGTCTTCCCTGTCCGATTTCTTCATATCATGTCATATAGGCAGAGTTGTTTTTACATGAATACATTAATATGTATAATAACAATGAGTCAGCTTACCATCTTCGAAGGATGAAACAAACTGCTGATATCACTATAACGATAACAACCACAATGGTGGCAGCTGAAACTCCAACCGCAATACCAACAATACTTGAGGTATCATCAACTGAAATACGATCATGGATATACAGTGTTGTAACATTGCATGTAATTGACATGTGCAGGTTGCATGGTCCGTGTTTATACTGTATATATACACAGTTTGTTTACATGTCGTTTTCATACATTCCATAACCTTCAAAACCGAAATAACTTTTGGACCAGGAAGATAAAGATCGAATGACAACAGCCATGACATACACGGTGTTTTACCTTTACATAATTCACGATTTGCATTATTTAACAAAGAATAAACGGCAAACTTTATAAACCAGGACGTCCTTATAGCATGGTTCTTACGAGTGGTGCTCCATAGATGAAGTCCTCTATGCTTTATTTGGTGGAAATCGTGCAATTTATGCACACAACCACCTCGTGTCGATTGTGTGATCGCTGACACGTGACACAGTTAAAAATCTCGTCCTGCAACAACTACGACCAAAGGTAACATAAAAAATCCGAAATATCCTCAAAACTGATGCTCGATTCACCGTAAGACAATTAGCTCGATGACAAACTTGTCGTTAGCAAGAGTTCATGCACTTTTGAAGAAACACCTAAAAGTTAGAAAGATAAATGCAAGGTGGATACCCCATTTGTTAACGAATGAGCAAAATAAGACGTGTGTAACAATGACAAAACAACTTCTCAAAATGTACCCAAAATATAGTAAAAAAGGCTTTTGATAATATAGTCATTGGTGATGAGACCTGCGTGTATTATTTTGAACCAAAGCGGAAGGTTGCCAACCGAATATTGGCCACTAAAAATGCCAGACGCCCAAGTATTTCAAAACGAATTCGAACGGTAAAGAATGTTTTGTATGCTATCTTTTCACTGATAAGGGTCCAGCTATTCAAATCGTGTAGCCAAAAGGCAGAACGGTCACAGGCAAATTCTATCAAAACGATATTCTGAGAAAATTAAAGAACTACTATAAAAGTCCTGCCCAAACCAGGACTTAAGTATGTCCGACTTCTGCATGATCATGCAATCGCTCACACGGCACGTATTGAGACTGACTTTTTAGAGTCAGAGAAGGTTACCGTCCTTCCGCACCCTCCGTATTCGAAGACTTGAACCCCTGTGGCTATGTTCTCTTTCCAAAACTTAAATGTCATTTATCTGGAAGGTGAAACTATTCGAGACATGCCCTTGGATTAGTTCTGGGTACCATAACTAAATGATCTTTTTATTGACTGACGTCGATCTTTAGTTATTGCACTGTCCTCTTTAAAAGTCAACTGTTTAAGATAAACGCTCGGAATGCAAGTTCACTGATCGTAATTCGCCGAAAAAATAGCACATTCGTATAAAAGTAATATAAATCAAATGTTTTGTCAAAAAGTTATCAATATATCACCTGCTTATAACCATCCCACACCCGATGTTTCAATTCACTTCCGTGTTTACACTAACAGAGCCGCCATTGTAAATATTTACATGTGTTGCAAGTGCGCGCATGTGCGCTTTTGAAAATAAGATTTTTGATGAAACATGGTTGAAAATGTGTCTTTATTGAAACAAACCTCTAAATAGACATCTACATAATAAATAAACACGTTATTTTCAAAATCAAACTTTAAAGTTAAATTCGCACTAAAAATAATGCTATTTTCGCAGACGACAATCCATGGTAACACCGGGAAACCCCGGGATTTCCCAAAATGAATCACATGGTTGGCTTCGGAACACTTTTCTTATTTTCGCTTTTCAAATAATGGCAATTTGCAACAGGGTTGAAACAACGGACGGAATTGATGGTATTTTTTATGATACATTTCGTTTTTGGTGTACGTTGGTAGAATATGGTTCAATTCATAGGGGGACGATGTTTATTTTGTTGAAAACGTGCGTTTTGTCATAAAACGAACGCGACTCAATCTGAGTCGTACACCTGTTAGGTTTTAAAGACGAAACGTCTTAGACGATGAATTGGAATAATCACTGAAATGGAATAATCATCGTCTAAGAAGCTTGGACTACCCTTGGATCTGCTGTTTATCAGTGTCTGATTGGTGTCCCCATTGCAGTGTAAGAAAAATTCCTTCAAAAATGGATTGACCGGCTAAAATGGTGTGTTCTGGCTGGTGGAGAGTATTTTTAAGGGCAGAGCAAATTATAATGAACAAATGAACTTCCGCTATATGAGCACCGATGCTAGTGACATTAAATTTGGAACACCCCTCGTAAGTCATGTCTAAAATTACTTAAAACTAAATAAACAAAACATTTTCGTCCGTTTGTATAATGTTTTAATATATTGGAACTTAAATAGTGTAGAGATTCATGAAATAAGTTTTTATTATTGTATTACCATGTGCGCATGTAGGTCCCTCGAAGTTACCAGTGCACCCATCAGTACAATGTCCATCGTCCTTATCACAACGATTGTTAGCGCACCTTTCACTGCAAGTCATGTTGCAATAATCGCCATGGAAACCGTTTGGGCATGTCAAACATATTCCATTATGTTTTTGACACACTGTGTTTAGTCCATCAGCATAACATGACGTTTTGCAAGGTGTGTCACATTTAAATCCATAGAAGCCATTATCACACGTTTCGCAAACTTTATTTGAAGAACAGTAACGACAATGACCACCCGCAAGACAACATTTGTCCCCTGTATATGGCTTTCTACATTCAAAGCAAGCGCCAGATGCATAATCGCAAACATTACCATTGCATCCCGGTGAACAGCTTAAGTTACAATGAGATCCATAGAATCCGTTTGGACAAGATATGCAATTGCCAGTTTGCCTATTACAAACGTTGTTAGAACATTTCGTTGATCGGCATAGGACATCACAGGTCAGTCCATGGAATCCGGCCATACAGTCCTCACACGTTGGACCGGCATAATTCTGGATGCATGATCCACACGTTCCATTCGTGCGATAACAAAGTGAGTTGTAACACTGTTTTGGACAAAGTTCTTCACACATCAGACCGTAATATCCCGCTGAACATTCGTCACATATATTGCCGTGAAAATTCTCTGTACACGTTACGCAGTACCCAGTGTTCCTTTCACATTGTCCTTGACAAGTGGTTGGACAGATTTTCGAACACGCTGCACCCCAATTATCAAGCATACATATGTCGCATTTAACACCTGTAATATTGGTTGACTTACATTCAAGGCAGTTCCCCGTGTCTCGTTGGCAGACATTGCCCTTGCATGTAGTAGGGCATTGCTTTTCGCACTGTTGACCATGTCTGCCGGGCGCACATTCATTGCAATGACTGCCTGTGAAACCCTCTTTGCAGTTACACATTCCATCATGTGTATTACATACATTATTTGTACACCCAACGGAACAATTGTTTTGACAGTACGATCCATAATGTCCCTGTTTACAAGTATTGCAATCATCGTGCGAACTACACTTGGAGCACGTTTCTCTGCATTGCAGTGCGCAATCATTAACTTCGTTATCGGTCAACAAGTCTCTTCCGTTGTAATATCCGTCTTTGCAAGACTGACAAATTCTCTGGTCAGAACATGTGTTACATTTACTTGGACAAACACTCAGACACCGTTCGGTTGTGTTGAAGAAACCATCTTGACATGATGAGCACATACCGGGCGATGCGCAAACGCAATTACCTGGACACGACAGGGAGCAGTCTGTGGTAGAACCTTCATTGTAGTACGGGTCATAACATTCCTGACAGTTGGTAGATGATGTACATGTCTTACAATTAGTAGGACATTCTTCGGAACAGTCGTTATATTGTCCAGTATTGTAGTATCCATTTATGCATTCCTGGCAACTAGTTTCTGATGTACACGTTGCACAAGTGTCTGGACAATCTACACAACCCTTAAATGTGTTAGTATTCCTAGTGACGGTAGTAAGATACTTTCCGCTCTCGCATGTCGCACAGTTTTTATATGCTGTTCGTTGACATGTGACACAATCATCTGGACATTTGTTGTAGCATTTATTCCCTCCCATACCATCAATGCATCCGTATGTACAAATATCATCCTTCCATTCACTTTGTACATATGCCCGGCCACAAACCTTATCTATACAACATCCACAATTTTCACAACCTGGTTCGGGTGCTGTTACAACTGAAATAGATCATATAACTTAACAACCTGCTTATATAGCTGTTGCGACTAAAATATGAATAAAACCTTCTTATCATAACTCATTCAAACAATATCTGTACCTAGTGCACTTAACGGCTAAAGAAAATAAATCCAACCTATATATAATAAGGACGGGAATATTTAATGTTTAACATTTTGAATTCAATGTCTTTTTTGTTTCCTTAGGTATTGCATATTCTATTGAATTTACGTAATGATTTAATAAAATGTACATTGGCCATTGATATTACGAATAATATGGCTTACGATTGACAACTCGTAAGGCTATTCATCAGATTGATCAATATGTTAGTACAGTGAATGATGAACTTGCATTAACAATCAACAACCCTTTATATCGCATCATTTAACATTTGTATTTGTAGATGTTTCATATTAGTATCAAATTACTTACTGACGTAAAAACGGCAAAGCAATTCAAGTAGTAGAACATGGTTTCGGGATCTCATTCTGAGTAGTATATTACAAGTACCTGGTTGCATCTGAAAGAAATAAACCGATTATTAAATCACTTTTGAAGAATCATATCATCATCACACCATCTTGCTCTATAATGGGATCGTCGTTTTTCGCTCAACATCCAGTGTCCTGTACAAATCATGGATTGTCGTAAACCTTGTACCTTGTGGATTCCAGTCAAGGTGTTGGCTTGCAATGTTTAGCTCGTATCTTCGCAGCGTATTCATGTAAGAACCATTCTCATTTCTGTTTTATACTTTTGCGTCTGTGATCGGTTGACCTCTAGTTCCTGATTGGAGATATTCTTTGGTCACCCTCTATGAAGTATTTGTCTTTACCAGTTATTAATGAATTCTTGAATATTCTTGCTTCTTCTCAATAAGAATAATATAGAAATAATTATAATGATGATTCTGCAACCAGTGTCATCCAGGAAGGCGACCTTTTTTTTTTCCTTACTACTATTGTGTTCTGTGATGAAACGTTTTACGAAGTTACCAATAGAGGAATTAATGAAAAGGGTATGGTCGGGGATGATAACGCGTCGAATGGTGATATCATGCCTGGGCATATGCTTGCTGGATTACATAATTTAATATTAATATATATTAACAATATAGATGTATGAAGTTAAAGCATACAATGATGCAATGGTGACAAAAATTGGTGTTTAATGCAATCATAATGAAAAGAAAACAACTTTTAATATAGTGTACAGAAAATTGAAAGTCCAAGAATTTCTAAAACGTAATACCTCTATTGCTTGCCAACAAGTATCCACACTTTGCTATCATACATATATCTCAGTCAATTGTCACCAGTGCTGTGTCATTGGTGTTCACAAAACACAATATTTTCGGCAATATCTATACTATTCTAGCTAGTGTTGAGTCCGTATAATGCTGATGAACTCGCTTAATTTACCTGTAATCAAATATCAACAGTGAATGTTCACTGTCCATATAAAAATCACTGTAAGTTATCGTAACTTCCTTCATCGTGAATGAGTAAGGAGTATTGAATTTAATTTGTTTTATGGAGGGCCGCCCCATCTACATTGATTTGTTTGGACGCATTCATCAATTGAAAATCTAAATGGTATTTACTATTGATCTATTTGAAAAGACCGATAATAATGTTCTCATAATAATAAACGTAATAAACGTTGGCAAAATTTAAAATATATGTTTAGTTACATGTATACATGTATACTTAAAATATATATAATAATAATAATAACAATACTATAATATATGTGCGTTGAAATAATATATTATTTAATTATCGACTTAATGTAAGAATAACCGTTGGAAATAAAGAGGATCTATCACGAGTTGTCAATTGATATAAATTTATATTAAACGAGTTTTGGAAATTTTATTAAGCGAGCCTCTGGCGATCTTAATGATATTTCCTGAACGAGTTTAATATAAATATATCAATTTACAACGAGTGATAGATTCGTTTTATCATATGACACTAAAAGCGCAAAATACGCATTGATTTATTGGAAAAACTCAATAACTTATACTACACGTGGTACGTATAACTTTTTATTACCCCTCACTTTTTTCGCAATGTTAATTTCCCATAGACAAACAGGTAGTATTTTTACTGTTACGATCAAGCGGATCAACATACCACGTGATTGAACATTTTTTACTGTCAGCAGGGTGATAATACTTTTTTTACAGTACTTTCGATGTCACGTGGTATATTTATGGAAAAACAAACATGGCGGCGTATTCAACCCGCATAAACATGTTTTAGTTCGAGTTCTCCTATTCAGCCTAGTATTTGGTGCCGACAAATATTCCAAGAGTTTGGTGTATCTTAAGCATTGATACTTTTCGCTACAAAGTTTACGTTGGGTTAATTGGAGTTGATTATTTTCTGGTCGACAGGTGTACACGAAGAAAGGTCAATCCGTTAAATAATCAGGTAATTAACTAATCACACTCGATTTCAGTACTTGGGAACAAGGAACATAGTCTTTAACTCAGGTTATAATTCAGGTATTATACCATGAAATCGACTGCTGTAGAGTTCAAAGCTTGGAATTGAAAGAAAGTTTATTCGTACCCGTAACGATTCGTACCCTGTAAATATATCTACCAAAAACAGATTGTGGACGAAAAAAGTTCGGGGTAATAAAATTAATAACACATAGCTTTGAGGGTGACAGTAAAACTGTCAGCCTGAGAATAGTACTGTTGCTTCGCCCTTGGGTAACAGTACTATCCTCAGGCTGACAGTTTTACTGTCACCCTCAAAGCTATGTGTTATTTATATAATACGTACTGGCTATACTAACCTTGATACAAGGAAAGTCATGTGATAAATTCAAATTTCTTACCTTACAAGTACATTATTCTTCTATAAATCACCAAATCTGAACAGTTACGTATCCTTTTTGTTTGATCAACAAAATACGTTCAGAAATATTGAAGATAATTGTAATCAACAAGTTTAAAGGGAAAGAAAATGCTAACAAAGCGTTGATTTTATTTTAAAATTGTGATCATTTGAAACGCAATGGTGAAAACCGAATTGAAATCGGACACACAATAATAAAGTTATTGCATTTCGAACTTCCTTACCCGGTTAGACTGCATACATTACCATAATTGGCCACAACAGGTTATTTAAGATGGCGGTTGTTTGTTTGCATAACATGCACATAATTTGAAAAGGGTATTTAATGGATGAATAGGCAACCTCTTACTTCTTTGTCGCATTTATTTGTTTACTCGGTGCAAATTCAATCCGCCAGTGAACAGATACGGCGTATATAATCTAGATAATAAGTCATCACATCTCCGCATTCTTCATGTTAAATCGGTCCTATTTCATGTATAGCTATTAATGTGTTATACGAGAAGTGTTCAACTTATTTATGAACAGAAAATGAACATCGATATTTGTTTACCCTAACAATGAAATTGAATAAAAACTTTTATATTGTGTAAAGTAATGAATCAAGAAGTATATATAATAATTGTAAATTGCCAATACGTTACGGGTAAATTATAATCAGCATTGCAGTAGAGGGTGTTGTTATTTGCGTTTTGAAGGTCCAAAACTCGAAATATTTATGTTTACATTTTCCTTCTTTAATCGATGTTTTAGTATCAACCAGATAGTAAATTATATTGTTAAAGCATTAAAATACCTTGACATACACTGTTTGGTTATAACATATATAAAAGTTTTATTCTTAAGTTTATAATTTGGCGTTGTATCTGGTGCTTTGAAGCTGAATCTGGATGAAAAAATAATTTCTTGGAACAGTCAGTAGGAACGATACACAATATATTTGTTAAAAACCTTATCTGAAACGCTGTGTGCATATACCATAGCCTTCAAATTCGTCAATTTGATATTGATTGTGACGTGCGTCTTTCCATAATAACAAACACAATGCCCTTCTATGATAACGGCTGCGAACACATAAAGCTGGACAAATACCAACTTCTCCCTATCCCTATGACCTTTTCTAAAAAAGCATACCCTAATCTATTATAACATTCTCTAAGATACAGTATTGCTTCGCCATGGTGAAGCAAATTTTCCACATAATGTTGCTAATTTCGCATTTCTAGACTCCAAGACCTGTGGCAGCGATGCATGTTTTTCTTCATTTTCAGGATAGAAACTTCGCATTTTCCCGGAACTATGCATTCGACTTTTTCAAAATAATTTCACTGATAGTTACTATGAACACTCCCATTAGTGGTACTATTCCGCGTTTAGCTAATGGATCATCATATATATCATACAACCAATTTAACTTTATAGTGTAGGTTTTGGCAATGTTGGGCAATTTTTCAATTTTTGGTGCCATTTCACCGTTACTGGAAACAGAACTCCTATAATCCTTCTAACGACAAATATTACCAATTTTCTAATTAAAAATGCAAAAAAATAATTGACCAACACTTTCTTAATGCTTTTAAACGGACCGTTTTGCCTTAAAAACAGAAAAAATAACATCATTTACTAAATTGTTGTTTTTAGCTTTAACCAAATGAAATATACAATATATAATGAACATATGCTGAACTTCAAACATTTTATCGTATGGTTTAAAAGAAATATTTCAAATGTTTTTTTTCAATATTCCAAAATCGGCGTTCATGTTTTGTTCATAAATAAGTTGAACACCTCTCGTACTCGTCAAATGCTCCGTGTTGAAAGTCACCTAACGATATCTTTGGATTAGGCAAATCGTTTGAACCATTTTCATTAGTTTGTACAACTACAAATCATATCATTCATTAATATGAAAAAGTGCGCCGCATACACCGGAGATTACGTCAATGAATGCCAATGGGTTGCAGAAATCACATAAATGATGATGTAACGTATTTGGATAAAAATAACTTAAATAAAGTGAAAGTGATGTAAATCAATCGAAACTTCTTCACGTCATACGATACAGACCTTGATTTTTTAGCGCGTTACGTCATGTGATGTCATCACCTATAACGTGACGTCATTGCCATGACGTCATCATTTATACTTAAATTTGGTATGAACTTTTATATCTTAATATTATATTATGGTCTAGGGAAAATTTTAAACATCGTTATACAATTAAAGATAATTGATGAGCGAAAACTTAAGACGTTAAATGACTATTTGTTTTATTCACTATTCACTACGAGATTCCTAAACACAAAATTCAGTAAATTAAGGCTGAACAAATTTTGAATTGGCCAAAACCTCGCAAGAACGGGATATTGGTATGTCGATAAAATCGGCCCGCTTCCCTATTAAACAACTGTATGATAAGCGAGTACCACAGTTATGTTAGTATGGCATTTGGTATTAGGAATTCTGGATATAAGATGCTTTTTATGTGACCGCAAGTATTTTCTGTCATTGAATGAAAACATTTGCGCGTTACAATAGTGCTCATAAACTCAACTAGAGTTTGACACAGTATGAACAAGTTATGAATCTTAAGAACACTTACACTGTAAAACACTTCTAACTACTCAAAAGGGCAACATATCTTTTACGTCAATTTAAACTGATTATTCAAGTGTGATACTTATTAATAATAAGCTAATTTGACTCACTTAAGGTTCTAGTATTTTCTATCAGATTACACGGCAACATTCTTACTCGTTAGATATATTATGATTATGTTGCCATAAGTATTACAATGGTTTGAGATAAACTATTGGCCTTTTGTAGTTCATTTATCTAAGAGCATACAAGTGGAATCGCCGGACTAATTGAATAGCTTTTATAGAATTTACATCGTTAAAAATAGCTCAGTGTTGATTGAGCATATACTTGACATCGCAGGACATATTACATTTTCCGTTTCATAGCATTTTAATTTCGTCTGTAAGAAAACTAAGGATGAAGTATATTAACCTTTTGTTAGCGGTGTTACATTGATACTTAGTTGGAACTTACTCAGCTAACGAGACAGTGTTTTCTAATGTTATCGGTACATTGGAACTGATATCCAGGCGGACGCTAAACAATGAAGGTAGTATATAAACTTTTATTACGCTTATTTTCTCAGAATTTTGTTTTCTTCATTTTTGCAGTGCAAACTGAAGCCGCTAATCGCGTTTCTTAATTGTACAATATATACTGAGAACATCTAGAAACGCAACACTGGGGTTACTGTCAACACTTTTACACGTTTGTATGATTGACAACCAAACTGTTTTTACTTGATGATATTTTATTTCGTGAACAATTCAACTGTAATATTGTTTTCATAAAGTGCAATCGATGCGACTGAACAGTGCTTGTGTGTTAAGTGCGGCTAAAAAGTAATGACACACAAATTGGTAAAATCCTTTTTCTTCAGAATCGATGTTCTAACTGATAAATTTAAATATTGATTAATTATTGATTGATTGCATATTCATGATGTCCAACAAAATGTTTACAAGTGTATAAATCAGTTGTGAAGTTTGCTTGTATATCGTACACTTATGTGGAGTTACTGGTCCTGTCGGACAGTTGTATCACATTGATGACCTGGACACGGGTGGTTGTAAGCGGTGCCAAATTGCTAGTAGAGTGTCTCCAGATGAAACATCGTTGGTTCATGATAATTTAGCCGAAGTGAAACCTCCCATTTGATGTCCCCGTCATAGGCATCCGAATCGCCTGATTTCACTCATGTTCGGAATATTCTACCATGTTTATTACAAAGATTAGAACTTTTCTTCTGTGATTCAAAGCAAGTTACACCAAAAGTTATCATGCGTTAATAGTGCACGTGGAGAACGTGTGTTTTGTGATGTTCTTGACTCACGGAAGTTACGTAACCCAATCAATTAAATTTGTACAATAGCCAAGTTTCTACACGGTTATACAATATTATTAGACAAAATTAAAATATGTATTAACAATGAAATTAAGAAAAACACAGGCGTGAAGACGTTGCGTTTCTAGATGTACTAGGCATATAATATAAAAGCATTGCGCTGTTTATGATAAAGACCTGAATATATTTTTCTCACAATCAGCAATGTTTGACTTTCGTTTCTGTTGTCGTTAAATGCGACAAAATATTAACATCGACAATAAAACGGACACGTTTTAAATCAAACTTACGGAATATGTTATTACTGTGAATTAACCAAAAAAGGGTGAAACCCGTCAAAAGCGTCGGAAATCAGAGAACCAACAAAGCTAAAAGGGCCTAAATTAATTTAAATTAAAATTTTGCGAATTCTACAACCAATTTATTGTTGTTTATTGTAAATACATACATTACAATAGATTTGCCTGTGAAATGAGAAAATGCGATTACCGCGATTCGCCGGTGGTTTTACAGTGGTCAATCGCGCTGAAATCGCAGCGATTGTCCACGCAAGTAGAAAATCGTCTATCAGATGCATCGCGATTTTGGCAAAAGTCGCAAAAGCTGTACTGTATTTAAGACCAAAAATCATAAATATTTTTATTTTTAGCTTGGCAATGTAACTACTATATAATATAATCCAAACTATGACTTGAACCCGTACTTAATGGTGCTCAAGCAGTTGTCTCACACTTGACCATTGTATATGTTGCAATTTCACCAGGCTATGTTTTTGTCAATACATCCCTTATAAATACTACATATTGCCGACAATTAGCAATAAATTAAATGATTAGACTTCACAAAAGTCGTCAGACAAATTCGAAAAAGTAATAACAACGTAATATCAGACACCTGTGCATTGTTAACACACTTACACTACACATTATAAGATTCGGATAAGTCGAGTAATATGGTTATCTCAAGCATTCAGCTTGTCCCGTTGAGTCCTCGAGATAACGAATGTTAGAATTGTTTATTCAGCCAATAATATTCTGAGGGAACATGGATGGCAAGTAACATATGAATGGTTTCGTCATACTGAAATGTACACTATACACTATATGTTTTATTTCAGAAAAATTGGACAAGTTGGTTGAAAGTGTAGGTAGACTTGAAAGTGTGTATGGTAAGTATTTACTTTTACATTTCTTAAGACGTTGATTGTCAGCATACTATAAATATTACACATAATGGCATACAATATCGCGTACAATCGCAGTTGAAGAATACGTTGGAGAATGGGTGTCGCAGTGTATTGCATCATACGTTATCAAAGGGGTAGAGAATAGATGGTTGCTTTTCAAATTTCGCGTCATTAATCAACAGTGATAATTTGAATGTAGTTAGTTGTTTCTGTATTAACGAATCATTGGTATTTACTACTGATATTGATTAAGAATATCGCCAATGTTAAATTGAAGCTTCAAACGGAATGTTCCTACCAAACGAGGATGGTGTTTAGGGGAACATATCACAACAGTCCTTGAACATTGTTTAATGATTGTATACAACAAATGAAATAGTGTAAAAATACAACTACAACTATTACTAACATAGTAGTCAATATCATGCCTCATACGAGGGGTGATCAATATATTCGAGGACTTTTCATCTAGCATAGGAAGGACGGTTGGCGTTACAAAATTAGATTATTCCAATTAAGAATAAAGCACGATATCTCAGGTTTGGGACGCAATATCAAAATAACCCTTTTGATTTGGAGTCAACGATTTCATGTTTTGTAGCCTATACTAGTCTTCGTTTTCGCCAGTTACATTTGGTTAAGATCTGTGCGTCTTATTTCGTAGAATTTAACGGAAAGTGTCACTAACGGGGTGTTATTTTTGTTGTTTATCTTTATTTTATCAACTCAACCGTTTGACAGAGACTCTAAAATCACATAAACAACGGAACCATATGAAAATGGCCAATTGGGAGCGCACATAATTCGAGCACAAATTAGTCAAGTTATTTTGATAATATCGCGAAGATTTTACAACTTTCGCGTTAATTGTCATAGCATGTCGTTTCTCAGAAATAACGTTACGTCCGAGATGCTCGACATTGCGTGCTTCACTATGGTTACAAAATATGACGTCATCAAGTAAATAATGACGTTGTCATCAAGTAAATTAGAAAAATCGCGAGATAATTGATTGATCTACATCAGCTTTTTATTTTATTTTAATTACTGTAGTTCCAATATTTCAAAATTAAGAAGGAAAGTCCTCGAATTTATTGATCACCCCTCGTAGGTCTTTACCTTCGGGATAAAAGGTGTCACTAATAATATGACGTCACCTTACGTGGCTGCTTTTATCAAAATAGATGATTTATAAATAATAAGATATGTTAATATATATAGCTACAACTATATTTAGATATTTGTTACTATAGGTCACAAACCACCAAATAGAGTTGTTCTTTAACTCAATGTAAAGTGACCTAGGTCAGTCAAAAAAAATGTCAACTTTTTGTCCATGGGGCCCTCTCAAAATCTTTTAATCAATAGAAATAGCATCCAGCTTGAAGAAAATGAAAAAAAAGTAGGGGGTCATGTATCATATAAGAAAAATTTGGTTCGTCAAACGCGGTGAACAGATTTTCTCACATGTAGGATTTACTCACTGTCCGTTAGCCCCAACCTTACTTTCACTTTCATATTTAAGCCAGAATACAAAATATTTCTGAATAAAACAATGTCACTACATCACACACATGCATACAAAGCATTTAACACCAATTTCATGATTCTCATGCTGATTTGTCAAGACATACCCCCATTTTCAGTCGCTTTAAAGTTTTTTAACGGACTATTTGACTGTATCTGAATTTGTTCCGCGTAGGCATTTAGTGGTTATTTACCTATAGATAGATTTTGTTACTATACATAGTGATACGTGTTACTACATATATTTCTGCTATTTTGTCTACAGATTGTGGATGGCCAGAATTACTTTATGGACATTTTGAAGGCAAATCAACGGTTTATCGTGATGTCCTACAAGCAGTGTGCGACGAGGGTTATAGTCGAAGCGGATATCAGGAAATCACTTGTAACACTGATAGAAAATGGAGTAGTTTACCTATATGCAAACAAGGTACATGTAACGCTGATAGAAAATGGAGTAGCTTACTACATACAAACCAGGTAAGTGTAATACGGATAGAACGGAGTAGTTTACCTACATGCAAACCAAGTAAGTGTAACACTGATAGACAATGGAGTAGTATACCTACATGCAACCCATGTAAGTGTAACACTGATAGACAATGGAGTAGTATACCTACATGCAACCCATGTAAGTGTAACACTGATAGACAATGGAGTAGTTTACCTACATGCAAACCAGGTAAGTGTAACACTGATAGAAAATGGAGTAGTTTACCTACATGCAATCCAGGTAAGTGTAACACTGATAGACAGTGGAGTAGTTTACCCACATGTAAACAAAGTAAGTGAATCTATTCTATCACTTAGGCTGATCGATAGAGCATTCATGCGAAGTTTTCTATTTTTGTAGGTTATATGTTTCGGTTGTATAATACCTTCCTTTGTACAATTTGCATTTTAATATCGTTTTTTCGGTTGAATCGTTCAAGCCTCGATGAGTGCTACCGCTGACGCATGTGTACAAAAATAATGTATACAAGAAGCTTTGAATTTGATTTAGCAGAATAAAATTCGAAATATATTTTGTGCTTGTAGATTGTCAAGCACCTCATGTGCCTAACAGTTTGGATTATGGGAACGATAAAACATACCGTCATGGCTCTAACATCAGGATAAGATGTAAACAAGATTACATGCTACATGGGGCACGCTCCTTGCGATGTGACGGTGGAAACGGCTGGGTTGGTGGCAATGCAGAGTGTCATTTAGTTGGTAAGAATACCCTTAAATTACTACTCAAATTGAAAAAAAACAATGAATACTTCGGCAGACTGATTACACCCTCATCCGACAAAGGAGCGTAATTGTGGTCAAAGTATTCGCAGCGCCAATTCTGCATGTTAAGGTGGTTCATGTGTGAAAGTTAAAGAATATCCAGCAGATACTGTATGCGAATTTACGTCCACGAGAGTTTGTCTACGGACAGACGGACAGACAGATTGACGGATGGACAACAATTTCTTGAGTTATCTGCCTTTAAAAAAACCAGACAGTCGAGCGACCAGCACCCGTAGGCGGTGCTAGGGTTTAATTGGTTATATACTGTATTCACACTCGAACTGAACTTAATTTGATCTATAAACTAAACAAATGAAACGAATTCAAATTAAGTATAAGGTACTCCATATTTTACACTAGATTGCGGCCAACCCCCTGTAGAAGAATGTGGTACATACGGGGAAAACTACAATACAACCATAAACTCAACATTATCCCTGACATGTAATGAAGGTTTCCTAAGATTTGGATCAGACTTCATTCGCTGTGATACTGATGGGAGATGGAAGGGTAGACAAATGTGTATGGAGAGTAAGTGATACCTTGGTCCCATTCAGATTGTTTTGCCTTGGTGACATACTCCCAATTTAATAAATGTGTGTCGGAATGGATCGGGAAATAAGTCCTCGCTGTCACAGCTACACATTCATTATTTCTTAATTAAAATATATTTCTCATGTCCATTTGTGTTCGATTGGGTACCAAATTACTATTGATGCATTTTCGCTCTTTTAATATATACTAAAGCGATCAATCGACTGTATGGTGTTAACATGTCTGTTGCCTGTACAAAAAATAAAAACGTGCACATTATAAGATTTTCCGCAAATGTCATTGTACATAACAGGTGCTACCCAAACATGTATCTTTTACAGGAACTTGTGTTGATTACATTATGCCGAACGGAACCAACTCAACCGAATGTATGTTAAAGACGAGCGATGCAATATATATAGCAGACACTCAATTATTAGGAACGTTGACCTATGCAAACAAGACTAGTTGTTTAAAATATTGTCTGGAAAGCCACAACGCGTTCACTGTTATTAACCGAACCTGGCGATTTTGTTCATGTCTCAGAGTCCTATCAACATACTATGGCTACGTGAGTAATGAACGCAACAACGATTTCTTCTTTCGTGAAGAAGACAAGGCTACATACATAAAGAACTTGCAATAATGTATATTGATGAGGTGCATATACCAAGTCATACATGTGTATAATATGTTCAATGGCATCTTAGCAATCTGGTTTTATGCTTAGCGTCGTTTTTTGAAGCAAATGCACTTGAAAAACAGTACATTGTCACGTTTTTCATGTTCTATGGGATACTTTGTTCTAGTAAAGATGTGTTTCAGTTGCATTTTAAAACTGACACCGATATTAATGTTGCCGAGCATGCACTTACTAGTTGCGCTATATCTGTAAAGGCACTACAAAATGTATACGGATCCTAGTGAGACAGTGTTTTTTTTATATGTTGTGTTTGTATTTTGTTCGTTTTTTATGCTCGAGAGGTATTTTGTTCTGGTAAAGCAACTGTTGTGTTTCAGTTGCATTTCTTAACTGACATCAACATTAATGTTGCTGAGAATGCATTAACTAACTGTTCAAAATATGAAATACCCCTTTGGGTTGGTATTATCATTCTGGAGTGTAAATGCAACTATAAAGTGTACACGGATCCAAGTGAGGCAGTGCTTTTTAGGACTGTGTTTTGTTTTTGTGAGAGATAACTATATTTTAGATAGCCAGATCAGACGCTAAACATAAAAGCAATGTGTTAAACCCTAAAGCATGGTAACAATTGTGGTTAAAAATCATTTTGGAGGTTTGGCCTGTATTTCCTATAGAATGAGAAGTGTCATGTCTGAAAATATGTAGTCAAATAAATAGTTTACCAATACGTGTAAATAGTCTATTACTTATATACAACCTAAATCATATACTTTGAAAGTATACCCGTATAGAGCATAGCAGTCGATTAAGTCAATATCGTTTAGGAAATTGGAAGTCATTGTAAAACATGACAGCGAATCACTACGCATTAACGCAATTTTGAATGACACAGACGAGGGTAGAATATGGAGCAAAGAAATGAGGTTTGCTCTGTAGTATCTTGCCTAAGCAAAGCGTATCTTGACTTCATCATTTCGGCTGTATTCCATTTAATTGAATATAGAAGGCATTGGTTAGTTCCCATGGAAGGTGCAAGTAATCGCTTTGCATAGACACCGGACATCTGGTGATGCATTTGGCTTTTGACAAATTTGCCAACCTGTATGAACTTGCTTGACCACATTGTATTAATAATCGGTCAGGGTATACAGCATACATGAGAGACAAAATAAAGAGCTATCAAAATACCACAACTTATTCCGCCTCAGTCAATTAAACTGGCCAGTTGCAATAGTAAGCAATAGTAAGCTGACGAGACCATGTGCAAAATGGACGACGAATACATATTTTTCAGATGTCAAACTGTCATAAATACTCATATATAACTCGACATAACTTGTTTCCATGACCCTATTACATTTTATAATGCGAGTATTTACCATCAATGGATTATCGACGTCAGTAAAAATTAGTGATATTTTTTTAGTACAGCCCAATTAAGGAAACATAACGTCAACGACGTCGTATGTCACATTATGCGTAGCGTCATTATGACGTCATATTTGTCAGACGAAGATATTCGTATTTAAATGCAATCTTTCCAGTTAAGCTAATTACTGTATACATGTACATGTAATTGTGTGAGGAATTGAAACAAGGAAAGAACATAATATTTGCTATTTTTTATGAAAAATCTTAATTAATTCACTCTTAATCACAAGTTCAAATATGTTTACGATTAGCTGCGTGAAAATATTGATTTCCAATATGAACTAAGCGAAACTTTGATGACAAAAATTATCTTCCAAATTGACCTATATCTAAAACTAGCCGGATTATAATACATTTTAAAACAACTAACTGCTGAAGATAATGTCGTTCTTCTTTAAAAGGGACGGCTCATCATTTCAATAGGCATAACCTGACTACATGTGTGACATATGATCAATTAAGTAAGTGTGTTTATCTAGCCATTTTTGTATTTCATTTGCAATATCTTTCCTTCGTAGAGTTTATATAATAGTACATTTCTATGTATGTAAAACGTTGTGTAGCGAAGTGAATTATATAGAAGTTTAAAAACATTTCTTAATAGTTGAGTGTCAGGATTGTGATGAGGCCGCTGGTTTAGAATGAGAAGGTCGTAACTACAAAATATATGATTTCTTTGTGAGATTGTGTCATCCTGCATTTTTAGGTGGCGAGCTTGATTATTGATTGTTTCTTTCGCTTATGTGTGGTCATTGCTTAGTGCAGTTTTGTTGCGGTTGTTTCTGATTTCTGTGCATGGATGGCTAGGTTGAGTGCTGCCTTCCCTGTCTGATTTCATCATACCTTTTTGTACTATAGTTACACCCAACCGCTTTAAAAACGCACCACATATGATATATCGGTTTTAGTGATGAAAACGTCAATTTATGGTTATTTATTTTCTGATCAATAATCTTCACTCTATATTCAACGATGTGTGTGATTTTCATGCAATTATTACGAGTTTGAAATGAATTATGACACAGATAACACTGAGACCCATGAAAGTGAAAGTCACAATTTCAAAAGCAAGTATAAGAGCCATTGATGCATGCACGTGGTATCTCCTCCTAAAGCATAACATTAATTACGTAATAGGATAGAATTATGTTCGACGTGATGTTTCCCACCATTCAAGCAAAGTTTG
Source organism: Spisula subtruncata (assembly GCA_963678985.1). Taxonomy (NCBI): domain Eukaryota; kingdom Metazoa; phylum Mollusca; class Bivalvia; order Venerida; family Mactridae; genus Spisula; species Spisula subtruncata. Next base: position 10,576,273 of record OY787677.1, on the reverse strand, counting down.
ACTTGAATTATAAATGTTATGTTGCTATGGCTGTCTGGCTAATACCATACGACCGAGTGCGATTCAGATATGCGCATTATGTGAACGTTAGATTGATTCAAGCCTTATTTAAACTTGAAGTCTTGGTTATGAGCATCAGACTTTCAGGACATATCCTGTGGTGCTTCTATGACACCTCAAATCAACACTATGAAGGAGCTTGAAGACAAAAAAAATGGGACTTTATGCTCTAAACGGGAGAAAACTCATCAAAAAATGTACTAAAATAATTTTCCTTTTTATTGACAATTATGAAAGAAATAATTAAGAAAATGCAATAATGTACTTTTGGCTTGTTGATTGACGTCCGTCATTATTTTGACACTGTGTGCAGCCATGCGGAACCAATTACAGTGACACAACCTGTGTCATGTTTCCTCATAGCTCGGGCTCAATACCTTTAGCTGGTTTCATCCAGGTCGGTCTTCGACTGTGCCATTCACTTGGAATCGATGTTCTAAGCCCACATGCATTGTATGGTGGCAGTTGAACCGCCATGCTAAGGCACCGAGGCTCTTTTCAGTTGAAAGCGAAGGCACAAGCATCGAGAACAAATATTCGAGATATTGGCAGCATAAAGATACCTTTAGCCAATATTGTTTATGTTGTTTTTTCAATGTGTACACCAACAGCGTACAGTTTTAAAGTAATATTGATCACACAGGTCGACGCGTTCGAGCTGCACGCGCAAAACATGCATAATTAAAAAAGTTCTCTGGGTGGGGTATTCCGAATGAAAAATAAATCGTTTTCTTTAATTAGGTCAAGCTGTTGAGCTGAACAAACCCTGCAATCTATCAATTTTAGCAAAAAATGTATTTTGACAAAATGTGATTATTTTCAATAGTGGTGCGTTCTCAAAGCGGTTAAGTGTATGTACGTCTTGAAAAATACCGACCGTAATGTTTTGTTGTATTATTTAAATTTGGTAATTTAATCTCGTTTTCATACAAAAGGGAACATGTTCGGTATATACTGGAACTGTTGAAACATGTGATGTTCTCGTATACACTAAATTGTGTATAAGTTAATATGTCTATAATTGCATGTATTGTATTCTTCATCACACGCATATTTCGTCCTTGGGTGCCAAAACTCTAGTCGTCAAAATGGTTTACAGTGGAGCCAACTATGACACCGTTAGATCGATCTCTGCTCTGGCGTTATGCCACCTGTATAGACTGTGTATTATGTAAATATGTTGGACTTCTTAACATGAAACATGTTTTGTTACTGGAATTTATCACGTAGGCAATGAACAGAGATACAACAAAGCATCAACAAACTACATAGTTGAGCGTAACTAAGAGGAAGTGCCGTATTGCATTTAAATGGTGATCTTTTGTCGATTCAGGTTTTTATCATGTGAACATTAAATCAATGCATATAATTCAAATTGTGATATAACCCATTTTTGTCGAATACTGTATTTAAATGGAGATATTCTTAAATCAACAATTCGAGTTTCTACTGTACTAAACAAGCGATGGGTTAGTCAAGTTTGTTTTTCCTTATGAGTATTCAATTAATGTGTATATTTCCTAAATCTGGTTAGTTAGTTCCCTTTTTATGATGTAAAATGTTTTGCGTCATTCGATTCAGGATTTTCTTATGAAAACAAAAGTAATGTTTATGTTTTCTAAATCGATTTAATTCCCTTTGTATGACGTAAAATGTGATGCGTTTGTTATTCAGGATTTTTTCCTTTGAACAATAAATTACTGTTTATATTTTCTAAATCCATTTAGTCCGCTAGTGTGTATCAACGACACTGTGTGTAAGATCGTGACAAAAATGGTCAATTGCGGAATTTTGTTTGGGTTTTTGCCTTATTGTAACATCAGCTTTTTGAAGGTGAAAATAAATATACAAATGAAATAAGTGTTACCGTTATTACTCGTGTTACATTTGTAAGTCGTGCCCCAAAATTTCAAAGCATATTAGTTAGTTGATAGAATTTTCGTAAAATATTACGATTTCCTTAGACGAATACAAATACATGTAGCTACAATAAATTGCAAACAAACATTATTTAGAGACTATTCTTCGACTCGTTGGAAATACACGTAAATATATAATCACCACAACTGTTCACTGAATGTGAATTAAGGAGCTGAACACAGAAAGCATATTCAAAACATCACATACCGCACTATTATTACAAATTACCAATACTTGAACAGGACGATCAATCTACTCGATAAAAGCGGAAGGAAACGTTAATATTTCGTAAATGGCTTCGTAAAACTGGTTATGTTTCAATAAAAGTTTAGTAGCATAATACTAGTATTGTATTTGTGTTCGTCGCCTTAAACAGGGGGCGGCAGGTAAACCAACAAAAGAAGAGTATGTACAAATTTCAATAAACAATGTTAACACAATTACAGCAACAATCCCACTATGTACAAATACTGTTTATATATCAAGTAAAGAGTAAAAGTAGCGGTTATCCAAATAAATATGTACGTATGTACGCTTTTCAAATTCTTGATGAACATATTTTGCAAATTTACATATTATTATTTTTTTAGATGAAGACAATAATCTTGTAAATATTCGGATAGTTAGCCAATGACACTGGTTATTTGGTAAAACAATAGTTAGTAAATGACGAAAGTCAGAACAAAGCAAGACAAAATGGTATTCGTCTTCCACAATATTCAAAGAACAAAGTAAAACACATGCCGCTGGCTTAGAATGGAAAGGTCGTAGCATCTACTTACTGCCTAATAAGACTGGCAAATATTTGAAATCTGCATCATAAGGTGCTTCTTATGAGCCTATTTGAAAATCGGAACTTGTCATGTTAACCAAAATGAAGCTGTAAAAGCTAGTTTTTCCATAAGTAAAGAGTAAATTTCCGACAGTTTTTTCTTGCTTTCTCAAAATATCGATGTTGTACTTATGAACTTTTAATTCGAAGCCAGAGATGTGTAGGTTGTAATTGTGAAATTGCCAACGAAACAACATGTTTTTGTGTCCCCCATACATACATATGATGTATAAAACACATTTTATGATCGTATGTTATACTTAAGGTACCTGGTAAAACAAAACATATATCGCTGGGTTAGAAAGATAAGGTATAATGTACAAAGTCGATATTTTTAGAAAGCAATACAACACTATCTGAAAATTACTCTTTACTGACGGTAAAATAGATAGTTGTTTTAACTTCACTTTGGTCTACATGAAAAGTTCCGATTTTCATGGAAATGGAATCATAAGACGTGCCATTTGATGCTTAGTTAAAATAATATCAGTTTTAATATGGTCGTAAGTTGTCTCATTTAAAGCCAGCGATATTTGGATTATATTTCTAAATGTACAAGGTTTACATTGTAATCATTGTATGCTCATTGTGAAAATCACAGGAGAATAAATGTACTGTATAGACCCAATATATCTTCAATGTCATATTGATGACTTTGAATGAGAAGGAAAACTTACAAACTTTCAAGACTCTTTACATTATTTGAAAGCTATGCATTACAAGGTCAACCTTGTCAATCTGTACTTGTTTGGTTTACCAAATTGAAGTGTTGAGAAACGTGTTTTTCAAAAAGTGGTTAACAACATGTTCTTACTTTCTCGACAAAGCGGGTTTTACATTGTACTTATGACCTTCTCATTCTATGTCAGCGATATTTCAATTGATACAACATCTTCTATACACAATAATATACTCAACGTTCTTCTTTACTTTCAATTATATTCTTACGATCATCATTTGACGTTAAGAAAGATAAATCGTCATGTAATATATCGGTGTAATAATTGTAATATACATATTCACCAATATGCTTAGACTTCTAATAAAATATCAGAACAAATCAAATAATGACGACAGCACTACAAAGCACGATATGCACCAACAAGGAAACATATGTGAATACATACATTTGTTAAATCCAAGGTAATGCTTGAATTACTACACCGGGTATGTCCATATATGGTATTTTGTCAAATGAAAGTTTCGCTGATTTCTTAATTATGTTTTCCATGTTCATATCGTCGTTTATTAATTTACTAGAACTAGTCTCTGAATTTAAATGTCATTTCACGTTTAATGGGGACTTCTACAATCTTATTTAAAACACAATGATAATAGAATGAGGACGATAGACAAGACAGGATAATTGATTTTGGTACAGAGCCTTCATATTAAAACTTGTTGATCTTATTTTTGAAAAGTTAAAATACTTTGATGGTGTTTAGTAATTTGAAATCAATATTTGTATAGACGAACAGTTTTGAAACAATGTATTCAACATTATGACTTTGCTTTTCATTAATGCGATATTATTATTGTGTCTTATAGTATATCTATTGATGCAATTTGTATCTAAGCCCTGATGAAGACTTAAATGAAACTCAAAACGTTGGATAATCTTAATTGGAGTTTGAATTGTATTTTATTATACTTATAATTTATCTTTAACATACTTTACAATATGCTACATGTACTGGGCGTTACATTTTGCCTGCCGTGATGTTTAAGTCTAAACTTTTCAAGGTGATAGAAGAAATAAAAGTATTATGAATAGTTCAGTGCAATATATATAATACAATTATCAGCTACACATTTGTACATAGTTTCACATTAAAACTTATAAATCTAGACAGACATGATAAGCATTAACATTAACAACAGAACACGAAATACGCAGAAACGAAATTAATACAAAATGATAGCTCAGATCTGATTAACATATTGGTATGATACTAAACAAAATTCTGATTTTAAATAGTTAGAAATTAAAACAAAATTATGTTACGACTTGAAGTCGTAAAAAGTATAATCTACAAGTGATACATGTTTGAATATCACCAGTAACCATGTACTATGACTAATTGGCTGGCTAAAAGACACACATTTTCGTAAATTTTATTATTTTAAATGAGCATTTCGACTACCTTATCATACACCCAACGATAGTTTAGCGGCCATTTTCTCATGTTCTCAAGCAACATTAATACTGGTTCACAGTGCATATTCGTATCGGCACGCGTAGTTTGTGTACCAGTATATCGATACCACAGTCAAAAGTGAAAGTTTAACATCCTTTGCCTGAGCACATGGCCGAACAAATGCATACAAAATGTAATACAAGACAACACCATGTGCCTTCCGACATGCTTTATAATGCTTAGAGCCGAAAAATCACCAAATAGTCATGACAAGGTGGATAAATGGGCAAGATGTCAATATGGATAAAAACAAAAAAATATAAAACCAAAGCATGACGTATCAAAATACTGTCAACAAGCGTACACTGTATAATACAGTAATTAAGCGTGCAATATCGAAAATCAAAGATGATATCGCAAGACACATCCTCATTGCATCAATAGCTGTTTTAACAAACACGTCAATGTTCTTTTAAAATGTTATCGTAGCCTTTAGCTGTCAGCTGTCTGTTGAAATAATGATGCGAGTACCTCCTTCTGTATTTGAACCCTGGTGGTCGCCAGATTAGTCTGCAAGCGCACTAACTAATGATATACTGAGGCACATTATGTAAGTACGGGTGAAGAAAGCTGTTGAGTCTCTAGCGTGCAAAATTGGAGTAAACGTTGTTTGAGTTAACATGAGCATCGGCACAGTGGAAACAAAACTCAAACTGTTCCTGAAAAACGAGAAAAAATATTAGGGAACAAATAATGAACGAATATTCCTACATATTAACTAATACATCAGACTCAAGCCATACATGTTTACTGGATTTTTAGTTGAAATGAGGTATACACCATGATAATCTCAATCAACATACGTGTACAGCTAAGTGAGGATATGGTGAGAGTGGCACGGCCGTTTATGTGTACCAGGTAGTCCTCGTTTGACTATAATAATAATTAAAATAATAATAGTTAAGATAATAATAATGACTTTATTTATCGTGGGTGAAATATTTGATTCTAGACCAATTTTGAATCTGGTTCACAATGTAGTATAGACATGATTGACGTATATAAAATACAACCTTATTTGGAATAGCCATTTTCCTACGAGTACGAAGTTGTCTCAATGTGTTGGGCACGCTAACTTGACCTTCAGCTTCGATTTTCTCTAAGAGTATACCAACAGCACAGAACAGACCACTACGCTTTGCTCCGTCCCTAAAATGATTCGGTTTACTTATAAAGTTAGTTTACACCATACATTTGTCGGGCAAGGAAGGCAGCACAAAACTTAGCCAACGAGAACAGAAAACGTAAACAATATCACATGACACATATACGCGGTAAACTATCCACAAATAAACTAACGAAAAAAACGCAATACCTACGTCAAATAATTAATTTACATGACATTTTTGACCGAAGAACAATAAAAAAATTTGTATACACCACTGACAGTCACTCATACGTCAAAATATTCTAAAATACGTGCTAGCGCTGTCAAATCGTATCGCTCTCAACCAGTATGCCCGTGTAAATTTTATGCATTGCGCTTTTGTATTACAAGTTATATTCACCATTGATTTTATTATTGCTCTTGTCTTCTACAGTACTTTACATTATTTAGGTAGCTATACTTGTATATACTAGCTCAAAGGACTTATCAATCAGTTTGTTCTACAGTATTTAACTTGTTCTTCTGCTTACTACTAAAAACAACACCAAATCCGTCGCATTGGTATGGTATTTCTCCCTTAATACGATTTACAATATGTTATAAGTAGGTTCACTTACAAACAATGTACAAGGATGGGTGCATTCTCATTCTTCATTTCACGAGCTTTGTTACTGACATCTTTTACAAATTGTGTAAACTCCCCAACATCAGCAGGAACCTGATCGTCTCTTCTCCAATTAGTTAATTGGTAATGGTAAACTACCTTTTCTCCATTAGAGTGCTGAAAAGAAAGATAGTGTATAGAGCTTATTTTGCGTATAGTTGCAAATTATACAGTTATTTTCACAAACTTTTCTTTGCAACAGTTGAATAACGTATTATTACAGACAAAGTTGTAACTAAAATCATTTAGGAGTGGAAGTGAATTCCCAAATTTAATGTAGCATATTTGTACATACCCGCCGACAACGCCACCTAAAACTATAATCAGTTATAGTTTTGATTAATAACACTATATCAAGTGACATTACTGTTTAAAATTTCCGATATTTTACACCTGCCGTTAGAACTTGTAGTGTTTAAGCGTAATTGTCTCATTCAAATAATCTTAGTATGTTGTTTTGCACTCTGTTGTTGATCGTTAGTATTTGTTGTGCATTTCGTGTTTGGCTAATTCCCATGTGTACTACGCTTCCTGTACGATTTGTAATAGTATTTTGATATTAATTTTGTTAATAGGGTATTTATAGCCAGCGAAGCAATTTTCCGAGGTGAATAGTCTTGGAAAATAAAAATAATTCTTAATCTCGAAACGGGTGAGCCCAAACGTTTTCTTTTGTACTTTTGTACAAAATAATTGAATCAACAAAGAGAAGTAAAAACTCCGAGGAGCGGAGCGACGAGTTTTAGACTGTTCCATTTTTCAAAGCAAAACAAAAACAACGTTAGACGTTATGTAACCAAAACGACGAAGTTCTATAACATATCTATTTATATGGATTAAGTCTGGATGAATCGTCCACCAGGTTGAGCACTTCAATGTTGTTGTAAATTTGCTTCGATCGAAATTGGAAAGAGAGTCGCGAAATCATGCTCCGGGTGAGCTGAGAGTCCGAGAGTCTACACACTCACTGTGTAATATTAGTTGTGGGTCTATATCTTGTGAATATATACCTGGGCCCCATCAAATATCGTGCGGTGTCGCTTTTGCAATATCTTCGATTTTCTAAGCGGATACAGTATGTAAGAAAGTCAAACATTGTTAGGTCAGGCAGGCCTGGGAGGCCGGAAATTATCTATATTCCGGGACAAAATAAAACCTCATACAGTAGGCCTACACTATTACTGTACAATATAGGTATGTCGTTGATTTTATTTATTTAAAATTATGACAATTTGAATACATTGACTTGATTTGTACAATGATTGCATATATTGGTTATCTTCCTTGGATAAAGCATATATCAACTGGGGCCCGTGTGTATATCGAAAAATATAGCCTAGCTGTTATCTAATATTTATTAAATACCGATTTAGGCGGTTCATACATTGTATTACGTGTCATTATTTGGATATTTCTCAGCTTAGCGGAAAGGGTCGATATGTTATAATTTTGATTACCTTATCATTGTTAGAGATTGTTAGTTTTCTCATTATGCCGTTTGGCCCTGTTTCACCTCTTGATGTCTTCACTGTAAATGTTCCTGTCTGCAACACTTGATTATCGGCTCCTAAATAATCACCAATGTCCTGAATATGGAAATACATAATCAACTTAAATGACCATACATATTTGAACACGTGTCTCTTAGCAAAAACGTGTGATACTTAGTAATATATTGACACCAATGATTAATAACATTACATTTTGTTTTATCACCAGATGTCAAGACAGACACCTGATGGAAAGAACATGTTTAAAATGTTCAAATCTCCTGTGAGTGAATTAAACTCCAAAATGACTAGATGTACTTTAACATAATACAAGAAAACTCTTCAATTACCTATCCTGTTAGTTACATGTATTAATTAGTTCATATTATGGTATATGTGTGTTCCAACTCGTCATCTGTTATATGAAATTTGAGGTGAATTTAATACTTCCAAATTATATTCACAATTACATAAGTGGCTGGAACAGGAACAGCAGGAACACTGTTACGAGTGTATCAGAACATACGCTACCAACACACCCACATATTTCCTAAAGTAATTCAAAGATTGCATGTTAACGATTGTGGTTTTATAGTTTATGTATTGTACATTCGGTTGTGTTCGTGTTGAAGTGTTTGTGTAGTTCTGGTGTGTACGTCCGTCCGAATGTACGTGGATGTTGACTCAGTGGTGATTGCAGCCAATCCCCACAGAAACTAAACGATGAACTCTACATGTATGTTTTGCCTGTGTAATTTTGTTGTCAATGTACATAACTGTGGGCAACTATATGTGTCCATATTTTATATTGATACATATTTTGTACAGGGTGTAGACTAGTATTGTTACCGACTTGATAATATATTCTATCATTCAAACATCTTAACTATTTACCAATCTTAGCTAGATCTTATTTTGGCATGATTATGGTTGATGGTCCACGGTCAAAGGCTAAGTACTCATGAAGAAATACATTATGAGAGTTGTCTTTTATAAGCATAGGGATAGTAGTTACGACCTTATAAGACTGGTTTATTTATGTTTACGTTCTGCATCACAATGCGCGTCTAATAGACTTGTTTTAATAAAAGTCCGAACCTGTCATGTTGTCAACAGCTTGTTTTACCATGATACATAAAGAGCAATTATCGGACATTCGTTTATTGTTTTCTCAAAATATTGACTTTGAAATGACGACATTCTCATTCTAGACAAGCGATGTATATGATATATTATAGTTACTATATCATTCCCATTAAAAATACCTTACCGTCCCAATTAACTCTGCATCTTCCATTGATACGACGCAGTAACAATTCGCTTGGAAGATTAAACACAGAAAGTCCACGACGGTGTCTAGAAGTGGAGATTGAGCAATGATGTACTGATTCTTTTTATAAAAGCCCTGAAAGATGAACACGCAATACTTTCGAACCATTTTTCGTAAGAGTTAGTCATTCTTGTCAACATTCGTATTTCCCCTTTAGGGTAATATCATCGACACCCGGTCCATCTTTGAGTTACTATTTACTTACGGTCAATCATGCCAGTAGCCTTATAGAAAAAACAAAAATGAAATATATCATGTATAAATGACCATAAGCATGTTAATAAAACCTTCCTATTAAGTGATCGATTGATACACATTTTCTTACATTTAATGCTGACTGGTTTCCAAGTGATGTGTACTGGTTTACATATAATATCAGGATAGGAATTTAGGTCAACTAACAATGACATTAGAAAGGAACGATCTGCATCCAGTGAAAAAATAAACCAATTTTCAGGACGCTGATTTGAACGTTTACTTATTGAAGGTATGTATGGTACTTACATTGACATAGATGGCATTGATGTAGTCAGACGAGTTGAATGTTCGACAAATGTGAATCCTTGGTCTATGTCTGTCACCTGTATGAAGTGATATAAGTCTTGCATACACTGATTAGAATATACAAAATCCAATTGTTGTACATAAATGGTCAAAATAGACTTAGTTTTCATAATTACTTTGTTTCATGAGCTTTGACTTGTTATTTTCATGTTTACATTATTAGAGAATAGTTTAATCGACCAATGTATAAGATATGAAGATTTAATGAATACGTTAATTTTGAATTCGAAAACATTTAGATTTTCAATCACTTCAAAGATTACCGTACTTACATACAGCCAAATCAAAAACATTGAATTTGCATATAGTTAGCTATTATAATAAATGTTCTCGATCTATATATATACATTATTTGGAGGTACAGGTCACAAACCACCAAATAGAGTTGTTCTTTAACTCAATGTAAAGTGACCTTGGTCAGCCAAAAAAAATGTCAACTTTTTGTCCATGGGGCCCTCTCAAAATCTTTTAATCAATAGAAATAGCATCCAGCTTGAAGAAAATGAAAAAAAAGTAGGGGGTCATGTATTATATAAGAAAAATTTGGTTCGTCAAACGCGGTGAACAGATTTTCTCACATGTACGGATTTACTCACTGTCCGTTAGCCCCAACCTTTCACTTTCATATTTAAGCCACAATACAAAATATTTCTGAATAAAACCATTTCACTACATCACATACATGCATACAAAGCATTTAACACCAATATCATGATTCTGATGCTGATTTGTCAAGACATACCCCCATTTCCAGTCGCTTTAAAGTTTTTAAACGGACTTTTTGACTGTATCTGAATTTGGTCCGCGTAGGCATTTAGTGGTTATTTACCTACATCAAGAATGCCTTTGCAAGTTTCGTATTTGTGAAATATCAAGAAAGCTGTATATGACAGATTAGGTTGTGCAAGTGCATAAACCGGTTGATATATAATCAAGGGGTATAACCTAAACCATGGAGAGTGGTGGTTTAAGTAAGACTTTCCATGGAGAATGGTGCCAATGGCCGTTATTTTGGTGTTTTTGGTCACACAACGAGCACGTTTGTAGCAAAGTAAGTTCATTTTCTTGTTTTATATGTGTTGTATATGCGATAACCACCTAGCCATAAGTTTAAGCCACCTATTGGCGGCTTGTTTTAGTCTGTCAGTGCAGCGAGAAAAGCCTGAAAGAAGGGATAGTGACATCGGTGTCAGAAGTCGGCGTTTATTTTTATTGATTTTGAGGTATCCGGGGCATTCTGGTTGGTTAAACTATGTTTGCTAGGTACTTTATACGTTATTTAACAGTTTTACAAATGTTTCTGCTTGTTTAAGAGGCCATATGTGCATTTTTTTAACGTTTAAGACGATTTCATGGAGATTCGTTCACTTTAAGACTCGAACTGTGGAGAATCACAACGGTGGGTTTCAATATTTGCACATATTTGCTCTCCCTGCAAACATGGGTTTAAGTATCTACATATGTCCTATGTAGGCTATTACTGGGTTCTATATGGGCTATTACTGGGTCCTATATATGGGCTATCCCTGGGCAATCCCATATAGACCTAACGTTTGCAAATGGATGTTCGGTTGTATGATTATAATAATAGTCTATCGATATTTACTGTTAGTTAAAGTACATGCATTTGTATTATTGAATAATTTTAAGTTATACTTATGACATATTTGGACTTGCTCATATGAAGAAGATTTTATTACCTCCCTTGAATAGAAATATGAGTAAATTTCATATAAATCGTTTTCCTGCATTCTCATTTACTTTTAATACAAAGTACAGTGTTTCATAAGTTTAAAATAAACTGATTTATGTGAAAATTCTTTTAAATTCTATCACATAGTTGCCAATTGTTTTGATTTTAATAAGTGTAATATATTACATGCAATTTTTGTCTATCTATGCAACGCCTCATACAGTCAAGAAGCAGATGATTTAACTGTAATAATTATTAGTAAACTTATATATCTGCGTTGCCCATATAGAACCCATATCAGAAGAATCTGGGCCAGCCATATAGGACATAATTATATTGTGTCCATGTTGCAGTCCCCATCTGGGTCCAATAAACTTTGTTTGCTGGGTCTTCTCTATGATGAATTCCTCTAGTTAAATACGTCTATCATTTATACTTAAATATCTGAAATTTTCAGAATGGATACTAGTACTACCGAGGATTTATTTGAGATGGAAGATGGGAGTGTTATATTCGGAGCAATAACATTGCCTTGGGTAAGCTATTCCATGTATTGTTGTATTGCAACGAATTCTAATAAGTTACTGTACTTATCAGTACAAAACTGTTTGAAAAAAACTAAATTGGACTGTAATGTTTAAAAGCCGAGTATGATTGGCATTTTTACTAAAGTATTTCTGACAGAAACTGTATAATTTGTCAGTATACAACACGGTTAAAGAAGCGGATCCAAACATTTTTGACGTTGGGCAGTGGGGACATAACATGAGCGGATGCATGCTGCGGACCCGTGTGCATTTTTGCTAAACAATTAAATCTATTTGGACAGTGCTAATTACTTCCGTTACATTAAACAACCACATTTATACATATATTTATTTTACAGTCTGCACTAGATGAAGAAGACACAAATACTAGTGGAGTCACCCTATTTAACGCAGAGGTAACCATATTTTTGTAAACAATAATTTACATTAAACAGTAAAGTACTAAAATTAGAGGTATTATTAAAGGTATTAAGGATTATAATTATTAATGGTAACTATTGCAGTAAGTGTCATTTAGGCTCCATTGAACTTAAGAGGTTTTAATTCAAGCAGTTCAAAATGTACGTCTGGTCCTATACTTATTGCAGAAGTGTTTTTTATATTAATTAAAACACATATCATTTTATATTTAGACTCGGGATGACACAGACGAAGACATGACAGATCCGATTTTTGATGACAATGTTACTGCTTCTTCGCTACCAATGGAGCAGACGGAGCAGGTATGTATATGCTCGTACTTGTACTCATGTAATTTTACGGAATACATTGTTTTACTATTGTTTTATTTCATCATAATTATTATTATTTTCATCATAATCCGTAGGCATTCAGTTTTAAAAAGTAGCGACACAAATCCTAAGGATGTCATCCAACTAAACTCAGATAAAACCATATTTTGTAAACACTTAGATTCAAATACATCGTACAGTGAACTTCAGTCAACCTGCTTAGCTCAGTTGGCAGAGCACAAAACGTCTATCCATGGAGTTGTGTGTTCGAATCCTGGACTGATCAACCTAAATAACTTATATTCATTCGAATGAGACTTTAAATATATGTCCCATGTAAGGGTCCTACAAACCTGGCATGTAAAAGAACCAGTGGTGTCTCTGGAAAGAGTACACCTCTATCTGCACAATCTCCGCACCTAAAATGACTAAACTCTTCTCGGGGCGTCGTCCATATGTATAATGCGGTACCAGGATAAATATAAGCATACACGTGTCTAGTCCCATACTTATTGCAGAAGTGTTTTTTTGTATTAATTAAAACACATATCATTTTATATTTAGACTCGAGATGACACAGACGAAGACATGACTGATCCGATTTTTGATGACAATGTTACTGCTTCTTCGCTACAAATGGAGCAGACGGAGCAGGTATGTATATGCTCATACTTGTACTCCTGTAATTTACATTGTTTAAAGATGTGATTTTCGTTATTTGCTATATTTCGTATCTAAATGTACATCGATTGAGCTTATAACACACTAAATTTAGGCTAACACGGACCAAACTCAAATAGTCCAAATGATCACAGAAACTTGTGATTATGTTAAAATGGTAGATTGCACATTTTATCATTACACGTGGCCCCTGCTTTTTGTAGTTTTTCAAAGCTGGAATCCCATTCTTTTCATTGAACGATATAATAGTATTTCTGTCTGCTGGCCAAATACTGCAACATGTTTCACCTTTGTAATGACAATTGTAACTTTACATTGAGTAAAAGAACACAAATATTTAGTGGTTAAACTTTTTGAAATGAAAAGTTTAAACTTCACAGAAATGTGCCTCTGATGTTCTCTCAGGTACATGTAAAGTTTGAGCAAGATTCGATGAAAAATCATTGATAAGAAGAAAAAGAACAGGCATCTGGTTTAAAACTGAAAATGGATTTCAGTGTAAATTGCATACGGATGTTCATAGCAGTTTTTTTTATTTTCAGGAATGTCAATTTGACCTGCTGAAATGCCAATATTGCTCCAAAGTGTATTGTTCTCTGAAGACTCTGAACAGACATCTAAAGACACATAGCAATGTATCGCTGCAATGTAATCAGTGTCCGAAAACATTTAAGACAGAAGGTTTGTTAAAGCAACATGTGAAACGTCATGGTCAGTCTTATCTCTGCGCAGAATGTGCAGGGCAATTCACTTCTGTTTCGAACCTTTCAAGGCACATGCAACAGAAACATACGCAGCCATCCAAGCATAAGTGCCCCGTGTGTTTTCAATCCCTAAGCAGCACATTACGCCTGAATGAACATGTGCAGAAACACCTGGATCTAGATTCAGTTCGTAAGAATAGTTTCGAATGTAAAAAGTGCGCTAAATCCTTTGTTTCTAAATGCTCGTATAAAAGGCATCTTAAACTTGCGAACTGCGATGTAAAGAGGCAACAATTAATGTTACACTGTGAAATATGTGCCAAGTCTTTTGCATCGCGCAAGTACCTTAATCAACACCAAAAAGTGCACGAGAAACCAAGGTTCATCTGCAGCTATTGTGGAAAAGAATTCGCCTGGAAAAATTGTTTAGATATTCACTTAAAGCAATGTGAAAAGTGAACAACTACAACGTTTGGCGGAAAAGTGACTCGGATGCAAAGAGAGTATTGTTTAGTACACTTCGTTCTTTTTAGCAAAATATGTCTTAAGTTATGTATATACAGATTTTTTTAATTTGGTCATCTGCATCAAACAGTCTGGAACTGTTATGTTGAACACTGTTATCTTGTTATTCATTTAGTTTGTTCTCTGTGATTCGGAATCATACATGTTCTCTTTTAAATTATTATAATAATGTTTTATTTTGTATCAGCTAGTCATTTTCTGTGCATTTAATATATAAAATTTAGTTCATTTTTATCTTTTAATTGTTGTTTTATTGGTGCATGACAGTAGTGTAGATAATCAATGCTGTAACGGCATTGATTTAATACGTTTTTAAAACAATGATGTTCAGACAGTATTTTAACATTTTCAGCAAGATGTGTTGAACAATTACACTAATTTAAAAAAATACAAAAATACAAATAATAACCAAAGTTGAGCTACTAAACCTTTAAACTACAACAAAACACTGACACTATTTCCTGTGTTTTATTAGTTTACAGCATCATGCTACAATTAAACATGCATACGTGTATAATCATGAAACTGTACTCAATAATTATTTCCTTATGTTCTCTATTTATATAATTAAAATCAAACGAGCCATTCTACAGGAAAACCTGCTATTTTGACACTATTATGTAATTAGTTATGTAATAAGATTTGAAAGAAGCTCAGAAAAGGTTTAGAAAAATGGATATCTATTGATTCAGTTTTAAAAAGGTGACCCATACAGTACTTTGTCTTAACTCCAAAGTTTCTAATAAATTATGTTAAAGTAATGTTCTTGGTTTCCGTAGTAACCTCTTTCGGAAATGTTCTCCGATTTGGTAAATCGAGGAATTAGTTGATTCAAACGGATGTAGTGTATTTCTAAATGTAAGCGTTTACAATTTTGATACACATATAAATACTTAAACATAATGCTACAATATAATATAATTTTGAACGTTTTATGTCAAGAATGGATCAAATACTGTATTTCCAGTAAGGTCAAATAGCTTTTTATCGATGTTCATGGTCACACAAAAATGCTCTGAACATGGCCCACCATAACAGCTGTTACCTCCTAAAAGTCAAGCTATTAACATAATTTCTTTTGCATTTTGTTTCAATGTTATTTTTCTTTTAAATTACAGAGTATCACAAAATCAAATTGCTTGTCAAAATAAAGGTTTTCATGGAGACTGGCTCATATACATGTTACACTAATAACTAATGCATTCAATCTCTGAATGGTACACATAAAGTAACGCTTAGGTCACAAAATCAATGACAATATATATATATATTCGGTATAGGTAAGGAACTTTCATAAGGAGTCGTAATACAATTAGGTGTAAATATAGACAAAACAGATGCATCACACATGGTATGCATATTTACAAAGATTACAGATAACAATTATTTTGTAACAATATATACAATGAAACTATACAAAGTAATTAAACATTCCAAAAGCTTTTGTCGTAAACATACAATGTATAGCTGCATTTTAATTGTTATATAATTATGCTTATTACCTGAAAATAGTTCATGATAAGGAACATCTTATTGTTCATGACCATGATCACTTGCTTCCAGCCACTTATGGCTTACACATTTAATCATACAAATTATACAGCAAAGTATGCTTACCTAAGGCAAAACATATAATATTTCTACATGTTTGAACCTCTTTTGATGTTTTGATAGAAAGATCTTGGACAGAGCCCATATATTTGAATGGTTTGATGTATTTTTTTTTCAAAACACTGATTGAAATGATACTTAAGGAAATATTGGTTATCTACTTAGACATTCCTGCTCTAGATCCATACTAGTCTATACGCCAATAGGGCTTCATGGGATATTATTTATTACTATTTTGCTTTATCATGTTATTTTATTGTTTTTTTTTCTTTTTACTTGTTGCATTGCTCGGACAATTAACAAAAAGATAACAAGAATATTTGTTCTCTAAAAGTCTGAAGATTGAGAAAAATGATATACTTCCGTTTGCATAAAAATGTTCAGAAGTTTGTAGATGTATTGCATGTAACGTTGTTGACATGATAATTAATGAAAATGGTTGTAAAAGATCAATTCAAATAAAGAGCTATTGCAACCGTCTGTTGTTGGTCATTAAATATAGTTGACTAATTAGATAATACCATCTGTTATCGAAACGACACCCGTCAGTCTGCTGATCTTATGTGATATTATGTGCTGAGCCTGTGTTAATATGTTACACATGCAGTATAATAAAATCAAGAGCATTTGAGATCCGAATCTAGAAATTATCCACCATGTAGTATGTCTATAAATCACTGTACAGTAAATTGTTTCATTACTGCATTACAATATGCTGCTCCATTGATAACCACATTACTTGAATCATATAACCAGCATGGTATTATATTTCGACCATATCCTCCAGTAGCCCAAGGGCTGTAGATGGCAATATCTTGCTCTCATCAACCTTATAATGATTTCTTACGCTCTGAACGCCCCTTGGCACTTGCCCGAATTTTCGAACCAATCCACGCTTGGCTTTCCCAGGTGTCCGCATATCAAATACATGGTTCCTGCAATGAATGACATCGATGAGCAATAAAACATACATATAATCTTCAGAATTAAACAAATTAAATTAAACATAATATATATCATCGAAAACTGAATGCTTAAAATAAACATATAAATTAAATGATCATTTGTTTAATTAAATCCCTAATTCTAAATTAGAAATCTTGTTTCAAAGACGAAACTAGTCGATCTTTTGACCTGAATATATACAATACATATACTTGGACATCGTACATACACAGAGAAATATTTTTTAATGTACATTGTTGCATCATAAATAAAACAAAGTACCTGAGTGCTACTCTTGAAATATTTTGACATTGAACGTTGACATCACCTGTGGTATCTGACGTGGTACAGTCTGCATTCGGACTATGATGTAGTTCTGGAACTGAATATGCTCTAGATTTGGATGTTTTCATTTGAAAAGACCTGAAACATGCAGTATATCTATATGAAACAGATTTTATGGAAGACTGCTCATAATGTTTGATGCTATTTATCAGTAAAATATATAGATATATAATAAACGTTTACTTATATTGTACAGTACGCACACAATTATAAAATTTTAACATAAAACTGTTGATTTTATATAAATGAAGTTTAGGGCGCTACAATACAATTTATTGAAGAAAATGCTACTATAAAATGACAAGACAAGGTTTACATGTGAATTTGTGTGTGCAGGGATAGGTTGAGTGCTGAACAAAAGTACTCTATTGCATTGGTGCTTACTCTAGCATGTGCTGATTTTGCTTCAGTACTTCAGTACTACTCATGTACTGTCAACACCATTATGGTACTAATGATTGATTAACACTGTTTATTCTATTCAACATTATGCTTACGAAACAATTAAATGTAAAAGTTGGATATTAACTCAGACTTAACTGAACCAGGGACATACTGTGCTGTGAATATAACAAAGTAAAATAAGCAATTTGTACTGCTTAACAAACCTTTTTGGGTTCAACCGCATGGCATGGAGTTCTGATATTTTAGTCATATCCGCACCCAGAGTTGCACCAGAGGGAACACCATGGTTGTTCTGTGAACGCTCGGCCAGCTCACTCATGAAGTTCTCAGCTACAAGGGTTGATACAGAGCGCCAGTTGAAGGTACCACCTTTGCACATAGCATACAGCAATATGTGGGCGTCGATGCTGCATATAAGTCCTTCATACGTGACTCTAGGGATGCCTTTGACATACTGAGTTCTTGGAGGAAAATCTCCAAAATCGTACCCATTTAGTAGCCACTCTCGAAATCTCAAAGATCGTAATACCCGTTCTCTTGCAGATAAACCAGGTTTGTCTTCTGCTTCGTGCCACTCTCTAAATAGTCTACAGAAATTGGCTTCTACTTGAAATTTGTTGTTAACTAATTCTCTCTCCACTTCCTCACTGAACATAGTCCGCACATGGGGGTCACTCTGTTGGTGCATGATTTTCCCATCAGTGTGTATTTCAAGCATGGCGAGTGGCAAATTCGTTTTTCCGGACAAAGCAACATCTTTCCACGGTTTAAGTTTTATATTGCCAAGTCCAGTTCGGATAAGTTTTGATTTGATATTTGTCCTTATATGTGTACCATCCATTACTCTTACTTGTATTTTCCCTGTTTTTTGAACGAGCTCTGGTGAGTATAATGGCTTGAAGACTATATCATTGTTGTTCTCTGATGTGATGCAAACTTCTTTTGATACATAGGTATTTGGACTGTTATACCATTTCACCTCTTCTAATGGCCAAAACGCTTCTGCGTATGCTACTGTTAATGCCTCTTTTGGGTATGTTCGCTTTTGAAGTGTTGCGATACACATGGCTTTAAGCGTTTTCACATGTTTTTGTTTCCTAACTTTTATCTCTCCGCTAAGCCTTGACGTAATACCCAATACTTCACACATCTTGTTGATTTTGTCCGCTTTTCTCAGACTTTGCTTTATTGATATATTGAATTTCGTTAGCTTGACATTGAGATAGTTCAATATTTCATGCAGAACTGCCCCTTTAAGTTCTTTGTCCATTCTTTCTGCCGTTGTAAACACGTCTTTTAGATCACTAGATTTGTCCATTGTAAAACTTTTGGAACCTTTTAATGTACACAACTGAAACATGTTTTCAAAATCCTGATCATCTAAATCTATTCTGATTTCTGGTTCAGCAGTACCTGTGCTATGGCTTGATTTATGTGTGTCAGCTTCATTCACTATCTCAATGTTATCTAGATCTTCCAGTGGCATATCTTCTCTTGTGACACTTTCTGACTCACTATTAGTTGTTAAACTACCATTTGGCATGACACTTAGTATTATGTCAGTAACCTCCTCATCAAGTCCAGTATTGTCAACAACAGTTACTTGTGTGACGAGTTCCTCATCATTGGATAATTTTACCTTCCTGTAAATGATATCTGGGTGACTCTTGATTGGCCGTTGACCTGTTTTTATGTTTGATACAACATATTTACCATTCTGAAAAGATACATTTCCATTGTCTTCGTCCGCAATGTCTATTGCGTATGCCATGCAAATGGAATCAATCAGTTCCTTCTTTGACATCTTTTTGATGTTTGACCAAAATTGACGGTTAAATGCAAACAGAGATAACGGGCTGTCATCGTTGTCGAAGTCCTTCAGTGAAGCAAATTGGCCGTCGAATGCAACACACGGCACATGTATATCTTTGGCATCACATGCTTCCAGTACACTTTCCAAAATTCGTCTAGATGTGGTCATTGGAAAACTGTATCCTTTATACAAGAATGCCACAGGAAGTCCATGTCCAATGTCTTGTTTCCAGGTCCGGTCCATATCACTCAAGAGATAAATCATAACTTCTGATGCAACAGGTTTCTGAAAGTTATACGCTTCCATAACTGTTTTCTTACACTTGACCAAGGTCTGGATTACATCTGTCACTTCTAAATCTGAAACGAACTCGGTGGAACTAGTACTCTTCTCTGTCTCAAAATAAGGTGTATTTGTGTTTGTTCTTGTGGTTGTTTTTGTTGTTGCAACTACTGACGGAACCTCACA
This sequence comes from Spisula subtruncata, assembly GCA_963678985.1. Classification (NCBI taxonomy): domain Eukaryota; kingdom Metazoa; phylum Mollusca; class Bivalvia; order Venerida; family Mactridae; genus Spisula; species Spisula subtruncata. The sequence continues at coordinate 10,555,638 of OY787677.1, read as the reverse complement.
GAGTAATTCAGCTTTTTTGACTTCATCTTTCACTTTAGCTTTAGTTAACTTCATTTCTTCTGTTACTCTCGTTGGTCGTTTGGGTACATCGACGTAGTACAAACCATTAACTTCATCCAACACCTTATTAAACAGTTCATCATTGGATTTCATGCGGAACACTGTTGTTGACTGTTTGGACCAACTTATGTACAGATGTTCATCCGCACCGATCACATGTGCCTCGGCAAGACTTTGTACTACGTGTCTCTCTTTCACATTGTAGAACACAGGTGTAACACCTGCATATTGAGGACATGGACATTTCATTTCTAGAGATACTGGTTTTTCGCTACCAAATCGTAAACTGCCATCTGGAGACACAACAACTATGTCTTTCCCATTTGAATTCTTTACAACATATGCTCCCTCTTCATAAAAGTCAAGCCCGGGATAGTACACTGGGGCAATTTTGCTTAATACTGTTGCTACAGCATTCAACTCGTTCTTTGAACCATGATCCATTGCGTTCTTTTGAATGTCATTTATTGGGGGTGCTTCTTTTCCACCAATAATAGTATCAAAATACTCCCGTTGTGATGCTAGTGTGTCAAGTCCAACAGCTCTCTGCATTACACTGCCAGTTACTTTTACAGATGTTCTCAGCTGGAACCATTCTGGTGTTCTCTGTTTCAAGAGATGTGGTTGAATGTCTTCACCCAAAGGTATGTCGCATGACTTTCTAACTTCTTCTGGGTACTTCAGCTCCATAAAATTGTCTTGCTCTTCGAGTAGACATGTACCTCCTACCTTGAAAGTATTCTTGGTGTTGTTCAGTTCAGCGCAGAACTGTAAAATGATATCAACTTCCCCTAGCAAATCGTCAAGACATATGCTGATCTGATATAGGAGTGTGCGTATTTTGTTGATTGCAAACTTGTACTTGCCATCCTCGGTCTCGGTGAATTTTTTCTCTAGTGTGATCATGTACGTTTTCTTCTTTGCTGATGTTTCCCGAAGTGATTTTGATACATCAGCGAGGTCTTGCAGAAGGCGTTTACATTGGTCGAGCAACAGATTCTTAGATTCCAACGGGATCTCTTCAATATTGGATGTGTCACATGAAGCTGGAGTTAAATCTTCTAAGACATCAACAATGTTACCAATACGATAAATCTTTTCTTCAAATCGTGCCTGAAAAATAAATTGTAAACATATAACATGTAGATACATACAATTTAAATCATACACGGATGCGTTTCCAAAATTAATTACTCAATTTTGCTTTGAACTAAAGATGGTAGCTAAACAAACGTGTACTGAAACAATCTATTGGTAAGCGAATTTGTTGCTTGGCAAATTTGACACGATCCTGACCTTTTAATTAGCATAACTTAAAGAGGCTTAACCTATAAATTCGACCGTTCAAATTGATGTAAAATATATAGGGAACTTATCACAATTCAGAATGCTACAACAAAAAAAAATGTCAACAAAATTACCAAACAGTTGTCGAAATATTAATAAAAATATATTTCCATAACGATCCGACTGAGTCGCCAAAAGCTTAGACTTTAGTACGGTATGCTTAAAACACAGAAAGCGATGAAAGTGACTAAAATAGAAGTTTGATCTAGATTTATTTATTTATTCATGTTATTGGAGTTGATTAAGCACAAAATAGAACTTTATATTGATTTTGTTGAGATCATATGCGTGTAAAATATAATTTTAGAAATCGACGATATCTTTGTTGTCATACTTTCCGTACTTTTCGTTGAATCAAAGCGCCGATGGCACTGGAAGAACAGAAAAAATATTTTTCCAGTCACTAAGCATATGAGGGCATATGCCACCCCAATGCCATATGTATGTTCCAACATCTAGTTAATACCGTATTACATTTTGTATCTCTACTGCCTATACTACTCGCAGTATTTAAACGTTGAGCGTTTATCACTGACCGGATGGTAACCTAGCTTACGTAACATAATTACACTCGCTGTCTCGCTATATTTACCAAGCTTCCTGCAATAAAGTGCTAAGTCATCATGCAACATTATAAACACTGGCTCGGCTAAAGATTGGGCGATAAAGTCCGAAGTCATCCCGAGGAATGCGCAATTGGACATATTTTTAGCTCGCAATCTTATCCAGTATATTTTTAACGCCTACACTGACCAGGAAGCAAGCTCCCTTTTCAAAAATGTTCGTTTTGGGTTTAAGTCATACCGCTTCGATGTTTTCCGTGAAGTTGGTGATGTCGAATAAAATGCTGGCGGCGATTTATTATTTATAAAATTTAAATATATATTTTGATCATTATACAGACATATTACGCCACATATTCTTCTTACATATTATAACAATTGATTGGAAATAGGGTGTGCCTCTTTAACAGTCGATATCATGCATATATTTATAACCCTGGTTGTTTGTTTTCATAATTGGGGGTATCACGAAGATGCTCGACATGTAAAACAAACATAAACTTGAACTACCGATATTGCACGTTTTGCTTGCAGAAATTCTTATATTTAAAACAAAAACCTTTAATATATTCATGCATAAAGGTCAAGATCAGGTTTAATTTGCCAAGATACAGTTAAAGTATTGTACTAGAAACTCAATCGTTGCTAAATTAAATGTTGCTGTAGAGGTCACTGATTTCTAATGTAATAAGATCGTTTCCAGGATTGTATGGAAGCCAATGGTTGCTAAGAAAATAAATGGTTTCATTGAATCAATGATTACTATAGAAAGTTGACAATTACTCGGTGAAACACATTTCTATTGGAGCCAGGGAATGTTAAGGACATGAGTGGATGCTAAAAAAGTTAAGGAGCATGACTGATCGCGAGGGAAAATCAAGAAGTCATTGGTTTGTGTGGAAGTCGATAGTTATTATCAAATAGATGTTTACTAGTACATCATGTAATACAAGTAGAAATCTATGGTTGCTATGAAAGTCATTTGTTACTAAGAATAAAGTGTGACAGGCAAGGACAAAAGTTACTAAGAAGTAATTAATTGGTATTGAAATGAATACTTTTCTTGGTGCTTATTGTAAAGTACATTCAAAACCTTTGCATTAAGATAATTCTACATGTAGTAGTTTGTGACCGAAAAGAAAAATAATCAACAAATCGTTGGCTTAGAATGAGAAGGTCGTAACTACAATATTCATCTTTTGAGAAAACAAGTTCCGATTCAAGTTCATGAAAATAGGTTCATAATAAGCGCCTTGTGATGTACATTTCGAATATGCATTATTGTTATAATGTCACTTTCTCAGTCTAAGCAAGCGAAATGTACAAACGATACAACATTCAGGCATTTAATATGGTACAAATGCACATGTGTGATCCTAAAGTCAATTATATGGTTGTGTTATCTTTTTGGGCATCCTTAGCTTAGTGGTTAGCGCACTTGTCGCCTAATCCGGCGACTGAGTTTAAATCCGTATGGTGACACACATATGCCTGCTCAATTCAGCAGAAATCTGACTGGCAATAACTACCATATTCCACAAATTTAAATCACCGTTCATCTACAGTATATTTAAAGACATTTCAAATAAATCAAACCTGTATATCAGCCAACTTCGGTTCGTCTTCTACCCCCAGCAGGAAAACGTCGGCAAAATTTGGCACAATCTTTTTGCCATCAAACATGACCACAAATGAAGTCGTCTTTGCTGTGTCAGAATACAGGTCGATATTCTGATGTATAATTCCCGGTGTTAATGGAGAGGTCAATTCGATCCCTTCTGGCCTGTATTCTCGAAGAGCAGTATCACTGGGGACAGGCAGATTGATCTCAGTATCCAAGGGTGAATAAATACCCCTCGGAACTGCACCCTGTACAACCATACCTTGGTGCCCATATCCCCTCATGAAACGCAAGAATTGGCCACCAAGGAGACGTTTTCCTGTCCAAAAGAACTGTTTCACTGCTTCTGAATATCTCATAGTAGATAAGTTAGTACACGCATGCCATTTAAGTGAATCCTGCAAGAGTTTAAATACAATATTGTTTGTGGAAAATGTCCCGTTCGAAATTGATGTTCTTAGCAATAGTAGAGTATCTTCGATTTCTGTGTTTACCTTTTTTTGGCTAAATTCTAGTTTTCTTTTACTTAGGCTTTTCATGGGAGTTCTGCTAGGAGATAATAATTGCATTGGTGATGGCGATGTTAACCTTTTTCTTTTTGATGGTGGAATTCTTATTGGTGATGACTTTTTAGGTGTAGGGTTGGCAAAACAAGGCTTCTTTATTACAAGTTTACTTGGTGATGAGATGTCCGTAAAAGTTCTTTTTCGTTTTTTTTCTAACCATTTTCTTCTTAGATTCAATGTTGTTTTTTTGGCACGCATTTTCAACCAGGAGTCTAAAATAAACAGAAAACAACAGTTCAATCAGTGATGGTAACAAGATAAAGTATATTGATTTAAATCTCCACAGTTCGAGTCTTAAAGTGAACGAATCTCCATGAAATCGTCTTAAACGTTAAAAAAATGCACATATGGCCTCTTAAACAAGCAGAAACATTTGTAAAACTGTTAAATAACGTATAAAGTACCTAGCAAACATAGTTTAACCAACCAGAATGCCCCGGATACCTCAAAATCAATAAAAATAAACGCCGACTTCTGACACCGATGTCACTATCCCTTCTTTCAGGCTTTTCTCGCTGCACTGACAGACTAAAACAAGCCGCCAATAGGTGGCTTAAACTTATGGCTAGGTGGTTATCGCATATACAACACATATAAAACAAGAAAATGAACTTACTTTGCTACAAACGTGCTCGTTGTGTGACCAAAAACACCAAAATAACGGCCATTGGCACCAATCTCCATGGAAAGTCTTACTTAAACCACCACTCTCCATGGTTTAGGTTATACCCCTTGATAATGTGACTTTTTAACATATCATACTGATGATAACGACTTTATTTATAATGGATAACATATTTGCAATATGGTCCACAACTATCGCTCACTTATAATGGGCAGGTCCTAACTATTTATCAGACTAATACATCTTAGAGATAAACACCAAAATGCCCTTCTTATGAGCCTTTTATAGTTGTATCAGAAAAATCTGAACTTGGCATATGGACCAAACTGGGGTTTGAAAAGCTCTTTTTCCTAAAGCACACAGTAATTTTGTGAAATTGAAAGCTTGTTTATAGTAATTTTCCGACTGTGGTTTCTTTGACTTGCGTTTTCGTACTCACGACATTTTCATTCTAAGCCCTCGATATATGGAACATATATAAACATGTACTTTGTTTTTAGAACTGGTAAAAGATGTACCTGGAATGTCACTATGTTTTCTATTCTTGTCTCTATGACGACCGTTTTTACTCCTTGCCTGTTTTTCTTCAATGGCTTCATCTTCAATTACAGTCTTCAGTAACTAGAACAGTGATATATTAATAATGTAAAAATACAAGTAGACACATCAACTTAAAGTACGCACTATTTAACATTTGAACCGATGTATATCAATCCCATATCCAAGTTTATTCGTCAAATAAAGGCTTTACTTACTTACTTAAATGTACTTATCCTTTGGGCGAAAATGTATTACACGTATCATAATTCAAATTCAACCTGTTACAAATGTATACTCTATATCACTTACTTCAATATTTGTGTTGAACTCCGAATCACTTGTAGCTCGTATGTAACCTCCAAACTCATCTGACCGAATAGGTCCGCTTTCAAAGGTCAGTGTGTGTACCAGAGCCTTATGTAGGAATTTGTATTGTTCCTGAAATCATAAGCAATTGGTACATGTATGTCCGAGCTTATCACTGTTGTAGTCATTTGAGGATTCGTGTTTACCAGGTTTACCTAACCGCTGTTACTACACAAACGTGCTAACCTAAAATATTGTCTATTCTTTGTTTATGTAAACACGTTGATATTCAGCATCCTCGCTAACATCGACGTGGATGCATTGATTATGTGTGTTGTGTTTGGGTCAGGTATTCTTTTTGCCTTTGTGTGTGTGTGTGTGTGTGTTTCGGTTAAATATTGTTTTCCATGATTGTACGATGATGGCTCCTTTTGCATTGCTAGGAGATATTGTTTTATAGAAACAAAGCAATCATCACCATGTATATTGTATGACATACTTGTAATATGTGTTTACGTATGCCATATTATCGTGTCACGGAATAGCGACAACTCTCACCAATAGTTTGTACTATATTGTTGGCTTATAAGGAGACAGTCGTACGTACTAAAATACGCACCCTGTTATACTGATTGTAAATATTGTTTAGTCTGATAAGGTCGTTAGTATTACTCACAACCTTCTAATTCTAAGCCAGCGAAGTAAATGCTTAGGTTTTATACTGTAATATTATATGGGTGAACACAAAATACAAATAACTCACGGCGATTGGTAATGCTATATCAGATATTGCATGCGCCTTACCCAAGACTAGGGTGATGTATGAATACAGTATACTATGAACAGGCATCTATTTATAGAATTACATACATACAATCATACTGATACTACATTGTACAATACTGACTCACTTACCAGTGTCTGTACCATGTTAACACGTTGTTGTCGCATGTCATACACACAATCATATACATTGATTCTCTCCCCAGCTTCCCCGGCCTCTGTCAACCTGTCCAGAGCAATGTATGTTCCTGTACGCCCAATCCCAGCACTGGAGAAAAAACAATACAATTAACACGTCTAATTATAATCAAGAATGTATACAACCAAGAAATGAGGAAATCTTTTTAAAACCAGCGTTCGATTTTTTTATTATAATACTATTATTGCTACATTGTATTTATACAGGGTATATTCACAGGTAAGGGTACCATTGATAAATACAGTAAAACGTAAAACATGTTTTGTATTGGTATCACGGATGCAGTTACCTGAGGGTAGATTATGTAAATATTGAAAGTTTCCTTTAATTTCAAATTATAAATGTTATTATTTTTTGTTTAAATAATTGAGACTGCATGCAATGTATGGTAAATCAAATGGAAATGTCATTTTATTGTTGGATTTTGATAGAGTATAGAATATAAAAAACCGATTACTAACCTGCAGTGTATGATAACCGGACCATAGTGAACACGTGGAGCACTTCTAACCCTCTGACGGAACTCTACCAAACTTGTTATTTCATCCGGAATACTTTTATCTGGCCAGGCAGTGTAATGGAACTGTACGACTGTTCTCTTCTTTGATTTCTGATAACAAAAATACAACACATTATTATATTACCTTTTTGTTTGTTATTTAATACAGAAAGGAGTCGTAATACAAATGTGAGCCACAAGTTAAAATATATTTGATTTTAGGCACGCGTGCAATAGACTGAATGTACTTTCACCCCAGATTATTCAAACATAATTCAGCTGTTGAACGTTGAATTCGTAATGAGGCAGTAGTCTTTAATCTCCTCAGGCAAATGAACCGTTTTAAACACCTGGGTCAAGTTAATAGTATGGGTTGATTGTAAAAAGACAAATCAGGAATTGGCCCTAGACTGGTCTCGAACCTAATACTGCTTGATATAAGGACATACGGACATTTAAAATATTGATATACACTGATATACTGTTGACATATAAGTGTATTTGATAATATCTATACTAGCGGATGAACTACTGAACCCATTTAGAGGAAATGGCTACTTAAAGTTCGTTACTTTTCTGCTTCAATATATATTAACATTGACGAGGAAGCATTGTTCACTAACAATTGAGCCGTTCCCATGTGCTATGTATTCTGATAATTTCCTTCAATTGATATCAATCTGCTCAAGTTAGATGATACCAAAGACAGCACGTATTGTTCGTGATTTTTAACTTTAATCACTTAAATCAAAGTGTTCTAGTACGATAAATAACAAGGAAAATAAATAACATTAGTGGGTTTTAAATAATGGATTCCATATCATCCCGGGGAAACACCAATAGTATCCTTTAACTGGCATTGCTCTAAAATCATCAATGCGTTCGAGTACGATACTATCAAGGAAAGTAAATAGCGATTTTAAGTTTTAAACAATCAATTCCAGCTAATCCCACCGTATCATCAACACAAATGTGTTCAATCATATCCAGCAATCATATCAGCCATACCATCAGATAAACGGTAATCATAAGTACCTTCTCAACGGTTAATGTCCTGACTGTATACTCGGCAAATACTTCTTCACTTTGACATGAAACTGTTATATCGTGATGTATGTTTGTGCAGTCTTGATCTGGCCAGTACTGTTCGCATTTGTTGCCCTGAAACAAAGTGGTTTGGTTTAGAGAATATGTAGAGAATCGGCAGATTCAGAGAATTGTTCTAGTTGAAGTGGTCCGTATATATCAATGATAACGGGAAAATGTAATATGGTGTTCAATGGCAACCAATCACATTTAAATCAGATCCATTATCCATTCTTTTACGCTGTTAGTTCGATCTGACTGCACTACGAGATAGGTCACATTCAAATGACCTCTTAGTGCATGTTGTTTTATGCATAGAGAGTGTACAGACTAAAATCATGCTATGTTTAATTCGCTTTAAGGTTTAATCATCTCTCTCCCTGTTAACTACATCGGCGAGTCTCTGCACTTCTGGATTTGTTAAAGTAGCGATTTAATTGGATGATGTAAAGTTTACATCGACAGGACCCCATACGGAGTGTTAACAAATCATATATCTATGTAAAGTAATTGAAACTAATGGTCTGATTTAAATTCTACTTACACTTGGTTCGAGGAGATTGGTTAGCATCACTATCACATCCGTGTCCATATGCCATACCATTGTCCAAAATGTATGAAACTCCAAAGTAGCTTTTGCTGTAGGACCTGACAAAAATCATGTAATGTATATCATCTTTCGTACATGTACAGCCTTTCAAGCAATAATGTATCACCTATCAGAACACAATTCGCTTATGAGTTTTATATTATTCAACGGGAAAAATAATGAAATTTACAACTAAATAAGAAAACATGACATCGTATTCAAAGCGAGGACTCAAGTGCACACATGCAAAACCTACCTAGTGATGCAATGTACTTATTCTTCTGTTGGAAGCCCTATAATGAATAATTTGATACAATTAAGCATGTACCAAAAAATACATAAAATTATCTGTTTATATAATAGTACAGGACAGTCTCCGGGCTAAGAATATTAAGGACGTACAAAATCGAAAATTTGAGAAAACAAAAACAAACTTTCTGAAAACTAATCTCGACTTACGATAAAACTACTTTTGTAGTTCAGTTTAGTTAAAACGACAAGTTCCGGTTTTCATGAAAATAGGATCATAAGTAGCCTAAAGTACATATTACATCCACCAAGGAAGACCTTATCATTCTAAGCCAGCAAATTATACAATTAAGGCAATGATCAAATTTCAAATGTAAACTTAAAATTGCATAATTTATCATTGTTAATTTTGGTTTACTTTCTACTGCTAAATGAATACTTTGTGAATACTAATTACCACACAGAACTATCTAAATAAATAAAATAACATAAAACACAATTTGAATGAGTGCACATATTAGATATGCAAATGTAATACTTACATCTATGAAGCAAGCATTGATAAAGAACTTCGGTTCACCCTTTATTTTAACCCTGGAGTGATTATCTGCAATGTAAAATGATATACCATATACTTTATGTAATGTTATAAACAGACAAGAAATCTTCAAAACAATTATTATATTATATAAGCGCTGTTTTCCTCTACATGCAGAATGTGACGATTATACATAAAATGTAGGATTGACGAGAAAGGCGTCGGCTTTAGAGAGGACACACTAGATCGTTTGAAGCTTTGTGATACAAAATTATACCTAAACAAATCTAAAACAAATTGCGAATTGGTAATAGCAGCCATTTTTCAATTTCAGTTAAAGAATTTGAACCCAAAAACATATTGAACATACTTACAAGGATATATGCCATTATATCTGTTCTTAACCACGTTTTCAGGTTTTCTTGCATCAGTATGGCTCTGTGTAAGCCCCTTTGGTAGTTGCTGGAAAGATAAATGATGTATAGGCTATGCTTATGTGTTACAATTGTCATGTTATTCTTAACATGTAACGTGAAAATACGGGAAAACCTGTCTTATATTGATAGGAAATCACTCGGACATTATCGAATAAACATGTACCGTTCATAAAATTTGGGTAATCTATACCGACGTTTGCAAAATACTCATTCATATCAACAACACAATAAATGAACAAATTAAATTAATTGCTCTAAGGCACATTCATTTCAAAACCTTACAGAAGCCACTTGTACACAATATATACTCTATATCGTCCCATGCATATCCCTAACGTAACACATATCCCATAAAGTTATCAAAGAAAGAAACTTAATAGTATTAATCTTAATTTGTTTGTAAACTATGAAGATTTTTACTTCATATTTGCCAATTTCCGTATGACTTACTTCACAATTTAAAATATATTTCTGTCGCATTTTTAGTCATAACTATCTCATTCGTTATTGATTCATCACAAATAAGCACTTGGGTTGAGACAATTAAATATCACATATGCTTAGTTCGTCATCATATCAGCAAAACACTTGCATAAACTTGAATAACATATCATATAATGTACTTTTCTTAAAGCATTGTAGCAGATTATCAAACATTTGTTCTACTATTAGGCTTGTTCTGAAAAAAACATAATAGGTTAGATACAAATGTACCTATGCAAGTTCAAACCTCAAATTCCTGTTTATAGTCATCCTCAGACTTCCTTCTAACAAAAGCATCAAGTCCGGCTACATGGGATGTAGGTACATTCTCATACACAACATTCTGTGTTTCTGGTATATCAACCACTATCTCTTCACCATCAACACAATCGATGTCAGGTTCAAGCTCGGCCACTTCTGGTCCGGTAGTTGCTTTGTTGTCGTCATGTCGTCTTTTGGAAGGACCTTGTGTCATGAGAAGAAACATGTTGTGCTTATTTGTGTTATAGAGAGAAACGATAATTTGATTTGTCACGCCTTAAAATGCATGCACTGTACATAATGACAACGACAATATCGGCGTTATTTTTGGCAACTTTTTTGGAGTTATTTCGGTGGCGGAGTGGCGTTCACTTCAAAGCCATGCACAGTCAATTAATCCGCTAACATAATGAGATCTGTATTTGTTGAGACTAAGATAATACAACAAACAAGTATCAACCTCGATACGAATAATCGTTCTTCATTCATTTCGTAAAAGCTGAATTTATAGCGATATGGAGTGACTCATGCTTGCTTTTACGAAAACAATTGAAACAGTTTTTGCTCTAAAGAATATGGTCATACAGTAGACTCCCTCAAAACCGGACTCCCTGAATACCGGAACCCCGATAATATCGGACGATTTCTTAGGTCCTATAGTTTCTTCTTATCAAGTCAACTTAAAAAGCTTCCGCAATATCGGACTCTCTGAATTCCGGATACCGGACGGTATTTATGGTCCGCTGACAAAATATTCAACTATAATTTCTGTAGAAAAACTGGACGCATACTTTTATCTCTGTGCAAGTGTCACCTTTTTACTGTTAGTTAGGTAAACATGAGTAAGTAGAGTAATCATCTAAGTAAAAATAAGATTAAAACATTCATAAACTGATTTACATTAACACAGTCATAAACAATAATTAAAGTTTTAAAACTATGTAACACAGTTTATCCTATCGTTTAGTGAACATTGTTTACAGCTCTCATAAAACCGGACCTCCTAGAAAACCGGCCTTTTTATCTGGTCCGAAAGTGGTCTGGTTTTAAGGGAGTCTACTGTATTCAGTACACACCTGTGTTTCAAGAAACAAGAAGCAACTGTCTGGACACTATTATCTAATATATTGTTTGAAAGTCCAGTATGGGCAACATGAACTCTTCCGATTTTATGAAAATAAATTACGTATATGCTTCTTGTGATGTATATCTAAAATATGCATTGATATTACAAGGTAGTAAGTTACACTTAATGGCTTTAGCGTAACAAGCTTGTATCTTATTATGTACTTTATAGAGAGATCCAACCTTGTGGCACCAAAGGGACGACTTACGCCCTTTTACTTCTAAGTAAGCGACATATCGCGTGTCAATATTTATCATAAATATACCGACAGGATAATAATGCATTGACTTACCAGGAAGTTTTGGTGCAATGTTCTGTTTATCTGTTGTATCATCTTTACGACTGTCAGTACCTCTTCGCCTTTCACAGTAACAAATACCAAGATCATTCAAACAGATTAAACCACTTTATCACGAAACCCGATATGGTTACCGAGGCATTCAAATTACATTATATTATAATAATTTTTTAAGACATAATATTATGTTAAAATATGTAAATCATTAAAAGGTTTAAACGCATTAGGTTAGATATGATAATTAAACAGAGCAAATGTCCTAGGTAGTACAAAATTATGTGTGGTAATATAAATCATGGGTTGTATTCAAATATCACTCATACTCTGGTTGAGACTCTTACTTGGTATCAAGGGCCCCAATCGATGCATTTTACACGAAAGGCCAACATGTTAGTCGGTGCAAATGATAAATGAAAAAGAAATAACCCGATCCTTAAAACCGTCAACAAGTGTCTGAGTACCGACGATACTCGAAGCCAGTTTTGTTAATGAAATCCACCAAACGGTTACAGATAAACAGAACAGACAAAATACGAATGAAAATAAACGATTCGACGGACCAATATCACTCAGTAATGATTTACAAAACGCAACCTATATGAATCGCTTGTGGTATGATTATTTGTATGTATAAGTCAATAAAATACTCAACATACGCAATTATAAAGACACTTCATCAATCAAATGATAATACATTTAACTCACCGTCTACGGATGACGACCAACATCACGATAATAATTGCTATGATGACAACAGCGGCTGATACGCCCCCAGAAACTGCAGGAACAATGGGCTTCGGCTCAATCAAAGCTGAAGTGCAAACATTGTTTGATATTTAGATTAAGTATATCAGAAGCATTTGAAAGATTATCGATTACATGTATAACCGCTCTCTACACATGATATAGGTGACACATACAAATATGTTTACTATAAAAATAAAGTGAAACAATATTGACACTTGAGTTGAGAGTATAAGCTATGTTATCTTCACGGTGTGCAGAATGCATTTGAAATTTATCAATGGAGTACGCTTACAATGTGATTCAAATGTGACAAAACGTTCTAAGGGAATAGATGACATCCTTCTGATCAATGTTGTACAAATGTACTAACACATTATGTGCGTTCTCCAAAATTAGGTTACTCGCATGAACCCTCTCTGACATCTGGACTAGTTGAATTCCCTAACCGTTCATAAAACGTTATTTGACTTGATAGTTTTTGTTTAAAAGATTCTGTTAACTCTTCCAGCAATCGAAATATCAGATAGTATGCAGCTTTACTATCGTTGAGGGCGATATTCATTGCATGAATGTACCCATACATGCAGTAACATCGGAAGTGCAATTTCATACTCACCTTTATTAAAGTCGTCATACGCGCAATTTATCGCCTATGTCGATGCATTCATTTTCAAGTTTCTAATGTTATACTATTTTTGCCTCAATTCACACACTCCACTTTACTCTATTCAAAGTAAGATTTTCTTCCTACTACGTTTTATCCTTTTGAACAATTGCTTTGCATTTCATATTAATTTCACAATGGGTGCAAGCGATCTAGCCGTGTTAAGATATTTATATTATGAAACGTGTTTGTTCATTCGTATGGTTTTCAAACATGTTTTTTATATTGTTGCAGTCGAAAACAAGCTAGAATAGTGTTTACTTTCGCATTTATTAAATAGTACAATAACAACCGAAGGATAGTGTATCAGGAAGTTTGAAAACTACCGATGCGAGGAAGTTTTTGGCAATGCATAGATACAGTAAAAATAATCGGTTTTAAAGTTGAGTTTTAACTATTCCGTACATTGTATGTGCCGCTGCAAATGATAAATTTTCTAGCAGTCACATTACATGCACAAGTGTGCGCAGAAAATACCAACCATGTACACAAATGTCAACTACCTGTGATTTGTTTGGCTCCATCTTTTTTAATCATAATAAAGTGGTTTAATACAAATGTAATTAAGTTCCCATCATTGCTTTATTCGCATAGTTTCAATCTTTGTGTATCGTTTAAAATTTAAAAATAAATATATACCATTTACCTTGAGCGCACGTAGGACCTTCGAAATCACCAACACATCCATCGACACAGTGTTCAGTTTTCTGGTCGCACCGATTGTTGGCACATCTATCACTACACGTGTTATTGCAATAACCGCCATGGAAACCATCCGAGCATGCGAAACATTTACCCTCAGTCTTTTCACACAGTGAGTCTTGTCCATCGGGAGCACACGTACTTGGGCACGGCATATTGCAATTTGTTCCAAAGTAACCATTTTCACATGTTTCACAAGCTGTTATTGAAGAACAGTCACGGCAATACCCACCATCGACACAACATTTGTCCCCAGAATAAAGTCCTTTACACTCACATGTGCCAGACTCAAAATCGCAAATATTTTCATCGCAACCCTGGGAACAGTTATATTCACATTCCAGTCCATAGAATCCGTTTTGACACGATGTGCAAGCGCCAGATTCCCGATTGCATAAGTTGTTTTCACATTTCATTGAGGGACAATGAACGTCACACGCCTCCCCATAGAACCCGATGATACAATCTTCACAAGTTAGGCCAGAATAATTCTGGTTGCATAATCTACAAGTTCCATTATAACGATAACAAAGCGAGCCATAACACTGTTTTGGACATTCCTCATCACATAATTCGCCATAATACCCAGCTGAACATTGGTTGCATGTATTGCCTTGAAAATTTCCTTCGCATGATTCACAGTGGCCTGTGTCTCTCAAACACTGTCCGTCACAATGCTTCGGACATATTGAAGAACAGTTTGTACCCCACACGCCATGTATGCATTTATCACATATATCGCCTGTTATATTATTCGCTTTACAACTAACACAATGGCCTGTTATTTTTTTACATAACATATCCTTACATGCCCCAGGACAATTAAGATCACACAGTTCACCATGTCTGCCTGAGGCACATTCATTACAAAGACGGCCAGCAAATCCATCTTTGCATTCACACGTCCCATCATCTATATTACATATTCCATTTGTACATCCAACGGAACAACCGCTTTGACAGTACGAGCCGTAATGTCCATGTTTACAAGATATGCATACGTCATACGACGTACATTTAGAGCAAGTCCCTCTGCATTGCAGTGCGCAATCATTAACTTCATTTTTGGTCAGCAAGTCCCGTCCGTTGAAATATCCATCTTTGCAAGACTGACAAGTTGTCTGATCTAAGCAGACATTGCACGAATCTGGACAAGGATTGATACACTGTTGGTTCACGTTGAAGAAACCGTCCTGACATGATGAACAAATACCGGGCGATGAGCAATCACAATTTCCCGGACATGACAGAGAGCAGTCTGTGGTGGTTCCTTGGTTGTAGTACGGAGTGTAACATTCCTGACAGTTGGTGGATGATGTACATGTCTTACATTTTGTAGGACATTCCCAGGAGCAGTCTCCATATTGTCCTGTATTGTAATGTCCATCGGTGCATTCCTGGCAACTAGTTTCTGATGTACACGTTGTACAAGTTTCTGGACAGTCAACACACCCCTGAAATTTCTTTGCATTCCTAGTGACGGAAGTAAGATACTTTCCGCTATCGCATGTTGCACAATTTTTACCTATAGTTTGTTCACATGTGACACAATCTTCAGGACATTTGTTGTAGCATTTGTTCCCTCCAATACCATCAATACATCCGTATGTACAAAAATCGGGCACAGTATAGCCTTGGACATATTTACTGGCACACACCTTATTTACACAACATCCACAATTCTCACATCCTGATTCTATTGCTTTTACAGCTGAAATATGAATACCCGATTACTCAATAAAAATATTAATAATAACACTGCTTAAGGTTAGCAACCACCAAATAAATTTGCTCTATAGCTCAATGTAAAGTGCCCATAGTAGGCCCAAATTTTCAACTGTTTTTAGTCTATGGCCACCTGAACGACATATATCATTGTAAAGAGGGGCATTTAAGCTTCAAAATAATGCAATAAAAAAGGGTGGTCATGTATCTTCTAAGAAAGTTTTTGTCCTTCAAACATGGTTTATCCGTTTTCACACATGTCCGGATTTATAAGTTCCGGGTTTTACCCTAGTCTACTTTCACCTTGGTATCAAGACCAAAATAGTGGAATAATACAAATATTACAGTTTTACTACATTACATGCATATTTACCAACCATTTAGCCCAATTTCATCATTCAAATCCACATTTGTCAAGAAATATCACCATTTACAGGCAAACCAAAGTTTTTTTAAGGACTACAGAATTACGACAACTGACCGTACAAGAAACATACACGTATCATGACAGTAAATAGCTTAGTGTAGCTACCTTAGCTTCTGACCTTGGACCTACAGACCTCAAACTTAGTGAAGCTTACATCTGATGATTAGCAACCTCTCTGTAAAGTTTTCCTATCTTAGATCCTATATTTCTTATGATGTTGACCAGTGATTGTTGGGTGTTCAAAAGTCATTGTGAGTTTGACCTTTGATCCAAATTACCTTGAAATTGAGTCTATGGAGGAGGTATTATCTCCACTTAAAATTTTAGAATCCTAGGTCCACCCAACGTCTTGGAGTTATTGTTGGAAAACCATTCGGCATGTCGACCGACCGACTATTAGCATGTAACGTTATGTACTGTGATGGTGTACATTTAATGAGTGTAAGTAAATTACTTACGGAGGATACAACGGCACGTCAATACAAGTAGTAAAACATGGTTTAGAGCGTTCATTCTGAGTAGTATATTACATCTATCTGGTTACATCTGAAAAAAAAATCATACAGCTTCATGTATTATTATATTTTACTGAAACATTTGATAAGAATGTTTAAGAATTTTTATATACATTTACCATACCACGTTTTTATGTAAACCATTATCCAGACTTTGCTAACAAACATGTCGCTGGCTTAGTATGAGAAGGTCGTAACGACTACTTACGATCTTATAATACTGATACAGTTTTGAAATTTGCATTACAAGTCAATTCTTATGAGGCTATTTTCATGACAATCGGATCTTGTAATGTTGACCAAAATGAAGTTGTTAAAGTGTGTTTTACCAAAAGCAAAGACTAAATTTCAGACAGTTTTTTCTTGTTTTCTCAAAATATAAAATTTGTACTTACGACCTTCTCATTCTAAGCCATCGATGTATCAATGTCAATTGTCACCGTTGCTGTGTCATTGGTGTTTATAAAATGTAATGTTTTCAGCAAAAGGTTAAGTATTCCATCTAGTGTTGCTTTCGTATTATTCTGATAACCTGCGTAGTTAAGGTGTTATACCTGTGTAAAGGATTAGTGCCGTTTAATGATTTTATTTACTCTGGTTCATCTAAAAGCTTGGAATATTTACGGAGGTTTCAGACACTTCCGGTTTGTCAATGTTGTTTGAATGGTAGATCATATCCAAGACCCTATCATAATTAGATCTTACATACGTCAACTAAAAAGAAAATGCAACACTAAGATCATATATGTTTTGGAATGATTTATAAAACTAGACTTAGGCACTTAGTTTTATTTAGAATATAGCCGTATGTTAGCTTTATTCATACGGTACATGCATTGAATAATCATATGAAGAATACTAAATAAATAAAAAGACATATGTGGCTACTTTAATAATAGCAATACAAAATTAATGATAATAATGAAAAATATACAACAGAGGTAATTATGCAAATATCTAGTAACATAGCAGTTACAAACATTCTGAAACACTGTGAAGGATAATAAATGAGTTTTAGGTTGTACTGAAACCTCCCAAAAGGGAGACTAATCTTCCTATCAACAAAAGCAAAGCACTGAAAGTATGTGTTTGTGCCTAAATTACTATGAAACAATACAAAAAGCTAACTTTCTCGAAATACAGCAGTGCATTGTTCTTATTTTGATTGTAAAAAGACGAACATACATGTCTGTAATCAATTAAAGGCAAAGTAACATATCGAAGTTCAACAACCTTTTTCACAAATTAACTTTTTGTGAAACATTTTACTTTTTTCAAATTTTAAAAATGTTATAAAATGTATATTATGTCCATGAATATCATGTTTGTTGATTCTTACTACTGTCTATCATGACTAGCTACAAACTAATACCATTTTACCTATTTCAAATCGCCAAACTTGAAAAAATATTTTAAAATACTTTTTTGTTCATTTTCCCCGCCAAAAAATGCAAATATTTTCATAACTAGCCGTGAAAACATTTTCTAATATTGGCAACATGATGCTTAAAGCTTGCTTTTCCCAATAATACAATTTTGATACCTGTTGTACAAGAAATTCTAACAGAGTCAAATCTCCTTAAATAAAAAATGACCAGAAAACTTTTCATTTTATACCCACAATACCAACCACTAATACACTGAACAAAATTTCTAATTGGTCACCTAACATACTGTCAAAATTTTAGTCAATGATTATTCAAAATATATTCTGTCGATAGTAGATCTAAATGTTAAATAAATGTGTAAACCACATAAACATGAATATTTGATGCAGATTGTGCTATTCCAACGCTCAATTACTGGAGGTACTAAACAACACCCGTCAGAGCCAGAAATCACATAAAATATGAATAAATGAAATTATAAATAACCTTAAGTTTAAACATAAAATATAATAAACAATCATCTCATTTGGACAAGTAGGCAGTAATTCATTTATATGGCAAAGTTATACTCCAATAGGTTGTATGGTTGAGGTGGTGGCATGAAATGATAATCATCGACTATTACGATTTATCTTGATTTCTGACAGTTACTACGTAAATCGTCATAGCAAATAAATGTCGCCTCTAAAGTTGAAACGCACAGATAACTTGCCATAATTTAAACACAAAGAAGAGAACTAATGAACGAAAGACTGTACAAAATTTGACTTATATATCACACTTGGGTATCATTGTTTTGAGGATTTAATGTTGTTCTGTTTTCAAATAAACGGAAGGTAATTTCATATTTTCCAACTTCAAAGCTGTATATCTTTTTAACGCCCAAATATATTAGCAATATTGGTTTTTCAGTTTGGGCGATCACAAATTGGTTTATATTTTTACAGCTTATCACATTTCCACTAGCAGGTTTTACATTAAAGTTAAAAAAACTGCCTCGTTCACAATGGGCCATAATTTAGAACAGGTAACGAGGCTATGTGAAACAAGATCTGAATTTATTTAAGAACATAAGGCCGAATATATTTGTCAATTTTTATGTACAAAAATATATGAGTTTAAAAAGTGACCAATTAGAAATTCTGCTGAGTGTATAGATGAAAGTTTTCAAAACTTCCTTGATCGTCAATCAGTAGCATGTACTGGTTTTAATTTGTTTAATGGAGGACCGCCCCAACTACATTGAATGGTTTGGACGCATTCGTGAGCGGAAGTTTAGAATTGTATTACTAATGATGAATTTGGAAAGAGAGATAATAATATGCTCATAATAATAAACGTTATAAACGTGGGCATAATTTGTTATTTACGTATAGTTTACGATAACAAAGAAAGTTGTAACACTGTTCAGGGCAGTCCTTATCACACACGTGATCATAATACCCAGCTGAACATTCGTTACATTTATTGCCTCGAAAATTCCCAACACAAGATACACAGTACCCAGTGTTCCTTGTACATAATTATCATCAATATAATAACCTTAATAATATAATATTTACGTTGAAATAATATAATTTGGAAAGACAGATAACGTTCTGATAATAATGAGAATAATATAATAATAAAATAAGAAATATATAATTTGTATAGTAACATTTACATACTTAGCACCTGTGGAAGCCTAACCAATACAGGCTTTGGATGTAATGTCATGTTTTCTGACATGTTAATATTTCAAATATTCCGATTTGTATCTCTACGTGGTTTACAATCAATGCAATCAGTACATCTATTTGCATTGCATTATAGGACGTATACCCGTATACTGTATTGATTCGCTTGATTGTAACAGTAAGAATACTACCTATTAGTCTATGTTAAATTAATATTACGAAAAAAGTGAGGGGTAATAACACAATATGTACCACGATTCCACACGTTGAAAAGCATAATTATTACAAAACAACCAGCACTTTTATTTCCTTTGGTCGGTTATCGGTATTAAAATGACAACTGGGTTCATACGGTTCATAATCACTATGGCGTTACTTTCCCTAAAATACCATTTTATTATCGACGTAATGCATAAATAAACACAATAAATCAGATACTACATTCTAATAGTATTATTACATTCAAATATCTTACCTCACACCTACAACCTTTTCCAAACTTCTACAAATATTTACATTTAATTATCAATTAATGTTCCATCAGTGAAATGCCTTCATAACAATGGAAGTTAATTGTACATTTTAAGTTTAAATAATTACCCCACGATATAATAACAACGAATATCCAGGATACAATGATCGGACACTTTTACTTTAAACACAATGCATCTACGTCTTATTCTGTATGTATTCACGAGCATTTCACGGATGAGAAATTGTGTTACTTCCTTGATTTAACGTGTACATACTTTATAAAAATGTAAACTTATGCGACCATATGAACAGTCAATTACTGCAGCATATTTTCAACCCTGGTATTACGAAATAAGTGTAGATTCAATTGCAACTCTCAGTCAACACTTAATAATAAATTGTAACAACAACAAAGTAATTTTTTCCTACAACAAGCAAACTTCCCTACCGGACCAATCAACAAGTTTCATTCAATTACCTTGACACTACTTGAATCGGCCTAATGACACTTGGTTGGACAAACGAAATGCAAAACTTTGTTTTCGGGGGTAATAATGTCCTAAATAAATGCAATATATGGTTTTCGCTGAATGTAAATGATACATACGTTACAACATTGACATCTCAGCACTTGCCAAACTGCTTAAATGTGATTTAACCGGTTTTTGCCAGTTAAGTGTAAAACCAATGTTTCGCACATGGAGCACGTGGGAAATCACAAAGCGGACTATTTCTAATGCCGAATGACAGGGTAGCTGTACCACTTATGAAAACTCATCAAATAAAAACATATACAAGAAGATTAAACATGCCATATTTGCCTGAACACTCTCGGTCTGAAGCAGTCGGGCTGCTCCAAATGGGTTCGAATCCTTCTGATGTTATCGGGCAATTTCTTTACCACCCTTCAATCATAGTAAGGCTACCTGAACGATAACAGGTCTCTGCAACAGTTAAGGACCGCATGCACACAGGGATATTAATGATAGCCACTCCACGACACGATTGGACCATACCCATGCTTTGTCGCAGCCAGAATTACTGCTAGGTTACACAGGAGTCCATGGGTAGGTAAAAAGACAACATATTAAAAAAAGTCCTTTTTAAAAATAATGCACGTTCATTTTGATACATTTTCTTTCCTTGTACATTGCAGACGATAACGATACACTTCAAAGTCGTTTACATTTAGCCAATAAACGTCACCCCTCATATATAGTTTACCGGTAGTATCATAAACACTGATTAAATTCATCAATTACCTATCATCAACATGTTCCTAGTGCATTTTTCCAACTACTGAAACCATTAAAATGCATCTACAATTTAGTAGTTCGCAATTGGAAGGTAATAAACAATCAATCTATATTAACAATGACTCGAAACTTAGTCTATTTTTATTGGTTTTACAGCACATGGGGGGCATAATTTGTGAGTGAAACATTATCCCATAACTACACGTAGATCACAAATATTATATCATGTATGAGGCGTGGATGTTAAACTGCATTCGTGTTCGTGGTGCTTACACCATATAGTGAATGAGATAAATATGTCACTTGTGCATTGTTGGACTGTTAGAAACCTATGTAAACATATTATTGAATTATAGAAAAGAATAAAATTGTGAAGTATACCTCGTTAATATTTTATAAATGATTGCTTATAAGTTTAGTGAATTTAAAAAAAATAATAACTTTGAAAACTACCATGATTTAAATCAGATTGTATAAGCCTATTTTACCTTTCATTTTCACATTGTATGATAGAGCGAAGTCAAACATTGGTCTAAGATGCTGTAAATCCAAAGTTAGGTTAGCTTTTGAACCACCTTCTCCACGAAACGTTGTGCGGCGGTCCTGGATTCGACCCCATGCCGAATCATAACAAAGATGGTATAAAAATAGTACCACAAATTCCCTTGCTAGACGCTCAGCATATAAAGGAAACTGGTTTCTCTTCTCTCATATTCTCGTTAAGATAGATTACATCAGGAATTAGGCGTCGTGAGTAATTAATATACTTTGGAAATACTTGTTTCACATTCGACCTTAAATAAATAGGTATTAACTAACCACAAGATGGCATTCCTTTTGGATTTGGAGGCACAATGAAAACACTCTTACCGTTGTGCATATTGATTATGCAGAGCAAACGCCTATGACATTTTGTCTCGTTTTATCACGTGTCTAAACCTCAACTTGGATAAACGAAACGCTGCTACCTCTGAATACTAAGTTGTATTTATGCACCATAATAATACAAATATTGAAATCGTAAATGCATATTGGTAAAACTGAACTTACTCCAACGATAGTTTCGCCTTGCTTTGCCATGTATCTGCAACTGAAGCTACTATTCCTTTGGACACATAAAGCGTTATAGTCCCGTATGTCGTAACGTTTTATCGTAAATATTTTTTTCAAGCTCAAGACTTATATATTTGGATAGAAGAGAGTCTGGGGATTTCATAAAACCATTTCTTGATTGTTGGCAACTTCGCGTTTTTTTAATATTTACTGTTGTTTCTGGTGTTTTTTTTCAAAAATCGCGACCCAACGTTATTGATAAATCGTCATTTTTGGAATGGATAATCAATAGAAATCAAACATATACCTATGTACTTCTATAGTCAGCTACTTAAACTTCACGAAAAAGTTAAAGAGGTATCTGTGATTTTTTTCTATTATTCAATACAGGCCTGTATTTTACGTTACCAGCCATTTTCTACGCATTTGACCAACAATCAGTTAGTGCTAACAAAACATGCATTATGAATTCAGGTCAATTTTTATATATTTTGATAAATTATTATATTTCAAACATATAAAACGTATTTCGACTGGATATATCCATGTAAATGGTATTGATAGGGTACTTTAATACTGCATACGTAATGCTAAAATTAGTTATAAACGGACAAAACACACATATCAACTATACACGTATGCTGTCTGAAAAGATTTGCAAGACAGCTGTACTCTTTTATTTAGTTGCTATTTGTTTTGTTTAAATAATTTTATCTTTTGCAGTAAAATTCATTCCGTATGCCATCATTATGTTGTAATTTACGTTACATAAGCGTATCCATACATGAAAACTGTATTGTGTCGCATGCTCATTTTAATGTACACACATTTATGTAAAAAGGGATATGTGTTTGATATTTCAACAAACTACAAATAATATTTATTCAATTTGCTAAAGTTACATTCTTGTAGAGCGAATAAGAAACACCACTTATAATAAGAAAACGTCACACATTCTCAAAATTGAAGTCGAAATGGTCTAATCGAAAAAAAGCGGACATTCAGATTCATTATAAACGTCCATAGGGCACGAAATCGACCCCCGGTGTGAACATGTATCAGATATTGGCACACCATAAAGCCTTTGCATTTTCTATGCCGTTTTTAACCTCTGTTTTCAACATTGTAATTTACGTTACGATAGTATGTGTATCATACTTATTAACATTAAGGACACAAGAAAGAAGTTCAATAATTGTTTTTTACTAAAAAACTATATATTCTCATAGCAACTCTGCGAAAAGATGAACTTGTCAATATACTCGTACTTATGATATCAGTATGTATAATATTACATGCACGTTTGTTTACCCTCTATTTTACTACATATCTCATATTATATGTCAATTTATAGAACAAAAGTATGTGACTATTCGATGCTATATTCACTAATCTGACCTGGACCCGATGGCACTACTTGATAATATGGAAAAGTATGTAAACATAATCTGGCTAAAAATAAATATGTCAGTACATGATTTGTACAGTACTGAAGTTTTCATCACGTAAACTACAAAATAAACTAACATAACGATACAATAGTACAATGCTTCAAGTTGTGTTAATGAGCAATGCTTACATGAACCAACGTTTTTGGTAAAAACGTACTAAATAAATACAATCAACGTATACGAGAGGTGCCCCACTTATATTTGAACAGTATTGAACATCAAATAGTTCGATGCTTATTATATATAATCAAAATATTTCTATATCATCGTGCAAAATAACGTGTTATGAAACACATACAACTATTGATCAATACTTTATTTCTTAGTTTGCACTCAAATCTACAATTTTGTAGGGGGTATGGTGTTTGGCTTTTTGAAGACCGAATAATCCGATCGATGGTGTTTGCATTTCCCGCCTGTAACAAACGCAGCAATATTCCATAGACTAAAGGGTTTGTGGGTATATGTTCATTAGACTTTGGCCTTTACTAATATTGCGTAATATACTTCAAATGTGTATTCTTAAGGTACAGAATTGTATTTTTGTGGAGGGGGTTGAAGCTCCGTGTTGACAAAACACCATGCTCCCCATATGGTCTCCAGGAAAGTTGTTTTGCAAACATTTTGAAAAAATATGGTTAGGAACCTAATGTACACAGCAATGTGCATATACCTTTGACTTTTAGTAAAACATATGTGTTCCATTAAGCCAGTATAGCAAACAACAGCATACGTTATGCAAACGTTCGGAAACATGTGAAGCTTAACGAATGTCAACTTATGGGTAGCCTTATCAACATTTATCATATAGTAGGCTGTCTGTTCATGGTATTTTTCTCAACGATAAAGCATTGCCTCTACAGAGGTGACAAAGGTGTGGCATTAACGGTTCCGTTGAAGTATACACAGCGTTAAAGACTTTTGTCTCCCTTATGTTGTTTTTGTGGAATTGAGCATGTAAACACCGTTTTTATCCCGAGTCCGGCATGTATAATTCTCTAAATGAACAAATCGAAAGTTCCAATGGGTACTCTTAACGTCGCTGAAGTCCCTATTTTGATTTTTGGATATGCCTTACTTATCAAATAACCAAAGTTTAAGATTTTGGTAGGTTTCATCACTTTTTGTCAGTTTTTAATATTTTGCGTAATTTCGTAAAAAAAAAACAACAAAGCGCAAAACATCCTTCCTGTGACAAAAATTGCATATTTTCTTCACAAAAATGGAATATCCATGCTGAACGAACAACTTTTAAGGGCTTTTATGGCAGTGGCTGACCTTCAAAACGCAAAACACCATACCCTCTACAAAAGTGTTGTTTTTGGTTCATTCTATTTATCAAACAAACCAACCAGTTACTGTAAATGTTACCTAACACATATGTTTACACAGTACAAAAGAAATATTTGATTTATACCATATTTCCATGAAAATATGTCATGTTCAACACTGTTCAAATATAAGTGGGGCACCTCTCGTAGATTGTTTCTAGCGACATACTTAGGAGTAGAATGAAATGTGGTCATGTGAAATACTAATGTACAATATAGAAAAACTAGCATAAACACTAAACTGGTACCAAAGAGTTACACATTAACTATGAAATGTCTAAAGACGATTTCTCTTGAATACATATTTGATGGCGGTGGATACCTGGATACATGCTTCGGTATCAAGATGTTTTACTTGATATATTCCACCAAATTGTTTATTGGTACCTGCTATTGCAGCGTATGTTCCTGGCCGCCACAGATCGAAATTGGCTGCATCACCCATAGGAGAGATATAAGTCTCCACAGGGAGACGCGAATGCAGCCGTTCTGTAACACGTAAGGTCTATTTTATGTGACACTGTTTTGTGGATGTGATAGCTATGTACATACTTGAAATATTTCTTCAATAAACTAAACAAGGTCGTGTACAAATATTTCCTAATGATAAGTGCACACATTGTCATTTATAAGTCCGTCTATTTCATGCCTGAACTATACGGAGTAATTCATGATGTATTCTTACATGGCGCCCACAAATCGCTTATCTATTACGGAATGATTATTATGTATCCCTTATTATATTAATAACATCTGAATTATACTGTATGAAAAATTACATCTTTTGATAGCCACAATAGATAAAAAAAGCATGCTACAAAGACTATAAAACGTTTTACGTGACTCTCTCTCTATAATTTACAGTTAAGTGACTTTTTTACTTTTTGTTAAAATAGTGTTGACATGGTGATGGCCTTAGGGGCAAACCAGCCCGAAGAGGATTATGAAGGTAAGTAGGTAGGCAACGATAAAAATAGAAATACATCTTATGCTGTGCTATTTTGACGGATTTGTACTCGACAGTACTGCATAATAGGCATCGGGCTGAAATTTTATGGTACATATACCATGCATATTTTATTATTTGCTCATCAACAGACATGATCAATCGTTGACATATGGAGCATACTTCATTTTTACTCTAGACGGAAATTTGTAAATTATCAATCATTGACATATGTGGCATACTCTATATTTATTCCTGAAAGACATTTGGTACTAATCAATAATTATTCTATTTTTTTGCAGATAATGGATGTCTGCGGCTTTGCACGATCTCATTCGTAACTTAAAATACAATTTATTGTCACGTAAAATTTACGTTAAATACTTAATTGTATTTGGATGTCTTTATTGACCTACTTTTGCTTTTTTATTTGGAGATTTACATCACAATTTTAGTACGTTTCAATAACTAGTATGTGTATAATTGACACGTTAATCAAGCAATATTAAAACATTTGATGTCATGAGAGTAATTAATTATACGGTCCGTGCAGTTACATAAACTGTAACAAATTACTGCATTTATTGATTTTGATGAGAGGTAATGCTACCTGTATAATATTTTAATATAAGCTAGTTGATGACCTTCCGTTACTTGAAAAATTAGTGTATATCATGACAGCAATTCCTTGCATAATGACAGTAAAATTTTCGTAACGTAGAATACAAAATCATACAAGAGTTGTTTGCAGCAATATAACAATTATTTATTGTCTTGTGCGCAATGGTTATTGTCGTACATGCTCATTTAATTGATATTATACAATATTTCCTTTCATTTGATATAAGAAGAAACAAAAACTTCACACGTTTAAAGAACCAGTATGTATTTTGAAACAGATGCATGCTTTCAAAACTTCCAGATGACTGAACAGGACTCACATCAAAGCAGTAAAGAAAAAATAACATGACATGTTACTGGAGATATTTCAGGAATAACATAATATTATGATATGACTAAGCTATTTGCACAGAAGGTTTGTTTGTTGGATAAAGGTTTGACGTTTGTTAATTGTTGTTTAAAACGTTTAAGGACTTGTATTTTACGTTACCGTAAAACATATTCTATTTTAAAGCTCTAGACAATGCTTACCATTTTAAGTAGTGAGACGAGGGTTATTTTCAGCAGCTCAATTGTTCCCTTTTTTAATAACCTTTGTACATTAGGCTACCTAAAGAAACATGCGTTCGAGTCTCCCCGGTGACTGTTATATCTCTCCTGAGGATGAGACAATCAACATCGATCTACTGCGCCCAAAAATAGACACATACCTTACAAGTAACAATTTTTACATTGGTAAAGTAGAGCATGCGGGATCCCTGGATTCCAAAGCACTCACCCTACACCTAGAACGCCGCTCTGAAAGATGTCTTATAGGGAAATCGTGGTTAGACATTCCATATACATTTGTTTTGTTTTAGTTTGTGTTTTATTCGAGGTTGTTCCTATTGTAGTATTATTCGTGACCCCATTTCATAATACTCGAAAACATACCGCTAGAAGCAATGTATGCATTAATTTGATTTTTGGTACACTTTTTTATTTTACTTTTATTATGAGGCCGGAATTGTCTCTTAAGCACAACTTGTTTCATTATATTCATGTATCGATAAACAAGTTTATTTATATATTACGTGACGAAAACTTCGGTAAAATCATAAAGCGGTCTTTTCTTTAGCAGGTTTTGTTTTAAAAATCTGCCATATCACCCAGTAGTGCCATTTGTGATGAGATCGATTGGTGAATAAAACATTGAATATCTGCACGCTTTTGCACTACTTATTCAAATATGATATAAGATATACGTATGTAAATTAGAGTGTTAACACATACATACCCGTTTCATAAGTATATTGACAATTTAATGTTTTCACAGAGTTGGTGTAAGATGATATGTAGTATTTTTAATAAAAAACAACAAATATTGAACTTCTTTCTTGTGGCCTTTATGTTAATTATTAAGTATGATATATATACTATTGTAACGTAAATTACACTGGAGAAAACAGAGGTTAAAACGGCATAGAAAATGCGTAGGATTTATGATGTGCCAATAATTTAAACATGTTCACATATGGTATCGACTTTCATGTTCTACGAATGTATGGACGTTTATAAAGAATTTAAATGTCAACTTTTTTCCATTCCCCCATATTGACTCCAATTTTGAGAATGTGTGACATTCTCTTATTATGGGTGGCGGCTCTGAGACAATCTACCAGAATTAAATTAAGAAAAAAGAGTACATATCGATTGTAGTTTGTTGAACTATCACACACATATCTCTTTTTAAATAAATGTGTGTACAATCAAATGATCATGCAACACAATACAGTTGTCATGTATGGATACGCTTGTGTAACGTAAATTACAACATAATGAAGACATACGGAATGAATTTTACTGCAAAAGACAAAAGTTTTTAGACAAAACAAATAGCAACTAAATAAAAGAGTACAGCTGTCTTGCAAATCTTTTCAGACAGTATACATGTATAGTTGATGTGTGTGTTTTGTCCGTTTATAACCGATTTTAGCATTATGAATGCAGTATTAAAGTACCCTACCAATACCATGTACATGAATATATCCACCCAAAAAACGTATTATATGTTTAAAATATAATAATTTATCAAAATATATGAAAATTGATCGGAATTCATAATGTATGTTTTGTTAGCACTAACTGATTGATTGTCAAATGCGTAGAAAATGGCTGGTAACGTAAAGTACAGGCCTGTATTGAATAATAGAAAAAAATCACAGATACTTCTTTAACTTTTTCGTGAAGTTTAAGTAACTGACTATAGAACTACATAGGTATATGTTTGATTTCTAATGAGTATCCATTCCAAAAATGACGATTTATCAATAACGTTGGGTCGCGATTTTTGACAAAACCACCAGAAACAGCAGTAAATATTTAAAAAACGCGAAGTTGCCAACAATCAAGAAATGGTTTTATAAAATCTTCAGACTCTGTTCTTTCCAAATATATAAGACTTGAGCTTGAAAAAAATATTTAAGATAAAACGTTACGGCATCTCGGTCCATTACTGGTGCGACGGAAACATTATACGCACGTGTAGCAGGTTATGTTTGTTGCGTCAGTAACTGAAATGGGTTGATGCATTGAATGACTGTCACCTGCTGCTGCGACTAAATAAATTTGCGTTTAGGTATATTGTATTTGCATCTCATTCTACATATTTGTAACAAGAAACACTAGTAAAAGAAACACAACTTTGCTGTGTATCACTCGGTCTCTTCGTATCACAGTTATTTTGTGGTTTCGTTGTGGGATTTGGTCGTTCTGCGTTTGTTGTGGCGGCGGGGACTTGTTGGTCGATTCGTTGGCTTGTGTGCGGTAATTGCTCACTGATGCTGTGTTTTGGTGTTACTGTACTCTGCTCGTCAAGTAGTAAAATGATGAATTCCCTATCCGATTGTTTTCATATCTTGTTTTCAAAACAAAAGTTGATTATCTTAATTGTAAAAACGTACAAAAGTGACCAAAGTGGCATTCCGAAATGAGCATTTTTACAGGCCAATATGTCAATTGGTTTTGGAACCGAATATTTAAAACAAAACATTGTGGTCTAAGATTTAAATTATCATGTTAATTAAAAACGGAAATGGTCGACAGTAAAAACACAAACCAAGTGTAATGAACAAGAATATTTACTTGTATTTGTTTATTGATAATATTAATATGCAAAAAGGAACTTTGAAAAATAACATACATAATGAAAATATGCAAATAAATCAATATACATATCGCTGGCATAGAATGAGAAGATCGTAAGAACAAAATCGATATTCGGAGAAAACTAGCAAAAACAGCTTGAAAATTTCTTTTTGTTTACGGAAAAATAAGATGTTCCAACTTCACTTTGGACAATATGACGAGTTCTGGTTTTCATTAAAATAGGCTCATCAGTAGAATTTGAAAATGTATCATTCTAAGCCATCGATATGTGGAAATATATATTCAAACAAAGCAATTATATGTAGTACTATTACACATATCATATTCTCAACCGATGACATTCAGTTCTGATACGTATTATTCATATTCTTTTTACCAAAGTGACAATGATCTATTTTATTGCTACACTAATAATTATTATCAAATAATATTTTAATGGATAAATGAGCCGGGATATGATTTTACTGGTGAAACACGTGGCAAAACCAAATATCTTAAATATTATTAAATACTGTTTCAACAAATTATAGGATCTGGATACAATTCTTCTGGTAAAAGACGTGATAGAACAAGAAACCACAAAGGGAACAAAAACTACTCGATTTGTTCATCAAATAATAATGGTTACATTCATATGCCAAATTCTGCATACATAAACTTTTATCGATTTTCATTTCCCGCTATAAGACAAACGAGTGCACATATACAATGTAACAATAACACACGCTCCTGACTAACTCGTACATGTTGTAAAATTCACCGAACCGCTGACGAATTTGTTAAATAAGCTTCGTTTGTTTTGGGCGGATTTATTATTAGATAATATATTATTGTAGAGCTCGACGAGACAATTTCAGTGATATTAAAATCTCATTTTTGTCAAAAATGGATATCGAGCACTTCTGTACTCTGGCGACAATTTGTGTAGTCGGTATATATATTGAGGTTTTGCAAACATGAATGTCGTGTAACTGCCTGCTATTGGAGAAGGACATAAACTAATATAGTTGTCACATATTGAGTATAAAGCACGTAAGCTATCGGATGTGTAGTTATTTGATTTCATCATACTCTGTTTCGTCCATTTGAATTCTTGCACCCAATACTTCATATTCTGGAATATCAGAATACGTATTACATTTGTACATTTAGTTGAACTAAATGATCCATAAAATACAATAATAATGTTATACGAGACAAACCATACAAGCAACTAGAAGGGAAAGTTTTAAGTTTACATTGAATTAGAAAATACGCAAATATATTTAGAAAAACAAAAAGGATTTGTACACGTCACACTTAAAAGAACATATTAACCCAAATGGCAAAAAAACCTGATCAAACACACCATAAGAACAAGTTCTAGCCATGCTGTCACAAAACACTAATGAACTATAAACTGAAGAATTTTAACAGCCACAAAGTCATTTCTTCATGTGCCGACTGTAATCGATTGCAGTTGAGCTAACACTATAGATGGTATACCAATATACATGTACGTACACGTAGCCCGTAGTCGTAATATATAGGTACTTACCGTTTTGAGTCTGAGCGTCCTCTCGTAGACCAGGAGTTTCTGGTTGGAATTCTGTGTTAACATAACTTGCTTCCACCACCTTTCCCTGCTTGTTCATTCGTTTCCTGAAATTTCACCGACGATTTTCATGCATAAACCATTTTATCACTCGGTATTGTCGTGCAAGCTTCTGAAAGTTTAGAGCTCGTATCAAAATGTTATGGGTCCAACTGTTTCAACGCGTAAGAACTTTAAGCGCATTACAGTAGTATATAGATGGGTATATATTCACTTCATTCACAATCGATATTGAGTTAGCTTACCATCTTCGAAGGATGAAGCAAACTGCTGATATCACTATAATGATAACAACCACAATGGTGGCAGCTGACACTCCAACCGCAATACTAACAGTACCTGCAGAGCCATCAACTGAAATATGATCATCAATATACAGTGGTGTAATGTACCATTTAACGTTATTGACGTGTTTAAGATGCCTGATAAATTTTCATATATGTTATATCTAACGCTAATAAACAAAGCTTGTTTACACGTAATCTTAGTACAATCCACAACCTTCAAAACGAAAATAACTTTTGGACCAGGAAGATACAGATGGAATGACAACAAGTATGACATAGTCGATGTTTTAAATTGTTACAATTTAAGATTTGCATTATACATTATGTAAAAGATCCAAACAAGTCTGCACTACAAGTTATGTTTTGAATAGTACAATGTTATGTGTGTTAGCATGTTGGTACAAGTAAATTTATAATTATTGTATTACCATGTGCGCATGTAGGACCCCCGAAATCACCAACACATCCATCGATACAGTGCCCGTTGTCCTGGTCGCAACGATTGTTAGCACATCTATCATAACACGTGTTATTGCAATGACCACCATGGAAACCAACCGAGCATGCCAAACAATAACCATTGGTCGTTTCACACCGCGTGTCTTGTCCATCAGCACATGTATTTGGACACGGTTTATCACAATTGGTCCCGAAGTAACCATTTTTACATTGTTCACAAGCTGTATTCGAAAAACAGTCACGGCAATGCCCTGCATCTACACGGCATTTGTCCCCAGTGTACAGACCCTTACAGTCACATGTGCCATACTCAAAATCGCAAGCATTACCATAGCAACCCGACGAACAGTTAAATTCACATTCTAGTCCAAAGAATCCGTTTTGACACGATATACAAGCGCCAGTTACCAGATTGCATATGTTGTTTGCACATTTTGCTGGGGGACAATAAACGTCACACGCCTGTCCATAGAAACCAGCATCACAGTCTTCACAAGTAGAACCGGCATAATTCTGGTTGCATGATCCACACGTTCCATTAGAACGATAACAAAGCGAGCGATAACACTGACCTGGACATTCCTCATCACATAATTCACCATAATAGCCAGCTGAACATTCGTTACATGTATTGCCTTCAAAATTCCTTTCGCATGACTTGCAGTGTCCAGAGATTCTCAAACACTGTCCATCACAATGTTTTGGACATTTGGATGAACAGCTTGTTCCCCACATACCATTTATACATTTTTCACACATATCGCATGTTATATTAAGCGCTTTACAACTAACACAATGTCCTGTTATTCTGTCACATACCATGCCCGTACATGCCCCAACACAATGAAGGTTACACAGGTCCTCATGTCTACCAGGTGCACATACATCACAACGACCGCCAGCAAATCCCTCCTTGCAATCACACGCCCCATCGGTTGTAGCACATTCACCATTTGTACATCCAACGGAACAATTATGTTGACAGTGTGAACCATAGTGTCCCTGTTTGCATTAAGTACATACATCATACGACGTACATTGGAAGCAAGCCTCTCTGCACGAATGTGAGCAATCAGCGAATTCGTTATAAGTCGACATTTCTATTCTGTTATAGTAACCTTCTTTGCATGATTGACAAGTGTTCTGGTCTGTGCAGGCATTGCATGAATCCGGACAAGGATTCATACACTGTTGGTTTACGTTGAAGAAACCGCCCTGACAGGATGTGCACATACCGGGCGATGAGCAGACGCAATTACCTGGACATGACAGAGAGCAGTCTGTGGTGGTTCCTTGGTTGTAGAACGGATTGTAACATTCCTGACAGTTGGTAGATGATGTACATTTCTTACAATTAGTAGGGCATTCTTGGGAACAGTCGTTATATTGTCCAGTGTTGTAATGTCGATCATTGCACGCATGGCAACTAGTTTCTGATGTACATGTTGTGCAAGTTTTTGGACAATCCACGCAACCATTGAATTCCTTTTGACCATTATTAGTATCCCTTTTGAAAGTGGACAGATACTGCCCGTTCTCGCATGTTGCACAATTTTTACTTATAGTTTGCTCATATGTTACACAATCATCCGGACATTTGATGTAAATTTTTTCCCTCCAATACCATCAATGAATCCGTATGTACAGAAATCATCCCTCCATCCACCCTGGACATACTTTCGGGCACAAACCTTATTTATACAATTTACGAATACAGTATAGCTAGTTTGCGATAGAAAAAATGCGTTTTTCTAAAGTTTCTCGGTAATTGCTACACCCACAAGTAAGAGATTTTGCACGAATTTATGAAATATATCTACCTAATATACAGTGAGCTTAAAAAGTAAGTTGTATTCATAAGTTTTATGTAACATATGACTAGTTTTGTATGAAATATCAAATGAGAAGACTTGATACTTGCACTAGCCAATTTACGGTCACGTGATACGTCTAACGGTATATTTACGTATTTACAACCTCCTTAATGCGAGGTCCGTCTGTGAATCTGACAAAGTTCATGTTATTGTTATTCATTGTTTACGGGCCTCCTAAATCTCGTCTTCTTAACAGCAATGTCAATCACATCGATCACTGATTGTAACGGTTAAATAATTGATAGTAACTGATCGATGGAATACCAGATTACCTCCCTGCGTCCATATGCATGTAGTTGCAATATACGAGAGGTGCTCCACTTATATTTGAACTGTGTTGAACATGACATATGTTCATGGAAATATGGTATAAATCAAATATCTCTTTTGTACTGTGTAAACATATGTTTTAGGTAACATTTACACTAACTGGTTGGTTTGTTTGAAAAATAGAATGAACCAAAAACAACGCTTTTGTAGAGGGTATGGTGTTATGCGTTTTGAAGGTCAGCCACTGCCATAAAAGCGCCTAAAAGTTGCTGGTTGAGGATGGATATTCCCTTTTTGTGAAGAAAATATACAATTTTTGTCACAGGAAGGATGTTTTGCGCTTTGTTGTTCTTTTTAACGAAATTACTTAAAATATTAAAAACTGACAAAAAGTGATGATACCTACAAAAATCTTAAACTTTGGTTATTTAATAAGTAAGGCATATCCAAAAACCAAAATAGGGACTTCAGCGACGTTTAGAGTACCCATTGGAACTTTCTATTTGTTCATTTAGAGAATTATACATGCCGGACTCGGGACAAAATCGGTTTTTACATGCTCAATACCACAAAAACAACATAAGGGAGACAAATGTCTTAAACGCTGTGTATGCTTCAACGGAACCGTAAATGCCACAACTTTGTCACCTTTGTCGTTGAGAAATATACCATGAGCGGACAGCCTACTATATGATAAATGTTGATAAGGCTACCCATAAGTTGACATTTGTTAAGCTTCACATGTTTCCGAACGTTTACATAACGTATGCTATTGTTTGCTATACTGGCTTAACGGAACCCATATTTAATCCTAAAAAGTCAAAGGTGAATGCACATTGCTGTGTACATTAGGTTCCAAACCATATTTGGTCAAAATGTTTGCAAAACAACTTTCCTGGAGACCATATGGGGGGGCATGGTGTTTTGGGAGCTTCAACTTCCTCCACAAAAACACCATTCTGTACCTTAAGAATACACATTTGAAGTATATTATGCATGATAAGTAAAAACCAAAGTCTAATGAACATATACCCACAAACCTTCTCTATGGAATATTGCTGCGTTTATTACAGGCGGGAAATGCAAACAACATCGATCGGATTATTCGGTCTTCAAAAAGCCAAACACCATACCCCCTACACAATTGTAGATTTGAGTGCAAACTTAGAAATAAAGTAATAATCAATAGTTGAATGTGTTTCACAACACGTTATTTTGCTCAATGATATAGAAATATTTTGATTATATATAATAACTATTTGATATTTGAAACTGTTCAAATATAAGTGGGGCACCTCTCGTATAATAAAGAATAAATGTGTTATACTGGTGACATCTGAAATAATCAAACAACTATTATTATATTGTACTGAAAAATGGAATAAATATGTTTGCGTTGTGTATCAATGATTTATCCAGACTTTTTCATGTCAATGGTTTTAAGTGCTGTATCATGGGTGTTTATAAAATATAACGATGTCGGCAATCTGTAAAGTATTCCACCTAGTGTTGAGTTCGTATATTCTAATGATAAACTGGCGTAACTAAATAAAATATCACCTGTTATAGTTTCATTTTATACCCACTATAACCAACTACTATTACATATACATGTTTTCTAAACTTCCTTGATCGTGAATGGGTATAATTTACTGATCTCAATTTGTTTGATGGAGGACCACCCCAACCT
Organism: Spisula subtruncata; assembly: GCA_963678985.1. Classification (NCBI taxonomy): domain Eukaryota; kingdom Metazoa; phylum Mollusca; class Bivalvia; order Venerida; family Mactridae; genus Spisula; species Spisula subtruncata. Next base: position 10,519,165 of record OY787677.1, on the reverse strand, counting down.
ACATTGATTTGTTTTATGGCGCACCACCCCACCTACATTGATTTGTTTTATTAAGGACCGCCCCCACCTACAATGATTTGTTTTATGGCGCACCGCCCCAACTACATTGATTTGTTTTATGGCGCATCGCCCGACCTATATTGATTTGTTTTATGACGGACCGCCCCCACATACATTGATTTGTTTTATGGAGGACCGCTTCACCTACATTGATTTGTTTTATGGCGCACCGCCCCCACCTACATTGATTTGTTTTATGAAGGACCGCCCACCTACAATGATTTGTTTTATGGTACACCGCCCCACCTACATTGATTTGTTTTATGAAGGACCGCTCCACCTACATTGATTTGTTTTATGAAGGACCGCCCACCTACAATGATTTGTTTTATGGTGCACCGCCCCACCTACATTGATTTGTTTTATGATGGACCGCTCCACCTACATTGATTTGTTTTATGAAGGACCGCCCACCTACAATGATTTGTTTTATGGTGCACCGCCCCACCTACATTGATTTGTTTTATGAAGGACCGCTCCACCTACAATGATTTGTTTTATGGGGCACTGTCCCACCTACATTAATTTGTTTTATGGCGCATCGCCCCTACTATATTGATTTGTTTTATGAAGGACCGCCCCCACCTACAATGATTTGTTTTATGGAGGACCGCCCCCACCTACATTGATTTGTTTCATGGATGACCACCGCCCCCACTTACAATGATTTGTGTTATGGAGGACCGCCCCCACCTACATTGATTTGTTTTATGGAGGACCGCCCACACCTACATTGATTTGTTTTATGGGGGACCGCCCCCATCAACAATGATTTGATTGGACACATTCATGAGCGGAAATTCTAAATTGTATTTACTAATGATGAATTTGGAAAGACAGATGATACCGTTCTGATGATAATAAACGTGCGCAATATTTGAATTGTATAATTTAAATAGTAATATTTACTTACGTGTTATATGTGGCAGCCTAACCAATACATACTTTGGTTGTAATGTCAGGATTTCTGACATGTGAATATTTCAAACATTTAGATTTGTATCTGTACGTATTTTACAATCAATGCATTCGGTGTATCTATGTGCATTGTATTCCTAATTATCTAACGAATACCCGTATATAGCACAATATGTATCACCAGTCCACACCTTGAAAAGCATATTTTTACAAAACTTCCGGTACTTGTATTTTTGGTCGGTGATCGGTATTAAAAATGACAACTTGGTTCATACGGTTTATTATCATTATGACTTTAATACATGTATCCCTAAAAGTGACTAAAAAGGTCGGGGAATATATTATTGCATTACCGACTTCTTGCATAGATAAACACTAATTAATGGGATACAACATTGTAATACTATTAATATATTCAAATGTCTTACCTCAAACCGACAATTTTATTCCAAACTTTTACACAAATTCACATTTGCTTATCAATTTATGTGCGATCCGTTAAATCCTTAAAAGCTATGAGAGTTATTTGTACTTTTAAAGTTTTAAAACATTACGCAACGATATAAGGATACAATGATCGGAAGTCACTGTTTTAAAAGTTGCAGAAAAAATGTCCTAGTGTATTCATGAGCATGTCACGGATCAGAAATTTTTGGTATAAACTAATGATAAAATCGTGTAATTAAATCAACTATCAACTGTTTATGTTCAATTTATACCCACTTTAACAATCACTATTATAGATGCATGTTTTCTAAACTTCCTTGATTCCTTGGTGAATGGGTATTATGTACTGGTTTAAGTTGTTTTATTGAGGACCACTTCACCTTCATTCATTTGTGTGCACGCATTCATGAGCGGAAATTCTAGGCATTGATCACGTTGGCTCCCGGTATTAAATTTACTGACATGGTATTGATCACGTGGGCACTCGGTATTGATTTTTACTGACCCAGTATGGGATGGGATGACATTGAGTGACCACGTGATCGCAATGGACCACACACATTCCTAGATTTAGGTACTATTTTATCAGAGGCGGTTTAATCCTGTTTATCGGACGAATACACGTATATAGAACTATGGATATCATCAGTCAACAAGTTGAAAAGCATACTTATTACAGACCATGCTTGTATTTCTTTTGGCCGGTTATCGGCGTTTAAAGGTGCAACTGGGTTCATACGTTTAATAATCATTATGGCTTTAATATCCAATAAGTGACGATAGAGGTCGGGAAATATATTATTTCATTATCGACTCTATGTATAAACAAACATCTTATAATCGCATACTACATTCACATAGTATTAATACATTCAAATGTCTTACCTCACACCTACAATGTTATTCCAAACTTCTACACATATTTACTTTTACTTATCAATTTATGTTCAATCCTTAAATGCCTTGAAAACTATGGAAGTTAATTGTACATTTTAAGTTAAAATTATAACACAACGATATAATGTCATCGACTATTAATAATACAATGATCGGACGCCACTGCTTTAAACCCAAAAACCGTTTTAATGTACTTTTGAGCATGTTACAGGTGTGAAATTTGATTACTTCCTTGATGTAGCGTTTGCATACATTATAACAATGTGAACTTATTCGACAATATAACCAGTTAGTTATTAAAGCAAGTATTTTAAACCCTGGTATAACGACATAATTGTAACACGTGTACACAAATGGTAGATACAATTTCTACTCTCAGTCAATGTTAACAATGAAGTAATTCTTACCCACCAAACACAAACTTCCGTATGGCATCAAAGAAGACATTCCTCTACATAACCTTTATAAGATGGAATCGGCCTAATTGTACTTGGTTGAATCACGTCGTGACGTTAGGTTTTCCACAATACACCTGCTAATATGTGGTATTTTTTGTATTTTTAGACATATGTGGCAATGTCGTGTGCATGCATTGTATTTGTGTTACTGTCAGCCTAAATATCATACAAGATCCTTACATTTGCTCTATTCCTTTACGTTATTAAAGATATGACAATATTCAACTTTCAAATGACCTCTCTAGCGCAAATCGACATGACCTCATGCGGAGTGTCGTCAGATCTTATATCAGCGTAAAGTAGTGGAGCATAACAATGATCCGATTTAAATGAAATTGTATCATACTATTTTCACTTTCATTTTCACATTGCAAGCCTTGTTCTAAGATTCTATAATTTCATAGTTAGATAAGCTATTGAACAACCGTCTCCTTGAAGTCTAGTGGGTGAGCATTCAGATCGAGTGCGGGAGTTCCCGGGTCCGCCCCAGTCGGAATCATACCAAAGATGAGATAAACATAGTACTAGATGTGCCATTGCTAGACGCTAAGCATATAAGGGAAACTCTTCTCTCATATCCTCGTTGCAATAGATTATATCAGGAATGAGGCGTCGTGAGTGATAAGTATAAGTAAACTCTAAATAAATGTACACTAACGAACCACCAGCTAGCATTCCCTCTGGATTTTGAGACATAATAAAAACACTCTGACCATTATGCGTATTGCCTATGTAGATCAAACGACTATGAAATTTTTGTTTTGTTTTACAAGGTATCTAATACTCAACTTGGATAAACGAAATGTTGATGTCACTCGCGTCTGCTTCTGAACACTAAGTCGTATATATGAACCATATCAATTCATGTATTGTAATCGTAAATGCATATTGGTAAAACTGAAATTACACCAACGACAGTTTCACCTCGTCTTGGCATGAATCTGAAACTCAAGCTACATGTACTATTCTTTTGGACACATAAAGCGATACTGATGCGACACATTAAGGCGCACGAATACAAAAAATGTAGTAGAATATGCTTGTTGCGTCAGTAATTGAAATCGGTTGAGGCATTGAATGACTGCCGCCTGCGGCTGCGACTTAACATGTTTGCGTTTAACTATATTTCATTTGCATCTCATACTACTTTTTTGTAACAAGAAATACTAGCAACAGAAACACAAAAACTTGATAAGGTATTGGCTGTGTTTCATTCGGTCTCTTGGGATCACAGTTATTTTGTGGTTTTTATTTGTTTGGGACTTCAGTCCCAAATAAATACTGTTAGCATGATTTTCACGTCTATGCCCTCTAACTACAGTCTCCAGAAGTAGTCCGTCATTTGCCAGGCGCAATAATTTTCAACAGCAGAAAAAATAATTCTCAAATTGCCTCTTCGGATGTAAACCGTCATTTGGCAGGCGCAATAATTTTCAAGCGAGGAAACGTCCGTAGAAAGGCACTCTACCGTCCTCCCGATCTCGCTGACTTTCCTTGCAACCGAGGAAAACTCCTGCAAACTTTTCTCTAATGTGTCGAGTCTAACTGTGTCGGGGCGCCCGTATGGCATTCCGTTACGCCTTTTTCTGCCTGCAAGTCAAGAATACTTTATAAGTAATGCGATTCACGCAAAATATAGTAAAACCATATTAACACGTTGTATTCAAAAAACAGCATTTGTCCAGAGTGCTCAATTTTATAAAGCGAATAGGCGATTTTTCACATGGTAAAATGCAATAAAAAAGAAAAAATGAACACGATATTTTTATAACTATATTTATTTGCAATGTATTTCGCATAATATAACATGAAATGATATGACAAAAAAGCATAATATGCATGACGTTTTAAGAAAAGTTCGACAAATCCCTTATAACGTTATAAGAGAAAATTGACCAATATATATAGTACATTCGCATACACAATTATTGAATTTCTTATAACGTTATAAGAAAAAATGACCTTCACATAGTATTACATTACAACCAAATGACAAATGGTTGAATCTCTTATAACGTTATAAGAAAAATTGTCCACGCATCCCTTACATTCTCATTGGAAAGGGTTGAATTTCTTATAACGTTATAAGAAACTATTGACCAACACACCCAATATATTCTCAAAGAAAATTGTTAAATTTCTTATAACGTTTTAAGAAAATATTGCGCACACATCCCTTGCATTTTTATAGAAATTTATTGAATCTCTTATAACGTTATAAGAAAACATGACCAACGAATACATTACATTCTTATAGAAAATGGTTGAATTTCTTATAACGTTATCAGAAAATATTGCCCACACATCCCTTACATTTTCATAGGAAATGGTTGAATTTCTTATAACGTTATAAGAAAAAAAGACAAATACATACATTGTATTCTAATAGAAAATGGGTGAATCTCTTATAACGTTATAAGAAAATATTGACCAAAAAATCCATTACATTCTCATAGGAAATTGTTGAATTTCTTATAACGTTATAAGAAAAAATGAAAAATAAATACATTACAATCAAATAGAAAATCGTTGAATCTCTTATAACGTTATAAGAAAATGTTGACCAACACATCCATTACATTCACAAAGAAATTTGTTGAATTTCTCATAACGTTATAAGAAAAGCATTGCCCACACATCCCTTGCATTTTTATAGAAAATGATTGAATCTCTTATAACGTTATAAGAAAAAATTACAAAAACATCTATTACATTCTTATAGGATATAGTTGAATTTCTTATAACGTTATAAGAAAATATTGCGCACACATCCCTTGCAATTTTATAGAAAATGATTGAATCTCTTATAACGTTATAAGAAAACATGACCAACACATCCATTACATTCTCATAGGAAATGGTTGAATTTCTTATAACGTTATAAGAAAAAGGTGACAAATAAATACAGTAACATTACATTCTCATAGAAAATGGTTGAATATCTTATAACGTTATAAGAATATATTGACCAACACATGCATTACATTCTCAAAGAAATTTGTTGAATTTCTTATAACGTTATAAGCATTGCCCACACATCCCTTTCATTTTTATAGAAAATGATTGAATCTCTTATAACGTTATAAGAAAAAAATTACCCGAACATATATTACTTTCTCATAGGATATAGTTGAATTTCTTATAACGTTATAAGAAAATATTGCCCGCACAACCCGTGCATTCTTCATTAGTATAGAAAATTGTTGAATTTCTTATAACGCTATAGAAAACTTGACCAACACATACAATACATTCTCATGGGAAATGGTTGAATTTCTTTTAGCGTTATAAGAAAAAATGACAAATACATAAATTACATTATTATAGAAAATGGTGATTCTCTTATAACGCTATGAGAAAGTATTGACCAACACATACTTTATAATCTTATAGCGAATGGTTGAATTACTTATAACGTTGTAAATAAAGAAATAACCAACACATACATAACATTCTCATAGAAAATGATTGAATCTCTTATAACGTTATAAGAAAAATATTACCCAAACATATATTACTTTCTCATAGAAAATTGTTGAATTTCTTATAACGTTATAAGAAAAAATGACCAAAACATCCATTACATTCTCGTAGAAAAAGTTGAATTTCTTATAACGTTATAAGAAAATATTGCCAACACATCACTTGAATACTTATAGAAAATGGTTGAATTTCTTATAACGTTATAAGAACAAATTGACAAATACACCTATGTCATTCTGATATAAAATGGTTGAATTTCTTATAACGTTATAAGAAAATATTGCACACACATCCCGTGCATTCTTATAGAATATGATAGAATCTTATAAAGTTGTAACTAAAACTGACAAATACATACATTATTTATCTATCGCCACGATGGTATTCACAAGTGAAGAGAAGCCAGATTTCATTTTATGCTGAGCGTCATGCTAATGATATTCATTTATAATTATCTTAGTTCATTGTTCAAAGACCTAGATTCATTAAACGTTGCTTCGTGTAGCACTATTGGCCATTTGGTAATTGGTTTTTCTGATCATGATTTCGTCGAATCATTACACTCCTTGATAGTTTAACATCACATTCTGAAACGAGAAAATTGACTATACTGTTAGATAGCAAACAATTAATTACATAATCATTTCAAACGAGCATATATTATCATATTATCATGATGCACATCTTATGAGGTCTCAAACACGGAAAATACAGCATGTGCAGGTGATAATCAACACATAGATACTTCGTAGTGGCCGTATTGAACAAAAACAAATATGCATATACAGATACATCCAAGATAGGTAGCCAATTGTGCGGACATGTACGTACATGGTTAAGTATGGAGTGTAAGAAATCGGCTCTAACTTAAACGTGTAAATCGAATATGCTGAACTGCGGTCGTATTCAAAAGGATGTTACTCTGGATTTGGAACACAGTCGCGTACAGATTCCCGGCCGCGAGGTTTTCTTTGCAATTTTGACAAGTCAACATCTCTCCAAATGTCGAGATGTTGCTAGTTACACAAGGTCGAGTAAGATAGCAATGGTTTTGATACACCTGTGGAAACTGGTTAGATTTCGGTGATATTCGGTCCTTGGAATTACCACTATCGACACCTACCACCTCAGTCAGAATAATGATCTCGAACAACAGATTCGGAATATCCGAAAAACTAACGGGCTGTATAATGTCTAAATAGTGAATAATTAATTAACATAATGTATGTTCAGCAAACTGTATGTTCGATTTTGTTGGACAACTTTATTAGTGCCAAATAATTCCGTTAAGGAGAAAGTCCAAGTAACTGTCCATTCCTGAGAAATAATGGAGACGAGGCCCCGAAGGGGCCGAGTATTCATTATTTCTCAGAATTGGACAGATACGCGGATTTTCTCTGACTTAAAATACACCAATACTGTCCAATATAAATTTGATTTTCTGAAAAGATGCTGTAAATGACAAAATAGAAAGAAAATGCATTTTTCCAAAAAAGTCTCCCCTGATGTACCTCTTATAAATAGAAGATTAAAAATATGAACACGACTGAACGTGAAGATCATGCTTTTTTCATGAAACCAGTGAACTAATACAATAACTCTCCATTACTTTAATAACGGTGTGTAGTCCATGCAAACACCTGTTGTGAGCTATGTGTTACACGATCAAGTAATGGTCATTTACCCAGTGTCACTTGATGTTATAACACAGTGGACATTATAAAGACTTTGTTTCAGTCAGAGGATATATTTCCGTGCATAAACTATACATGGATATTTATAATTGATATGCAACTTGATGGATATTATTAAAATGTTTTGAACATGTTGTTCTTAAGATTTGCACAGTCATTTTAATGAACGTATTAATTAATGTACTCAAAAATTGGTATATATACCAGTGAGGGCAGTGTCTATTCCTAGGCGCCGCAGTTCGATGTTGTCTGCCACGCCAACAAAAGAGAAAAAGTCTCCCTGTGAGACTCGAGTGTTTCATTAGGAAGCCCAATGATCAGGGGATGCGAAGTTAATGTCAAAGAGTGATTTAGCGGCTGAACAGCTGAAAACAGCCATCGTAAATTGGAAACTTAACTTTTTTCTTACCCTCCAAAATTTAAACTAACTTTGCCTGTTCTTTAATTCAAATGTAGGAGTCCAATCGGCACATGTCTTCCTGGATTCTGAGCCTTGTAAAATGTATGATCAAATACAATTAGAAATTAGCTTTGTACGTACTATTATATTCAAACAGATTTCATCTGATCATCTGAAAACCTAAGTTGCAATGTTCATGGACATTTTAAGGTAGACCAATGTCGATTATTTCACTTTCAGTATCATGCTGAAGACGGGTGTCATGATTTAGTGATAATGTTGGCCCTTGTGAATGCATAAAAAATTAAAAACTGTAATTGGAAGTTATTGAATGGTCACGCGAAAGTGCAATTGCAAATTAACGGTATTTAAAATCATATCTTGATTTCTTGCGCGCGTACCACCTTAAAAGCTGAAATTATATTAATGTAAAAAGTTATTTCAGTAACAGCGGGTTGATTTCATTTTCTAGTTTCGTTGTGGTTTGAGCATTTTTATCTGTCTGTAGTTTTCTTTTTTCTGTGTTCGGCTCTTTCAGTTGAGTGCCGCTTTTCCTGCGAATTGTATTGCCCTTTTTGTGAACGCATACATTTTGTAATGCACCAGTCTGTTGCATCCACGGCCCAACCCCAGTATGGCTGCGGCGTTTTACCCTCCAGCTTCCCCCCGCACTGCCGGGGGAATGTTGGGATTTTTTTACCGAACCAATACCTTTGGGACAATGTTTAATTGTAAAATAGCCCCATGATGGAAGGGCGTATGTTTTGAAACCCCAAAAGTAAATTTCCCGACCCATCTATTTGGGATGGCGGGCAATGAATGCAACTCACTGGTGTATAGTTATACATTGTTTACAATCATTCTCCGTGACCTGTAAACCCATTTAATAAAGATAACTCTCCATTTTTTGTTAACACTACATATGTGTGTATTGTTTTTCAGGCATAGAACAATAACTCTCCATTATTTCGTATACACATTTAATGTAATGTGTATACCAAATAATGGAGAGTTATTGTTAAGACAACTCTCCATTCCTGAAAAATAATGGAGAGTTTTTGAATGGGTTAATCCCCTGGGTGTATTTTAATATATGATACAATAGGCACAGTATCGATATTAGAGTTTAAAACCCGTTTTCAGAATTCCGGAATTTTGTTGTCCCAGGGCTGCCATAGTAAAATTACGCGAAAACCTGAGACTCTGGTCAAACCCAAATAAAACGTACAATTTTTGAAAGTCAATATTCTGCACTTAGCGCGCAAACCACCTTAATAAAGTTCTTTAGCGGTCGAGCCGCCTTAATAAACGCATTCAAACCACCATATAGCTTCATTTATTCTGTTGGGAGTTGGTAGGTAGCATTTACACTAACCAATTTTTCATGGTGGCCCAAAGGACAATCAGCTTTCAAAATACACTGGTCCTCCAGAATTTCAACTGGTCCTTCAACATGTCATAAACAAATTTCACTATGTTAATTCAGGGGGTGTTCTCCTCATATAATAGAGGCATGTAAAAGGCCCCAAATTGAACATTTCTTTAAAAATTCATATCCAACTATTTGTCCCATTTGTATTCGCACATGTGACAATTTTTTTACCATTGGAAGGCATGGGGACTCCACGTAAAATTGTCCATATGATAAAAACTATTTGAGAGATTTCTTATGTGCAAACATATTTTGTAGTTTGATATGTCTACAAAATAATGCACTAAATTTCATAATTGTATCTTTATGGGATCAACCCCCTTTTTAAAGGTTTTTAACATGACTATCACTCACATTGAACAAAGAAGGAAATGGACGGATTTGATATCAAACTTGTTTACTTTCTTATCCGTAGTTCTTTTGTTTCTCGGGGAATATATTTTGTGCAAACTTGATTAATAGTTTAATTTCTTCCCGTCAGATTGGTGTTTTGATATAAGAAATGCGATAATTAGATCTGCCCCCTTTTTACGGTTTTTTAAAACAGGTATCATTTTTTTTTAAGTAAAAAAGTGATGCACATATTTAATTTGCACATTGTTAATTGTTTTATGACGCGCCCCGCTGCGATTGTCACAGCATGTGGGGTAATAAAAGTGGTACATTCGCTTGAAGGGTTATAACCGTTATATTTGTATAACCGCTACATTTCCTGTATACATACTTTATTATGATTTTAGAGATTTGAAACTTTGACTTTATTGCCGATTTGGAAAGTAATACATGCATTAAAATAATTAAAAGTGAAATGTCATCACGCATAATTTAAAATTATAATAATCGAACAGGTGAGACTTTATTATGATTTTAGAGATTTGAAACTTTGACTTTATTGCCGATTTGGAAAGTAATACATGCATTAAAATAATTAAAAGTTAAATGTCATAAGCTCACGCTAGTTTAAATTATAATAATCGAACAGGGGTAGACATAAAAATGAAAAATCATGTCATTCCTATGACACTTGTTAAATAAACTGGTTAGTTGACACGTTGTACCACCTAATTGAATATATACGAATTGTAAATTGAAAATTAAATGTAAAAAAGGTGAGGAAAAATCCGTCTAGACATTTGAGTTTTGTCGGGTCCGCGAGCGCGCGAATATTCTCCTATTTAATTCAAGAAAAAAACGCTCTAATTCACGAACTTAAAAAATTGTCATAACTTTTTTAATTTTCAAGATATTAAAAAAACAATTCCATAATTGTATGGTCTACGGCTCGAAGATGCAACTGAACAATCAACTGTACAACATACTTGAAAAATCAGCAGTGGTTGCTAAATTTCATTTAAACTGTACTTTGTGATATTGCACACATACTCAAGCATTGTACAGTTACTAGTAACCGGGGTTTTTTTCATCCATCGAATATGCATGATAATAAGTATACATATCGTGACATGTATTGCGGTTACTAGCATAACAAATGCATACTTGTTAGATTCCTCACACAAGATCAACGAATTCTGAATGATACCATGGAAGTATTTAAATGTTCCTGATGATACCTACCTCATGAACAATTTCATAATGACAGAGCTATGCCCATAAAAAGATCCTGGTATGCATCATATACAAAATGTCAAAAATACCAAAGTGTAACTGAACGCACAAAACCCCTCCAGCAAATGATATGCATTAATTTATACACTCCGAATACCCGCTGGGTTAGCACAGCGCGATTACGCAATTGAGATAAGATCGATCAGATTAAAACCGGTATAACACCAGTCAAGGGAAGGTAACTGTGGTCGACTTGAAAACACATTCAATACAAATGGCACAAATAGTTGGATATGTGTTAAAAACATGCTAAAAAATCCCAAGTTAGCCCTACTTTTTTTGTTTCCCAAAACAGGAAATACACCGATATTTTCTCCAAAATTTGGAGGCTAAAACCCCTTCCCAAAAAGAACAGAAACAGCCATGGCTATACACGTTAGAAATGCGACAACATTGGCCGTTTTTGTTGTGTCAACTTTCATTTTCAGTAAATTTATTGAACGGTGTTCATTTAAAAAATCTGCAGCGCTAAATACATCGGCGATTCTTCTTCAGAATAAACAATTAGAGATCATACCAATGCCAGTTTTATTAATACAATGTGTTAATTACTTTTTAAAATTAAAACACGTTCGAAAGAAAAACCGCTCCGCGCGAATCGTTTTTGACTTTTGTAGAGCCCCGCTTATAAGACCCGCAAATTGTAACATAAGTAGCCGTTATATAAACACTCGTTCCGTACTGATTTGGACTTTAGTACCTACCGAACATTATCCGGGGAATCGAAACGTTCACTTGAGCGTGTATTATTTTATTAGTTTTCTAAAAAAAGATAAATAGACGCGTACTTTGGGAGAGCGCATAAGGCCCCCCCCCTCCGAAATCTCACCGGATTTATACGATTTGGGAAAATGGTCCTAGGTGACTTCTGAATGCAGGAACTTCCGCAAAACTTTCACCCATATTCAACTTGATAATAAGGCGAATAAAATATTAAATTAACACTCGATACAAAAGAATTGGTCACTGTAACAGTAATTTGGGAGTGTGTTTTTTTATATGCTGGGGAATTGAACTGCGTAGCCGGTGAGCCTGTTCTCTAACGCATTTACCGAAATCGAACGACAATACGTGAGATATTCCTAATACGCCAGGTGTGACAGCACTTAGCGTATATAGAGTAACCAGTTACAATAGTCGCGGGTTGTTTTTTTAAAAAGGTAAACGTTTGTGGAACGTTTGAACACAATAAGAACATTATTCTATAACCTCGCTGATAATGTTTTCTCATAATTATAATGCATCAGTTTAACTTGAAAATGTTTCAATGTATGAGCTTCGACAATTTGAGTCATGTTTCTAAATCCCAATTCTTTCAGTCTACATTTGTCAAAAGACAGAAAAATTGTATGTCAATTTGTCCATATATTTTGTGATCTAATTTCTTATGCCTGTGGCTAAATGTTTCATGGAATTTCATTAGTCGAATGGTTCTCCATTAACCAATCAGATAGCGAGGTTTATAGCCAGCAATCAACGAAGCATGTAGTTTACCTAGACTATACGCTGTCATGCCTACAGACCATGACAGAGGGGCTAGCTTACAGGAAATGTACAAGGCGATAAGTCTGTAATTTTAGGGGGCTCATATTTTATAAAATCGTATCTGGCCAGCTGGGGACTCAAGCCCCATTGCCCCCACACAAATATGCCCCTATATATGTTTTGCATTTATTGTATGAGCACTCCAACACTGGAGGCGATACAAGTATTATTATTAAGTATTACTATTAACAATACTAATAAATTACATCTACGTGATGCTGGTGATCCGATGCGACATGAAATAAAACTGTCCCACGCCTGAACAATGCTTTCAAGTAGCTATGCTTATTTTCCGGATGTCTATGTGGTCAATCGTAAATGCAAAACGTGAGAATTAGTCATTTCATTTTGTGACGTCTAAATCTCCAACCTGTAGACAATGCTTACTGTTTAAATCCCCGGGGTCGGGACACGTAATCATATAGTAATTTCCGGGTCTTGGGATTGGCCGGAGTCATTTCTTGGGACTAGGAGTCGATAAGGCTGCCTAATTATATAATATACCAAAGACCTAAATTACATAATATTGACTGGTGCATAAGCGACACAAAATCAAACTAAAGGTTAAATCACCTGGTTCTAAATTTGACTGGTACTGGTTCGCAGAATTTGTCTATGCTTTTCATCACACAGCTTCGTGTATATTGAAGAATTTTCTTCCATCGCATCACCAATGATATGAAACCTCTGCAAATATATGAATAAAACAAATTATGATCATAACGTTACTTCCTAGCGAGTATATAAATGTTTTAATAACACTGACAGACCCGGCTACAGCGGCACAGGGGTTTGCCAATCAAGATCGGCCTCGGAGTGACAATTTTAAGATATTACCAATTAATTTAGCTATGGGTCGATTTTTTGTGATTTAATAAGAGTCTCGGAACGCGGAAGTGCAATTAATAAAGTAGACCACTGATGTATATCCTATATACCTCCGATTACACTCATCTAAATCAGTCAGACGCTTCCACACATTATTTGGATCACGATTTAGGTGTTTGTTCCATTCAGGGGGCCCGGGCCCGTGCCCCCCCCTCCCAGTTGGCGTCGGAGTGACCATTTTTTACATCATTTAAATGTTAAAATCCTTAAAATATTACCTACATCACTAAAATGTTAAAATCCTTAAAATATTACCAATCGATATTGCTATGTATCGATATTTTGTGGCAATAGCCCTGTATATTACATATTCCGGAAGCAAGGGCAATAAAATGTGCCCCCTGTTGTGTATCTCCAGGTCCATATTACACTTGATCTAATTATCCAGATGACGGTTTTTATTACAGCGTCTGAATGATCCGGATCAAGGTGTCTGTGCTCCCTTGATCAATGTCACTACAGCGTTTGAATTAACAGATTAAAAATTTGACATGAATTTGAAGAAAGTAAATTTTCTGATGGATATGTTTATTTGTTATAACTGATTATGTAACACTACAATTTTAATAATATTAAGCCTGTCTGGTGTTCAAAGAAAAACGTTAAAAAATTATTTTAATTCAAAATTGAAAAAAAATCTTCACAAGAGGCATATTTAAATGGTCTATCATGCAAGTTCAAATAAATTTTCTAAAACGTAAGGGTGCAACAATTTGCAAGATTAAAAAAATCTGTACCTGTGAACACTACTGTCTTAGATATAACCATGCATGGCCTATGTAATACATGGCCTATGTAATCGGTTGCATCCACGGCCCCACCCCGGGGATTGGCAATGGATAGCCTTCCAGCTTCCCCCCACGGCCGTGAAAAGGTTGGGGATTTTTTCTAAGAACCAATTCCTTGGGGATAGTATTTAGGTGTTAGGGGACGGGGAAATACTCGAGATTTTATTATCAGTTGTCCCCGCAGGGCCGCGGAAGGGCGGGGTTTTTGACAATTCAAAAGTAGATATTCCGGCCCATCCCCGGGGTGGGGTGGATGCAACTGACTGGTGCATAATTATTTCTCGACTGGTCTTCAAAGTTCAAGTATTATTTATGAGTTGTCTGGACGATTTTTTTAAAGAATAATGTGTAATTCATGTTAGTTTTTGAAAATGTAGCAGTTCAAATTTTATACATTTACTTTTGATTTTAAAAGCTTAAAGTGGAGGAAATTGCATTATTTTAATTCAAAAAACGAAATATTCGTCGCACCCACCCAAACTTAGCCTTAAAAAATTTCTCGTGTGTCCCCCACTCCAAAATTTCTGGATCCGGGCCTGCCATTGATCCATGTCAATATGACAGTGTACGGACAAAATCCCCTTTCAGACAAATCCATTTCATGTCATATAGAGAAAACGGACAAAATTCCCTTCGTGCCTTGTACAGGCCGGACAATATTCCGTTCAAAGACACCCCTCTTCAATTTTTCAAACTTATTATACAATATCATGTTTATCATACTTTGGTGTTTGACATGTGTTGCTTCTGTTTCTAACTTGGTTGTGTATTGTAGGACTAGATATTTATGCTTTGTACGTATTCTTCAATTTTATTTCTTATGCCTGTATAATGGTAAAATATACGTTCATACAGAAACTCTAACGAATAAAATCATAAATTAATTAGCATAGATATAGTAGTTCACACTGGCAAAAATGACATATTCATCATTATTAATACAGTTCATAGTGAGTCACACATTGCACAGTACATTCATAGTTGAAGTTCAACTAAGTTGTTATATTAGCAGCGTAATTGATTAAATTTATTAACCTGCGGCCTTGAGCCGCAGGTTATATTTGTATGCAACAAGAAAAATTTCCATGTAGGGGCACGTGACCTGTTCTGGATGGTTTACCATTTCAAAAAAAAATCCAAAAAAATCAGCATTTTTTAAGAATGTCGTGAACCAGACTAATACCTTTTTTTTTTTTAGATTCGTATAGATCTATTTTATTTTATTTTAAAATAAAGTATTAACCATAATTTACCCCTTTAAGTAATAATTAATAAAAAAAACTGTGTTTCGAAATGTGTTTTAACGCGCACTTGACCTTTCGTTAGTCTGGTTCACGCGTTCAAAACTATATCCAAAAAAATGAAGCACTTTGTGCGAATGTCGTAAACCAGACTATTTCACTATTATTTTATTTTATATTTTAAAATAAAGTAATGTAAGTTAATAACTATAATTATTTTTTTACCCCTTTAAGTAATTAAAAATAAGAAAAAAATATGTTTCGATGTGTTTTGGCGTGCACCTGCAGTCTGGATTACCTCTCCTAGATCATTACGTAAACTAGGTCATGCAGGCCGACGCGTCGGCATTAAACACCCAAATCTTAACCAAATAGTAACGTTTTTACCCAAATACTTGTATTTAACTAACAATATGGGGTTGATTAACTTTATTACGCATTTTAATGACCAGTGATGACTAAATAAACGTAAACTAGCAAGTTTTTCGGCAAGACTCGGCCCAGTATCATTTCGAACCGGCATTTGTCCATAATATTTGCACGTCGTGAGAATCGCTTTATTTTACTTTCGGACTCTTCGTGCGCCGATACCCAAATATACAAAAGTATGAACGTTTATTTACCCAACTACTTGTATTTAATAAACTATTTGTCGTAAATAAACTATATTACGCATTTGAATAATAGCTAATAATGAAAATAGCACCATTTTCCGGTAAATTATACTAGGTAAATATACCCAAACATACATAAGCCTACTAAATCAGAGAGGTTTGTAAAATTCCGCATTTTTCGACGGGGACTTGGACTTTTAATTGTTTCTTTGGCTCACATGTGGGCATTGGTAATTTTACATGTGTCGTGGTGTTACTGGTGCGAGTCTGCTCGGCTGGTAAAGTGTGCTGCCTCCCCTGTCCGATTTCCTCATACCTTTATACCAAGCCTTATTAACACTTTAAAAAGTTCTAGTTTCTAAAATTATAAAAAATGTCTCTCACAATACTGGTCTGTAAAACAATTGGCCGCAGGAACTATTTAACTTGTACATAATTGTATCTAACTATATGGAGCTCCTCCCATGATATACAGAGCCATAATGCATGATAAATAAGCTCCTCCCACATTTCACACTGCATTATTATCTTTGCAGGTTTAAATTAGCTCCTCCCTCTTATGTACTACCCCTAAAAGGAAAATTTATGTTTTGACTAGACATTGATTATGAAAGCTGCGGGAAATAGTCCAAAAGTCCTTAGACTTGAAAATTGACCCTAACTGTACGTCATACAGTGGTTATATGAATTTAAAAGTGTGAATGTTTCAATATCTATCTGCCTTGAAGTAAAACCCCGCGATACCAAGATTTTAATAAAAAAAGTTGATACATCTCAAGGGGCGCTTAAATGATTTGTTGTAATATAACGAGTGTTAAAGTTCATTGTGATTCACATAGTTGTCATTTTTTATTTATTTAATATCGTTATACTTCAATACATTCATGAACAATACATACATATGTGTATTTACCAGGTAAATGATATTTGTTGTTTTTTATACAGTATTTTTTTCTGCTGAAATTCGTTAATTCGAATAATAATTTTTTCTTTGAAGGTTTCGCAAAATACCATTCTATTGTTTATTCTCGGTATCAACATGCTATTTTGTTACCCACAATACTACATGTACATTGTGTGACTGACATTTCATATACCATACCGGATATAAACGAAATAATTATGACCACTTTCGGACACTACCGACCGGCTATAAACTTCCTAAGATCGATACCACAAACACATAAAAATGTACCAGCCAGTTACATCCACCCCGGGATGTTTACTTTTGGGTTGACAAACCCCCTCCCTTACACGGACCTGCGGGGGCAGTTGGTGGTATAATATACGGTATTTTCCGGGATCCGGTATTTTCCGACCCCTGACGAGGGGTTTTGGTTCGGGAAAAAACCCCAACATTTCCACTGCAGTGCGGGGCAAACTGAAAGGTAACAAATGGCCGTTTCTCCACCTATGCACCGCCAATCCCCGGGGTTGGGAGCGTGGGTGCAAATGACTGGTGCATAATATTTGTATTTGTCGGTGTCGATAGCAATCTGAATCGACTAAATTAATCGATCAATAAACGATATGTTTTCTTAAAGTTTTTTATTAATTCAGAAAATGAAAACATGCGGTGGTTTGACACACCCCTCCCTTACTGACCACAAAAAAAACTGACCTGTAAACAAATTATTTTGACCACATTATAAGTTTATAACGTATTTCATTTTGGTTATGAAAACTAATAGTCCTTTCCCACTGAACTCAAAATACTGATTGGTTCCACTGTGTAAAAATAAAGAAGGGTGGTTATTTATCGCTAGCATACGTGTTATAGTACCCAGCTCAGGGTGACACTTGCGTGTTTTATAAACAACTATCATGAAATGCCACACGTAAATAAACGTATCATTAGAGTTTATTTAAAAATGTTTAAACTATACAACATGTAATGCATGTATAGCGGTACTCCATGTATAGAATATGTGGTATGTCTTATAAAATGAAGATTTATCAGTTTTTACTGTATCTAAATATAAATGCGTGGCACAGGTATGCACTTTTGCACGAGTAATTTCAGTAAATGAAACACAAATATCAACTGTACATCATCTATTTAGAATATCCGGTACATGTAATAGCAAATAATGATGGCTGTGCGACTAATATACAAAACAGAACAGGACTAATATATATTCGTGCGATTATAAAAATAATTGAATTATATTGAATGTATTTGTGCTGTTGAGATAATTATGTTACCCGCACAAAGGAACGTAATGATAAAGGTACATACGTATATTAAAACTATAATGAAGTAATAGTACATTGTATATACGATTGAAGAATGCAATTAAAACATTTCCTCGTAACATCGATTTCTTTAACGAGAATTATTGTTGAATTATTAAATCATCTCATCTCTTCCAAACAATTAAACAAGTTAATTAAATGAAAGTTGTCCATATAATCGTGTATTTTATTAATGCATCAGTCAGTTGCATCCACGGCCCCACCCCGGGGATAAGCTGGGGTTTACTTTTGGTGTGTAAGACAGCTGATGGTAAATTCTCCGGCCACCTGACAACTAAATATTGTGCCGGGGTATTGGTTCGGAGAAAAAATTTCCAACATTTTCCCGGCAGTGAAGGTAAAAACACGGCCGTTTTCCCGGCTAGATGCAACTGACTGGTGCATAAAATACATGATATTATGATGTATTTTACACATCTTGCGAATAAAGATAACTTACGTATATATCATTAAAACCACACCCAATATCAAATCATACTTCCGTTGGAATCACAAGCCGTTACAACATCTTTAAACTGATAAATACATGTATAATTTCCAGTGGATTCAGTGAAATGAGACATCCTTATCATTTGATTTAGATATATAAACAGACGCCTTTTAAGGCAGTGGTTAAACAATAGCACCATCTTAGTCCGTACCAAACTACTTTTTCTGCGGTTAATCAATTGTTTTTAATTCGATACGTTTGGACACGGTATACATAAACAAATATACAAGCTTTATGATTATCAACTCAAATGTAACATAGTTTTGACGCAAATCTAGATCAGGAGTTAAAAACTTCCATGCATTAATAAAAGGTGATCATCTAACAATGCAATTGTAATGGCCTTAGAAGATACTTACAAAATATGTCAGCCAATGCAAACATGGTCTCCACACTGTCGGCGGTCTCATTATCTCGCTGAATTTGTCCGCTGTTGATCACGTGACAGACATCTGCACACTCGGTTACCTTCGGTTTATCATATTTTGGCGGGTATTTTGTTCAATGGAAAATTGTAGCTGAGAAATAACGAGACCGAGAGTGGTTATATATTATCATTTACAACGGTCGTGGTAAGTTTCATATTATTTCTCGGATTATGCATGTGACGACAACAATCTAAATAATCATAGCTGTGGTAATCATTTTGTACATTTTGTTAAATGGACTAAGCGCTCACGAATTCGGAAGGTTCCTATTTCGTTCTTAATTGTTACAGAAACTGCTGAACTTTTGCGGACACTTTCATCCTATTTTTGTCCGCTTGCATAATTACTTCGTTATTTGTCTAAGACATGTTTAACGTTGACGGTACCCGTAACGTGAGCCCGTGGTTCGAGTGCTCGATTTGTAATGGGAGGAACCGGGCCTGATTCCCGGACGCGACAGGTCAGGGTCTACGCACGATAACTCATATTCTACTGGTTAAATGTTAAATCCTTACATGACACTACTTTCTCGAATCCGCGCAATATCTGAGCTATTTTAAAACTACATTTGAATGGAAATTAAAAATCGGTAGCGTTGCATATTCATAACACAGCGTTGAATTACATCATCATGAATTAACGTTCGACAATTATCTATTTGCCGCCCGTAGACATCAAGACGTTTTGATAATACAGTACACTTTTTCAATTAATAAGTTAAAACGTTATAAAAGAAGCTATCATTTTCTATGATAATTTAATAACTGTGTTTGTCAATTTTCTTTTATAACTTTGTTTTAGAAGCATGACCAGTATTATTTTTCCTATTTCAACCATTTCCTATGAGAATGTAATGTATGTATTTTTCAATTTGTTCTTATAACGTTATTATAGATTCAATCATTTTCTATAATAATTCCTGGGATGTCTGCGCAATATTATCTTATAACGTTATCAGAAATTCAACAATTTTCTATTTGAATGTAATGGATATGTTGGTCATGTTTTCTTATAACGATATAAGAAATCGACCGTTTTCTATAAGAATGTAATGTATGTGTTGGCCATTTTTTATGCCGTTATTCAACCATTCGCTATGAGAATATAATGGGTGTGTTGGTCAATATTTTCTTATAACGTTATAAGAGATTCAACCACTTTCTATGAGAATGTAATGTATTTATTCGTCATATTTTCTTGTAACATTATAAGAAATTCAACCATTTTCTATGAGAATGTAATGAATGTGTTGATCATGTTTTCTTATAACGTTATAAGAGATTCAACTTTTTTCTATAGGAATGCAATAGATGTGTGGTCGATATTTGCTTATAACGTTATAAGAAATTCAACCATATTCTATAAGAATACAATTGATATGTGGGCAATATTTTCTTATAACACTATAAGAGATTCAACGATTTTCTATTAGATTGTAATTTATTTATTTGTCATTTTTTCTTATAACATTATAATTTCAATAAAAATGCAAGGGCTGTGTGCGCAATTTTTCTTATAACGTTATAAGAAATTCAACCATTTTCTATTAGAATGTAATGTATGTATTCGTCAGTTTTTTCTTATAACGTTATAAGAGATTCAACGATTTTCTATTAAAATGCAATGTTTTTATTTTTCATTTTTTCTTATAACGTTATAAGAAATTCAACAATTTCCTATGAGAATGTAATGGATTTGTTGGTTAATATTTTCTTATAACGTTATAACAGATTCAACCATTTTCTATTATAATGTAATGAATGTATTTGTCATTTTTTTCTTATAACGTTATAAGAGATTCAACGATTTTCTATTTGAATGTACGGGATGTGTGGGCAATATTTTCTTATAACGTTATAAGAAATTCAACTAGTAAAAGTATATCCTATGCAAATGTTATGGATGATTTGGTAAACTTTTTCTTATAACGTTATAAGAGATTCAATCATTTTCTATAAAAATTTAAGGGATGTGTAGGCAATATTTTCTTATAACGTTATAAGAAATTCAACAATTTTGTTTGATAATGTAATGGATCTGTTGGTCAATATTTTCTTATAACGTTATAAGAAATTCAACCCTTTCCAATGAGACAGTAAGGGATGTGTCGGTAATATATTGTTATAACGTTATAAGAAATTCAACAATTTTCTTTGAGAATGTAATGTATGTATGTGTTGGTCATATTTTCTTATAACGTTATAAGAGATTCAATCATTTTCTATAAAAATACAAGGGATGTGTACGCAATATTTTCTTATAACGTTATAAGAAAGTCAACAATTGTCTATGAGAATATAATGGGTGTGTTAGTCGATATTTTCTTATAACGTTATAAGAGATTCAACAATTTCCTATTAGAATGTAATGGATTTATTTTTCATTTTTTCTTATAACGTTATAAGAGATTCAATCATTTTCTATAAAAATGCAAGGTATGTGTGGGCAATATTTTATTATAACGTTATAAGAAATTCAACTATATCCTATTAGAATGTCATGGATGTTTTGGTAAATGTTTTCTTATAACGTTATAAGAGATTCAATCATTTTCTATAAAAATGCAAGGTATGTGTGGGCAATATTTTCTTATAACGTTATAAGAAATTCAACAATTTTCTATGAGAATATAATGGGTGTGTTGGTCAATATTTTCTTATAACGTTATAAGAGATTCAACTTTTTTCTATAAGAATGCAATAGATGTGTGGGCAATATTTTCTTATAACGTTATAAGAAAGTCAACCATATTCTATAAGAATACAATGGATATGTGGGTAATATTTTCTTATAACTTTATAAGAGATTCAACCATTTTCTATTAGAATGTAATGTATTTATTTGTCATTTTTTTCTTATAACGTTATAAGAGATTCAATCATTTTCTATATAAATGCAAGGGATGAGTGTGCAATATTTTCTTATAACGTTATAAGAAATTCAACCCTTTTCTATGAGAATATGATTGGTGTGTGTTGGTCAATATTTTCTTATAACGTTATAAGAAATTCAACCCTTTTCAATGAGAAAGTAAGGGATGTGTGGACGATATTTTCTTATAACGTTATAAGTGATTCAACCATCTGTCATTAGATTGTAATGTATGTGATGGTCATTTTTTCTTATAACGTTATAAGAAATTCAATAATTGTGTATGCGAATGTACTATATATATTGGTCAATTTTCTCTTATAACGTTATAAGGGATTTGTCGAATTTTTCTTAAAACTTCATGCATATTATGCTTTTTTGTCATATCATTTCATGTTATATTATGCGAAATACATTGCAAATAAATATAGTTATAAAAATATCGTGTTCATTTTCTCTTTTTTATTGCATTTTACCATGTGAAAAATCGCCTATTCGCTTTATAAAATTGAGCACTCTGGACAAATGCTGTTTTTTGAATACAACGTGTTAATAAACAAAACATTTTCGTCCGTTTGTATAATGTTTTAATATTTTGGAACTTAAAGTGTGTAGAGATTCATGAAATAATTTATTATTATTGTATTACCATGTGCGCATGTAGGTCCCTCGTAGTTACCAGTGCACCCATCAGTACAATGTCCATCGTCCTTATCACAACGATTGTTAGCGCACCTTTCACTGCAAGTCATGTTGCAATAATCGCCATGGAAACCGTTTGGGCATGTCAAACATATTCCATTATGTTTTTGACACACTGTGTTTAGTCCATCAGCATAACATGACGTTTTGCAAGGTGTGTCACATTTAAATCCATAGTAGCCATTATCACACGTTTCGCAAACTTTATTGGAAGAACAGTAACGACAATGACCACCCGCAAGACAACATTTGTCCCCTGTATATGGCTTTCTACATTCAAAGCAAGCGCCAAATTCATAATCGCAAACATTACCATTGCATCCCGGTGAACAGCTTAAGTTACAATGAGATCCATAGAATCCGTTTGGACAAGATATGCAATTGCCAGTTTGCCTATTACAAACGTTGTTAGAACATTTCGTTGATCGGCATAGGACATCACAGGTCAGTCCATGGAATCCGGCCATACAGTTCATACACGTTGGACCGGCATAATTCTGGATGCATGATCCACACGTTCCATTCGTGCGATAACAAAGGGAGTTGTAACACTGTTTTGGACAAAGTTCTTCACACATCGGACCGTAATATCCCGCTGAACATTCGTCACATATATTGCCATGAAAATTCTCTGTACACGTTACGCAGTACCCAGTGTTCCTTTCACATTGTCCTTGACAAGTGGTTGGACAGGTTTTCGAACACGCTGCACCCCAATTATCAAGCATACATATGTCGCATTTAACACCTGTAATATTGGTTGACTTACATTCAAGGCAGTTCCCCGTGTCTCGTTTGCAGACATTGCCCTTGCATGTAGTAGGGCATTGCTTTTCGCACTGTTGACCATGTCTGGCAGATGCACATTCATTACAATCACTGCCTGTGAAACCTTCTTTGCAGTTACACATTCCATCATGTGTATTACATACATCATTTGTACACCCAACGGAACAATTGTTTTGACAGTACGATCCATAATGTCCCTGTTTACAAGTATTGCAATCATCGTGCGAACTACACTTGGAGCACGTTTCTCTGCATAGCAGTGCGCAATCATTAACTTCGTTATTGGTCAACAAGTCTCTTCCGTTGTAATATCCGTCTTTGCAAGACTGACACATTCTCTGGTCAGAACATGTGTTACATTTACTTGGACAAACACTCAGACACCGTTCGGTTGTGTTGAAGAAACCATCTTGGCATGATGAGCACATACCGGGCGATGCGCAAACGCAATTACCTGGACACGACAGGGAGCAGTCTGTGGTAGAATCTTCATTGTAGTACGGGTCATAACATTCCTGACAGTAGGTAGATGACGTACATGTCTTACAATAAGTAGGACATTCTTCGGAACAGTCGTTATATTGTCCAGTATTGTAGTATCGATTTATGCATTCCTGACAACTAGTTTCTGACAAACACGTTGCACAAGTTTCTGGACAATCTACACAACCCTTAAATGTGTTAGTATTCCTAGTGACGGTAGTAAGATACTTTCCGCTCTCGCATGTCGCACAGTTTTTATATAGTGTTTGTTGACATGTGGCACAATCATCTGGACATTTGTTGTAGCATTTATTCCCTCCAATACCATCAATGCAACCGTATGTACAAACATCATCCCTCAATCTACCTTGGACAAACTTGCTGTCACAAACCTTATCTATACAACATCCACAATTTTCACAACCTGGTTCGGGTGCTGATACAACTGAAATACGATCATAACAACCTGCTTATATGGCTGTTGCGACTAAAATATGAATAAAACCTTCTTATTATAACTCATTCAAACAATGTCTGTACCTAGTGCACTTAACGGCTTAAGAAAATAAATCCAACCTATATATAATAACGACAGGAATATTTAATGTTTAACATTTTGAGTTCAATGTCTTTTTTGTTTCCTTAGGTATTGCATATTCTATTGAATTTACATAATGATTTAATAAAATGTACCTTTAGTAATGTAATTATTTAAACCTCTCGGTCAAGGATAACCCATGAAAGTGCAAGCACTTATTTCCAATGGGGTCCTGTGTTTTTGCTGAAGGGACAGCAGGTGGAAGAGATAGTGGTGTGATACAAGGTATCCGGGCGAGATGCCCTAGCTCTTTTCGAAGAGACACCTTGGTTCTTTAACGTGCCCGGTGTATAGCACCGATACACGCGAGACTACCTCTGGGTTGCTAACCAGTTCATCTCTAGTTAGGTGGGAAACACAGAAAAGCGTTTCAGAAATGATCAAGTGCCCCGGCCGAGGATCGAACCCGGGACCTCTCGATCAGCAGTCAAGCAGGCTATCCGCTCGACCACCGTACCACCCTAAAATTACCTAAAAATGTACCTTTGCCATTGATATTACGAATAATATGGTTTATGATTGACAACTCGTAAGGCTATTCATCAGATTGATCAATATGTTAGTACACTGAATGATGAACTTGCATTAATAATCAACAACCCTTTATATCGCAACATTAAACATTTGTATTTGTACATGTTTTATATAAGTACAATGTATACAAATTACTTACTGAAGTAATAACGGCAAAGCAATACAAGTAGTAGAACATTGTTTAGTGATCTCATTCTGAGTAGTATATTACAAGTACCTGGATGCATCTGAAACAAATACAACGATTATTAAATAGCTTATGATAAATAATATCATTATCACACCATATTGTTCGACCATAGGATCTTCGTTCTTCGTTCAAGATCCAGTGTCCTGTATCAATCATGGATTTTCTTGCACCTTGTGGATTCCAGGCAAGGTGTTGGCTTGCAAAGTGTAGCTCGTACATTCTTATTTCTGTTTTATACGTTTGCGTCTGGGATCGGTTGACCCCTAGTTCCTGGTTGGAGATCTTCTTTGGTCACCCTCTATGAAGTATGCGTCGTAACCAGTTATAAATGAAGTTCTAAATAAGAACAATTGAACAAGAATTGTACTGATGATTCTACAACCAATGCCATCCAGAAAAGCGACCTTATTATTTTCATGGACTACCATAGCGGACACACACGAGTGCAATCACTGAAAAATAGTATTCGTTTTACAAAGTTACCAATAGAGGAATTAATGAAAATGGTTAGGTTGGGGATGATAATGCGTTTCAATAGTGATATCATGCCTGGTTATATGCTTGCTGGATTACATAAATTGATATAAATATATATATTAACAATATAAATGTATGAAGTTAAAGCATGCAATGATGCAATGGTGAAAAAAATGGTGTTTAAATACAATCATAATCAAAAGTAAACAACTATTTATATAGTGTACAGAAAATTGAAAGTCCAAGAATTTCTAATTACATATAACATGCATCTAGTGTCTGCCAACAATTAGCCATACTTTACTATCATGCATATATCTTAGTCAATTCGCACCAGTGCTGTGTCATTGGTGTTCACACAATGTAATATTTTCAGTAATATGTATACTATTCTATCTATTGTTGAGTTCGTATTAAGGGGGCAGGGGATATATTATTGGCCAATTTTCAGGTTCCGACTGACCGCAAGTAGCAAAACATATTTTTTGAAAAGTGTCAATGAGACTAGAAAGTATTTGTGTGTCAGTCCCACAGGCTAGGCCACATGCAAGGAAAAAAACATCCAGACGTAAGATTTGAACATTGGGTTGTGAAATTATGGCCCTTGGTTTTACCCCCCACCCTCCGAATTTTCAGTGAAAATTTCACGAAAGTGACCGCTTTTACCCCACACACAGTTTTTTTAAACCCGATGCAAGCCTATGTTTGGCTCCGTTTTACATTTATTGGATACCTGAGCTAATTTAATTCAGCAAGAAAAGTGTCTCCCATACCTGCCGTTTTTTTGCTATTTCCAGTCAAAGTTTGTTTTGGTTTTTACCATGTTAAAAAACACTTCCGCCAGTGGTGGAAACCTCCTTTTGGAAGAGCCATAAAATCATTCAGAGCTAGCTAAGATCTAGTTTCTATCATTTTTCAAATAACATGAAGAGGCGTTGAGAAGAGGCGCTAGAAGAGGCGTTGCATATAACTTTGATCCTTTAAATTGATTCTGGTATATAATACATTAAATAAGAATCATTATTGCTTAAACTCCTTAAATTTGCAACAACAAGCTCCCACTAATTACACAGAAAAAATGAAAATATAATTCCGTAACGAGCCAAAATAGTCAAGAGTTGTTTCCTTTTGACCACATAATAATGAATCGCAGGAAGTGATAAATTATCATTGATTAGTTGAATATATTTTTGACATTATAGAGACATATTTGCGCACACTTTCTTCAGACAAATTATGATAATTGATTGTACATTCAATTCATTTAATGTGATAGTAGAGAAAAGTATGGCAGTTAAAGGGAAAGCCTCTTTCATTAACCGGTAATCAAATATCAACAGAGAATTTTCACTTTTTATATCCAGAGCCATATAACAACCACTGTTATAGATGTAAGTTGTCGTAACTTCCTTGATCGTGAATGAGTAAGATGTATTGAATTTAATTTGTTTTATGGAGGACCGCCCCATCTACATTGATTTGTTTGGACGCATTCATAAGTGGAACTTCTAAATGGTGTTTACTATTGATGAATTTGAAAAGACCAATAATAATGTTCTCATAATAATAAACGTAATAAAGGTTGGCAAAATTTCAAATATACGTTAAGTTACATGTACATACTTAAAATAATAATAATAATAGAATATTATAACATATGTGCGTTGAAATAATATACTATTTAATTATCGACTTAATGTATTTATAACCGCTGGAAATACGAGGGGTGTACCAGAATTACGTAGACTTTCGTCATAACTTATTTATTTAGGCATGTATTCTCACCAAATTTGCCGTAGAAAAACGTCACACCTTTTGCAAGGGAATCGGTAAAAATATTTTCTAACAGAATGTTAGAAAGCCATTTAATCTGTCGCCATAGTAACCAAACGTCGGATAGGTGGGAAGCGAAATTTAAAACCAGTTTTGGCATTATTCAACTGCTTATACCTCACAGATACAAAGTCTTATTTTAACGCGACTTCGTGATATACAAGTGCAATATCTGTGGAACGTACGCCGTAAATTTCGACTTTATAAAGGTCACCGTTGTTGATTTTTGGTACAAAACAAGCAACAGCTGCTGTGCGTCCAGTGAAAATGTGATGTCAGCGAAATACGCTGAAAATCGCATCATCATGAAGTTTTGTGTGACACTCAGGAAGACGTCAGAACAAACGCTTTAAATGGTGGAACCTGCTAACACTAAATTTCTTTTATCGAGTTACCTGATTTTCAAACAACACAAGCTCATCAATCGTGGTCGATACCAAATAAAATGACATGGACCGACGGCCAAAACCAACGGCGAATGCGACGTCACCAAGCGTTTTCTAGGATCACATCGACCTGGATCGACGTTCTATTATAAGGGTTATATGCGACATTACTGGTAATATATTGGAACTGTTTATCACATCAAATATAGTAAATAAACATTCGTGTTGTACGGTTGTACGTCCATCTTTATAGCTACAATGTACACAGTTCACTTATCCTATAAGTTCCACCGACGTCGTTTCGTTCCGTTGACGTGCCCCGCATACCGTACCCCTACCTATCCCCGGAGGCTTCAGAAGTTGATTCAAATAAGATACGGCTTTGAAATTCACGTACTTACGCAGTAAATATCATTTGCATTCCACACAAAAGTATGTTTTTTTATGATGAATGGTTTGGAATGTATGACAAAAGTCTACGTAATTCTGGTACAACCCTCGTAAATACTAACTAATGGGATACTGATAGTAGCAATATATTCAAATTTCTTACCATACAAGTACATAATTCTTCTATAAATCACCAAGTCTGAACAGTTACGTATCCTTTCTGTTTGATCAACAAAATACGTCTTGAAATATTGAAGATAATTGTAATCAACGAGTTTAAAGCGAAAGAAAATGCTAACAACGCGTTGATATAATTTTAAAATTATGATCATTTGAAACGCAATGGTGAAAACCGAATTGAAATAGGACACACAATAATTAAGTTATTGCATTTCGAACTTCCTTACCCGGTTAGACTGCATACATTACCATTCATGGTCACAACAGGTTATTTAAGATGGTCGGTTGCTTGTTTGCATAACATGCACATAATTTGAAAAGTGTATTCAATGGATGAATAGGCAACCTCAAACTTCTTTGTCGCATTTATTTGTTTACTCGGTGCAAATTCAATCAGCCAGTGAACAGATACGGCGTATAAAATCTAGATAATAAGTCATCACATCTCCGCATTATTCATGTTAACTCGGTCCTATTTCATGTATCGCTATTAATTTGTTATACTCGTCGAATGTTTCTTGTTCAACGTCATCAAGCGCATCCATTGAATGTGAACCATTTTCATAAGTTTTCAACAACATACGATATCATTTATTGCTCAACCGTTGGTTAAGCGAATTACATGAATATTTTATTATATCGTTTGTATTTGGACTTCTGAATATAAGATGTTTTATGTGACCGCATGTACATACAGTTTTCTATCATTTAATGAGTACATATGAGCGTTACAATAGTGCTCATAAACTCAACTAGAGTTTGACACGGGATGCAAAAGTTATTAATCTTAAGAATTCTTTAGTCAATCTCTGCAAAACACTTATAACTACTTATAAGGGCAACATATGTGTTACGTCAATTTAAACTAATTATTCAAGTGTGATACTTATGCTAATTGGACTTACTTAAGGTTCTAGTCTTTAAATATACTCTTACTGTCTTACTCGTTAGACCAATTATGAACATTTAACCATAAGTATTACGGCAGTTTTAAATATAAGATTGGCCTTAATGTTGTACATTTATCTTAGAGCGTACAAGTGGAATTTGCTGACATATTTAATATTTGTGTTGGAGAGTTAACATCGCTAACAATAGTTTAGTGTTGAATAAGCACAAACGTGGAATCGCAGGGCATTATATATTTTCCGTTTTATAGCATTTTTTATATTCGTACATAAGCAACATTAGAATGAAGTGTATTTACCTTTTATTCGCGGTGTTACATTGTTACTCAGTTGGAACTTATTCAGCTAACGAGACAGTTTTTGCTAATGTTATTGGAACATTGGAACTAATTTCAAGGCGGACCTTAAACAATGAAGGTAATATATAAACTTTTACTACGCTGAATTTCTCAGACTTTTGTTTTCTCCATGTTTTCAGTACAAACTGAAGCCGCTACATGTAATCGAGTTTCTTAATTGTACAATATATATAGAACATCTAGAAACGCAACACTGGTGTTACTGTCAACACTTTTACCAGTTTGTATGATTGACAAACAACCAAACTGTTTTTACTTGATGATATTTTAGTTCACGACAATTCAACTGTAATATTGTTTTCATAAAGTGCAATCGGTGCGATTGAACAGTGCTTGTGTATTAGGTGCGGCTAAAAAGTAACGACACACAAATTGGTAAAATCCGTTTTTTTCAGAATCGACGTTCTAAGTGATAAATTTAAATATTGATTAATTATTGACTGATTGCATATTCATGATGTCCAACAAGTTGTTTACAAGTGCATAAATCAGTTGTGAAGTTTGCATAGATATTGTACATGTGGAGATACTGGTCCTGTCGGAGAGTAGTATCACATTGATGACCTGGACACGGGTGGTTGTATACGGTGCCTAATTGCTAGTAGATTGTTTCCAGATGAAACATAGCTGGTTCATGATAATTAAGCCGAAGTGAAACCTCCATTTGACGTCCCCGTCATAGGCATCCGTATCGCCTGATTTCACTCATGTTCGGAATTTCCTACCATGTTTATTACAAAGACTAGAACTTTTCTTTTGTGATTCAAAGCAAATTACACCAAAAGTTATCATGCGTTAATGGTGCACGTGGAGTACGTGCTTTTTGTGATTTTCTTGACGCACGGGTGTAACGTAACCCGATCAATAAAATTTGTACAAAAGCCAAGTTTCTACACGGTTATACAATATTATTACACAAAATTAAAAGATGTATTAACAATGAAAGTAAAAAACACAGGGGTGAAGACGTTGCGTTTCTAGATGTACTGGGCAGAAAATATAAAATCATTGCACTATTTATGATAATTAACTAAATATATTTTTCTCACAATCAGCAATGTTTGGCTTTCGTTTCTGTCGTCGTTAAATGCGACAAAAAATTAACATCGACAATAAAACAGGCACGTTTTAAATCAAATTTACGGAATATGTTATTACTGTGAATTAACCCCAAAAAGGGTAAAAACCGTCGAAAAGCGTCGGAAATCAGAGAACCAACAAAGCGAAAAGGGTCTAAATTACCTTAAATTAAAATTTTGCTAATTCTACAACCAATTTATTGTTGTTTATTGTAAATACGTACATTAAATAGATTTACGCGAATGCCGTGATTCGCCGTTGGTTTGACAGTGGTCAATCGCGCTGAAATCTCGGCAATCGTCCACGCAAGTAGAAAATCGTCCACAGATGCATCGCGATATTGGCAAAAGTCGCGAGAGCTGTACTGTATTTAAGACCAAAAATTTACTTGGAAACAAAGTGGTTGGTTTAAAACGTCTATAACTTTGTAAATGCATGAAATAATTTGTTCAAATTTTTAGAAACTGTTCACAGGAGTATCATTGTTCTAACCCTATATTATCAAACATTTTCACAATTTTGTCACTAAGGCCGGTTTTCCAGGAGAACCGCTCATATGTATTTGAAGACGATAAACAACGTAATAACAACGTAATATCAGACACCTGTGCATTGTTAACACACTTACACTACACATTTTGAGATTCGGATAAGTCGAGCACCATGGTTATCACGAGCATTCTTGTCCCGTTGAGTCCTCGAGATAACTAATGTTTGTATTATTTATTCAGCCAATACATTTCTGAGGGAACATGGATGACAATTAACATATGAATGGTTTCGTCATACTAAAATGTACACTATACACTATATTTTTTATTTCAGAAAAATTGGACAAGTTGGTGGAAAGTGTAGGTAGACTTGAAAGTGTGTACGGTATGTATTTACTTTTACATTTATCCAGACGTTGATTGTCAGCAAACTATAATATTATACAAAATCGCATTAAATATTGCAGACAATCGCAGTTGAAGAATGCGTTGGAGAATGGGTGTCGCAGTGTATTGCATCATACGTTATCAAAGGGGTAGAGCATAGATTGTTGCGTTTTCAAATTTGGCGTCATTTATCAACACTGATAATTTGAATGCAGTTGGTTGTTTCTGTATTAACGAATCATTGGTATACAACACTGATAGTGATTAAGAATTTCGCGAATGTTAAAAAGAAGCTTCAAACGGAATGTTCCTACCAAACGAGGATGGTGTTTAGGGGAACCATATCACAACAGTCCTTGAACATTTTTAATGATCGTATACAACAAATGAAATAGTGTACAATAACAACTACAACTATTACTAACATTGGAGTCAATATCAAGCCTCATAGGTCTTTGCCTTCGGGATAAAAGGTGCCACTAATGATATTACGTGAACTTACGTTGCTGCTTTTATCAAAATAGATAATTTATAAATAATAAGATATGTTACTACATGTACGTGGGTGAATCAAAAAGTTCGTAGAAAAATATCATAACTCACAAACCACAGCTTCAAATGTATTCAAATTTTAATATAACGTAATCATAAGTATAACAAAACAATTTGTCAAATTTCATTGAATTAGACAAAAATACATGATTTTTACATTGAAACATACACATGCTGTAACGGCACGTCAGCGTCATTTGATGAATAACGTCAAACTTACGCCATGTTTTTCAATACTTACGTTATTGTTTTCACTCACTTTCGCTTCTCGAGTGACTTTTTGGATAACCATCGTGATAATAGTTTCTGCATTTCCAATTGTTTGTTTAATATCGTGTGCGCTGTCCCATAAGATTAATATAAGTGTTTTGCTATATCCGCTATATTATATAGTGCTGGTCCTTTTCGACGACGTTGCGAACCAATGTCACCAATATTTGGTGTGTATTCATTTGGTTGTCAAAATCCGTCGGCCTTCATGAAATCACTAATTCCATTTATAAATTGATGTCTATTTATTTCAGGATATATACCTGCACATTTCCAAACCATGCTTTGTCTCTGATGCCGTACGCATATTCCAGTTTCACGCAGATTTTGATAGCAGCCCGTGGTTCCGTAAATTCCGGTAGACCCGTTTTACGCCATTATTTCTATATAGTGCAATTATGTAAATGTTGACTAAAACATTATTTATCGGAAATGACGTCTGAAATTTTAAAAGACTTTATACATGACATCATGCAATCAAACATAACATTTTGACGGTTTCTGAAGGTCCTACTTTTGAGATATTTTAGTTAATTTAATAAAATATGTTTCAAATTATCCTTGTGCTCCGGTTTGCGTAATCGTCCTTATTTAAGTTATAAATATTATTAAAACTGTTATCACCAGGTCGCTACAAATCTGTGTATGTGAAGAAAATACCAATGTATTAATCCAGCATAAATATGACGACAATAACTCTGAAAATAAAAAAGTTATGGCAAAATTCTACGAACTTTTTTATTCACCCACGTATGTATATCGACAAATATATTAAGATATTTGTTACTATAGATAGATTGTGTAACTATACATAGCGAAACGTGTTTCTACATATAAATCTGCTTTTTTGTCTACAGATTGTGGATGGCCGGAATTACTTCATGGACATTTTGAAGGCAAATCAACATTTTATCGTGATGTCCTACAAGCTATGTGCGACGAGGGTTATAGTCGTAGTGGATATCAGGAAATCACTTGTAACACTGATAGAAAATGGAGTAGTTTACCTACATGCAACCCAGGTAAGTGTAACAGTGATAGAAAATGGAGTAGTTTACCTACATGCAATCCAGGTAAGTGTGACACTGATAGAAAATGGAGTAGTTTACCCACATGCAAACCAGGTAAGTGTGATACTGATAGACAATGGAGTAGTTTACCTACATGCAAACCAGGTAAGTGTAACAGTGATAGAAAATGGAGTACTTTACCTACATGCAATCCAGGTAAGTGTGACACTGATAGAAAATGGAGTAGTTTACCTACATGCAAACCAGGTAAGTGTTACACTGATAGACAATGGAGTAGTTTACCTACATGCAACCCAGGTAAGTGTAACACTGCTAGAAAATAGAGTAGTTTACCTACATGCAATCCAGGTAAGTGTGATACTGATAGAAAATGGAGTAGTTTACCTACATGCAACCCAGGTAAGTGTAACACTGATAGACAATGGAGTAGTTTAACTTCATGCAACCCAGGTAAGTGTAACACTGCTAGAAAATAGAGTAGTTTACCTACATGCAATCCAGGTAAGTGTGATACTGATAGACAATGGAGTAGTTTACCTACATGCAAACCAGGTAAGTGTGATACTGATAAAAAATGGAGTAATTTACTAACATGCAAACCAGGCAAGAGTAATACTAATAGACAGTGGAGTTGTTTACCTGCATGCAAACCAGGTAAGTGTAACATTGATAGAAAATGGAGTAGCTTACCAAATGCAAAAAAGGTATGTGAAACACTGATTGCAAATAAAGTAGTTTACCCACATGCAAACCAGGTAAGTGAATCTATTGTCCACGTAGCCTAATCGATAGAGCATTCATGCGAAGTTTTCTATTTTTGTAGGTTATATGTTTCGGCTGTATAAACCCTTCCTTTGTACAATTGGTATTGTAATATCGTTTTTTCGGTTGTATCGTGCAAGCCTCGATGAGTGCTATCGCTGATGCATGTGTACACTAATAATGTATACAAGTAGCTTAGAATTTGATTTAGTAGAATAAAATCCGAAATATATTTTGTACTTGTAGATTGTCAAGCACCTTCTGTGCCTCACAGTTTGAAATATGGTACCAATAAAACATACCGCCATGGCTCTAACATCAGGATAAGATGTAAACAAGATTACATGCTACATGGGGCACGCTCCTTGCGATGTGACGGTGAAAATGGCTGGGTTGGTGGTAATGTACAGTGTCATTTAGTTGGTAAGAATACATTTAACTTACTACTCAAATTGAAACAAAACAACGAATATTTCTCTATAAGACAGACTTTATTATACCCTCCACCGACAAAGGACCGTAATTGTGGTCAAAGTAATCGAAGCGCCAAGTGTTCATGTTAAGGTCGTTCATGTGTAAAAGTTAAAGGATATCCAGCAAATACTGTATGCGAATTTACGTCCACGAAAATCTGTATACGGACAGACGGACAGACAGATTGACAAATGGACAACAATTTTTTTGAGTTATCTGCCTTTAAAAAAACTAGGCAGTCGAGCGACCAGCACCCGTAGGCGGTGCTATGGTTTAACTGGTTATACGTATACTGCACTCACACTCGAACTGAACTAAATTTAATTTATAAACTAAACAAATGAAACGAATTCAAATTTAGTATAAGGTTCTCCATATTTTACACTAGATTGCGGCCAACCACCTGTAGAAGAATGTGGAACATACGGGGAAAACTACAATACAACCATAAACTCAACATTATCCCTGACATGTAATGAAGGATTCCTAAGAGTTGGACCAGACTTTATTCGCTGTGATACTGATGGGAGATGGAAGGGTAGACAAATGTGTATAGAGAGTAAGTGATGCCTTGGTCCCATTGAAGTTGTTTTGCCTTGGTGACATACTCCCGATTAAATAATTGGGTGTCGGAATGGATCGCGAAATAGGTCCTCGCTGTCACAGCTACACATTCATTATTTCTTAATTAAAATGTATTTCTCATGTCCATTTGTGTTCGATTGAGTACAAAATTACTATTGATGTATATTCGCTCTTTCAATATATACTACAGCGATCAATCGACTGTATGGTGTTAACATGTCTGTTGTCTGTACTAAAAATAAAAACGTGCACATTATAAGATTTTCCGCAAATGTCATTGTACATATCAGGTGCTACCCAAACATGTATCTTTTACAGGAACTTGTGTTGATTACACTATGCCGAACGGAACCAACTCAACCGAATGTATGTTAAAGAACAACGATGCAATGTATATAGCAGACACTCAATTATTAGGAACGTTAACCTATGCAAACAAGACTAGTTGTTTAAAGTATTGCCTGGAAAGCCACAACGCGTTCACTGTTATTAACCGAACCTGGAGATTTTGTTCATGTCTCAGAGTCGTATCAGCATACTATGGCTACGTGAGTAATGAACGCAACAACGATTTCTTCTTTCGTGAAGAAGACAAGGCTACATACATAAAGAACTTGTTATAATGTATATTGATAAGGTGCATATACCATGTCATACATGTGTATTATATTTTCAATGACATCTTAGCAATCTGTTTTTATGCTTAGCGTCGTCGTATGTCTAGGTTTTGTAATCATTTTTCGAAACAAATACACTTGAAAAACAGTACATTGTCTCGTTTTTCATGTTCTATGGGATATTTTGTTCTAGTAAAGATGTGTTTCAGTTGCATTTTAAAACTGACACCAATATTACTGTTGCCGAGTATGCACTTACTAGTTGCGCTATATCTGTAAAGGCAACTACAAAATGTATACGGATCCTAGTGAAACAGTGTTTTTTTATCTGTTGTGTTTGTATTTTGTTCGTTTTTTATGTATGAGAGGTATTTCGTTCTAGTAAAGCAACTGTTGTGTTTCAGTTGCATTTCTAAACTGACATCAACATTAATGTTGCTGAGAATGCATTTACTAAATGTTCAATATCTGAAATACCCCTTTGGTATTATCTTCTGGAGTGTAAATGTAACTATAAATTGTACACGGATCCAAGTGGGCAGTGTTATTTAGGAGCTGCTGTGTTTGTTTTTGTGAATATATAGCTATATTTTAGAAAGCCAGATCAGACGTTTAATATAAAAGCAATTTGTTATACCCTAAAACATGATAAGCATTGTGATTCAGAGTCATGTCGGAGGTTTGGCCTGTATGGATTTCCAATAGAATGACCTAGAAAGCCATGTCTGATAATACGTACAGTTTGTAGTCAAATAAATAGTATACCAAGGCGTTTAAATTGTTAATTTTATTACAACCTAAATCGAATAATTTGAA
Organism: Spisula subtruncata; assembly: GCA_963678985.1. NCBI lineage: Eukaryota > Metazoa > Mollusca > Bivalvia > Venerida > Mactridae > Spisula > Spisula subtruncata. The sequence continues at coordinate 10,481,735 of OY787677.1, read as the reverse complement.
AGAATACCCATATTGAGCTTAGCCGTCGATTATGTCAATATCGTTACATCGGTACTCGGAAGTCATTGTGAAATATGACATGGAACAACTGCGCTATGACGCAACTATGAATGACACAAACGACGGTAGAATGGAACAAATAAATGAGGTTGCCTCTGTAGTCTATTGCCTAAGCAGAGCGTTAAAGGGCGTTATCATTCGGGTACATTCCATTAAATTGAAAATAGAAGGCTTTGGTTAGTTCCCGTGGAATGTGCAACAAAGCGCTTTGCTTAGACACCAGGTACCTGATAATACATTTGGCTTTTGATAAATTTGCCAACCAGTTTTAACTTACTCTTTCACCAATGACCATATTATATTAATAATTGGACAGGGAATGCATCATGAAGGATAATCAAGCGTGAATGAAATAATGAAGAGCTATAATTATTACATAACTGGCACCACTTCAGTCTTTCAAACGCGATTATTAGCAAAAGTAAGCATAAAACAAATGGAAGACTATGATAAACAGACGACCATGCCCAAATTGAAGACCATGGTCAAATGGTGTATAATGGCAAAATGAAAGATTACCTGATAATACATTTTGATTTTGATAAATTTGCCAATCACTATTAACTTGCTTTTTTCACCAATGACCGCGTTATGTTAATAATTGGACAGGGAATGCATCACGAAGGATATTCAAACGTGAATGAAATAATGAAGAGCTATAATTATAAAATCACTGGCACCGCCTCAGTCTTTCAAACACGATTATCAGCAAAAGTAAGCATAAAACACATGGAGCATGCCAAATGGTAGACCATACCAAACATACGACCATGCGAAAATGGAAGACCATGGTCAAATGGTCGATCATGGCAAAATGGAAGAGTTTGCCAAAATGGAAGACCATGTCAAAATGGAACAACATGGCAAAATGGAAGACAAATACACTATGAAAGACCGAGACAAAATAAAAAAAACATACTAAAACGGTGAACAGTGCCAAGATGGAAGAACATGTCAAAATGGAAGACCATGACAAAATTTAAGACCATGACAAAATGTAATAACATGCCAAGATAGAAGACCATGACAAAATGGAAGACCATGTCAAAATGGAAGACCATGACAAAATGGAAGACCATGACAAAATGACAAAATGGAAGACCATGTCAAAATGAAAAATCATACCGAAACGGTGGACCGTGTCAAGATAAAAGAACATGTCGAAAAGGAGGACATTCCAAAATTGAAGAACACGGCAAAATGGAAGACAAATACACTATGAAAGACGGTGACAAAATAAAAAACATACTAAAACGGTGAACTGTGCCAAACTGGAAGAACATGTCAAAATGGAAGACCACTCACCTAAAAGTTGATATATAAACAATAGTCACTAGATAAAGTGTTAATTTAATTTACAAAAATACCCATGTTTCTGTCAAATAGGCATGCCAGGCAACTGGCGATTTCTCAATACATCAATTGTACAATATAAGTCTAGATAATTTGAAGGCAATTGATAAATCCTCCATTGCAATTATGAGCATGTCAACTTTTGTTCAATCACCAGGCAACAACGGATTTTCCGTTGACTTAATAGCGAAACTTAGCGAATATTGAATGATCGCGTTTAATACCGACCGAATTTGCAGTTTTGGAGCATGGGTTTGATTGAGACCTAATTTATTACTTTTCAATGACAAAATATTTTATCAGTGTTGAATGCTTAAATTATGAATGTAAAGGAACAATACATACTTACAATATGGACGATTTTAAACAATAGATTGTTCGCAACGATATTCAAAAATATTACTGTGCATGTTTAACCTTTTGAAACTTCTTTTGTCCTCGTAAGACAAAACTACAAAAGATTGTAGGATAAACATCCGGTCTAATCTGGTAATTAAGTTAATACTTATTCACGCATGATTTATTCTCATGGGATTCAGCTTGTACACAACCATTATGGAATCATCGTGTTAGTTTGGCAGGTTGTGTAATATATTCAAGTCTTCCGTCCGCGATGGTTGGAGATCATAACTAACTGGGGAATTACTTGTGGCACACGGACATCATGTAATCCGATTGGTTTGCTATTGTTAATACATAGATGTATTGCGGCTTATTTCGAATGATTTCTAATCCATGTAGATACTTTATATAGTTGTTCAAGCTCAAACTTATTGCTATGTCAATGTGTTTAGATGTTAAGAATGTGTTGCTAGTTGTACTAAAAATGTGTGGTTGCATAACAGGTCATAGAAACATTGAATACTTTGCCTCTACATCTGGTTACTGTTGAAGAACTGGTCGTGTAAAAGTATCAGTAGAACTAGGTAGAAGCTTACATTATACAAACATAAATTCATTGCATACATTAGGGTAAAACACGATTAAGGAGTCGAAAGGGGTGTACACAATTTAAATTTACGTAAAGAATGAGTTTCCTGTATTCGATTTATTGTATTTTTTATCGACCGATGTCTAATACCGGTTACTGAATTAGAATGTATGTAGTCCAGGCGCCAGGTTTCAAAAAAACCTTTTATGCATTTTTATTCAATTAGACAGTTTTTACTTCCCCAATTTTTCATCCTTTCATATTCGTAACTGAAGCTGACTCATGATACAACTCCCTACCGAGTACAGACTGGTTCTATTCTACATAATTCTATTCGTTTCCATGCTGGGCGGACACATATGCATCTAGTAGAAAAAGTCGATTGGTATTTTTGAATAATACATTATATTCAGGCTACAGAAAAAGGTGGATGCCAGATCTTAAAGTGGTGCAACAATAGGGGCAACAACTCTTGCTTCCGAGCTTATTTACGAATACACATGACATTTTTAATTATGGTTTGAAATTTTTATTTTGTATATATTGCCATATATCCGGTTGCATATCATTCAATTAAAGTTGTGCATCAAATGGACATATATAACTGACCAGTTTGGGGTCAATGTCATTTCAACATAAAAGTAGGAAATTTTACTACAATTGATATTTCAACTTTGTTCTTTCTTCGTACATCATACTGTATCTTTGGAATTAAATTTTGATACTAAAATGATAGCTGATCAGCCCTTGATTAAAACAGTCTGCACCACTTTATAATCTGTCATCCACCTTTTACTTAAGCATGCATGTATATATTATTCGAAAATACCAATGCACTTTTCATACCAGATGTTGTAGATAGATTTTGAATTTCAGTCACCAGCTAGTAGACTAATAGTTATTTGAGGGGTTGCTAGAAATCGTATTACTTCTGATACTCGTGACAAAGATGAGCCGTTTGCGACTTGGATTATTGTCTGTATTTCTGATCAGTTGGAGTTTAAGTAAGTGGTATCGTTTTGTATTTATAAATACAAATATTGTAGCATGTGTTAGAAAAGCCGTTTCTGAACGCATTGTAAGATAAACTTGTTTTACATACCTTTACAGTATCAAGACTTTACATGCTTCAATTTTATGTTTTGTACTGCACGACCGTTCGAAGTCAGCTGAATGGCCATGAATCCACGAGCACATGAATATAGTCACATGCATTTTAAAAAACAGAGAATATTTAGATAGAGGAGGTATACCGGTCTCACTTTATGTATAGCATTAGTATGTATAGGTACAAAGCGTGAATATATACATTTTTTTGTTATTGATAATTTTGATATGCAGACTATAAGTAATTAACATGATCAGGGAAACCAACATTATAATGAACATGAAATAAACGGTTAATACGTGTATTGTATTTTGTTGAACTCCATTTATGCTTACACAAAACGTACGTACACCATAGCTGATCAATAACTGAACCTATCACATTTCGACTTACTTTAACAAATAGGAAACACATGCTAGTATGTACCTGTGTCTTCTGAAAAATGCATTCACTTTCATAACTAGCCCTGCAAATATCTTGTATTTCCGGACAATGGTATTCTGTGCATGTTGTGTTAATTGTTAAGTTAACGCTGTTTATATATGTTCTCCATCAACTCAAGAACCGAAATAATCGATTATAAAATTTCGGTTATCGCAAAATGTTCCATTATATTTTTTCAACTTTGGTTTAGGCCAATGACGAGTTGAACAGAAACATTATGTGTTTGCTTTACTTCATTTAGTTAGTATATTTACGACATTGTCGGCACACATTATATTTAATGTGATTCCAGATATAGCAGCCACGTATCCAGGTTGTGAAAACTGTGGATGTTGTGCAGAAGAAGTGTGTGCCAATACGGAACTTCCATGGTATGGATGGACGAACGATTTTTGTACTCACGGATGCATTCCTGGTATTGGAGGGTTGAGGTGTCACAACAAATGCCCCGATGATTGCGCTACATGTGAGCATAAATTACCTAAAAATTGTGACACGTGCGAAAACGGAAAGTATCTTACCACTGTCACGAGAGATTGTAAAAATGTTACAAAGAAATATCAGAGTTGTGTTGATTGTCCAGCAACGTGCACAAACTGTACTTAAAATAAAACCTGTCAATATTGCACAGATGGATACTTCAACACAACATGCTCACAGCCATGTCCAGCAAATTGTAAGTTATGTACGTCATTAACAAATTGTCAGGAATGTTATGAACCGTTCTACAATCAAGGTAATATAACTGACTGCTCTCTGTCGTGCCCAGCAAGCTGTGTGTGTTCAACACCCGGTGTTTGCTCAGGATGTAAGGACGGTTACTTCAACATGAACAAACAATGTATCCGTCAATGTCTAGACACTTGTAAGCAGTGTTCAAGCGTGAACTTTTGTCAGTCTTGCAAAGATGGTTATTTCAATGGAAAACTGATTCCCACGAGTAATGAAGTTACCAATTGCTCATTGCGCTGCAGAGATACCTGTTTGCTGTGTACCTCATATGATAACTGCACATCTTGCAAACCTGGACATTATGGATCTTACTGTCAACACAATTGTTCCTTTGGATGTAACAATAGTGAATGTGCTTCATCTGATGGATCGTGTGAGTGCAAAGATGGATTTGATGGCAGTCTATGCAATGAATGTACTGCTGGCTTATATGGACAAAATTGTGACGATCCTTGTCTATCAACGAACTGTCCTAACAACACATGTAATAGGGAAACTGGCTATTGTGTATCTTGTCCAAACGGGTTATATGGATTTCAGTGTAACTTAAGTTGTTCCTCAGGATGCAGTGGTAATGTTTGCGACCATGCATCTGGTGCATGCTTTGAATGTAGGAAGCCATATACTGGGAACAAATGCTGTCTTGCTGGCGGAAATTGCCGTGACTGTTCTTCACATGCAGCATGTAAAATGTGTGTAAATGGTTTTTATGGAAACATATGCGACACTCCTTGCCCAACTTCATGTTATATTGACGATAAAGAAACACAGTGTCAAAAAGATAATGGAATATGTTTAACATGCCCCATCGGTTTCCATGGCGATTACTGCAACATGACTTGCAGTGAAGGATGCGCTAACAGTCGTTGCAATAAGGACGGTGGACATTGCACTGATGGCTGCACAGGTGACTACGAGGGGCCTACATGCGCACAAGGTGATAAAAAGTGATTCATTTAATGTTTACACGCATTACATTGTAATACTTAAAACATAACTTTTAGTGCCGACTTGTTAGAATGTCTTAAATGATGTATTGTTATATATCCCTCAATGTATTTTACGCAACAAATAGCTCTCCGTTCATTCTTTTTTTAACAACGTAAATCATGAAATATGTAAAGTAATAACGTGGAGCAAATCATGGTTGTTGACATTCCACCTGTATCTTCCTTGTCCAAATGGTATTTCGGTTTTGAAGGTTGTGGAAAGTACTAAGATTTACATGTAAACAAACTTTGTTTACTAGCGTTTAATATAACATATATAAAAATTATCAGGCATCTTATACATGTCAATAACATGCACACCACTGTATATCCATGATCATATTTCAGTTGATGAAACTGCACGTATTGTTGGTATTGCGGTTGGAGTTTCAGCTGCCATTATTGTCGTTGTGATTGTAATAGTGATATCTGCAGTTTGCTTCGTCCTTCGAAGATGGTAAGCTGACTCAAAATCATTATAATAATGTATTCATGTAAATACTCTGCCTGTATAAAATATAAGAAGAAATCAGACAGGAAATGTAGCATTCGACTTACCATCCCAGCACAGAAAACAACAACAACACAATATATCACAACTACTCAGAGCAATGAATTATAAGAAATCAATTCAATTATAAGAAGTTATGTTAATTATTTTCTATCATGGTATTCAGTTATCTATAACGTGCTGCGGTCGATTGTGAATAAAATGAATATATACCCATGTATATACTAATGTAATGGGCTTAAAGTTCTTACACGTTGAAACAGTTGGACAAATAACATTTTGTTCAGAACTCAGAGCTTTCGGAAGCTTGCACGGCGATACCGAGTGATAAGATTTGTTATGTATTAAAGCCGTCAGTAAAATTTCAGGAAACAAAGGAACGAGCAAGGGAAGATGGTGGAAGCAAGTTATGTTAACACAGAATTCCAACCCGAAACTGATCAACAGGAGAACGTGCAAACGCCTAACGGTATGTACATATAAAACAAGACTACTTATATGCAAAATATTGATTTAGTGTTACATGTATAGTACTCACTTAACTTTCTTTTATCCCCATGATCACTCGAAGGAATAGACTTTACGGCTGTGAAATATCAATGATTAGTAGTTAATGTTTGTGGCTGTTAAATAACCTTTTCTTGTCCTTTTGGTATCGTTTGTGCAATGTTGTGTCTGTTGAGAGACAATTACATGTCGTACCCAGACTTACATGTATTTGTTGTTATCTGTTAACGTTTATCCTAACTTAATGTACCTTTGTTACAGTAGCTCAGTGGTTAGTGTGATTGCCGTCTAAACTGGCGACCTAGTATAAATCAGGGTATATGCCTGCTATATTTCAGTAGAAATAAAGCAAAGAAAGGCTAAGTCCTGTTGTTTTCATGTATATACGTGGGTTGTTCATTTAATTCCCGGACGACCGATATTGCTAAAACCCCATTGGACGGATAATAATGAAAACGCACACAAGTACATCCACATCATTCCTTTATTCACATACACAATTTCAACTTGGTACAATAAAGGGTTTTCATAATATCAGCGCTTTAGTAAGTTCATGTAACGTTAGTCGGCCCAAGTCGACGTCAAAAATGGCGACGTTATGCCGTTTTCGCATCTAAAACGCTACTTTTTTGCATCTAAAACGCTACTTTTTTGCATCATTTAGTCATTATTTAGGGGTCAAGAAAATGCCCCAACACATATGTTCGCCGTGTTAAGAGTTCAGTAGTGATGTAATATGTTATAACTACGGTTAAATCGCAAGTAGCTGCAATTTATACGGCAGTTATTATTCTGTTTGTGTCTACCGCCCAACAGACTTTAAATCTACGTCTTTTTCTGTTGATGACGTTAGGGTTGCACGGCCTTTGATCATCAGGTGGTGATGTCATGTCTTCGTAGAATGGTTTATTTAATATATAAACAACGGTTTGCATTTACGATAATCGTGTAAAGGGTTTTTCTATAAAAGAGACTTGCGTTTTACAGGTGTACGGCCAACAGTTCCATAAAATTGTTTCACTACCCGTTTTCTCTAAACAAATCCGAGTTTATTGCGATATTCACAGCAGCACGCTCTTTGTCATTAGAACGTAAAATGTTATATGGAATTGACATTAAATGTTATATTACACGACCTAGATGCCTTCATATTGTTGGCTGACGTTTTCTGCTTCAAATATGCAATAATACCACACCCCTACCAAATTAACACTCTACATACCTCTACAAAATCGGGTTGGGCCGGGTAGTCGTTTGTGGGGTTACTATAGTAACCATAGTTTGTGTTCGGTTGGATATGATTATTTCATGTTTTGTCAAATAATCAAGTTGGTAACTAAGTCTTATGAAACGAAATTTCACTACAATCGTATGTTCAAATCGAGCGCTATGGCGATCGTCCGGGAATTAAATGAACAACCGTCGTATGTATAGTTAAAGGTATGGTTTGATTTTCGTTACTTTATTATTGAATGTATTGTTATTGAACATTCAGTTAAATCAAATGAAATAATTAATTTTTATCTGTCAGAATATGAAGCATTGGGTGCAAGAATCCAAATGGACGACACAGAATATGATGAGATCAAACAACTGCAACAACCGACAACATACGTGTTTTATAACAACTACACATCCGATTACATCCCTGCTTATTACTCAATGATGAAATCAAATAACTATAGATGTACAACAGTCGTCCAGGCGTGACTTCTATAGAAATAGAATACTGTTTAGTGTTTACTAGTCACGCCTCGACGCTTCTTGTAGATCTATATCCATCCGATAAGAAACGTGCTTTATGATAACTACATAGCCGATAAGATACGTGCTGTATGATAACTTCACAGCCGATAACACACGTGCTTTATACTCAATAAGTGACAAATGGATAAGTTTATTATGATGCAGTTGTAGCATTGAATCAATACAACTTGCACATGAAACACTATAATGACTCTACACAGTCGATAACATATAGTCCGGTTAGGGTATGAATAGAGAGACCAATTATAAATGATGATTCAAACATGAGTAGTATAATTCCAATGTAAATCTAAACTCATGTTCATGCTATGATTGCAATCTTATTGGTACACTCTCAAAATTTTCTTACGGGACTTTACGTGGCTTATACTCGATAAGTGACAAATGAATTAGTTTATTTGGTTGCAGTTTTACAATTGAATAAGCTTGCACATGAAACACTATATCGGTGTTAGGGTTAGGTATATTTTGGAAACAATAGCATGTACATGTATATTTTATCATATCATTACAGCGAATATATCTTGAATCTTTAAGCTTAAACGTTGTGCATAATGCATACCATGTTTTCTTCAAAGAACACACTACTTACATTCCATGTAACATATCTAGTGTCCTAAGATAGCAGGATTAGACAATTGCTGATCATTGATAACCTAGATCACTTTTGCTATAGTGTGTGTAATTTTTTTTATCACATAACCTGCGGTCTGGGAGTGCATTAAAGCCGTGCCGGAAATATCGTAATGCACTCCCAGCCCATTCATTAAACATTCAAATTAGCTTGACGTTGATTGGTTGTTTGATTCAGGATGACGTAACGTAAGCCAATCCGTGCCTTGTATCGAACTGTGACGTCAGTATGATACATACGTCGGCATGACGTCGAGCGCATTGTAACGCTAAATTTTGAATGAAACCTATACAGTGTACATCAGCATTTTGAACGTTAACGACCGTTATCTAAGGTTATGTGATAAATAGAATCTTACATTCGTGCTAATTACATACGAGTTTTATTAAACTCGTCGACAAAAACAATATGACATTCGGCAAAGCCTCGTTTCATATTGTTTTGTCCACGCATTTAGAATGTCATCGGTGGAAATATGAAAGGTGAAGCATACTGCATATCATTGCTTTGTTTGAATGAATATTACCACATATCGCTTGCTTCGAATGATACATTTCCAAAATCTGCTTGAAAATGCGCTTCCGATGTCATTGAGCCTTTTTTATGAAAACCAGATCTTGTTATATTGACCAAAGTTAGGTTGAAATATCTTGTTTTAACTTAAGCAAAAAGTAATTTTCAAACAGTTTTTGTTAGTTTTCTCAAAATATCGTTATTGTACTTACGACGTTCTCATTCTAAGCCAGCAATATGATTTTGTTACATATTAATTTTGCATTATTTACGTTATTTTTCAAAGTTCTTATTTGTATTTTAATATTATCAATTTATAAATATCAGTAAATGTGCTGTTATCTTCATTACACTTGTTGTTCCTTGTCTTCAATGTCCGTATACCAGTACGCATAATCTAGTTGCCAATTTTCTAGCTCAAGCACCCTTCGGCATTTTAACTACCCCTGGTCATTGGGCTACCAATGGAAACCTTCGTTATTTTCTCCCTGTTTCTCTAGAGTTGGTGTGGCCAACATCGATCTGCGGCGCCTCATGGATACATGTACCAATTTACACATTAGTGAAGTGGAGCATATACATTGTAGGTCTTGCTCAAAGAAATTGACCAGTGATCCAGATGATAGTTGACCCCGATACCTCTCGATCCCGAAACCAGTGCCCTACCTCCTCTAGGCTATCCTGTTGTGTTAAGATGTAGCAGCAGGTTGCAGACAGATCAACCAAATGCATAATAAAATACTGACTCAATATGGATAATTAGCTTCAGTTTTATAGTATTTCGAGTTGTGCATGCATTACATTATTTCATGACTTTGCACTATCATGCAATGTGCAAAATGAAAGTGACAAAAGAGGCTGATACAATCTCATTAACATCACGTCTTATGAATGTTAAAGAGTGAAATTTTGACGCCATACGGAAGTTTGTTTTTTTGTAGGTATGGATTACTTAATTGTTGTGTTTATTTAACGTTGACTGACAGTTGCGATTTTATCTATCATTTTCGTACACGTGTTAAGTATTATGTCCTTATGCCAGGGTTAAAAATATGCTGCAGTAATTTACTGTCCATATTTTTGCATAAGTGTTCTTTATTTAAAAGTACGTATACGTTACATGAAGGAAGTAATAACATTTCTCATCCGTGAAATGTTTGTGAATTCATTTACAATAAGTCTATTGTCTGTTGTGTTTAAAGCAGTGGTGTCCATCCGATTCATTATGTCTGCATTTTAAATGATATTATATCGTTGCGTAATTATTTAAACCTTACAAAATCATCAGTTTACTTCCATAGTTTTGAAGGCATTTCACGGATGGAACATTAATTGATATTAAATGCCAATATTTGTAGAAGTTTGGAATAAGATTGTAGGTGTGAGGTAAGATATCTGAATGTATTAGAACAATGTAGTATCCGAATGATTAATGTTTGTTTATGCATTAAGTCGATAATGAAATAAAAATAGGATCCACCACGAGTTGTCAATGGGCATGAATTTATATTAAACGAGTTTTGGAAATTTTATCTGAACCTGAACGAAGTTTAATATGAATGTATCAATTATTGACATCATATGACACTAAAAACGCAAATACACACTTATTTATTTGAAAAACTGACCCATGTATTTAAACTTTATACTACACGTGTTACATATAAGATTATACGTACTCGCTATGCTAACCTGGATACAAGGGAAGTCATGTGATGTTGTATATTCCGACCTCTTTCCTTATTATTAGGGATAGTAAGGTCATAATGATTATTTACTGTATGAACCAAGTTGTCATTTGTAATACCGATAACCGACCAAAGGTAATACAAGTACCGGATGTTTTGTAATAATTATCGTTCGTAGCAAAACCACTCTATACTCAAATTTTCGACCATGCGGTCTTTTTCAGGAGATATGATTCACTTATAATTTTAGAAAAATTATAAGTGAATTATATCTCTTGAAAAAGACCGCATGGTCGAAATTTTGATTATAGAGTGGTTTTGTTCTAAAATTATAAAAGTTGAGTATAGAGTAGTTTTACTACAAACGATATTGTGATCCCCTGTTAGGGATATAATTATACTAGTAATAATTATGTTTTTCAACGTGTGGACTGGTCTACTGATTACATTGATAGTTAAACACGCAGAGATACAAATCGGAATATTTGAAATATTCACAAGTCAGAAAACCTGACATTACAACCAATGCATGTATTGGTTAAGCTTCCACAGGTGCTAAGCATGTGAATGTTACAATGCATATTTTAAATTTTGCGCACGTTTATTACTATTAGAACGTTATTATCTTTCTTTATATATACAATTAGTAAATACAATTTAAAAATTTCTGCTCATGAATGCGTCCAAACAAATCAATGTAGTAGGTGGGGCGGTCAACCATCAAACAAATCAATGTAGGTGGGGACGTCCTCCATCAAACAAATCAATGTAGGTGGGGACGTCCTCTATCAAACAAATCAATGTAGGTGGGGACGTCCTCCATCAAACAAATCAATGAAGGTGGGGACGTCCTCCATCAAACAAATCAATGTAGGTGGGGACTTCCTCCATCAAACGAATCAATGTAGGTGGGATGGTCCTCCATCAAACAAATCAATGTAGGTGGGGACGTCCTCCATCAAACAAATCAATGTAGGTGGGGACGTCCTCCATCAAATAAATCAATGTAGGTTGGGCTGTTCTCCATCAAATAAATCAATGTAGGTGGGGCGGTTCTCCATCAAACAAATCAATGTAGGTGGGGCGGTCCTCCATCAAATAAATCAATGTAGGTGGGGCTGTTCTCCATCAAATAAATCAATGTAGGTGGGGCGGTTCTCCATCAAACAAATCAATGTAGGTGGGGCGGTTCTCCATCAAACAAATCAATGTAGGTGGGCGGTTCTCCATCAAACAAATCAATGTAGGTGGGGCGGTCCTCCATCAAACAAATCAATGTAGGTGGGGCGGTTGTCTATCAAATAAATCAATGTAGGTTGGGCGGTTCTCCATCAAACAAATCAATGTATGTGGGGCGGTTCTCCATCAAATAAATCAATGTAGGTGGGGCGGTTCTCCATCAAACAAGTCAATGTATGTTTCTTAGCGTGTGTGTGGGCATTGCTCAGTGTGGTTGTGTTTTTGACTGATTTCTGTGCTTGGCTGGTAAGGTTGAGTGCTACCTTCCATTTCTAATTTCCGCATACGTTTTTGTTATAGTTGTAATAAAAGGAAACCATCACTATTGATATTTGATTTAATTATGCAAGATGATCAGAATAATAAGAACTCAACGCTTGATGGAATATTTTACATATTGCCGAAAACATTAGCCTCGTGGGACCAATTATTCGTACATATGCTTCCTTAACGTGTATAACGAATTTCAATTACACATTGCAATCGGTTAAAATTTAGAATTGTTCATTTTGAAGATGAATCGAGTTGAGCACGACCCTCGAGAATCGCCTATTTTTTGTTTATATTTTCGTCAGTTATTTACGTTTCAAGTTATGGAGAATAAAAACAGCAACTGTTTTTGATACTCGAGAGTTACTTTTAGTGTTTTGGTCATAAAAATACCATGGAAACAAATATTCCTTTGTGATTTTTGCAATTTATTAAGGCTTGTAGACCATGTGCGGAATTATCTAAAGCGATCGTCTGCTGTTCACAGTTTGCAAACGAGGCCCAACATTTGTCAGTGACCTATTTCGGACAAACTTGTCAATTGCCTGTTCATGCGCAAAACACTTTGTTTCAGTTTCAAATTATGAAGCATAAATTAGGGAAAATGTATAAAAGTGTCGATAATTGGTACCTGTCGATAATTGGTTCATTGAGGCTATATTTTATAAATGCCAATGACACAACACTGGTGACATTGACTGAGATATACGCATATATGATAGAAAAGTCAGGATAATGGTTTACATACAAAAGAGGTATGGTAAATTTATGTAGAAATTTTAAAACAAGGTTAATAAATGTATGTCCACTGTAATTATCGTTATTCTATTTTTTCAGATGTAACCAGATACATGTAAAATAATATTCAGAATGATTTCACCAGGTCATGTTCTACATGTACTTTTTGTATTGTTCTGTCGTTGTCATTTCAGTAAGTATTGTATATATACTAGTATTATTCATGTAAAAGTGCTTAATGGTTGTTTGTTGATCATTCACGCAAGTTTATCATTACATGTAGTTCACGAAGGACCACTCTGATACATAGCCCAAAACGTTGCCAATCACAAGCAATAATCTATATCGTTCACATTATCAATAACATATTTAAGTGCATTTAAGTTGACATTTAACGACGATTACCAATTTAAAGAATACTTATTGTGTCAGGTTATATTGCATCTATTAACCATACATAAATCCTATACTATAAAATATATAATGGAAATAAAGAAATTGAACTCGAAAAGCTATATTATGAGTACAGCATACTTATTTTCGTCTTATTTCCATAGGTGGATGATGTATTCAATAGTGATCTAATTACAAACATTGCTTTATTGAATTACTTAGTATGTTTCGAAATTTTATGATTATATTTTAGTTGTAACAGTACCAGCACCAGAATGTTTAAACTGTGGATGTTGTGTTGATCAAGTGTGTAAAGATAAATTTGTTCCAAACTTTGGGTGGAGGGAGGATGTTTGTACACACGGTTGTAATCCTGGTTATGGTGGTCTAAAATGTATATACACGTGTCCAGAAGATTGTGTCTCATGTGAGCACACAACAAAAAACAATTGTGAAACTTGTGAAAATGGGAAGTACCTTACATCTGTTACAAGGAGTAAAGATACATATCTGGGGTGTGTGGACTGTCGAAGCACATGCACAATATGTACATCAGAAACTAGTTGCCAGGAATGCACCGATGGACACTACAATACTGGACAATATAACAACTGTTCCGAAGAATGCCCTATTAATTGTAAGACATGTACATCATCTACCAACTGTCAGGAATGTTACACTCCGTTCTACAATGAAGGTTCTACCACAGACTGCTCCCTGTCATGTCCAGGAAATTGTGTTTGCTCATCGCCCGGTATGTGCTCATCATGTCAAGATGGTTACTTCAACGAAAACGAACAATGTCTGGGTGTTTGTCCAAGTACGTGTAAGACATGTTCTGACCAAAGACTCTGCCAGTCGTGCAAAGATGGATATTACAACGCAAAGGAAATGTCGACCAATAACGAGATCAAGGATTGCTCACTTTCGTGCAGAGAGACTTGCTTCCAATGTACGTCGTATGATGACTGCACTACATGCACTCAGGGACATTACGGATCTTACTGTCAACATAATTGTTCCGTTGGGTGTACAAATGACGAATGTAATACAAATGATGGAAGGTGTAACTGCAAAGCTGGCTTCAAAGGAAATATTTGCAATGAATGTTCGACCGGCAGACATGGTCAAGAGTGTAACAAGCAATGCCCTACAATGTGCAAGGACAATGTCTGCACAAGAGACACGGGGAACTGCCTGGAATGTGTATCAAACAATATAACAGGTGTTAAATGCGAAAGTTGTATGCTTGATTCTTGGGGTGCAGTGTGTTCGAAAACCTGTCCAACCAATTGTCAAGGACATTGCGTAAGGGACACTGGCTTCTGTGAATCTTGCGTTGGGAATTATAAAGGTATTATATGTAACGAATGTTCAGCAGGGTTTTTCGGTGAAATGTGCGACAAGGTCTGCCCTGAACAGTGTCTCAACTCTCTTTGTGACCGCTCTGATGGAACCTGTGGATCCTGCAATCATAATTATGCCGGTTCTACTTGTGAAAAATGTATTACCGGCTTCTATGGACAGGCGTGCGATGTTCATTGTCCCTCAACTAAATGCATAAACGACAGCTGCTCTCGGGAAACTGGCGCTTGTATTTCGTGTCTAAACGGATTATTTGGACTGGAATGTGAATTCAACTGTTCGCAAGGTTGCAATAGAAATGTTTGCAGTTTTGGTTCAGGCGTGTGCGAGTGTCAGGGTTCGTATACTGGGGACAAATGTTGTGTTGATGGTGGACATTGCCGTGGCTGTTCTTCAAATACAGCTTGTGAAACATGTGAAAATGGTTACTTTGGGAAAAACTGTGATAAACCGTGTCCTGATACATGTGCTCCTGATGAACAAGTCACACAGTGTGAAAAGACCGAGGGGAAATGTCTGAAATGTTGGGTTGGTTTTTATGGTGATCGTTGCAACAACACTTGTAATGATAAATGTGCGAACAACCGTTGTGATAAGGACGATGGACATTGCACCGATGGTTGTACTGGTGACTTCGATGGACCATCATGCACACAAGGTAATACAATGGTTATTTATTGACTACTAATGTACATGTATGTAAAAGCTTACACACATAGCTTTGTCATCATTATAAAATAACTTTATAGTACATACTTGTTTGAATTTGTTAAATGATGTATTGTTAGATATCCCTAAATATTTCACTTTACTAACCATCTTACCTTTCATTATTTGTGTAACACTGTAAATTGTGAAATACTTAAATTTAAAACGCTGTTATTGGCATGGTGGTTATCGTTAGATCTGTATCTTCCTGGTCCAAACATTAGTTCGGTTTTGAAGGTTATGGAATGTATAGAATTACATGTAAACAAACTTTGTTTACTAGCGTACAACTGATCACGCAACCTGCACATGTCAATAACATGCAAAGGTAGAACACTGTACGTGAATATCTATGATCATATTTCAGTTGATGATACTGCACGTATTGTTGGTATTGCGGTTTGAGTTTCAACATCCACCACTGTGGTTGTGATTATTACATCGTTAGCAATAGTTTGTTTCATCTTTCGAAGATGGTAAGCTGACTAAAAAATATTATAAAATGAATTCATGTAAAAAACATTCTGCTTATATAATATATATATGAAGGTAGCGGAAAACACATCACACATACACAGAACAAAAGAAATTAAGTCACTATCAATGACAGGTTTTGATAATTAATGTATTCTCTATCATTATGTTCAGTAATTAATAACTTGCAGTTGAACCTAACATCTTTTCAGAACTCAAAACTTTCAGAAGCATGCTCGACAATACCGTGTGATGAGATTTTTTATGCATTAAAGTCGTCATTAAAATTTAAGGAAACCGAAGAACAAGCAGGGGAAGGTGGTGGAAGCAAGTTATGTGAACACGGAATTCCAAGCTGAAATCCCTGATCAACAGGAGAACGCACATACTCAAAACGGTAGGTACCTACATGTACATATCACGACTACGTGAACGTACTTGTACATTGGTATGTACCATCTATAGTGTAACATGTAGCTAAACTGTAATCGATTACAATCTTCACCTGAAGGAATGACTTTGTGGCTATTAAAATTCATCTGTTTCTAGTACATGAATGTTTGTGACAATATGGCTAGTACTTGTTCGTATAGCGTGTTATAATCTTCTTCGTGTATTTAGTGTGACATGCAACCATTCATACTTGTTTTTTTTACATATCTTTGCATCTTTTCTACTTCAATGTAACATTGAAACATACTCCATCTATTTGGATAGCTGCATGTATGGTATTGTATTACTTAATTATTGTGTTTTATTGAAAATTCAGTTAAATCAAATGAAATTTGGATTTTATCTTTCAGAATATGAAGTATTGGGTGCAAGAATTCAAATGGACGAAACAGAGTATGATGAGATCAAATAACAACACAACCGATGGCTTACATGCTTTTTACTCAATAAGTGATAAATATATTCAATTTAGTTGTTTATGTTGCGGTTACACAATCGAATAAACATGTGCATTTAACACTACATTCTCTTCAAAGAACACACTAAATACATTCCATGTAGCCCATTTAGTGGCCATGGATAGCAGGATCGAATTCTTACTGGTCATTGATAACCACAGTACTTTTATGTATCCTTGTGTATGAATTGTTTAACAATATACAGATTTGCATATCAAGGGTTGCCGGCGTGACTGGCGTATGTCCTTCTTCAATATCAGGTAGTTACGACAGTCTGGTTTGCAAAACCTCAATATACATGTATATAATGACTCAACAATGTGTATTGTATAATGTTTCTGAATGCTAGCAGATGGACGGCGACATATTCAGCAAAGTTTCTTACGTCACTTTAGCATTATTGTCTTTATATATTGTGCTTTTTATTGTGTACTTCTGTTCGTATGTTTTGGTTTTCGAATATTTACATTGTTCCATTTTCAATGTGCATTTGTAACTTACGGTTCACATGTCTGTCTGCTGTTTTTGTTTTCATCTGTTGTAAAAGTCGCCTTGGATTTGATGCATTTTACAACATGTATGAGTAAATCAGGGGCGTGTGTTATTGTTACACTGTAGATGCGTACTAGTTTATTTCATAGCGGCAAATATAAAACATTTATGAGAAGTTTATTTAAGCAGAATTTGGCATATGAATGTAACCAATATTATTTGATATACAAATGTTATCAGTCGTTTTTCCTTTATTGTTGCTTGTTCTATCTTGTTTTTTTACCAGAAAACATGCATCCAGTTTCTATCATTTGTTGAAATTGGATTTGATGAAAATTATTAGTGGAACATTTAAAAAGATCATTGTCACGTCGGAACCAGCTCATGAATAGCAAGGATCAGAATAGAATGCCCTCGGATGAAAATATCATATGTGTAGCAGTACAGCATATCATTGCTTTGTTTGAATGGAAATTTCCACATATCGCTTGCATAGAATGATAATGATACATTTTCACATTCTGCTGATGAACCTGTTTTCATGAAAACAAGAACTTGTCATATTGACCAAAGTGAAGATGGAACATCTTGTTTTTCCGTAAGCAAAAATAAATTTCCAAGCTGTTTTTGCTAGATTTCTCAAAATATTGATTTTGTACTTCTTCTCATTCTATGCCAGCGATATGTATATTTATTTTATAACATATTTGCATTATGTATATTATGATTCTTATTTGCATATTAATATTATCAATAAATAAAAAATAAATTTATAAACACGTGTAATATTCTTGTTTATTACACTTGGTGTGTGTTTTTTCCTGTCTTCAACGTCTATAACTAATTAACATAATAATGTAATCGTATGTTATCGGCTGTGTACTTAAATATTCGGTTTCAAACTAAATTGACATGCTGGCCTGCATAAATACCAGTTTCGGAATTGTAAACCACTTTTGTCACTTTCGCGCGTTTAGAATTAAGGTAATCAACTTTTGTTTTGAAAAAAAGGTTTCAGGAAATCGGACAGGGAAGGCAGCACTCTACTTTTCCAGCGGAGTACAGTAAAACCTTAACACAACATCAGTGAGTAATGCCCGCACAAAAGCCAAAGAAACGACCAAAACGTCCCAGCCCCTGCATAAACGCAAAACGACAGATCCCACAATAACAACAACATAACTGTGATCCCAAGAGACCGAATGAAACACAGCCAAGACCCTATCAAGATTTTGTGTTTCTGTTGCTAGTGTATCTTAGTTACAAAAATGTACTATGAGATGCAAATAAAATATACTTAAACGCAAAATTGTTAGGTTGATGCAGCAGTCGACAGTCTTTCAATACATCAACCGATTGCAGTTACTGACGCAACAAGCGTAATCTGTTACAAGTACGCCTTAATGTTTCCGTCGAATCAGTAACGCTTCATGTGTCCCAAGCAATAGTAGCTTGAGTTGCAGATACATGGCAAAGTGAGGCGAAACTATCGTTGGTGTAAGTTCAGTCTACCAATTTACATTTACGATTTCAATACATGTGGCATAAATACCTCTTAGTGTTCAGAAGCAGCGGCGAGTGGCATCAAAACTTCGTTTACCAAGTTGTGTTTTAGATAAGCGGTAAAACGAGACAAAAATGTCAGTATAAGCAATATGCACAACGGTCAGTTTTTCCAATTTATATTTATCACTCACGATGCCTCATTCCTGGTAGCAAGGACACATCTGGTACTAGTTTTATCTCATCTTTGGTATGATTCGGCCTGGGGTTTCGATGAGACGGTGATTCAAAAGCTATTCTAACCTTGGATTTACAGCATCTTAGACCAAGGTTTGACTTTGCACTATTACGCAATGTGAAAATGAAAGTGATAAAGAGGCTGATACAATATCAATACAATCAGACCATTATCATTTTCCATTACTGTATATTGATACATGATCTGACGACACTCAGTATGGGGTTTTGTCGATTTGAACTTACGTCATCCAATCAAAGCGATTATTAAACAAATCTGAAAAAGCTGCGACAAAATGTATGAGTGGCAAAGTCGTGTGTATATTTGTGTTACTGTCAGCCTTAATTTCATAAACTATCCTAACATTTACTCAATTCCTTTACGTTATTAGAGATATGACAATATTCAACGTTCAAATTACCTCTCTTGCGCGCAATTACGCCACACATGTATTACCGTTTTGTCCTTATACCCGGTTTTAAAATATGCTGCAGTATTTGACTGATCATATGGTTGCATAAGTTTACTTTGTTATATCCGATGTATACGTTACATCAAGGAAGTTATACAATTTTTCATCCGTCACATAGTCGTGAATTCATTTACAATTAGACTATTGTATGTTGGGTTTAAAGCAGTAGCGTCCACCCGATTCATCATATCTGGATTTTAGATGATATTATATCCTTGTGTAATTATTTAAACTTTAAAAGTACAATATTTAACTTCCATACTTGTGAAGGCATTTCACGGATGGAACATATTTGTAGAAGTTTGGAATAAGATTGTAGGTGTGAGGTAAGAAATTTCAATGTATTAATACTGTTACAATGTAGTATCCGATGAATTAATGTTTGTTTATGCATTAAGTCGATAATCAAATAATATATTGCCCGACCTGTGTCGTCACTTTATGGGATATTAACGGCATAATGATTATGAGCCGTATGAACCAAGTTGTCATTTTTAATACCTATAACCGACCAAAGGAAATACAAGTTCCGGATGTTTTATAATAATTATGTTTTTCAACGTGTGGAATGGTGGTGTATACTGTGCTATATTCGGTTATACGTTCGATATATAGGAATACAATGCACATAGATGTACTGATAGCAATGATTGTAAAACACGTAGAGATACAAATTGGAATATTTCAAATATTTACATATCAGAAAGCCTGACATTACAACCAAAGCATGTGTTAGTAAGGCTTCCATAGGTGCTAAGTATTTAAATGTTACTACATGTAAAATTCACGTATAGAAATTAATACCATTAACTTGTGTCAACTTACGTGGATACATGTTTGTTAACAAAGTCTGAATAATGGTTTCCATACAACCGAGGCAAGGTAAATGTATTTAAACATAGTTTAACATTTTTCAGTACACTATGATAATAGCTGGGGTTTTTTCAGATGTAGCCGGATACCAAACAAAAATGAGTTACTTAAGCTATGTTCCACTACTTTTATTGGTGTGCCGTTTCGACTTCAGTAAGTAATGTGTATACTAAGATTATATATATTTGTACTACAGTTTCATGTTGCAACATATATGTTTGTAGATCATTAGTCAATATTACATGTAGTTGCAGAAGTGTATATCTGTTACATACACCAACGCACTGCCAGTAATAAATCTTATTCTATATAATAGTACGTTAATTTATTATTGCGTAAATTCAATATTATCAAGTATTTGTTGGAAATAAAAACATTGATTTCAAACAGCTTAACATTAAGTTCAACGCATTCATTTACGTGTTAATTCCATTATGTTGATGTTGCATTCAAAATTTCACTTTTTACAAACATCGTTTAACTGATACTCAGTCATGTTTAAGTAAATCTATACATGTATTCATATTGTAGTTGTAACAGCAATAGAACCAGGATGTGAGAATTGTGGATGTTGTGTAGATAAGGTGTGTGCACGTGCATATGTCCAAGGTGGATGGAGGGATAATTTCTGTACATACGGATGCATTGATGGTATTGGTGGGAATAAATGTTACACCAAGTGTCCTGATGATTGTCTCACATGTGAACAAACTATCAACAACAATTGTAAAACATGCGAGACTGGCAAGTATCTTACTTTCGTCACTAGGAGTTATTATTCGGGTACAAATACATTTAAGGGTTGTGTGGATTGTCCAAACAATTGCAAGACATGTGATTCAGAAACTAATTGCCAAGAATGCGAAAATCGATACTACAATACTGGACAATATAATGACTGTTCCCAAGAATGCCCTACCAATTGTAAGACATGTACATCATCTACCAACTGTCAGGAATGTTACATTCCGTTCTACAATCAAGGGACCACTACAGACTGCTCTCTGTCATGTCCAGGTAATTGCGTCTGCTCATCGCCCGGTATTTGCTCATCGTGTCAAGATGGTTTCTTCAACGTAAACGAGCAGTGTCCGAGTCCTTGTCCAGATACATGTAACACATGTTCTGACCAGAGGTTTTGTCAGTCGTGCAAAGATGGATATTACAACGCAAAGGAAATGTCGACCAATAACGAGATTACGGATTGCTCACTTTCGTGCAGAGATACTTGCTTCCAATGTACTTCGTATGATGTATGCACTACTTGTAAACATGGATATTACGGCTCGTACTGTCAGAGCGATTGTTCCGTTGGGTGTACAAATTGAGGATGTAATACAGATGATGGGACGTGTGAATGCAAGGATGGATTTGCTGGCCGTCTTTGTAATGAATGTGCGCCTGGCAGACATGGTGAACTGTGTGACCTTAATTGCCCTGGGGCATGTAAGGACATGGTTTGTGACAGAATAACAGGACATTGTGTTAGTTGCAAAGCGATTAATACAACAGGCGCAATGTGTGAAAAATGTATAAATGGTATGTGGGGTACAAACTGTTCTTCAATATGTCCGAAGCACTGTGACGGACAGTGTTTGAGAGACTCTGGCCAATGTGAATCTTGCAAATTGAATTTTGTAGGCAATACATGCAACCAATGTTCAGCTGGATATTATGGCGAATTATGTGATGAAGAATGTCCCGTACAGTGTTATGGCTCACTTTGTTATCGTTCCAATGGAACTTGCGGATCATGCAATCACAATTATGCCGGTTCTACTTGCGAAGACTGTGTTGCCGGTTTCTACGGACAGGCGTGTGACCTTCATTGTCGATCAGCAAAATGTGAAAACAACATCTGCTATCAAAAGACTGGCACTTGCATATCGTGTCCAGATGGATTCTTTGGACTAGAATGTGAATTTAACTGTTCACAGGGTTGCGATGGCAATGTTTGCGATTTTGAGTATGGCACATGTGATTGTAAGGAACTTTATTCTGGGGACAAATGTTGTCTCGATGGTGGACATTGCCGTGACTGTTCTTCAAGTACAGCTTGTGAAACATGTGGAACTGATTTCTTCGGGTCAAACTGCGATAAACCGTGTCCAAGTACGTGTGCTCCCGATGGACAAAACTCACAGTGTGAAAAGACCGAGGGGAAATGTCTAAAATGTTGGGTTGGTTTTTATGGTGATCATTGCAACAACATTTGTAATGATAGATGTGCAAACAATCTTTGCGACCAGGACAACGGGCACTGTATCGATGGATATGTTGGTGATATCGAGGGCCCTACAGGCGGACAAGGTAATTCAATAATTATTAATTTACTTCTAATGACCATACATGTTTACACCACATAGCATTGTAATAAACTTAAAACATAACATTATATTTCAGACTTGTTTGAATCTTTTAAATAATGTATGTTATATATACCTCAATGAATTTCACTTAACAAACAGCTTACCGTTTATGGTTTGTTTACCAATGCAAATCGTAAAGTGTATAAAGTTAAAACATCGTCTATGTCATGGTTGTTGTTATTCGATCTGTATCTTCCTGTTCCCAACGTTTTTTCTGTTTTGAAGTTATTGAATGTATAAGAATTGCATGTTAACAAACTTTGTTTACTAGCGAATAATATATGAACAAATGTCAATAACATACAAAGGTACAACCCTGTATATCCATGATCATATTTCAGTAGATGATACTGCACGTATTGTTGGTATTGCTGTTGGAGTTTCAGCTGCCACCATTGTGGTTGTTATCATCATATTGCTAGCAGTATTTTGTTTCATCCTTCGGAGATGGTAAGATGACTCATTGTTATTATATATAATTATAATAATGTAAAAACAACTCTGCCTATATATAATGATATGAAAAAATCGGACAGGGAAGACAGCATTCGACTTACCAAGCCAAGACAGAAAACAGTAAAACTATAACACATCACAACTACATGGAGCAAGGAATTAAGAGTAATCAATTTACGTTTTATGATAGTTAATGTTACTTAAGTTATTTTCTAGCATTATATTCAGTAATCTATAATGTGCTGTGGTTGATTGCAAATAAAGTGAATACTACAACATGTATACACTAATGCACTTAAAGTCCTTACGTGTTGAAACAGTTGCACACACTTTCAGAAGCCTGCACGACGATACCGAGTGATACTATTTGTATGCATTAAAGTCGTCAGTAAATTTTCAGGAAACGAAGGAAAGAGCAAGGGAAAGTGGTGGAAGCAAGTTATGTTAACACAGAATTCCAACCAGAAATTTCTGATCAACAGGAGAACGTGCAAACGTCTAACAGTATGTACATTTAGTGTTACATGTATAGTACTCACTTAACTCTCTTTTATCCCCATGAACACCCGAAGGAAAATACTTTACGGCTGTGAAATATCAATGATTCGTAGTTAATGTTTGTGTCTGTTACAATAGCCTTTTCTGGTCCTTTTGGTTTCGTTTGTGCAATGTTGTGTTTGTTGAGAGACAATAACATGTCGTACCCAGTCTTACATGTACATGTATTTGTTGTTATCTGTTAACGTTTATCCTAACTTAATGTACCTTTGTTACAGTAGCTCAGTGGTTAGTGCGATTGCCGTCTAAACTGGCGACCTAGTATAAATCAGGGTATATGCCTGCTATATTTCAGTAGAAATAAAGCAAAGAAAGGCTAAGTCCTGTTGTTTTCATGTATATATGTATAGTTAAAGGTATGGTTTGATTTTCGTTACTTTATTATTGAATGTATTGTTATTGAACATTCAGTTAAATCAAATGAAATAATTAATTTTTATCTGTCAGAATATGAAGCATTGGGTGCAAGAATCCAAATGGACGACACAGAATATGATGAGATCAAATAACTGCAACAACCGACAACATACGTGTTTTATAACAACTACACATCCGATTACATCCCTGCTTAATACTCAATGATGAAATCAAATAACTATAGATGTACAACAGTCGTCCAGGCGTGACTTTTATAGAGATAGAATACTGTTTAGTGTTTACTAGTCACGCCTCGACGCTTTTTGTAGATCTATATCCATCCGATAAGAAACGTGCTTTATGATAACTACATAGCCGATAAGATACGTGCTGTATGATAACTTCACAGCCGATAACACACGTGCTTTATACTCAATAAGTGACAAATGGATTAGTTTATTATGATGCAGTTGTAGCATTGAATCAATACAACTTGCACATGAAACACTATAATGACTCTACACAGTCGATAACATATAGTCCGGTTAGGGTATGAATAGAGAGACCAATTATAAATGATGATTCAAACATGAGTAGTATAATTCCAATGTAAATCTAAAGTCATGTTCATGCTATGATTGCAATCTTATTGGTACACTCTCAAAATTTTCTTACGGGACTTTACGTGGCTTATACTCGATAAGTGACAAATGAATTAGTTTATTTGGTTGCAGTTTTACAATTGAATAAGCTTGCACATGAAACACTATATCGGTGTTAGGGTTAGGTATATTTTGGAAACAATAGTATGTACATGTATATTTTATCATATCAAATTACCATTTCATAATTGCAATGTATTGCGAGCTGGATACCTTTCATTACAGCGAATATATCTTGAATCTTTAAGCTTAAACGTTGTGCATAATGCAAACCATGTTTTCTTCAAAGAACACACTACTTACATTCCATGTAACATATCTAGTGTCCTAAGATAGCAGGATTAGACAATTGCTGATCATTGATAACATAGATCACTTTTGCTATAGTGTGTGTAATTTTTTTTATCACATAACCTGCGGTCTGGG
Organism: Spisula subtruncata; assembly: GCA_963678985.1. Lineage (NCBI taxonomy): Eukaryota > Metazoa > Mollusca > Bivalvia > Venerida > Mactridae > Spisula > Spisula subtruncata. The sequence goes on along the minus strand of OY787677.1, from coordinate 10,455,994 downwards.
AGTGCATTAAAGCCGTGCCGAAAATATCGTAATGCACTCCCAGCCCATTCATTAAACATTCAAATTAGCTTGACGTTGATTGGTTGTTTGATTCAGGATGACGTAACGTAAGCCAATCCGTGTCTTGTATCGAACTGTGACGTCAGTATGATACATACGTCGGCATGACGTCGAGCGCATTGTAACGCTCAATTTTGAATGAAACCTATAGTGTACATCAGCATTTTGAACGTTAACGACCGTTATCTAAGGTTATGTGATAAATAGAATCTTACATTCGTGCTAATTACATACGAGTTTTATTAAACTCGTCGACAAAAACAATATGACATTCGGCAAAGCCTCGTTTCATATTGTTTTGTCCACGCATTTAGAATGTCATCGGTGGAAATATGAAAGGTGAAGCATACTGCATATCATTGCTTTGTTTGAATGCATATTACCACATATCACTTGCTTCGAATGATACATTTCCAAAATCTGCTTGAAAATGCGCTTCCGATGTCATTGAGCCTTTTTTATGAAAACCAGATCTTGTTATATTGACCAAAGTTAGGTTGAAATATCTTGTTTTAACGTAAGCAAAAAGTAATTTTCAAACAGTTTTTATTAGTTTTCTCAAAATATCGTTATTGTACTTACGACGTTCTCATTCTAAGCCAGCAATATGATTTTGTTACATATTAATTTTGCATTATTTACGTTATTTTTCAAAGTTCTTATTTGTATTTTAATATTATCAATTTATAAATATCAGTAAATGTGCTGTTATCTTCATTACACTTGTTGTTCCTTGTCTTCAATGTCCATATACCAGTACGCATAATCTAGTTGCCAATTTTCTAGCTCAAGCACCCTTCGGCATTTTAACTACCCCTGGTCATTGGGCTACCAATGGAAACCTTCGTTATTTTCTCCCTGTTTCTCTAGAGTTGGTGTGGCCAACATCGATCTGCGGCGCCTCATGGATACATGTACCAATTTACACATTAGTGAAGTGGAGCATATACATTGTAGGTCTTGCTCTGAGAAATTGACCAGTGATCCAGATGATGGTTGACCCCGATACCTCTCGATCCCGAAACCAGTGCCCTACCTCTAGGCTATCCTGTTGTGTTAAGATGTAGCAGCAGGTTGCAGACAGATCAACCAAATGCATAATAAACTACTGACTCAATATGGATAATTAGCTTCAGTTTTATAGTATTTCGAATTGTGCATGCATTACATTATTTCATGACTTTGCACTATCATGCAATGTGCAAAATGAAAGTGACAAAAGAGGCTGATACAATCTCATTAACATCACGTCTTATGAATGTTATAGAGTGAAATTTTCTGTTTGATGCCATATGGAAGTTTGTTTTTTGTAGGTATGGATTACTTAATTGTTGTTTTTATTTAACGTTGACTGACAGTTGCGATTTTATCTATCATTTTCGTTCACGTGCTAAGTATTATGTCCTTATGACAGGGTTAAAAATATGCTGCAGTAATTGACTGTCCATATTGTCGCATAAGGTTTCTTTATTTAAAAGTACGTATACGTTACATAAAGGAAGTAATAACATTTCTCATCCGTGAAATGTTTGTGAATTCATTTGCAATAAGTCTATTGTCTGTTGTGTTTATAGCAGTGGTGTCCATCCGATTCATTATATCTGCATTTTAGATGATATTATATCGTTGTGTAATTATTTAAACCTTACAAAATCATCAGTTTACTTCCATAGTTTTGAAGGCATTTCACGGATGGAACATTATTTGATATTAAATGCCAATATTCGTAGAAGTTTGGAATAAGATTGTGGGTGTGAGGTAAGACATTTAAATGTATTAATACAATGTAGTTTCCGAATGATTAATGTTTGTTTATGCATTAAGTCGATAATGAAATAAAAATAGGACCCATCACGAGTTGTCAATGGACAAGAATTTATATTAAACGGGTTTTGGAAATTTTATCTGAACCTGAACGAAGTTTAATATAAATGTATTAATTATTGACATCATATGACACTAAAAACGCAGATACACACTTATTTATTTGAAAAACTGACCCATGTATTTAAACTTTATACTACACGTGTTACATATAAGATTATACGTACTCGCTATGCTAACCTGGATACAAGGGAAGTCATGTGATGTTGTATATTCCGACCTCTTTCCTTATTATTAGGGATAGCAAGGTCATGATGATTATTTACTGTATGAACCAAGTTGTCATTTGTAATACCGATAACCGACCAAAGGTAATACAAGTACCGGATGTTTTGTAATAATTATCGTTTGTAGCAAAACCACTCTATACTCAAATTTTCGACCATGCAGTCTTTTTCAGGAGATATGATTCACTTATAATTTTAGAAAAATTATAAGTGAATCATATCTCTTGAAATAGACCGCATGGTCGAAATTTTGATTATAGAGTGGTTTTGTTCTAAAATTATAAGTGAATCATATCTCCTGAAAAAGACCGCATGGTCGAAAAGTTGAGTATAGAGTGGTTTTACTACAAACGATATTGTGATCCCCTGTTAGGGATATAATTATACGAGTAATAATTATGTTTTTCAACGTGTGGACTGGTCTACTGATTACATTGATAGTTAAACACACAGAGATACAAATCGGAATATTTGAAATATTCACAAGTCGGAAAACCTGACATTACAACCAATGCATGTATTGGTTAAGCTTGTAAATGTTACAATGCATATTTTAAATTTTGCGCACGTTTATTACTATTAGAACGTTATTATCTTTCTTTATATATACAATTAGTAAATACAATTTAAAATTTCTGCTCATGAATGCGTCCAAACAAATCAATGTAGTAGGTGGGGCGGTCCATCATCAAACAAATCAATATAGGTGGGGACGTCCTCCATCAAACAAATCAATGTAGGTGGGGACGTCCTCTATCAAACAAATCAATGTAGGTGGGGACGTCCTCCATCAAACAAATCAATGTAGGTGGGGACGTCCTCCATCAAACAAATCAATGTAGGTGGGGACTTCCTCCATCAAACGAATCAATGTAGGTGGGGTGGTCCTCCATCAAACAAATCAATGTAGGTGGGGACGTCCTCCACCAAACAAATCAATGTAGGTGGGGACGTCCTCCATCAAACAAATCAATGTAGGTGGGGACGTCCTCCATCAAACAAATAAATGTAGGTGGGAGCGGTCCTCCATCAAATAAATCAATGTAGGTGGGGCGGTTCTCCATCAAATAAATCAATGTAGGTGGGGCGGTTCTCCATCAAACAAATCAATGTAGGTGGGTCGGTTCTCCATCAAACAAATCAATGTAGGTGGGGCGGTTCTCCATCAAACAAATCAATGTAGGTGGGGCGGTCCTCCATCAAACAAATCAATGTAGGTGGGGCGGTTGTCCATCAAATAAATCAATGTAGGTGGGGCGGTTCTCCATCAAACAAATCAATGTATGTGGAGCGGTTGTCCATCCAATAAATCAATGTAGGTGGGGCGGTTCTCCATCAAACAAATCAATGTATGTTTCTTAGCGTGTGTTTGGGCATTGCTCAGTGTGGTTGTGTTTTTTACTGATTTCTGTGCTTAGCTGGTAAGGTTGAGTGCTACCTTCCATTTCTGATTTCCGCATACGTTTTTGGTTATAGTTGTAATAAAAGGAAACCATCACCATTGATATTTGATTTAATTATGCAAGATGATCAGAATAATAAGAACTCAACGCTTGATTGAATATTATACATATTGCCGAAAACATTAGCCTCGTGGGACCAATTATTCGTACATATGCTTCCTTAACGTGTATAACGAATTTCAATTACACATTTCACTTGGTTAAAATTTAGAATTGTTCATTTTGAAAATGAATCAAGTTGAGCACGACCCTCGAGAATCGCCCATTTTTTGTTTATATTTTCGTCAGTTATTTACGTTTCAAGTTATGGAGAATAAAAACAGCAACTGTTTTTGATACTCGAGAGTTACTTTTTGTGTTTTGGTCATAAAAATACCATGGAAACAAATATTCCTTTGTGATTTTTGCAATTTATTAAGGCTTGTAGACCATGTACGGAATTATCTAAAGCGATCGTCTGCCTTTCACAGTTTGCAAACGAGGCCCAACATTTGTCAGTGACCTATTTCGGACAAACTTGTCAATTGCCTGTTCATGCGCAAAAAACTTTGTTTAAGTTTCAAATTATGAAGCATAAATTAGGCAAAATGTATAAAAGTGTCGATAATTGGTTTCTTGAGGCTTTATTTTATAAATGCCAATGACACAACACTGGTGACATTGGCTGAGATATACGCATATATGATAGAAAAGTCAGGATAATGGTTTACATACAAAAGAGGTATGGTAAATTTATGTAGAAATTCTAAAACAAGGTTAATAAATGCATGTCCACTGTAATTATCGTTATTTTATTTTTTCAGATGTAACCAGATACATGTAAAGTAATATTCAGAATGATTTTACCAGGTCATGTTCTACATGTACTTTTTGTATTGTTCTGTCGTTGTCACTTCAGTAAGTATCGTATATATACTAGTATTATTCATGTAAAAGTGCTTAATGCTGGTTTGTTGATCATTCACGCAAGATTATCATCACTTGTAGTTCACGAAGGACTACTCTGATACATAGCCCAAAACGTTGCCAATCACAAGCAATAATCTATATCGTTCACATTATTAATAACATATTTAAGTGCAATTAAATTGACATTTAACGACGATTACCAATTAAATGAATACTTATTTTGTCAGGTTATATTGCATCTATTAACCATACATACGAGGGCCCATCAATAACTTCGTGAACTAATTTTATGTTGCGAATATAAATAGCCTAACACACCATTAGACTCTAGTCCTTTTTAAAGTAACACCCCGTGCACAGTTTGCATTTATTCCATTGCTCGACCCATAACCGGTTTACGTGATACATGCCGTCACGTGACATCTCCCGCAAATTTCCGTTTACGACACACACAGCTCCTCTCGGGGCTTGTATTTCTAACCATGCTGCCTATTTTTGAGGTTTTGTAAATGACAAAAAGTTGCTAATGTCCTATTCTAGACTATTTGATCGGTGCGGTAACAGTTATATATCTGGGTCCTAGATTGCGACCAAAACAACGCTGATGCTGTGAATTGGCGAATTATCATGGTATAACAGAATCTGATACATTTGAAGTTGTATGTGCGTTTTGTTTCATAACCGATAGCAACTGAAATTTAATTATTGCTTCAAAAGTTTCTAATAACAGTTGGCTTTCGAAGCAACACATTAATTGCAAGTTATTCCATGTATGCCGCAAAATATTATGGTCAATAGACTTTACCGACCGCCAATTGTAATGGAAAATGGCCGGCGAATATGCTTATCATCTTTGTTTGCTCCTCTATTACCTTTTAAGCAATTTTTCAACAATGAAAATGCACTATTCGATTGCTAAGACTCCCCATAAACTGCATGCTAATTTTCATGAATGTAGAAGATATATTTCCGGAGCAATGTATGAATCATTGTTACCAAACGTTACTCGGTCCTACTAGGCGACGCCATTTTTTATTACGAACGCTCGTGACATGACGTTCGAATGTTGCTATGACGTCATAATCGTGACGTGAACAATTATTTTTCATGCTGCATTAATTGGTGAATAAATTATCTTTGACCATGCAAACTTTCAATAAGCTATGTCAAAGCGTTATGAAACTGTGGAATTAGTCCACGAAATTATTGATGGGCCCACGTAAATCTTATACTATAAAATATATAATTGAAATAAGGAAAATGAACTCGAAAATATTATGAGTACAGCATACTTATTTTCGTCTTATTTCATTGGTCGGATGATGCATTCAAAAGTGAAATAATTATAAACATTGCTTCATTGAATTACATAGTATGTTTCGAAATGTTATGATTATATTTTAGTTGTAACAGCACAGGCACCAGAATGTTTAAACTGCGGATGTTGTGTAGATCAAGTGTGTGAAGATAAAAGTGTTCCAAACTTTGGGTGGAGGGAGAATGTGTGTACACAAGGCTGTAATCCTGGTTATGGTGGGATCAAATGTTACATCGAATGTCCTGATGATTGTGTCACATGTGAACACACTATAGCTAGAAACTGTGCAACATGCGAGAACGGAAAATATCTTTCCACTGTAACAAGATATGTAAATAATTTGCCAAAGGTATTTCAGGGTTGTGTAGATTGTCCAAGCACATGCACAACGTGTACATCAGAAAGTAGTTGCCAGGAATGCAAGGATCGATACTACAATACTGCACAACATAACAACTGTTCCCAAGAATGTCCTTACAATTGTAAGAAATGTACATCACTTACCAACTGTCAGGAATGTTACACTCCATTCTACAATGAGGGATATACCACAGACTGCTCCCTGTCGTGTCCAGGAAATTGCGTTTGCTCATCGCCCGGTATTTGCTCATCATGTCAAGAGGGTTTCTTCAACGTACACCAACAGTGTCTGAGTCCTTGTCCGGATTCATGCAATGCCTGCACAGACCAGAACACTTGTCAATCATGCAAAGATGGTAACTATAACAGAATAGAAATTTCGACCAATAACGAAGTCACCGATTGCTCACATTCGTGCAGAGAGGCTTGCTTCCAATGTACGTCGTATGATGTATGCACTAAATGCAAACAAGGACACTATGGGTCACACTGTCAACACAATTGTTCCATTGGATGTAAAAATGGTGAATGTGCTACAACCGATGGGTCGTGTGAGTGCAAGGAGGGATTTTCTGGCAGTCTTTGTGATGAATGCTCAGTCGGTAGACATGGTGAACTGTGTGACCTTCATTGCAATGGGGCATGTATGGGCATGGTATGCGAACAGAAAACAGGAAATTGTCTTAGTTGTAAAGCGGTTAACATTACAGGCGATTTGTGTGAAAAATGTATAAATGGTATGTGGGGAACAAGCTGTTCATCAATATGTCCAAAACATTGTGATGGACAGTGTTTTAGAATCTCCGGACACTGCAAGTCATGCGAAAGGAATTTTGAAGGCAATACATGTAACGAATGTTCAGCTGGGTATTATGGCGAGTTATGTGATGTGAAATGTCCAGATCAGTGTTATGAGTCTCTTTGTTATCGTTACAATGGAACGTGTAAATCATGCAACCAGAACTATGCCGGCTCTACTTGTGAAGATTGTGTTGTCGGATTCTATGGAGAGACGTGTGATTCTCCTTGTCTCGCAACGAAATGTGCACACAACATATGCAATCGGGAAACTGGAACTTGCATGTCGTGTCAACACGGATTCTATGGACTAGAATGCAAAGTTAAATGTTCGCGTGGTTGCAATGGAAATGTTTGCGATTTTGGTTCAGGCGCGTGCGAGTGTAAGGGTTTGTATACTGGGGACAAATGTTGTGTGGATGGTGAACATTGTCGGGACTGTTCTTCAAATACAGATTGTGAAACATGTGCTAATGGTTTCTTTGGGACAAACTGTAGTTTACCGTGTCCTAATACATGTGCTACCGATGGACAAAACTCTCAGTGTGAAAAGACAAATGGAAACTGTCTGAAATGTTTGGTTGGTTTTTACGGTTCTCAATGCAATAACACTTGCAATGATAAATGTGCAAACAACCGTTGTGCTAAGGACGATGGACATTGTACTGATGGTTGTACTGGTCACTTTGAGGGTCATACATGCGAACAAGGTAATACAATAGTTTACTACTAATGTACATACAGGTTTACACACATATCATTATAATACTTAAACCATAACTTATAGTGCAGACTTATTTGAATATTTTAAATGATGTATTGTTAGATATCTCTCAATGTACTAGTATTTCACTTAACAGAAAGCTAACCGTTCATTGTTTGTTAAACAATGCACATTTTGAATTGTATATAGTTAAAACATCGTCTCTGTCATGGTTGTTGTTATTCGATCTGTATCTTCTTGGTCCCAAAGTTATTTCGGTTTTGAAGGTTATGTACGGTACTAAAGTTACGTGCAAACAAACTTTGTTTACTAGCGTTTGATATAACATATATAAAAATTATCAGACATCTTAAACACGTCAATACCGTTCAGTGGTACATTAAACCACTCTATATTGATGATCATATTTCAGTTGGTGACACTGCACGTGATGTTGGTATGGTTGTTGGAGTTTCAGCTGCCACCATTGTGGTTGTGATCGTTATAGTGATATCAGCAGTTTGCTTCATCCTTCGAAGATGGTAAGCTGACCCAATATTTTTATAATAATGCATTCATATAAAAAACCTCTGCCTATATACAATATATGAAGACTTCAGACAAGGAAGGCAGTATTCGACTTTCCAGCTCATTACCAAAATCAGCAACTACACATCACAACTACACAGAGCAATGAAATAAAAGTAATCAATTCACTTATAAAGTCATGTTTATTATTTTTCTATCATTGTATTCAGTTATCTATAACGTGCTGCGGTCGATTGTGAATAAAATGAATATATACCCATGTATATACTAATGTAACGCGCTTAAAGTTCTTACGCGTTGAAACAGTTGGACAAATAACATTTTGTTCAGAACTCAAAGCTTTCGGAAGCTTGCACGGCGATACCGAGTGATAAGATTTGTTATGTATTAAAGCCGTCAGTAAAATTTCAGGAAACTAAGGAACGAGCAAGGGAAGATGGTGGAAGCAAGTTATGTTAACACAGAATTCCAACCCGAAATTTCTGATCAACAGGAGAACGTGCAAACGCCTAACGGTATGTACATATAAAACAAGACTACCTGTATGCAAAATATAATGATTTAGTGTTACATGTAAAGTACTCACTTAACTTTCTTTTATCCCCATGATCACCCGAAGGAAAATACTTTATGGCCGATTCGTAGTTAAAGTTTGTGTCTGTTATAATAGCCTTTTCTTGTGCAATGGTGTGTTTGTTGAGAGACAATTACACTTTATAGTTTAACGTTTATCCTAACTCAATGCAACTTTGTAACAGTAGCTCTGTGGTTAGTGTGATTGCCGTCTAAACTGGCGACCTGGTACAAATCCGGGTAAATTGCCTGCTATATTTCAGTTGAAATAAAGCAAATAAAGGCTAAGTCCTGTTGTTTTCATGTATATAAGCATTGTTAAAGGTATGGTTTGTTTTTCGTTACTTTATTGTTTAATGTTTTGTTATTGAACATTCAGTTAAATCAAATTAAAAACGTATTTTTTTTCTTTCAGAATATGAAGCATTAGGTGCAAGAATCCAAATGGACGAAACAGAATATGATGAGATCAAATAACTACAACAACCGATAACATACGTGCTTCATAACAACTACACATCCGATAACATCCCTGCGTAATACTCAATGATGAAATCAAATAACTACCCATCCGATAACATCCCTGCTTTATAGTCAATGATGAAATCAAATAACTACCCATCCGATAAGATACGTGCTTCATGATAACTAAAGAGCCGATAAGATACGTGCTTAATGATCACTTCACATCCGATAAGATACGTGCTTTATACTCAATAAGAGACAAATAGATTAGTTTATTATGTTGCAGTTGTTTCTGATAGATAGCAGTTGGGCAGTGAAACATTCAATATAGTGACTTACGTCACTATAGCATTATTGTCTTCATCTAATGTGCTTGAAATTGTGTTCATCTGTTCGTATTTCTAGTTTCGCATAACATTTCATTAAATACAAATAACCCGTTATTAACAGTGTTCCATTTTCACTGTGCATTTATAACTTATGTGTGCATGTCTGATTAAGATGATTATTTTTGTTTTCTAATGTTGTAAATTTTGTCTTCAGTTGATGCATTTTAGAACATGTACAAGAACGTCAGAGACATGCTTTATTGCTACATTGTAGATGCGTACTCGTTTATTGTATAGCGGGAAATGAAAATAGAAAACATTTTGTTTTGAAGATTATTGATGACAAATTTGGCATATGAATGTAACCATAATTATTCGATAAACAAATTGAGTAGTTTATGTTCCCTCTCCTCTGTGGTATTTGTTTTTGCATCGTTTTTTTACCAGTACAACTCATATCCCGTTTCATTAATAAGTTGAAAATAATATTCGATAATAATTAGTGTAGCATTCAAATAAATCAGTGACAGATCAGAATAGTACGTCATCGAAAGAAAATATCATATGTGTAGCGTTGCTGCAAATCATTGCTTTGTTGAATGGATAGATCCACATATCGCTGGCTTAGAATGATACATTTTCAAATTCTGCTCGATAATGCGCTTATGTTGAGCTTATTTTATGAAAACCAGAACTTATCATGTTGACCAAAGTGACAGAATGTGAGGAAATCAGACAGGGAAGGCAGCATTTAATCAAACCAGCCGAGCACAGAAATTAGACACACCACAACACAACTTTACTGAGCAATGCCCCACATAAGCCAAAGAAACAATAAAAATCCAAGTCCCCGCCGGAAAATAATTTATGAATAACACGGATCAGAACAGAATGGCATGGGTTTAAACATCTTGTTTTTCCGTAACCAAAAGCTAATTTCAAGACAGTTTTTGCTAGTTTTCAAAAAAATATCGAGTTTATACTAACAACCTTTTCATTTAATGCCAGCGCTATATATATTTATTGTGTTACATATACGCATTATATACGTTATTTTTCAAAGTTCTTGTCTATGTATTAATGTTACAGTATCAATAAATAAATATAAGTAATGTTCTTGTTCATTACGCTTGGTGTTTTTTCCCTTGTCTTCAATGTCCATAAAATTAACCTTTAGCATAATGCCTAACTAATAGACCCACTATTGCAGTATACTGCCAACTTAACTTCATGAAGTTACTTCTGCAACTGAATTAATTGTCGTGATTTAACTGCGGATAATGTGAGCAGTAGATCTACTTATAATATAAGCTTGAGGTTTTAAAAACAACTTTATTTCTGCTAACACCCACCTTTCTCATATGTAGACATATAATTATCGAAACAAAGTCGAATTCTATGATTTATTTGTTTTATTCTCTCATTTTTAACATCTAATTGCACAAATTCTGTCGAACTCCATTATCCGTGTCATTGTCAACAGTTGAATCATTGTTATGTTAGGTTCTTGCATTGAATACATTTTGTAGGTGTGTGTTCATTAGCCTAACAATTCAAAGAGTAGTGGTAATTATGTGTAATTATTTAAACCTCTCGGTCAAGGATAACCCATGAAAGTGCAAGCACTTATTTCCAATGGGGTCCTGTGTTTTTGCTGAAGGGACAGCAGGTGGAAGAGATAGTGATGTGATACAAGGTATCTGGGCGAGATGCCCTAGCTCTTTCCGAAGAGAAACCTTGATTCTTTAACGTGCCCGATGCATAGCACCGATACACGCGAGACTACCTCTGGGTTGTTAACCAGTTCATCTCTAGTTAGGTGGGAAACACAGAAAAGCGTTTCACAAATGATCAAGTTCCCCGGCCGAGGATCGAACCCGGGACCTCTCGATCAGCAGTCAAGCAGGCTATCCGCTCGACCACCGTACCACCTCTGAGGTACAGCCTCATTCAGTAAGAAGCATTGGTATCATCAACTGATTGGTCGACCGACAGTTCTGAAAATACAAACAAAACTTTCTGAGAATATTCAATAACCATAACCTGGAAAGTTGTTCTTTATGTTGTAGATCTACTAAGTATTTAGAATTTAACACAAGCAAAATAATGAGTGTACATTTTGTAATCGGTAGATACATGAGCCTAAATATGAAAGCCTATACCTACCGTCGATCATAAACATGATAAATTGCAATCCAGAGAAAATTGCGAACAATTTCACATTTTAAATCAACAAAAATTATTGGTTCACAATGAAACTAGTATATTGGCCTCCAAGAATGTCAGTTTCGAAATTATATGCCAATTTGGTTACACAATAAATATTATCAGATATGGTTTGTAAGTTATATTCCAGTGGTATATAATTTATGTGGATGTGGCATCTATCTGCGGCACCCAAAAATAGACTTTGTCCTCAAATGTACCAATTTAAACCTTGGTGGTTAGGAGCATGTGCGTCTTGCTCAGAATAATTGACCAGCGATCCAGACGGGTGGGATCCCGGGACATCTCGATCCGGAAGCGCGCAACCTACCTCTAGGCTACCCCACCATGTTTAGTCGCGGCAGCAGGTTGCAGACAGAGCAACCAAATACATAATAAAATTACTGACGCAACATGGATAATCAGCTACAGTTTTTATACAGTAGTATTTCTTGTTGTGAATTTACTACATTTTTTCATAACTTTGTACTATCAGACAATGTCAAAATGCAAGTGAAACTGATACAATCTCATTAAAATCAGACCATTATTATATTTCATTACTATATGCTGATATAAGATCTGACGACACTCCGTATTGGGTCATGTCGATGTCGTCATCCATCGAAACAATTATCTAACAAATCTGAAAGTGCGGCAACAAAATGCGGGGTTTGACGTAATTGTGCGCTTGTGAGGTAATTTGAAAGTTGAATGTTGTCATATCTGTAATAAAGTAATGGACTAGAGCAAATGTTAGGATCTTGAATGAGATTGAGGCTGATAGTAACACAAATATGCACACGACTTTGCAATTCATGTGTGAAAAGACTAATTGAACTATTACCGGTTGTATTGTTTAAAACACCACGTGAAGATGCGATTCATCCATACATCATTAGGCCGATTTAAGTCTTTTTGAGGTAATGGAATGGAACTCTTTTTTTAATGCGGTAGGGCTGTATGTTTTGGTAGGTAAGACATACTTAATTGTTGTTAATATTTGGCGTTACTGGGAGTTTCAATTGTATATATCATTTGCGTACATGTATTACAAGTATATCGTTTTGCCAGGGTTTAAAATACTGCTTCAATGATTAACTGCTCATATTGTCGCAAAAGTTTACATTGTTATACAATATGTATACGTTTTATCAAGGAAGTTCAAAAATTTCTCATCCGTGACATGTTCATAAATATACTAGGACATTTTTTCTGCAACTTTTAAAACAGTGACTTCCGATCATTGTATCCTTAAATCGTTGCGCATTTTTTAAAAACTTTAAAAGTGCAAATAACTTCCATAGCGTATAAGGTATTTAACGGATCGAACATAAATTGATAAGTAAATGTAAATTTGTGTAAAAGTTTGGAATAAAATTGTCGGTTTGAGGTAAGACATTTGAATATATTAATAGTATTACAATGTCGTATCCCATTAATTAGTGTTTATCTATGCAAGAAGTCGGTAATGAAATAATATATTTCCCGACCTTTTTAGTCACTTTTAGGGATACATGTATTAAAGCCATAATGATTATTAACCGTATGAACCAAGTTGTCATTTTTAATACCGATAACCGACCAAAAATACAAGAACCGGAAGTTTAGCAAAACTATGCTTTTCTAGGTGTGGACTGGTGATACATATTGTGCTATATACGGGTATTCGTTAGATAATTAGGAATACAATGCACATAGATGTACCGATTGCGTTGATTTTAAAATACGTAGAGATACAAATCGGCATATTTGAAATATTCAAATTTTGCGCAAGTTTATTATTATAAGAACGTTGTTATCTGTCTATTCAAATTCAACAATATTAAATACAATTTAGAATAATTTCCTCTCATGAGTGCGTACAAACAAATCAATGTAGATGGGGCGGTCCCCCATAAAACAAATTAAAACCTGTACATAATACTCATTCACGACCAAGGAAGTTGAGGAAACATCTTTAATAGTGGTTGTTATAGTGGATATAAAAGGAAACAATCACTGGTGATATTTGATTTAATTTCGCGAGTTTATCAGAATAATATGAACTACGTGGATGAATGAAAAAGTTCGTAGAATTTTGCCGTAACATTTTTATTTTTAGAGTTATTGTCGTCATATTTATGCTGAATGAATACATTGGTATTTTTTCTACATGCTCAGAATTGTAGCGACCTAATGATAACCGTTTAAAAAAAATTATATCTTAAATAAGGGCGATTACGTATAACGGCGCACACGGATAATTTGGTTTTATTAAATTTTCTAAAATATCCAATAGTAGGACCTTTGAAAACCATCAAAATGTTATGTCTGATAGCATGATATCATTTATAAAGTTTGTTAAAATTTCAGACGTCATCTCCGAAATACCCGCGTAAAACGGGTCTACCGGAATTTACGTACGGCATCAGATACAACACATGCTTTGAAATGATCAGGTATATATGCTGAAATAAATAGACATCGATTTAGAAGTGGAATTAGTGCTTTCGTGTAGGATACCAGAAGTATAAACCAGAACCGAATAAAATACACCCGATATTAATGACGTTGGTTCGCAACGTTGTCGAAGAGGACCAGCACTATATAATAGCGGAGATCGCATAACACTGAGATTAATCATATCGGAGAGTGCACACGATATTAAAAAACAATTGAAAATGCAGAAACTATTATCACGATGGTTATTCAAAAATACCTACATATTAGTCACTCGAGAAGCGAAAATGAGTCAAAACGTTAACGTAAGTATTGACAAACGTGGCGAAAGTTTGACGTCGTTCATCTAATGACACATACGTGCTCCGGTATGCTGTTAAAGCGTGTGAACGTTTTAATGTTAAAATCATGTAGTTGTGACTTATTCATTGAAATTTGACAAATTGTTTTGTTATACTTATGATCATGTTATATTAAAAAATTAAAAGCATTTGAAGCTGTGGTTTGTGAGTTATGATATTTTTCTACTTATTTTTTCATTCACCCACGTAAACACTAGATGGAATACTTTACATATTGCCGAAAACATTATATTTTATCAACAACAATGATACAACAGAGGTGACAATTGACATTGATACATGTTTGATAGCAAAGTCTGGATAAATGATTGCATACAAAAGAGGTTCTGTATGGTAAATGTAATCACACACATAGTTATTAAATTTTTAGTACACTATAATAAAAGTTGTTTTACTTTTGTCAGATGTAACCAGATACATGCTATATACTACTCACAATGAATGCTCTAAGCCATGTTCTACTACTTATATTGATGTGCCGTTGTCTCCTCCGTAAGTATTTTACTTATTGTTGACATGAACCAAAGACTACTATTTATGCCAAATGTAGTACATGTATTAATTATCATGTAAATCCCATATCATAAAATATCTAAGGAAACAAAAGACATTAGATTCAAGCAGCGTAACATTAATTCCATATGTTGATGTAACATTCTTAAGTTCACTATCAAGCATTGTTTCACTGAGACTTAGTTGTGTGAAGCAGTTGTTTTTTATTAATATTTTTATTGAGTGGTGAATTAGAAAGTCGGGTATTCATATTTCAGTTGTAACAGCAATAGCACCAGGATGTGAAGATTGTGGATGTTGTGTAGATAAGGTGTGTGCCCGTACACGTGTCCAAGGCTATTATGTGCCCGATTACTGTACACACGGGTGTATTGCTGGTATTGGAGGGAACAAATGTTACAACAAATGTCCTGATGATTGTGTCACATGTGAACAAACTAAAAGTAAAAATTGTGCAACATGCAAAAGTGGAAAATATCTTACTACCGTCACTAGGAATACAAATACAGTTCAGGGTTGTGTAGATTGTCCAGAAACTTGCACAACGTGTACATCAGAAACTAGTTGCCAAGAGTGCGAACATCGATACTACAATACTGGAGAACATAACGACTGTTCCCAAGAGTGTCCTTCGAATTGTAAGACATGCACATCATCTACCAACTGTCAGGAATGTGTCACTCCGTTCTACAACCAAGGAAACACAACAGACTGCTCTCTGTCATGTCCAGGTTATTGCGTTTGCTCAACGCCCGGTATGTGCTTATCATGTCAAGATGGTTACTTCAACGTAAACGAGCAATGTCTGAGTCCTTGTCCAGATACATGTAAGACATGTACTGACCGGAGGCTTTGTCAGTCGTGCAAAGATGGATATTACAACGGAAAGGACATGTCGACCAATAACGACGTTAACGATTGCTCACAACGATGCAGAGAGACATGCTCCCAGTGTACTTCGTATGATGTATGCACAACATGCAAGCAGGGACATTACGGATCGTACTGTCAAAACAATTGTTCCGTTGGGTGCATAAATGGCGAATGTAATAAAAATGATGGAAAGTGTAACTGCAAAGAAGGCTTTAAAGGAAATATTTGCGATAAATGTTCGACCGGCAGACATGGGCAACAGTGTAACAAGCAATGTCCTACTATGTGCAAGGACAATGTCTGCACAAGAGATACGGGGAACTGCCTGGAATGTGTATCAAACAATATAACAGGTGTTAGGTGCGACAGTTGTATACTCGATACTTGGGGTACAATGTGTTCAAATATTTGTCCAAGTAATTGTCAAGGACAATGCGCAAGGGACAATGGTTACTGTGAATCTTGCGTTGGGAATTTTAAAGGCATTTTATGTAACGAATGTTCAGCAGGGGTTTTCGGTAAAATGTGCGACAAGGTCTGCCCTGAACAGTGTCTCAACTCTCTTTGTGATCGCTCTGATGGAACATGTGGCTCATGCAATCTGAATTATGCCGGTTCTACATGTGAACAGTGTATTGCCGGCTTCTATGGCCAGGTGTGCGATGTTCCTTGTCCCTCAACCGAATGCAAAAACGACAGCTGCATTCGGGAAACTGGCGCTTGCATGTCGTGCCAAAACGGATCGTATGGACTAGAATGTAAATTTAACTGTTCGCGTGGTTGCAATGGTAGTGTATGCGATTTTGTATCAGGTGCGTGCGAGTGTAAGGGTCTTTATACTGGGGACAAATGTTGTGTGAATGGTGGACATTGCCGTAACTGTTCTTCAAATACAGATTGTGAAACATGTGAAAATGGTTACTTTGGCACAAATTGCGATAAAACTTGTCCAAGTACTTGTGCTGCCGAAGGACAAGCCTCACAGTGTGAAAAGACAGAGGGTAAATGTTTCGCATGCTCGGATGGTTTCCATGGTGATCAATGCAATAACACGTGTTATGATAGATGTGCGAACAATCGCTGTGACCAGGACAACGGGCACTGTGTCGATGGATGTGTTGGTGAATTCGAAGGTCCTACGTGTGCTCAAGGTAAATGCTATATGTTTATATTTGATTTTAAATCGATCAACAAAGATTAAAACTATGCGAATTTAGCAATGATTGGAACTTAATTATTAAACCACTTTATTATGATTAAAAAAGACGTAGCCAAGCAAATCACAGGTATTTGACATTGGTTTAACATTGTTAGTTATTTGAGAACACTTTATTACAAATACACGTATGTGATTGCTAGAAAATTTATCATTTTCAGCGGCACATACGGAATAGTTAAAACTCAACTTTAAAACGGATTGTTTGTACTGTATCTTTGTTAAGCTAACATAGTCCTCGCATTGGTAGTTTTCAAACTTCCTGATAAACTATCCTTCGGTTGTTATTGTACTATTGATGGACAGTTAAAAAGCTCGTTTAAAACTGGATCAATATATAAAAAAATTTGATATCCATACAAACGAACAAACACGTTTTATCACATAAATATCTAAACACGGTTAGATAGCATGCACCCATTGTGAAATTAATATGAAATGACAATGCAATTGTTCAAAAGAATAATACTTACTAGTAACATAATATCATTATACAGACAGATGAGTGTGTTAATTAAGGAAAATATTGGATTATATTAGAAACTTGAGAATGCATGCTTAAACTATGACAAATATTGCGTATGACAAGCTGACATAAAACGAGTATGCAATTTTACATTCAAGGTAACTATGGATGCATTCTTGAAATTTACACCACCATTTATCTAACTTCAAGAGAATTATCTAATGTTTTGAATGTTGGATAGGTTGACAAATTATTTTCGAAATATTTAATGGTATTGTATAGAATCAAAGCGCTGTAAGCGCTGAAGGCCTTGGGGTAAACTTTGTATGCTTGGGAAGAAGTTTAGTGACTAAGCTGAAGTGTATGTAAACGGATCCACGCTCTTTTGCTGTCAGCTGCAATGTACAGTTATGCTGACCGTACAAAGTTTAAGGTTTTCTATTGGTCATGCTTAACTTGCCTATCTAGTTCAAGTCCTAGTAAACAAGAGATGTCAGAATGACATTTATGCCTCCCACTACACACATACATGCACAGTCACATAGACTGTGACAATTGAACAACATGTAGTAACGTTATAACCTTGCTAATGTTTTGGCAAACAATTTCTTAAAGATTTTGAAACTTATGGCTGAAGTCGACTTTCTAATACTGAAGTATGTTAAATTAAAGAGATTTAAAACAAAATTGATGGGTGCAACTTATACAGAGTATCGACTCATGTTTGGGCAATCGCGGTATTTTGGTAATTTGTTTCAAGAAGGGCGAATTATGTATGGGGCATTACGTTATCCAAAAAAATGAAGTATTTTTTTAAGAATATTCTCTACCGTCTTGTACTGTACATACATTTATACATACTATAAAGTAGTTTTCAGGCTCGGTGGTGGTTTTGAAGGATAATAATTATAGAAAGCAGTATATCACAAACATTGAACATAGTTTGTGTTTCTTAGCCACAGCAATATCTGTTCAAGTTAAACTATAGTAGAGTGCCATGGGACAACATTTCAGTATGCCAATTAAATGAATGCCATGCGGCCCCATGGCAGCTGCGTGACCACAAGGATCAGATTCAGATTGTGATGACGTTTGTCTCAACTTTTCGCGCTCGATCTGCGCAGTGAAATACCATATGTGGTTACTTCGTCTGTTTCCGAGAATGATCGTGTAAATTTTTAGTTTCATTTATTTTTCTGGAATGTCTTGTTAACGCAAAATGAAATAATAATATTTGAAATATGTATATATAAATACCAAATATAATGTCTTCAAAAAATGTCTCAGAAAAAGTTTCTTCTTACTGTCTTCGTAAACACGCGTATCCTTTCGGCATAAGACCGTCAAGTGAGGAACTTATTCCCGCATGAATATGTTAACAGTAGAAACTATGTCCTGGTCAATGCTTAGCAATTTTGCTTCAACAATATTTATTTTACACTTTTTTATGAAACTGTAATGTTAAATAGTGATGTTCTGCATTTTTAAAGGCGGGTTAGTGAGAGAACTACTTTTATATTGCGCATGAAAGTGGTAATTGGGAGTTTTTGGATTTTGGACGGTCAATTCTAGTAGGCTGAGAAATTGGTATCATAACAATGGCCTTGGGGCTTCGCACCAGGCCAAAAACTATCAACTAAAAGCAGGGTAACCAAACCTTGGAAAGCATACATAATGTGTTAGTACAACAATGTTCAGGATGTTGTCATATCCTCCGTCAGGACGTGAACTTACACCTTTGAATCTCAGCGTACTCAACTGTAAGAAAAGCCATTATGAATAGCCTGAAGAAAATATAACTTCATCTCAGGTTTCAATATTATATCACTTTATGTTCATAGTAAACATATGCAGCTTGTTCATCTATAGTATGCATGGAGAAGTATAATCAAGAATTGTCTTTAAAAATCTTCTGACAGAGGTAATAAAAATATAGATGATACTACTTACACTTTCAGCTTTGATTGAGCCTAAGCCAATTGTTCCGGCAGTTGCTGGCGGTGTATCAGCCGCTGTTGTCATAATAGCAATAGTTGTCGTGGTGTTGATCGTCATACGTAGACGGTGAGTTACATGTTTATACATTAATTATCACTTAATTGGCCCAGTGTCTAAATATGTTTAATCTTAGCCTGATATACACACGTTTATACTTTTACCATGTGTTTTGGACATCATTTCTGAGGTATCTTGGTCTGTTGAATCGTGTAATGTGCCCCTTTCGGTTTTGTAACCGTCAATCCGTCAAGAAAATCTGGCCTCTGCCATAACGCAACCAGTCTTCAAGGTAGGTTTATGAAACTTCGTATGGAGATTGAGACAAATAAGGAGATTGTGCTCTTTTTTGTATGTTTTGATGAGGACTAAAATATGGATGCCATGGCAACAGGTACATTGACAAACTGGACACCATGTAGGGGACTTACGTTTTGCTTGCAATTCCTAATTACAACTGTACTTGTATTGCCACATGTTTTGTCTGTACGGTTTATCCGTAACCGTTTGATGGATTTTATTAACAAGACTAGTTTCGAGTATCGTCGGTAATTTTTCTGTGATGTTTTCGATTACATGTATGACGTTGCACTGTTTTGAAGGTGGGTCTTTTGTGTAAAATGCATCGATTGGGACGTTTGAAGCCTAGTTACAGTCTCAACCTGATTATGAGTGACATTCAAAATGCAACCAGTCACTTATTTTGCCTCACATAATTGTATACTTACTAGGCCACATGCTATGTTTAATTATTATGTCTAACATTATTCGTTTAAACCTATTAATGATTTACATATTTGAACTTTGAACGGATGTCTTATTATTGTATTTATTAGTTTACGTATTTTTAATGCGTCGGTAAGCATATTGGGTTTCGTGATCAAGTGTGTTTTTATCTGTTTGGCTGATCTTGCTATTTGCTATTGTGTTGTATGTTTCATAAAAGGCGAAGATATGCGGATAATCGAAAAGATGACTCAACAGATAAACAGAACAATGCGCCAAAACTTCCTGGTAAGTCAATGCATTATCATCCAGTCGGTATATTTATGATAAATATTGACACGCGATATTTCGCTGGCTTACAAGTATAAGGTTCTTACTGCTTATAATATCCAAGAAGCATACTTTTAATATGTCTTTATATCACCAAATCGGAAGAGTTCGTGTTGTCCATACTGAATTTGAAAACTATTTATACCAGTGTTCAGAAAGTACCTATTACGGACGCTTTCAACTTTTACCAAAAGCGTGTCTCTCTATAACGCGAATAACCACAACATGACCGCGATGTTTCTTCTCATGACGTAGGTCCTCTACATAATGATAACAAAGCAATGTATGCCAATGATTGACATGAAATAACTGAGCTTGAACAACACATATGTACTACTTTTGTATTTTTTTGGTAATGATAAAAGTCCTTCATAAAGGCTACATAATGACACCAAAGCAACTTCTGACCTTGAAATAGCCCACAGGACTAGAATAAACACAATAAGCACACCAAACACAAGATGGTCAGTCTGACTTTTGTTATGATTAGGGTCCTCAAGTAGTGCTACATGTATGACGTGAACAAGCACACTTAGCACAACAAAGTAATCATCACTGTTGTAATATTTAAGGTCCTTCAAAGAGACGACACAATGACAGCAAATCAATATATGCAAATACTGAACCTGCAATAGCCGAGCTAGAACCTGACATTGATCGTGTAGATGATGATGAGATAGTAGTTGATATACCAGAAATACAGAATGGTGTGTATGAGAATGTTCCTACATCTCATGTGGCCGGACTTGATGCTTTTGTTAGAAGGAAATCTGAAGATGACTATAAAGAGGAATTTGAGGTATTTACTCACAATACTGGCACTAATCTACAACTGTGTAGGTTTATTGATTACACTAATATAATGAAGAAATAAGAAATCAAACTTGATTTGTTTGTAATTTCTTCGTGCAATTGGGTCTCCTGCATTTTTGTGGCGGTGTCTTAGCCTTTAATCATTTCGCCATGTTGTGTTTGGGCTTTGCTTCTTGTAATCGTGTTGTGTTTTGTTGACACTGTTTTCTTTGCTCAACTGGTTACGTTGATTGCTGCCTTCCCTGTCCGATTTCTTCATATATGTTTTTATTCTTAACAAAATACTAGTATATGCTACTATTTTGATTAATCGAACATGAATAAGATAGTCATGGCTAAAACGGTTCCGTTTTTAAAGCTCAATTCCACGCGGATCGAAGTAATATGGATAGTGCAAAGTTCTGACACAAAACTAAAATCAAATCTACAAACAAAATATAACTAAAACGTCAAGTAATCTGTATTTTGAAAGATTCCTTCTTTGGTAACGTTATGAGATATTTATATTACGTGGGAATACATGTATGCATGTAATGTTGTAGTTTATGTATTTTGTACATGCGGCTTCTGTATGGTTTGAAATTGATGTGTCTTAGAGCATTTAAGTTCAATTGTACATTGATTGTGATGGCGAAATGAATGTTAAAGAGCATTTTGTAAACTTTTTGTAGATGCCCCAATGTTTATGAGCGATCACAATGTGTTCGATAGTTTCCGTGTGATTTCCAATCAATATAAGACAAGGTTTCCCGTATCTTTCCTTTTATATTGAGAATAAATTGACTATATCTAACGCATTTGACATATACGTATTGTTTATACACCATTTATCTTTCCAGCAACTACCAAAGGGTCTTACACACAGCCACAGTGATGCAAGGAAACCGGAAAATTTGGTTAAGAACCGATATAATGGCATATATCCTTGTAAGTCCGTATAAAATATGTTTTTATTTTAAAATTGTTAACCTGAAGTGACAAACTGGCATATTGTTTAACAATTGTTCATGTATTGCAAGGCTTCAATCGCTCTTGTGTGTCCTGTCTAAAGCCAATCTCTTTCCTTGTCAATTCTAATATGTATGTTACACCGTCCCTGTCTATATGAGGAGTAAAACGGTGCTTATACACTATGGATTTCTTGTCATACAACGTATTCGACAGTTCATTTTGAATTACAGATGATCACTCCAGGGTCAAAATAAAGGGTGATCCAAAGTTCTTTATCAATGCCTGTTTCATAGATGTAAGTATTACATTTTGTATACTACTATAATACCTTTACATTTGTATGATACATTTTAGAAGAGTAATATCTACTAGAAATTAAATTGTTTCCGTTTGTTATATAATTTATTTAGGTAGTCCTCTGTGGTACTATATACTAAGCATATAATGTGTAGCAAATCTTAAGCTGATTTGTGATATTGTCAAGTTGAATAGTTTGTGAGTAGCTGTCTGAAAAATACATTAAATAAAATAAATATAATTTAAAGTTTAATGATATGAAAAATCTTATCTTGTCTAGCCTTGTAATATTATATTTAAAAATAATTAATTTTTTGTTAGCGGGATTTGCTCAATTGTGTTGTGTTATTCATTTTAGGGCTTCCAACAGAAGAACAAGTACATTGCATCACTAGGTAGGTTTTATATGTGTTTGCTTTCTTAGAGTCCATTACACAGTGCTTACATGTATATTAGTGCTGCTACTGTCTAATTAGTAAAAGCAGCTCGTGACTATTTCCAAACTTGTTGCGTGTCGATGACCTGAATACGGCACTTGTTTTCTGAGTATAGTTAACTTATCTATGTCAATAACCAAATTGCATTTAATATTTATTTTATTTCAAAAGAAATAGGATTCGGGAACAGTTATAGCCTATATAAGCCATCATTATTTATAACGATAAATGCTTAAAACGTTTAATTCAAATCATCAAATTCGAAGGCAAATTTCAGCATACCATTGAATAATTTATTCTTGAATTGCAATGTGCATGTACACAACAATAATCATACATATATACATTAAATATTTTTGTAGGACCTACGGCTAAAGCTACTCTGCAGTTTCATACATTCTGGACCATGGTATGGCATATGGACACGGATGTTATAGTGATGCTAACCAATCTCATTGAACCAAGTGTAAGTACAATACACATCTGCATTACTTTTTCTTACAACCTGTTCATTTTATTTTATTTGTAATGTACAGCGTTTCGGGCTTGTCGCATGGTACATATTCTTCTGTTCAAAAGTTTCGATTAATCGTATCGGTCTTAACATCGCGTTTCAGTTTATGGTATCTACTATTTCTGTCATGTATTTGCGTTATGTTATGGTGACACTGTTTGCTTTTTCTATGCTCGTCTGATTTAGTCCTGTCCCGTACGTTTCCTTATATATTTACTTAATACAACAACAATAATCATTAACAATAAGAACATACTCATGTGCTTATTGTACCAACGTTATAAAGCATCGGTAATTTTAATCATACCATTTGATAACATAAACTGAATTGTTTAGATTGAATTATTTGTGAAACTATGTATGTGTGTTAAGTTTGTGTGTAACTAAAACAACTTGAATTCGGAATTTAAACGTTGAGTCCATTGCAAATTAATCGTGGTGTGTTTTTGTTGTTTATGTTCGCTTTGTTAGGTTGTTTAAATGGTGTGGACACTTCCCGGCACGGCTATTATGTTATTGTATATTTACTATAATGCAGACAAATTCGTTTACAAAAGAACATATATGTGTTTGGTGTTACAAATTCCTGAAAGCTAGAATAGTGAATTTTCAAGAACTGAACGTGACCTCTTTTTTAGAGTAGTCAGATCTAACTAACAGCGTAATGGAATGGAGCAAATGTCAGGATCTGATTTAAATGTGATTGGATGCCATGGAACACCATATTACATTTTACCGTCAGTATTGATACATGTAGATACGGACCACTTGAATTAGAACACTGCTCCAAATACTGTCGATACTCTAAATATTTAGGAACCAAAGCATTATGTTTCAGGGTAACAAATGTGAACAATACTGGCCAGATCAGGATTGCACAAATGTACATCATGATATAACAGTTTCATGTCAAAGTGAGGAAATATTTGCCGAGTATACAGTCAGGACATTAACCATTGAAAAGGTACGCATGCTTCCCGTTTATTGTATGGTATGGCTATGTGGTTGCTATATATATTTGCAGTCATTGTTCTTAGTGTCACCGTATGATGAGATGGAAGTGATTGTTTAAAACTCACAAACGTTATTTATGTTCCTTGATATTTATCTTACTCGAACACAATGATTTCAGATCAATATCAGTTACAGGATAGTCTTGTTTCAGTGCCCGTATTCATAGTGTCACTGTATGAATGAGATGGAATTGATTGATTATAACTCAGAATAGTTATTTATTGTCCTTGATAGTAATCGTACTCAAACACAATACTTTTAGACGAATAGCAGTTAAAGGGTATCTTTGGTATAACTGAGGGAAGGGACGAAACTGACTTTTCTTCCTTGGTATTAGTCGTACTCGAACGCATCGATGTTAGATAAATATCAGTTAAACCTCAAAAACGATACTTACTTTTCTTGATATGATCTATTTGCACTCCCACACCGCAGGTTAGGTGATAAATAATTGTTTACTTTGTGTTACCAGAAATCAAAGAAGAGAACAATCGTACAGTTCCATTACACAGCCTGGCCGGATAAAAGTATTCCGGATGAAATAACAAGCTTGGTAGAATTCCGTCAGAGGGTTAGAAGTGCTCCACGTGTTCATCATGGCCCGGTTATCATACACTGCAGGTAAGTTTAAGTTTACCTTTTATATATTTTTTTCCATTTGCAATGTGCAATGCCTCATCTCCACGCAAAATTAAGTATAATCGGACATTGAAGGAAACATGAAATAAATAAATAAACTGTAGAAATAGCATTAACGCTTAAACGACTAAAATACCTCATCGAAGCGGAAATCTATCGCAGGATGCGTAATAGTCTTACCTGAAGTTTTACCCAATTACATTAAACTCCAGACACATGTTTTGACGTGTTTCTTTTCTAAACAATTATATGTGCCGTTAATCACTGACATAATACTTTTTACCATTTTAAATACTGATGCAGAGTCCACAAAGTATTTCAAATTACAAAAAACATTTATTTGATATATTATATGAGTCACTGTCCAGGAAAACCGGGCTTAGTAACATTCAGTAGTTACTATGTATAAAAATACAAATGTACGTATGTTCTGTCGTTGCTATTGTGACACTTTACTAAAATTACACATATTGCGAAAAACGAGGAGTTAGTAGTTAAACGCATTTGCTACTTTTTCTCTCCAACTACGAATATAATTCTAACATGTGTAACAATTTTGAAAAGTTTATGTCAAAAATTCGTCCAATACAAAATTTGTGAAATCAGTTAACGTTACGTCTAATATCTATTGAATAATGTTTCAGACGGCGCTCAAAAGTCGGTGAGGTTTGTTTTAGAGGTCTGTACTCTGAAATTGAATGTTATAATTTTTCAGAAATTGTTCATCAGAGGTATGTCTTTCTAACGCTATTCATCATGAGTTTCATATGTTTGTCACTTAGCCAGGTTTTCCTGGAGAACGTGTCTTATAAATGTTTATATATACACGTATTCATTGGTTTTTCATTTTCTCTAGTGCTGGGATTGGACGTACAGGAACATACATTGCTTTGGACAGGTTGACAGAGGCGGGGAAAGCTGGTGAGAGAATCAATGTATATGATTGCGTGTATGACATGCGACAACAACGGGTTAACATGGTACAGACACTGGTAAGTTAGTTGTTGTTTGAAAAAAAACGAGAGGAGAAAATCGGACAGGGGAGGCAGCACTCAAATAAACCAGCTGAGCACAAAAAACAGTAATAACACAACATAAGAACAATACCCGCACATAACTCAACAAAATAATAAAGTGACCGAATGCTCGACGTAGTTTCTTACGTCCTCGATGCAAAAGACTAGTATGACCTAGTTTCATACATACGAGCCCTGTGCCAAAACGGTGACCCCCAGTAAACAAATGAAGCGTATACCAGTAAAATACTTTTTTTGCGTATGGATGACGTTTTTGTATTCGAGAAGATTTTCGCCATTCTGTGACCTAATAACATATAATATTGATACACATATTACAAGTACAATCGACAATGGACATGTTGATGATTGATTAGTTTCTACAAATCAAATTTCTTTTTTGCAATGCAGAAGTAGCTATCAAATCAGAAATTGGAAGCAATGTTCAACCGAAACAACATATTTCTGAAACAAACACACTCATAAACAAAGGCAAAAACGATAGCTGAGCCCAACACAGCACGCATATTCAATACATCCTCGCCGAATCTAGTGAGGATGCTTAAATGTCTTAAGTGTTTACATAATCCAATAATAGAAACTAGTTGATGCTAGCATGTTAAGATATTCCCTTGGTGTAGTCACAACATTATTTGATAGGTTAATTACTATTTGTACCTTTTGTGTAGTTACAGCAGTTTTTTTACTACATTGCCTGGGTGGTACGGTGGTCGAGTGGATAGCCTGCTTGACCGCTGATCGAAAGGTCCCGGGTTTGATCCTCGGCGGGGCACTTGATCATTTCTGAAACGCTTTCAATTGCTACTTATTTCAGGAACAATACAAATTTCTTCACAAGGCTCTAGTACACACACTGACCTTTCAAAGCGGAGCAATTCGATCAGAGGAGTTTGGGTCGTACATACGAGAAACAAGTGAATTGGAGTTCATCGAAAACTTTGAAGTAAGTGGTATTTTAGGTCATATTTGAATAATCATAAACATCGGTTTCTAAATTATGTCGAATGCAAATAAAAAACAAAACAACAATTTTGATTGTTATTGATTAACCACCGTGTAAATAGTAGTTGTTTAAAAAAGATCACTAACGTTTATATGGTATTGAATCATGTTTTCTGTATTTTGGACCGATGGTCGTTGTACAGATATTGATCTTGTAGTATGTATCTTCTCAAAATATCAAATATTACGTGTTTTAATTTGATATGTCTAGTTGTATGTTTTATACCATACATATATCACTGTTCTAGTTATTGAAGACTGTAATTGAAGATGAAGCCATTGAAGAAACACAGGCAAGGAATAAAAACGGTCGTCATAGGGAAAAGAACAGAAAACATAGTGACATACCAGGTACATATTTTACCAGTATTAAAAACGAATTTCATGTCTGTATATGTTCCATATGCCAATGGGTTAGAATGGGAATGTCGTGAGTACGAAAACGCAAATCAAAGCAAACTCAGTCGGAAAATTACTATAAACAAGCTTTCAATTTCAGAAAATTCCTATGGCTTTATATTAAGGAAAAAGAGCTTTTCAAACACCAGTTTGGTCCACATGCCAAGTTCATATTTTTATGATACAACTATAATAGGCTCATAAGAAGGGCATTTTGATGTTTATCTCTAAGATGAATTAGTCTGATAAATAGTTAGGACCTCTCCATTATAAGTGAGCGATAGTTGTGGAACATATTTGAAAATTGGTCTAGAACCAAATATGTTATCCGTTATAAATAAAGTCGTTTTCATCAGTATGATATGTTAAAATGTCACATTATATATCAACCTATTTATGCACTTGCACAAAATTATCCGACATACAAGCCTCTCTTGATATTTCACAAAAGCGAAAACGTGCAAAGGCATTCTTGATGTACCTCCAAATAATGTATAATTATATATATAGATCGAGAGTATTTATTATAATAGTTAATAATATGCAAATTCAAAAAAAAAAATTAAAAGAAAAACTAAATGTTTTCGAATTCAAAATTAACGAATTAAATGAAATCTTCATATCTTATACATTGGTAGATTAAACAATACTCTAAAATACCTATGGACAAAAATAACAAGTCAAAACTCATGAAATAATGTAATTATGAAAAGTAAGTCTATCTTGACCAGTTACGTAATGTACAACAATTGGATTTTGTATATTCTAATCAGTGTATGTAAGACGTACATCACTTCATACAGGTGACAGACATAGACCAAGGATTCACATTTGTCGAACATTCAACTCGTCTGACTACATCAATGCCATCTATGTCAATGTAAGTACAATACATACCTTCAATAAGTAAACGTTCAAATTAGCGTCCTGTCAATTGGTTAATTTGTTCACTAGATGCTGATCGTTCCTTTCTAATGTCATTGTTAGTTGACCTAAATTCCTATCCTGATATTATATGTGAACTTGTACATATCACTTGGACACAAACCCAAAACCAGTCAGCATTAAATGTAAGAAAATGTGTATCAATCGATCACTTAATAGGAAGGTATTATTAACATGCTTATGGTCATTTCAATATGATATATTTCATTTTTGTTTTTTCTATAAGGCTTCTGGTACGATTGACCGTTAGTAAATGGTATCTCAAAGATGGACCGGGTGTCGATGATATTATCCAAACGGGGAAATACGAATGTTGACAAGAATGACTAACTCTTACGAAAAATTATTCGAAAGTATTGCATGTTCATTTTTCAGGGCTTTTATAAAAAGAATCAGTACATCATTGCTCAATCTCCACTTCCAGACACCGTCGTGGACTTTCTGTGTTTAATCTTCCAAGCGAATTGTTACTGCGTCGTATCAATGGAAGATGCAGAGTTAATTGGGACGGTAAGGTTTTTTAATGGGAATGATATAGTAACTATAGTATATCATATACATCGCATGTCTAGAATGAGAATGCCGTAAGTTCAAAGCGATATTTTGAGAAAACAACAAACGAATGTCCGATAATTACTCTTTGCTTGTCATGGTAAAACAAGCTGTTTCAACTTCAGTTATGTCAACATGACAAGTTCTGATGTTTATTAAACCATGTTTATTAGACAGGCATTGTGATGCAGAACGTAAAAAATAAATAAACCAGTCTTATAAGGTCGTAAATACTATCTCTTTGTTTATAAGAGACAACTTTCGTAATGTAATTGTTCAAAAAACGAACATGAACAAAACCGAATGTACAATACATAAACCATAAATCCACAATCGTTAACATGCAATCTTGGAATTACTTTAGGAAATAAGTGGGTTTGTTCGTAGCGTCTGTTCTGATACATTCGGAACAGTGTTCCTGCTTTTCCTGTTCCAACCACTTATGTAATTGTGAATATAATCTGGAAGTATTGATTTCACCTCAATTTCATATAACAGATGACCAGTTGGAACACACATATACCATAATATGAACTAATTAATACATGTTACTAACAGGATAGGGAATTGGAAAAGTGTTTTCTTGTATTATGTTAAAGTACATCAGTCATTTTGGAGTTTAATTCACTCACAGGAGATTTGAACATTTTAAACATGTTCTTTACATCAGGTGTTTCTCTTGACATCTGGTGATAAAACAAAATGTAATGTTAATCATTTGTGTCAATATATTACTTGGTATCACATGTTTTTGATAAGAGACACGGGTTCAAATATGAATAGTTATTTAAGTTAATTATGTATTTCCATGTTCAGGAAATTGGTGATTATTTAGGAGCCGATAATCAAGTGTTACAGTCAGGAACCTTTACAGTGAAGACGTCACGAGGTGAAACAGAACCAAACTATATAATAAGAAAACTGACAGTCTCTAACAATGATAAGGTAACCACAATTGTAATAAGCTCAGAAATATCCAAATAATTACAGGTATAAACACAATTAATAATACAATTCTATTGAATGAAAAAATAATGCTTTAATACTAGAAGTTATAACGGCAGGTGTAAAAAAATCGGAAAGGTGCAACAGTAATTTCACTTGGTATAGCGCTACTAATGCAAAACTGTAACTGTTTAAAGTTTTAGGTG
Organism: Spisula subtruncata; assembly: GCA_963678985.1. NCBI lineage: Eukaryota > Metazoa > Mollusca > Bivalvia > Venerida > Mactridae > Spisula > Spisula subtruncata. The sequence continues at coordinate 10,425,477 of OY787677.1, read as the reverse complement.
ACTTGGTCGGCGGGTATGTATGCTGCATTGCATTTGGAAAACCATTTTCAATGCTAAATGTTTTTAGTTACAGCTTTACCAACAATATCACGTTCTACAACTGTTGCAAAGAAAACTGTATGAACATAAAGGTATAGTTTGGTAATGTAGACTCCATGAACTCTATTCAACATATTTCTTTTTAGCACTCTAAAGGTGACAAGGTAGTTTACCATTACCAATTAACAAATTGGAGAAGAGACGAGCAGGTTCCTTCAGATGTAGGGGAGTTTACGCAATTTGTGAAAGATGTTAGTAACAAAGCTCGTGAAATGAAAGATGCCAATGCACCCGTTCTTGTACATTGTTTGTAAGTTGAGATATTTGTTACATATTTACAAATGTGCAAAAGTGAGGAGGGAAATACACATGTGACAGACTTTGCGTGGTTTTGAGTAGTAAGTGAAATAATGTAGAACGAACTGATTGATAATTCAAATCGCTAAAGCTAGTTATGACCGCCGTATATAACTACCTAAATTATGTAAAAAAAAACACTGTATAAGTTTCTATTCTACAACCAATGGTATACATCAGGTGACCCTTACCTAAGCAAAGCGCTACCGGTCACCTCCATTCAGCTACCCCATGTTATATAAAATTTAGAAGACATGTTTTACCTCCCATGGAATGCGCTACGTAGCACTTTGTCTTGGTAACAGACACCACTTGTTATACAAAAGTGCATTATGGGCGTACTGGATAATAGCGATACATTCATTCAACGCATGCATGACTTTCAGAATATTTTGATATAAGACTGACTCATGGTCATGTATGTACAATGTGTTATCCGGCCAAACACTTGCAGTAAAGTAATTATGGGACGTGTACATTTCATTTTTTCTTCAGTTATGTGTGGATATTGAGCCGCGTATTTGTATTATGTGATATTGTTCATGTTTTCTGTTCTTGATTAATTAAGTTGTGTGCTGCCTTTCTTGCCCGATGAATTTATGGTGTAAACTAACTATATTAGTTAACCAAATCATTTCAGACACGGAGCTAAGCGTAGTGGTCTGTTCTGTGCTGTTGGTGTACTGTTGGAGAAAATCGAAGCTGAAGGTCAAGTTAGCGTGCCCAACATATTGAGACAACTTCGTTCTCGTAGGAAAATGGCTGTTCCAAATAAGGTTGTATTTCATATAAGTCAATCATGTCTATGCTTTATTGTGAACCCTATTCAAAATTGGTCTAGAATCAAACATGTTAACAACGATAAATAAGTCATTATTATTATAATAATTATAAAAGTCCAAAAAGACTACCTGGTATCGTATTCTAGAATCTTTTTTTATTCACTTACTTATGAAGGCTAACACGAGTGCAAAATAAATGTAAATCTATACTCTACCTGTCCAGGCAATGTTTGCAATTTTTTCGGTACACTTAATCGGCAGTGTCACTCTCACCATATCCTCACTAGGCTGTACACATAACACACGTTGCGATTGTGATTATTTTAGTGAATTCCTGATTTCGACTACAAATCCAGTAAACATGTAGTTCTTGAGTTTGATGAATCAGTTGATGTGTAGGTATTTCCGTTCATTATATAGAGGATATTTGTATTTTTCCGTGTATGATCGGCTGATAATTCACCGAGTGAGTAGCTTATGTAATATTTTCACGAGTGGCGTAGCCACGAGTGAAAATATAAGTCAGCTGCTCAAGAGGTGAATGATCAAACGATCATACACGGTAAAATACTAATATTCTATTTATTTCATGCTTCAAATTGCTTAAATGATGGAAATACTCCACTATTTACCTCGAATGTTTTGCGTGACGTCGTTTTCCCGCCATGCACGCGTCGAGTTAAAATCAAATAGTTCTTCTGCAATGGCTTCAATTTCGTCCATTTGTTTTACATAATATGTATATATAATACTGTGTTATTTGTTAAAGATTAAGAGAGTAAGTGAAAATGCTTATTTATTTTTTTTTGACTGCGAGGAAATTTGATTTTTAAAAGTTGTCCGTTTGCTGTGAAATTACGAACTGTGAAGTTATGAACAGTGAAATTATCGGGGAATAATCCACCGTTATTCCGCCGTAAACCACCGGTAAGCATGAAATAAATGTACCCTAATATTATTTTCTCGTTTTTAGGAACAGTTTGAATTTTGCTTCCGCTGTGTGGATGCTCATGTTAACTCTAACAACGTTTACTCCAATTTTGCACGCTAGAGACTCTACAGCATGTTTATCCGAACCTGCATACATGTATGTGCCTCAGTATATCATTGGTTAGTGCGCTTGCAGCCTAACCTGACGACCACCGGGTTCAAATACAGTTGTAGGTAGGCACTCGCATCGTTATTTCAACTGACAGCTAAAGGCTATGATCGAATTTAAAAAGAACATGTGACGTGTTTGCTTTTTAAGCTATTGATGCAATGATGATGTGTTTATAACTTGGTGTACAATATTATCTTTGATTTTGATTTGTGATTACTATATTATACAATGTACTCTTGTTGACAGTATTTCGATACGTCATGCTTTAGTTTTATATTTTGTTGTTTTGATCAATATGGACATATTGTCCATTCACCCACCTTGTCATGACTATTAGACGATGCTTCCTCTCTAAGCATTACAAAGCAAATCGGAAGGCATATGCTTTTATTTTGTATATCATTTTGTATAAATTTGTTCGGCAACCTTCTTAATCAAACACCCAAAAGGTAACGCAGTCGCCATTTTCTCAAGCAATGGAAGTGAAACATTCACTGTTGACAGTGGTTTCGATAACTACGCGTGCCGATACGAGTACGCGCTGGGGAACCAAAGTATTTCTGTTGTTGAGAAAATGAGAAAATGTCTGTTGAACTATCGTTGGGTGTATAATAAGGAAGTCGAAATGCTCAATCAAGATGATAACATTTACGAAACTGTGTGTCTGTGAGCCAGCCAACTAGTAATAGTACATGGTTCCTGGTGGTATACAAACATATTGTTTATGACATGCAGGTTATTGGTGACATATTTTTATAATTTCTACTTTTTATAATCAGATTTTTGTTTAGTATCATACCAATGTGTTATTCAGATCTGAGCTGTCATTTTGTATTATTTTCGTTTGTGCGCCTTTCGTGTTCTGTTGTTAATGTTAATGGTTATCATTTCTGTCTTCATGTTAAAATTATAAATGTAAACTTACGTATAACGGAGAAATGTATAATACTACTTCTTGCACTAAACGATTCATAATACTTTCATTGATTATATCTGGAACGTTCAAACTTAGACATTACGGCAGGCAAAATGTAACGCCTACTATACAGCATATCGTGTAGTATTTTATAGATATACTATAAGACATAATAATAATATTATTTATAAATTTCAATGTGAAACTATGTACAAATGTAAAGCTGTATAATACATTGAACAATTAAAAATGACTCCATTTCTTCTATCACCTGGGAAAGCGCATACTTAGACATCACGTCTGGTGTACTTATAACATTTTACAAGGTTATTTAAAATTTAGATTTTTGTTTAGTATCATACCAATGTATTATTCAGATCTGAGCTATCATTTCACATCATTTTCCTTTGTGTGCCATTCGCGTTCTATTGTTTATGTTAATGCTTATCATTTCTTCTAGATTTATAACTTTTAATGTGAAACTATGTACAAATGCATGTGTAATGTGAAATACATTGAACCATTCATAATAACTACATTTCTATCTGGAAAGTGTTCAGACTTAGACATCACGACAGGCACATATTGAACGACCAATATATAGCACATTGTATAGTATTTTGTAGATATACTATAATACTATAAGATATACTAAAAGACACATTAATACTATCGCATTAATGAAAAGCAAAGCCATAATGTCTAATATCAGAACATTGTATCAAACCTGTTCGTCTATACATTTCAAATTACTAAACACTATCATGGTACTTTAACTTTTCAAATATTAGATTAACAAGTTTTAATATGAAGGCTCTGCTCCATAATCAATTATCCTGTCTTGTCTATCGTTCTCATTCTATTATCATTGTGTTTTAAATAAAATTTAAGTCCCCGTTTAACGTGAAATCAAGTTTAAATTCAGAGACAGGTTCTACTTATGTAATATACGACGATATGAACATGGAAAAAATAAATAAGAAATCAGCGAAACTTTCATAAGAGAAAATACCATATAAAGACATACACGGTATAGTAATTTAAGTATTGCATTGAATTTCACAAATGTATGTATTCAAAGGTGTTTCCTTGTTGGTGCATATCGTGCTTTGTAGTGCTGGCGTCATTATTTGATTTGTTCTTCTATTTTATTAGAAGTCTAAGCATATTGGTGAATATGTGTATTACAATTTTTCACTGACATCTTACATGACGGTTTATCTTTCTTAATGTCAAATGATGATCGTAGGAAAAAAATTGAAAATAATATTCATAATATTTCAGTTTTCACTTAAGATGCTTCATAAATACCGACCTATTAAAGCACTTCTGATCATATGGGAAATATATTTCAATTTAGTTACATCAATTTAAACTGATTGTTCAAGTCGTACTCATTCGACAAACTGTGAAATGGAACAATACGTATTACAATAGTTTGTAATAAAAGAGATGTTTTGTAGTCCAGTTCTAAACCAAGCTAAGCCGGAATACATTTGTACATGTAACTGGAATAACTTTGTCAATAATTTCTACATGTATGATAGAAACTGTTATGTTAAAGCCAATAAGCCCACAATTTTATTGAATATGACTACAAAATGCATGTTATATGAAGGTGTTATCAAACACTTCCTCGGTGATGTTTTGATTCTTCTAATTTAAAAGAATGCTGTGAAATGTAGGCTTGTCCATTAATGTTAGTTGATTTTCACTTTGGTATATGATGCCTTGGTACTACAGGTAACTAGTACAAGTTATACCCGTATATATTAGATCGCCTTTTTGCTCCTCTTTGCAAATGCAGCTGTGTACACTTTTTGTAATTTAGGCAAAATGATGCTTTAAGCTTATTGTTTCAATAAATACCACCTTTGATACAAGTCATGTTGTACAATGAATTCTAAGAGTGGTCAAACTCTTTACTGTGCTTTTTGACCGTATATTTACAGTCTTTGAAACAAACATTCCCAGGACATTGAAAGACAAGAATAGTTTGGCTTGTTAGAAAGTACGCAATAAAAGCATGAAATCGCTTTAATTGAAACATAGGTCGGTGCCTTGCGTTGAAGCAATGGCATGAATACATAACTTTATCAACAAAGTCCGTCATTTAATATTGCTTTTATTTACTATGGTAGAGGATATAAAACATACAATATGACTATTTAGATAGACGACGAAATGCCATTCTACTTTCCTTCAGCGATTGACCTAAAATAAAACTGTCGTATCTAATACCGTCAGTTTTACCAGTCGTACCTGGGGCCAGATACCGTCCATTCAGATTGGCGTAATAACAGGCATTATACCACCATGCGCCATGGTGGAAAATAGCACAATTCGAAGCGGAATCGGAATCAACATCATGATCGTATGTTGTGAACGCTTGATCAGTGTGGTATGGACCAAATCGGTTTATGTTGCCAACTGAAATTTAACATTGCGATCAATCGACTTACAAGATCACGGTGGGGAATCACGTGGTTTCGATGGTAGGGGCCACCACAAAAATGGCGGCCAAATAGCGTCGACTTAACCCATATTTTGAGGTAAATATATAACATCGAGACTCGTTTATTTATGGACACCCCGGCCAGCACGCAATGGCTTCTCCACTGAATCTTTTGGTACCCTACTTTCCACGATTGATCCCGTAGTTTCCTCAAACACTTCGATATTGTTCCGTAAATAACAAAACAATAGCGGGGTAGACCTCACGATAATGACGATTTTGACCATATTATGACCATAATTTTCATTATCTCCTTTGTATCATCCGTATTTTATGCGATTACAAAGTGCGAACATTTCGCCAACATTTTCCAACAAAATTACAACCAGAATATCATATGTTTTGGATTTCTGAAAAATAAAACAGTCAATTTGCATGAAAGATAGGATCCACACCAAGGATAGGACGCACGATTGAACCTTGGCAGTGTACATTCATCAGTGCGGTCGGCAGTTTTCTACGGCTCTATCGATCGAAATATGCGGAATCAGTATATCAGTATATACGGAACAAGTGCATGTATGTAATTAGTATGTTTCCTGGCAGATTTTGTTTATAATTGAATTTTATAAGCTCACATGTTGTAAGGTGTATACTGTCTGTCCTTAAGTCAGTCTGTTCGAAAGACGAATTCTAGTGAACACAACTCTACCTACTGTAACTGTTGTTGCTGGAGTTTCCTAAAACTTTCTCCTATGACAACCTTGACATTTAGAAATAATAAGTGATGGATTTATTTTGCAAATACAAATGTAATGTGGTCCTTTGTCGGGGTATGTTAGTCTGACTGTTATTTTTTTAAACAAATAATGTTGATGCATAAACAATACACGTAATTCGTGTATGTGTGTCGATCAATGTGTTGCAGAAATATGTTTCTAATGATAGTACTGTTTGGTGTTAATAAGCCCGTGTGAAATAGATTCACTCTCCAGTAAATCGTATATGAATCGGTTATATTTTAACACATATTGTCTAATATTCTGTGTAATAGGTCATCACGTTGATTGTTTTCTTTCACTTATTTCAGAGCAATGCGTTGAAAAAGTCGCACCTTAGCTTAAAGTCCCACAAAGTTTCAGAAACAGCAATATTTTAATTTACTACCTAATAAGACTATGAAAATTGACAGGTTATAGAGCTCCCTAAATGGCATAGAATCAGCATCCATATTTGATCTGTTTTTATTTTCATCCTTAGAATAATCATCTCCGCAAGTCGCCAATTTAGTAGTTTGTGTGGTAAATAAAATACTCCGTTGTTTACAATCTGAAATCGACGGTTCGTTCCGAGCACAGTTCGTACATTTCCATTATAAATCGAGGACGCATATATTGATGACCAATGTATGCGGGTCATACGTGTATACGTGTTAGTTATACGTGTAACTAAAAGTTAAATACCGTTATCCTCCGGTACCGATAATCGCCGGTATCCTATTGCACTATTAATAGTATATTGTATGTGGTAATCTAGTATACTATTCCACGGGTGAATTGAAGGCTAAGTTGTTTCCATTAGGTTATAATATATGTACAGTATGAATATATTCAGACAGAATTGAAGTGTAGATGTAATAATGTTTTAGACCTGCCGTCTACTTAGACCCCGATGCTATGCGAAAGGGATGCCGATTACAGACTGCTCGTTTCGGAAAACATTCGGGATCATTTATTAATAAAAATGGGCGGAGCTTTGTCATCGTGGTTGTTAGGCAAGTATTCGCGGTTCGGTATAGATGTATTGTTGTGGTATACACGCAGTATGCATGCCATAGCCTATCGGAAATAGCCGAATGGTAGATCCGATCGTGCGGAAAGCCGGGTTGCGGTTAGACCTGCCGTCCACTAGACCCCGATGCTACGCGGAAGGGATGCCGGTTACAATGTGCTCGTTTCGGGAACCATTCGGGATCATGTATCAATAACAATATGCGGAGCCATGGCATCGTACTTGTTCGGGAAGTACGATATTCGCGGTCCGGGTAAGAATGGTTGCTGTATACATGTACACGCAGTATAACTGCCGAAGCCTATTCAAAGTAGCCGAACGTATCGCGACTAAATGCCGTCAGTTCAGGAGTTAGTCCCGAATGTTTCCCCCGACCGCGTGATATGCGGAAGAGTTTACGAATCGATGCCGATAGGTTGTCTAGCTCGATCTAGAGGCAAACTGACGGCATCACTTCAGCTGTCATTCGGGATATACAACTGGGATAGTGTCGCGTAAATTTACGCTTATATATCTACCTTACGCAAATTCGTAAGTTAGTTTTACTATAGATAAACCACAATCACTCGAGCGTAAATATACTTTTAACATTGGATTAATCAAGGTTATAGGGGTGCATTTACCCATAAAACATACATTTAGAAATGGTTTTATCATGTAGTGCGCATATCGCAGTTGGCTTAGCTACTATGAATACGAGTTCTTCAGAACTGAATGAATGGGTTCGATTCCCATTCTGGTATTTTGAACTTACACTGGAAATAAAAAATAGTCGGTTGAAAGCGATAACTACTGTGCCACTGCACCACACAGTCAAGTTCATAACATGATCGGCATAGTTTCCGTGTGTTAATCTCATCACTTCGCCGTTTTCGGAAAGCGTTCGGCATCGATTCGACTTTCCATCTAGAACCATTCGGGATGGCTGATGAATACGAAAGGCGTCCCGAAGATGCGGAGTGAATGCCGATAGTTTACTGAGACTCTCTCGAGGCACTTCCAAGCAAGACCTTCGGCGTCCATTTTTTTTTAAAACTTTTAAACGAAGATTTTCGGTCCCGAAGGGTACCAGAGGCGTTGCGGAATTGTACGGAAGGATTCCGTAACATCTTGATGGCATGCCGAACCATCTCGATATGGTGAATTTCTGCTTCGAGAACCATTCGGGGTCCTAGTGGACGTCAGGTCTTATAAATATATAAATATTTATCTACATTTTATTTCTGCCAATATTGTTTAAAAACTATCGCAAGGAAGCGTTGGCTTTAACAGATGTTAAATTGTGTTACCCCTTGTAACTTTTCATGAGTTCTAATTGGTTGAAAAGTAACAGACTCTTTAAATCCGGGATTCCGAGTGGTAAAAGTTGATAAAAGAGAAAATACTGAATTCAAGGCGTTAGTTATAGCAAACAACATCGCACAGCTGGAAGCAGCTTTCCGCAACATTCCACCATTACAGGATTATAACATCCCATATTCTCACTTTTAGCCGTCCAGTGGCAATGCAAAGACTATTTGGTTACAATAATGGTACCATAAATATATAATATAATATTTCAATTATAATAATATATTACCAAATATCTCACAGCGAACATTGATATATCTCAAACGATAAATTACGACTGGACTAGCTGTTAAATTCCACATATATAAATGTTCATGCTATTTGTCTAGTCCGCATCGTTATGACATTCTACGTGTAATACCTAATTAGATATATTAATTATAATCTGATATGTTTGTAGATGAATTAGTACAGATCGAGTAGGTCGTCATGTCACGGTTACAGTCAACTAAGTGAACTGATCGGTAAGCGTTCAATGCGATTGATAGAAGAGTAGAAAGCTGTCGACTAATAGCATACTTGTATAAATGAACATTATGTGTCCGTTCCGCATATTCCGATCGATAGAACCGTAGAAAACTACCGACCGCAATGATGGATGCGCTCTGCTCAGGTTCAATCGTGTGTCTACCCATAGCGTGGATCCTATCTTTCATGCAAATTGACTGTTAAAAATTAAACCAAAATTCATGATATTCTGGTGGTAATTGTGTTGGAAAATGTTGGCGAAATGTTCGCACATTGGAATCGCTTGAAATACGGATGATATAAAGAAGATATGGTCAAAATCGTCACTATCGTGAGGTCTACCCCGCTAGTGTTTTGTTATTTACGGAACAATATCGAAGTGTTTGAGGAAACTACGGGATCAATCGTGGAAAGTAGGGTACCAAAAGATTCAGTGGAGAAGCCATTTCGTGCTGGCCGGGGTGTCCATAAATAAACGAGTCTCGATGTTATATATTTACCTCAAAATATGGGTTAAGTCGACGCTATTTGGCCGCCATTTTTGTGGTGGCTCCTACCATCGAAACCACGTGATTCCCCACCGTGAAGATGGTCTCTTAAACTTCACCAAAGAAAGTTGTACATTAATAAGCACATACTTGGTTATTTTTGACATTATATTTATAAGTGACTGCTGTATAAATAAGATAAATATTGTTGCAAAGTTTTAGCTATTTAAGAAGCCGGAAAATGAGTCATGACACCATGTACCTTCTTGAATTAGATTGTTCATGCATTGACTTGTTTTCAATTGAAATAAAATCTTATATTGCATTCTTTCTTTGCTAATGTAATATTGTAGATACATTGAGTGCTAGTAAATTGTTTGTACATTGTATACTTACTATTTTTGGAAAATGTCGTGTTGCCGACATGAAGAGTGTATTCGGGCAACGACAGGAAGAATGAGTTGAATATTTCAGTCGCTTTTGTACCCTGAGATGCCGTAACATCTATACGCAATTCATTTTCTGTCTGCGATGCAATTTCCTGTATATAGTCCAGTCCTATAGGAAACATAAACGAAATGAACTTGTGAAATCCACTGAAGACATTTAATTCACTAAATTACAAATATTTAAAGTCCAGGCGTTGAAGATAGAATTTCGAACATACAAATTTGTAAAAAAGCGATCTCGTCCATTTTTCGAAAATAAATAGTTTGTCCAAGTGATGCCTACATATCAATGGTCAGTTGTAGAATTGGGACGTTCTTGTCCTTATACAGAGGGAGATGCAAAGAGCAAGCACGTCATAGTCCAATATTTATTTAACCCTTTCATTAGCGATGGTTAAATTGGATGCTACACATTAACAGCGCGTCGTAATTGGGCCCCATGTGAAGTTTGTAAGAATACCATGAAGAATACAAAAAGACCGAAAGTACGAGAAAGTGCTTGTAAATTCAGATTATGGAGGTCACGTTATATTTTGCTAATAATATACCATGAAAGTTAGATTTTTGTGTTTCGTTGAGTGCATGTTTTGTAAATATGGTTAAGTCATATTTTCGATTGCTACGCTCCTTGTTAAACTCAATCAACAATTGATTACTGTTCTGATACCTACCTAGCCAGTATTCTGTGCGCAGATCACCGAATCCATGCACATACTGCGTATGACTCCTATAGAAGTCAACTGATCCGTCATATCTGTTCTGGAACACCTTAAAATTACCACAATCCAATATAACTCATATAACTCATGAACATAGAACTAGGAAAGTCAAGCACGAAACAGACTAAAACGTTTGAATTACTCTTACGTGTGATGGCAAAATAACATTTACAATAAGTCACCAGTTGGATCAGTCCATAGCGAACAGCGGGTATGTTCATAAATCTTGATCATCTAAAGTTATTCAAATATCGAAATGCTGTGTATTCAATACAATTAAATGTAGTGTAGTGGATACACTTGTAGTAATTTGTAGTTCCACGGCTTTACTGTCTGGGCTACAGTGTAACATGGATTACTTAATTTGTATAATTTGTTCATGTGTATGAAATATCATACATACCAAGCGTCTATTGACCCTGGTCGCAAATCATCACCTCTTTATCTACGAAATGAAATCGTTGCCTAATTAATATGTGTCAGCGTAAGTGAGTGTGCAATCATATCTCGGCCGCACTATATAA